>JARQOC010000009.1:26643213-27243213 GCA_033576535.1 Allobates femoralis | reverse complement strand
ATCATTAGGATTAGAAGAATCCAGAAAACAGTAATAAAGAGCTGGAATCAATTGCCGCGCTGACCACAAGGATAAAAACAGAGTAAATCATCCATTATTACTGTTTTCTGGATTCTTCAATTCTCAGCTGGGAGCCTGCAGCGACCTTCTGTGTGCTTTTATTGTAGTTGTGACACTCACAACTACATCATGTGAGTTTAAACCAATTGGGGTCTGAGGGACCTGTATAATAGCGGTATTACTCTATGTGCGCTTCCTTTCTCTTTTAATCATTAGGATTAGTATGAATCCTGAAAGGGACCACAACCGGAAATCTCAGCACAGCTCCACGCGTTTCCCTGCACTGCTGGTGGCTGTGAGCGCAGCTCTGCAGGGAAAATGCAGAGCTCTGAATCCTGCTGTGACCGCTTTATTCTCTGGGTTCGTGGATCAGGTCCTGACCCACCATAAAGGGATGGATAAGTGACTTTAAGAGCCAATACATGAACGATTAGGGGGTCTTATATTTTATCTAGCATTCAGCTGAAAAGGACTTTAGGAGGGAGCATTGTGATGAGCGCCGGGGTGTGTCTGCTGCTCTCCAAACAGGGAATCTGAAGAGGCAGTAACCCACGGTGCTTCTGTCCATGTAATTTTTATTTGGATGCCAGGCACCATAAAGTCTCTATCTAGGTGCTGTATTCCTCTTTATTGGCACACACATCATGGAAATCTGTATAGTGATCACCGTGTTAAGGCAAGTAGCTCACTTTACTACAATATTACTAATCTGAAATATTAACACAATGTGAAAAATAAAACAATATGAGGAGGCAAAGCACTAAAAGATCACAGAACAATGCTCACTATGCATAATTATAGTCTCAACCCTGTATGACCCTGCAGGATCAATACCAAGAAAGATCTAATGGAGTTGTCCGGTCTAAATGCACAAGTCTGTAGTCACTATTAGGATTGACATCCACTTTAACAGCGACATGGAGCAAAGAAGAGGCCAGGCCGCATCAGACACATGTCATAATGGTGCCCCAATACTGAATAAACACTTAAAGGGGTTGTCCTCTTCAATTTACACTCAATGGGCCCAGGGTGAGTTAGGAAGTACAACAATATACTCCTCTCCAAGACAAGCAGAACTCCACTGCGTTCCCATTAACATCCTGCAAGGTGTGACATCTGCAGCCAATCAGTGGCAGACAGACGAATTGTGGCAGCTGCAGCCAATCAGTGTCAGTCTAACAAATTGTGACACCTGCAGCCAATCAGTGGCAGACAAATTGTGACACCTGCAGCCAATCAGTTGCAGTCTGAAAAATTGTGACACCTGCAGACAGACAAATTGTGACACCTGCAGCCAATCAGTTGCAGTCTGAAAAATTGTGACACCTGCAGACAGACAAATTGTGACACCTGCAGCCAATCACTTGCAGTCTGAAAAATTGTGACACCTGCAGCCAATCAGTGGCAGACAGACAAATTGTGACACCTGCAGCCAATCATTTGCAGTCTGACAAATTGTGACACCTGCAGCCAATCAGTGGCAGACAGACAAATTGTGACACCTGCAGCCATTCAGTGGCAGTCAATGACATTGAGAGATCATGAGGATTTCAGATCTGTTTACATTTCAGCAGACGCTGTCTGTATTGATCCCTTTTTATCTATGCACTGTTTTTCCTTTTGCTATACAATAATTGTACCTTTTTATATATTAAATGATTGTTTGTTCCCTGCTGCTCTAAATGCACCCACAGCCTCAGAGGGGAAGTTGATCTGAGCTGTGTTATCCTGTGGATGTGAGGGTGAGAACGGCACCTGTGCAGAGCGGGAGATGTGGGGCTGTGTGTCGCTAGCCAAATAAACACAAAGTGAATGGGCTGGGGGGGGGCATGAGCTCATCATTAGCCCATTGTGATTGGTGAGTACACAAGTGAGTGTGCAGAGAGCGGACAGAGACCAAGAAAATATTGCAAAATTGTGCGGCCAAGGTGCCCACTTCATCCCGTACATTGCAGAGTGAAAATGGTGCAACATAAAAATGTAGGTATGTAGTGGTTTTCTTTCCCTTCCCACCAAATAATTGGAAAAGACAGGCAAACCACAACATAAAGAGGTAAAAGTCGCACATACAAGAAGCAACCACAGTCACAGAGTATTTGAAGGATTGCTCCCAACACTAATATACCTGGCAGGTCAGTAGGAATCTGACCTCCGGGACCCCAACAATCCTTACAATGATTCTAAATTGCATACACACCATTCTTTATAATGGGACTGCTGGAAAAAAAGCCACATACAATGCTTTTTTTTGTAACTCCCATAGAGATGATGGCTCATGTAACCTCAGTACTGCAGCTCAGCTCTTACTGAAGTGAATGTGATCTGAGCTGCAGTACCGAGATCGGCCACTATACAGTGTGCGTCGCTGTGCTGATCAGGCTCCATGCACTTGTGTACATACGAGTGGAGCTGATCAATCGGGTGTCGGACCCGCACTGATCTGATATTCTAATGGTGGGTTTACACGTCCCGATATCGGCGTCCAACTCCGACTAAAAGTCACGAGGTTCGGGCGTTGGAGCCGATATCGTTCCTGCGTTGTACGGTGTGAACGTCCAATACGATGCAGGAACGATGGCAAACTGATATCGGGGGTCGAATGAGCGTGCTATTCAACCGCCCGATATCGGATGCCGGTTGGAGCCGGATCGTCCCGTGTGGCAGCCCAACTCCGATGTGTACTGCAACGTCACCCATTCACTCCCATTTTAAATGGTCGTTCCTGGGTCGGGGGGCGTACACATCGTAGGGACGTTGTATCCAGATCTCGCAACGTGTAAACCTCCGATGCGATTCTGGGAACAACGCCCACAAAATGCGCGCTCCCGCGCCGTTGTATACGATATCGTGATGTGTAAACCCACCATCAGGAAACCCCATCAATATCAAAATCTTGGACAACCCCCGAACAATTCATGAAAAAAAAAATACTATAAAAATCGGCACACAGAGCGGCTTATTTTGGGAAAAATTGCATCAACTTAAGAACCTGTCGTGTCTGATAATGTTATTAAGCTGCAGATATAGAGTGCCTGACTGGCTGCAGATATAGGGTGCCCGACTGAACACTGAAAGCGCCGCACCTGGGAGAAAATGAACTTTATTTCTCCTGGAATCTGCTGGTGTGGTTAGTTACTATTCACACACGGAGTTGTTACTGTACGCACGTCCCAGCAGTGACTGACAGCTCACAGTAAATAAGTGAAGATTGGGCGTTCTGCTGTCGGTCAGTACCGGGCCGTGCTTACAGCTGTCCGGTTCAGTGTCGGGCCGTGCTTTACAGCTGTCGGTCAGTGCTGCGCTGTGCTTAAGCTGTCGGTCAGTGCTGGTGTCTTACAGCTGTAGGTCAGTGTCGGGCCGTGCTTACAGCTGTCGGTCAGTGCTGCGCCTGTGCTTACAGCTGTCGGTCAGTGCTGTGCGTGCTGTGCTTACAGCTGTCGGTCAGTGTGGGGCCGTGCTTACAGCTGTCGGTCAGTGTCAGGGCGTGCGTTACAGCTGTCGATAAGTGCTGGGACATGCTTACAGCTGTCGGTAAGAGCCAGGAGGTGCTTACAGCTGTCGGTCAGTACCGGCCGTGCTTACAGCTGTCTGGCGGTGCTGAGCTGTGCTTACAGCTGTCGGTCAGTACCAGGCTATGGGTACAGCTGTGGGTCAGTACCAGGCCATGGGTACAGCTGTCGGCAGTGCCGGGCTGTGCTTACAGCTGTCGGCCAGTGCCGGGCTGTGCGTACAGCTGTCGGTCAGTGCTGGGCCATGCTTACAGCTGTCAGTCAGTGCTGCGAGTGGTGACTGTAATTGCTCCGCCCTCTCCTGCATTCTGGAAGAAATAAAGTTCATTTTCTCCCAGGTGCCGCACTTTCAGTACAGAGCACCTTCATGACACTTAACCCTATATCTGCAAATTAATAGTGTTATTAGACAGGACAGGTTCCCTATCAAGAAACTACCACAAAGAAGCATGCAATGCCTGTAGACTTACAGCAAAAATCCAGAAAAATGAGAACCGAATGAAGAAACAGATGCAGTACATGGCCACCAGACAGGAGCCCCATGCTCCACCTCATACCACCAGACAAAAGCCCGTGCTTCACCACCTTCATACCACCAGACAGGAGCCCCATGCTCCACCTCATACCACCAGACAAAAGCCCGTGCTCCACCTCATACCACCAGACAAAAGCCTGTGCTCCACCTCATACCACCAGACAAAAGCCCGTGCTCCACCTCATACCTCCAGACAGGAGCCCCGTGCTCCACCTCATACCACCAGACAGAAGCCCCGTGCTCCACCTCATACCACCAGACAGGAGCCCCGTGCTCCACCTCATACCACCAGACAGGAGCCCCACGTTGCTCCACCTCATACCACCAGACAAAAGCCCGTGCTCCACCTCATACCACCAGACAGGAGCCCCGTGCTCCACCTCATACCTCCAGACAGGAGCCCCGTGCTCCACCTCATACCACCAGACAGGAGCCCCGTGCTCCACCTCATACCTCCAAACAGGAGCCCCTTGCTCCACCTCATATACCTCCAGACAGGAGCCCCGTGCTCCACCTCATACCACCAGACAGGAGCCCGTGCTCCACCACGTCCCATAACCACCAGACAGGAGCCCTGTGCTCCACCTCATACCACCAGACAGGAGCCCCTGTGCTCCACCTCATCATACCACCAGACAAAAGCCCGTGCTCCACCTCATACCACCAGACAGGAGCCCCGTGCTCCACCTCATACCACCAGACAGGAGCCCCGTGCTCCACCTCATACTTGTCTCTTCTGATTGGTAGAAAAGTTGTTGTTTTTGTTGCTTTTCCTTTTATACATTTTTTAAATATTTATTTTACCAGTAAAGTAATCTGCCTACCGGAGTTTGGGATCGCGTTGTCGTGCTGAATCGGACCGCCGGGTGATTTTTACCGCGCAATGATTGGCCTACAAACAAAACCAATGGCGAATTGCAGGTCTTTATTTTTTGTTTTTTACTATTTCACGTGACTTGGAATTTGTTTCTGCTTTTTGTTTCCCCTTACTTTAAATGATAAAATGAGCGGCATCGTTCACAACTACGTATAACCTGTTCCACGAGACCGTACACCATTGTGCGGATAGAAAGGGTTAAATGGGTTTGTTATTGTGTGTGAACACCGCATGACACAGATTCTACCGTTGTATGATGGCAGCACATTAACTTACTATGTGGCACATTACTGCACACCTCCCCTCAACACACTTACCTCACAGACACACACTACACAGATACACACTCACCTCCCCTGCTGCACTCACAAATGCACCCTCACAGACACACACTCACTTTCCATGTCGCACACTCATCTCACAGATGCACCTCGCCTCACCCTCACTTCATAAATGCACTCACCTCCCCTGCCACATACTCGCCTCACAGAAGCATGCTCACCTCCCCCGCTGCACTCACTTCAGACACACACTTCCCCCGCCGCACACTCACCTCACTATGCACACTCCTCCACTCGCCTCACAGATGCAAACTCACCTCCCTACTGCACACTCACCTCACAGATACACTCATCTTCCCCTGCACACCCACCTCACCATCACTTCACAGACGCACACTTACCTGCTCCTCACCTCACGGGTTGCACTCTAACCTCATACTAGCCTCCCCACCTCACACTCACCTCCCCGGTTGCACTCACACTCACACTAGCCTCCCCGCCTCACACTCACCTCCCTGGTTGCACTCTCACCTCACACTAGCCTCCCTGCCTCACACTCACCTCCCGGTTGCACTCTCACTCAACTAGCCTCCCCGCTTCACACTCACCTCCCCGATTGAACTTTCACCTCATACTAGCCTCCCCGCCTCACACTCACCTCCCCGGTTGCACTCTTATCACACCTTCCCGGTTGCACTGTCACATCATACTAGCCTCCCCGCCTCACACTCACCTCCCCGGTTGCACTGTTGCACTCTCATCTCACACTCACCTCCCCGGTTGCACTCTCATCTCACACTCACCTCCCCGGTTGCACTCTCACATCATACTAGCCTCCCTGCCTCACACTCACCTCCCCGGTTGCACTCTCACCTCATACTAGCCTTCTCGCCTCACACTCACCTCCCTGGTTGCACTCTCACCTCACACTAGCCTCCCCGCCTCACACTCACCTCCCTGGTTGCACTCTCACCTCACACTAGCCTCCCGCCTCACACTCACCTCCCAGGTTGCACTCTCACCTCATACTAGCCTCCCCGCTTCACACACCTCCCCGCCTCACACTCACCTCCCCGGTTGCACTCTGATCTCACACTCACCTCCCCGGTTGCACTCTCACATCATACTAGCCTACCCGCCTCACACTCACCTCCCCGGTTGCACTCTCATCTCACACTCACCTCCCCGGTTGCACTCTCACCTCACACTAGCCTCCCCGCCTCACACTCACCTCCCCGGTTGCACTCTCATCTCACACTCACCTCCCCAGTTGCACTCTCACCTCACACTAGCCTCCCCGGTTGCACTCTCACCTCACACTAGCCTCCCCTCCTCACACTCACCTCCCCGGTTGCACTCTCACCTCACACTCACCTCCCCAGTTGCACTCTCGTCTCACACTCACCTCCCCGCCTCACACTCACCTCCCCGGTTGCACTCTCATCTCACACTCACCTCCCCACCTCACACTCACCTCCCGGTTGCACTCTCACCTCATACCAGCCTCCCCGCCTCACACTCACCTCCCAAGTTGCACTCTCACCTCACACTCACCTCCCCGCCTCACACTCACCTCCCCGGTTGCACTCTTCCCTCATACCAGCCTCCCCACCTCACACTCACCTCCCCGGTTGCACTCTCACCTCATACCAGCCTCCCCGCCTCACACTCACCTCCCAAGTTGCACTCTCACCTCACACTCACCTCACACTAGCCTCCCTGGTTGCACCTCACCTCACACTAGCCTCTCCTCCTCACACTCACCTCCCCGGTTGCACTCTCACCTCACACTCACCTCCCCGGTTGCACTCTCGTCTCACACTCACCTCCCCGTCTCACTCTCACCTCCCCGGTTGCACTCTCGTCTCACACTCACCTCCCCGGTTGCACTCTCATCTCAGACTCACCTCCCCACCTCACACTCACCTCCCCAGTTGCACTCTCGTCTCACACTCACCTCCCTGGTTGCACTCTCGTCTCACACTCACCTCCCCAGTTGCACTCTCGTCTCACACTCACCTCCCTGTCTCACACTCACCTCACACTAGCCTCCCCGGTTGCACTCACCTCCCCACCTCACACTCACCTCCCCGGTTGCACTCTCATCTCACACTCACCTCCCCAGTTGCACTCTTGTCTCACACTCACCTCCCCGGTTGCACTCCCGTCTCACACTCACCTCCCTGTCTCACACTCACCTCCCTGTCTCACACTCACCTCCCCAGTTGCACTCTCGTCTCACACTCACCTCCCCGCCTCACACTCATCTCACTCTCACCTCCCGGTTGCACTCTCATCTCACACTCGCCTCACACTCACCTCACATTCACCTCCCCGCCTCACTCTCACCTGCCCGCCTCACACTCACCTCACACTAGCCTCCCGCCTCACACTCACCTGCCCGCCTCACACTCACCTCACACTAGCCTCCCCGCCTCACACTCACCTGCCCGCCTCACACTCACCTCACACTAGCCTCCCCGCCTCACACTCACCTCCCGCCGCTGGTCAGTCTCAGGCCGCAGTTCACAATTGCCGCACGTCTCGTCTCCACACAGCGGCAGCGTGCGGCCGTCACCATAGCAACCGATACACTCGCAGGGGGAAAGGGCGGGATCATCTTCGAGCCGTCAGCCAATGACAAACCTCTGTCCTCCGTACCGCTCACATCAGTAGCTGATTGGTGTAGACCGGAATGAGGCGGGACTAAAAGGGCGCTGTATGATTGGCCGAAGGGATGACTGACAGCGGAGTTGTTTACTTCTGGCCCGGCTCCTCCTGGCTCGAGTTATAATTGTCAAAATTGATTTCAAATCGTTTATAAATAAAGTTTTAATGCAATAATGAAAACTTCTGATACTTTCTCATGTACTGTGTGCACATAACACCCTAATAACAGCCCTAGTGAGTAATGAGGTGTTGCCCATAGCGACAAATAGTCACATGACTGCGGCAGAGCCGCTATGTGCCCTGCAGGGGCCGGGCCGGTGCCAGGGTATGTTAGAGATTGGCCGGATGATTCGTGCTGGCCCGGTCCACCCCTACAGGACACGATCTAACACATAGTCATTGCCCTATGCTCTGATTGAGAGGCCAGAGTAACTACAACAGGGGCTGTAATCACACCGGGCCCTGGAGCCTAGGGGGCCCCAGACGTCCCTCTGGCCTATAGAAAGACATTCTATTAAAGATATGCAATAACTGGGGGCCCCGTTGGAGCTTATGCACTGGGGCCAATATTATTATTATTGTTACACCTAATCCATATTGGGATAGCAGCTTGGAGATGGGAATACGCCTTGAAATTATAGATTCTGTGAAAGAAAACAGAATATTTTAGAGAATTATATCCAGCTCCAATCTCTGATGCTCAGATTCATGCGGACAGGCTTCCTAAAAGGAATCTATCAGCAGGTTTTTGCTATGGAAGCTGAGGACAACATGATGTAAGGGTTAAAAATAAAAAAATCACCTGTGCCTCTGATCAGTGTGTGCTATTGTTTACTTAAACTAAAGGCTTTATTACCTGGTGATGACCATTACAATGTCACGTACAGGGCAGTCAGACACGCCCCCTGATGTGATTGACACCTCTCTGTCAGTGTACAATCTTTAGGAAACACACTATCCTACTTACAGGAGAGTCTCTCGCACAAGACTGGGATCAGTGACCCTGAACGGCCTCTCCCTCTCTGGACGGGAGTGTCAGCTGCTTGTGTTTTTGTGCAGCATCACACGCCCGTCCAGAGGGAGAGGCCGTTCAGGGTCACCGATCCGAGTTTCATCCGAGAGACTCGCATGTAAGCAGGTGCGGGCTGGTGCACCTGGCTCAGGGAGGCATTGACTTGATGTCAGCCCTCGGTGAGGAGCGGGGTGGTGTGGGGGTGCTAGTAGAGTTTGGCGACATGTGGAGCGGGGGGGTGGGGGGTGCTAGTGGAGTTTGGCGGGGTGGGGTGCTGGCGGCACACTCACCACACTGGCCGTCAGCTGTGAAG
Organism: Allobates femoralis; assembly: GCA_033576535.1. Classification (NCBI taxonomy): domain Eukaryota; kingdom Metazoa; phylum Chordata; class Amphibia; order Anura; family Aromobatidae; genus Allobates; species Allobates femoralis. Next base: position 27,233,956 of record JARQOC010000009.1, on the reverse strand, counting down.
TAAGCGGCTGCGGCCGCAAAGCATTTCAGTGTGGGGGCAGCCATGGATGAGCCCATTATAGCCAGACTGGGGGGCACTTGCCCTTCCTGCCACCTGGGCCGGTCGGTCCCTGCATGTAAGTAGGATAGTGTGTTTCCACCTTTAGAGAGACCCTGGTGTGTGCAGGGGCAGCTGTCAGCTCTGCTGTGTTTCTAAAACTAAATGCTTTGTGTGAGAACGGCTGCAGCCGGTAATCTGTGTGATATATTGCTGGATTCAGGGTTTCTTTGCCTACATTATGTTGCTGTTAGATGATGAATTGCTCTGAAATATTCTGGCATTTCAGAGAAAGCATTGGCCTCCGATTAATCACTTGCAGTTATTTCAAAGTGACCTTTTTTTTTGTCTTGTATTACTCGTGGCCATTTTTGGCTCCAAATTCCTCAAAATGGCGCACTTAGGTTGGCACAAAAATCAAAAGAGATTCCCCCTCCCCCCCAAGAGAATGATGATGGCTATTTTTTGTTTTTTTTCTTGCACCTCTTTAGACCAAAAACCCAAGAAAGCATCGCACCTTAATCTTCAACCGCATTACAAAGATAAATCAGACAGATTTCCCATTGGCGCACCCGAGGAACAATTGTGTAAAAATGTTGCGCCGTTTCAAAAAGTTGCAAATGACGAATTTGGTTAAAACATCTGGAAGGAAAACTATGGCCACATTGTTAAAAAAATTATGTTAGAAAAAGGAGCAAATTGAATTGTGAATAAATTATAAGAATGACTATTAGGCCTGGGTCACACTAGCGGAAGCGCGCGTCATGTGATTCGCTTGTAAATAGCGCAAGGTTTCAAACTCCGGCACTTACGGTTCATACCGGCAAATGCCTGCGCTCGAGAAGTCCATCACCCATATGATTGTGTTGGCAGCGTTAACGGAACCCCCTGAACGTAATCAGAAGCGCTAGTGTGACCCAGGCCTTAGAAACATTTTAACCCAGAACAAAAGAGGTGCAAAGACGATGAATCGGGGCCATAATGTTGCACTTTGGGAGAAGAGTCTGTAGTGACCTGGTCCAGATTTTTCCTGTCCCTTTAGGGTATGTGCCCACAGGAAGGTTTAGTGGCGTTCAAACCGTCAGTAATCCGCTGGAAATTATCAGTTCTGAGCTCTGAAGTCTCCAGCTGTGTACTGGCGGTTTTTTTCAGCGTGTGCACAGCGGTTTTCCGGCGGTTTTTCCAGCGGTTTTTCCGGCGGTTTTCTATGGAGGATTTTGTTCATGGAACCGATCAAAAACCACTGAGAAGAATTGACATGCTGTATGCTGCTAAACCGCTGGGAAACCGCTCAACCGCGGGCAGATCCACTCACATAAACCCACTATGTGTGCACAGCGTTTTCTAAATTACATAGGGTTACATGTAAGTCCTAAAGCTGCTAAGGATTTACATAAATTTAAATAAAACCTATGCTAAACCGCCGGCGGTTTTCACTTCTAAACCGACGTTAAACCTTCCTGTGGGCACATACCCTTAAAGTACCCCTGGACGGTGAGTAGCACCGCACACTTCAGCTCACTCCCTAGCTACCTCTTTACAATTAGGGAGTGCTAGATATGCAGTTCAGTTAAATCCATTTCTACCTAATGTACTTTTCATGCCTTTCTCAGGTATTTCTCATCTTTTGTGTTCCAGCACCATCTGCTGGTGAAATGTATGGTTTATATCACTTTACATTGTAAGAATCTGAGTTGTAAATTGGGTGTTGTCTAATTGGCCGGTGACCCAGTCACAGGTTCTGTAGGTGGAGCTACTTCCAGTCTCTTGTCTAGAGAGACAGAGCTGGAAATCTGGTACAGGATGCCACACGGAGCAGAGGTCATGTAAGGACTCTCCTCATGAACTTCCAGACCCAAGGCCTGGAAGTTCATCCTTCTTTTCACAAGATTTCCTGAGAGGTCCCAAGGCCTATGATTCTTATCTGCCTTCCACAGAAATTATACTACAAGACCCTGGATCCTCGCTGTCCAGATTTACACGTGCTTCTTAAGCAGTAGGGCATATTGAATGTAATGAAGCGCTTACTGCCCGCGTGTTGGAAAATGTGAGGGGTCTCCAGTCCCACCACAACCTTAAGCTATTTTCTTCAAGTACCTTTGCATGTGCCTCGACCAGCTGTGAAATTAACTCAGTATTCCCAGGTCTGTAAAACCCTCTTGTATATCTAATCTTTCACTATAAGCCACAAAAGATTTTGAACCTCCTATAACAGTATACAAGTACTACATCCAAATATTCTGTGCTCTTAATCCTACAGAACCCAAATCGCATGTTAGCATGCAACTGTAAACTGACGTGGCCTCCCATGTGAAACTGTGAAGTAGTTATTCCACGCTAGATTTCCCCGTTCCTGCAATAGTAAACTAAACTGTTATTCCAGAGACCTGTTGTTGCTGTGGTCAATCTCCTCTGTGGACGCTGCGTGGGGTTGGATAACAGGGAATGATAAGCCCCAATACAAGTCCACTGTGGTGACGCTCATCAGACTTCTCCCCAACCCCCCGGATAGTTTGATTGACATGTCTTGCTCCATTAGTGTATAGGGAGAAACCAGTCAATCTTGCCAATTGGGCGGAGGAGGATTTAAGGCGACACCTAGTGAAAAATGAATAATAATAAAAAATTAATGAATACTTGTCTCCACTTTTTGATGCCTGAGGTTAGGTTCCTATATAAAAGATATAATGTAAATGTGCAATCACAAAGAGATTAGGAAAGAGAAATTCAATGAACAAATATATATCAGGTGCCTTATTCCCTATCATGAGAGCGCTCGCCCCCAGTTATATTAGCACCTTGTAAACCAGTAACGTACATTATGATTCTTAAGGCATTTACACTCTCCAGGAATAGACAGGTTTCTGTGCCAGATTACAGGACTTTCCGCTTATATTAGGTGTTGTTTACATTGAGATAAATAAAAGGAAACAAAGTTTATTAAAAAGTAAAAGAATCACAAATAACATCAGAATTTTGACTTTACAGATATAAACTGGAAGGATACGGTAATAACACTGCTGTTCACAACAGTGATTTAGTGCATAAAAATTATACAAAATGCAGAATTAGACTTGGATCCAACTGTGAGGTCTCCTGAGTGGCCAGGTCGGGTCTCCCAATACTAGCACAGTCCATGACCATAGTGAGAAACGGCCCTACCATAGGAAGCCAAGTAAATTAAAAAGATAGACATCTTTACGAACATTTTTGACTAAATATTATTCTGCATTACAAAATGTGGGATTATTGAAGCTTCTACAGCCTGTATGTATCAGCAGTCTGCAGAGTGTACAATGTATAATGCTGTAGAATACAACCTATTCACATTTTTAATTAAACCCTCTTCTAAAATAGAATCTGGTCACTATTTAGCTTCTACAGCCTCTATGTATCACTGTACATAGCTATCTGCACATTGTACTATTTACAGTGATAGGCTGGAATCACACTGGGTAAGAGACATGCAAGATACTCACATGAGTCTCGCATAGCATGCCACCCGCTTTCCGGAGAGGAGCGTGCAAGTTGCATGTATTTCTATGGTGCTCCAAGTTCCTCTACGAAAAGCTGGCGGCCAGTCCGATTGAGGAGTGGGGACCATCTCGCATTTTTCTCACCCAATGTGACTCCAGCAATACTCAGAGGCTGCAGAAGCCAAAATGTTAACATTTAAAATGAAACTTAATTCTAAAATAGAACATTGTTAATATGTAGATTCTACAGCCTTTATGTATGATAATCCATAGCAGTTTGCAGAATGCATTATGATACACAGAGACTGTAGAGGAAAATATCCACATTTTTAATAACATCCTATTCTAAATTAGAATATTGTCACTATTTAGATTCTACAGCTTCAATATAATCACAGTACATAGCAGTCTGCAGAATGTACAATGCACGGTGATACCTGAATGCTGTAAAACTAATAAAAAATACTCATTTATATTGAAACCTGCTTCTAAAATAGAAATTGTCACTATTTATCTATCTTCTTCAGCCTCTATGTATCACACTACATAGCAGTCTGCAGAATGTACTATGACACACAGAGGCTGTAGAACATGAACTGTCCACATTTTTAATAACATATTGTAAATGAGAATATTATCACTACTTAGATTCTACAGCCTCCATGTGGTACATCACAGTCTGCAGAATGTACCATGTACTGTGATACCTGGAGGCTGTAGAAGATAAATTTTGAATGAAATTGACAAATGTCACAGAGTATTGGTCAATATGCAAAAACAAAAAATTGGGGTGTGGACTGTTCTCTATGTACTCCCCATTACACTACCATTTATTTTGTGCGTTGTACATTGTTAGAATATGGTTTCAGTAATTGTCGGGATTGTAAATCCCAAATCTAGTCCCTCAGCATATATAGTACCTACTTATACAACAAGTAGGGCAGATCACTGCTCACTCACATACTATAGAAATCACATATACACTTATATAGATATAAAATGATCAATGTACATTCTTCATTTACCTTACAATAGAACTCTATTCCTACACTACAGAACTTAAAGTGGCTGATAACAGAGAGTAACAGCTGAGTAGTGCACATATATTACTATCAATTTTGTTCTTCGTCCCTTGGTACAAAATGACGTACTGATCATGTAGGACAGGTCCGTGCCCACAAAGCGGACGGTTGTTCTCTACCGGGATATGGCTTTAGCCAATTTAGGCACTTGTTTCTTTTACTTCAAATGGTATATACATCCCCCATGTAGTAATAACTTGTATTCGCCATTATTTAGTATAGAAAGTTGAGTGTGGGTGTGTATGTATGTATCAAGCCACGACCACTCCCATAGCCAATCCCACTCCACAAAGCTGAGTGTATCACGCCACGCCATTCCACATAGCCACACCCACTCCACATGACCACACCACTCTACATGGTCATGCCCATTTCACAAAGCTGAGTGTATGTGCATAGCCACACCCTCCACTGTGTGTGTATATATATGTATCAAACCCCGCCTCCTCCACATAGCCATGCCCACTCCACAGCCTGCATGTACACATATCCCCGCCTCCACCACATAGCCTCGCCCTGAGAACAAGTGGAAGAGTGAGCTATGAAGGGCAGAGCTATACATGAGGGTGGTGTTATGAAAGAGGCAGGGCTACATGAAGGGTGGGCTATGAAATGGCTTTGATACATACACAGACACATACATAACCATATATGGGCGATATTGCCTTATATGAGCATTACGGCCATATATAGGCATTATACTCGGGCAACACCGGGTTCTACAGCTAAACAAAATTATGGCTGGAAAAATCATCATAAAGCAAATGGGCGTCTGGCCTGGGTTCCCTGCAGATAAAGGGCTCCATTAGAGATGAGCGGATTCATTAGAACCCGAATAAATTCGCAACAGAAGTCCCCAAAAATTCAGATTTGCCCCAATCAAATTTTCTTTTTGCGATTCGGTATGTCTAAATTCCAGCAAATTTCAGCAGCTGGCCCGCAGTCACTGGGGATCGAGATGACACTAATGACCTATGATGTGAGCGGGTCCTTAGGATGGACTTAATAATGATGGCGGCACCAAGATCCTGAAAAAGAAGGGAAAGGACCAAAGAGCAATTTAAGGACCGCAGAAGAGAAGAAGATAGGGCGAGCCCAAGGAGAGGAGAGTACAGGAGCATCTCATGAATTAGATCATCAAAAGTTAATTATTTCAGTGATTCAATACATAAAGTGACACACATCTATTATATAAGTCATTACACACAGAGGATCTATTTCATGTGCTATTTTCTGTTAATGTTGATGATTAATGAAAACCCAAAGGTCATTATCTCTGAAATAAAGTCGGAGATGAAGGGCCTGAGAGATAAAATATGACCTAAATAGTATCAGAGGCTTCACCTTGTGTGGTTGTGAGAGTCACAACCACTATAAAAGCAGATCAGGGCTGCTGCAGTCCCCAGCGTGGTGCATATAGAGTTCGAAGGAAGAGGGTTAAACACCGCACTGCTGTATTCCACCAGACATCAAAGGTGAATATAATATTGATTTATTAGTCAACGGTTTCAGGTCTCCTGCCTCTTCCTCAGGACAAATCAGTACCATTATTGCCATGTTTTATGGAGCACTGAAACATATTGACTAATAAATCCATATTATATTCACCCTTTGATGTCTGGTGGAATACAGCAGTGCGGTGTTTAACCCTTCATCTTCCCTACTCTATATGCACCACGCTGGGACTGCAGCAGCTGTGGTCTGCTTTTATAGTGTTGTGACTCTCACAACCACACAAGGTGAAACCTCTGATACCTATTTAGGTCATATTTTATCTCTCAGACCCTTCATCCTCCTACTTTAATTATCTGAGATAAGGACCTTCGGTTTTCCTTAACATCAAATTAACAGAATAAACACATGAAATAGATCCCTCTGTGTGTAATGACTACAGAATATATGTGTCTCACTTTATGTATTGAATAACTGAAATAAATATCTTTTTGATGATCTTCTATTGAGATGTACTTGTAGGAGTTATTTTTTCATGATTCCATATGCATAACTCCATCAAAATTTCCAGCGGCCGGACTGCAGTCGGTGGGGACACAGATGTCAATTATGACCTATGTTGTGACCTGTGTCCTATGTCGGTCTTAATGAATGATGGCGGCACCAAAGATCCTGAAACAAAAGGAAAAGGGACCAAACAGCGAATTGAAGGATCGGGAGCCGTGAGGAAGGTAGGGCAGGGACCAAGGAGAGGTGAGTATACGTTTTTTTTTTGGGGGGGTGGGGGGAACGGGGTGTTGATTTATTTTAATCCCTACCCAGCAAATCTGATTGGCACTATGTGTATTCAATGCAAATCAAAGCTCCTGTCCGAATTAGAATCTAATACCTGGAACAACCTGGCAAAATAGGACATAAAACTGCGAGGGGCTTAATAGAACAATACATATAAAAGTGTTGACATTCCTTGGAGGTCCTGGGGGTGTGGCTTGAAGGGGTTGTCTACCTTTTGGGACTTTTTTTTACTTAAATGCACATAAAAAGTTATATAATTATTTTGCAATTGGGTTTAATGAAAATGTTGCACCATTTTTATTTTACAGGCTCTGAGTTGCATTATGTATTGCTGGCTGAAAAAGGAGTTATCTGAGAATCGGTCAGTGAGCCTGCACAGAATTTATAACTTGATTTCTCTTAGTTTCTGAGCCCCTTTCAGGTGATTTAGGACTTCTGGCTTCACCAAAGTTCAATGAGCAAAGAAACAAGAAGCCTGTAAGAGCAAAACGGTGCAACATTTTTAAGGGTAGCCAATGGCAAAAATGATTTTTAGTCCCAAGTATATGCATTTAAATGACCAAGGAAATGGACAATTCCTTTAAATGTCCCAACCTTTTCATATGGATGATACGAAAACATCAGTGTGACAACAGATAATGCCGGAAGCCTTGGTTTTGCCAGTGCCCCATCCTAAAGTGGCCAAGTGTACCTTGGACGTTTAGGGTTAAATGTCCTACTATGTGCTCTAGTACTTGGACGCCCAAGTATGCATTGATAACTACCATTAAACAAGAGTCTTCCGGCTCTGCCATCTGCAACTCAGTCCAGCGGTTCTCAGTAGACTCGTTAAACCAAGGTACCATTCATAGAATTGTATCTCCGATATGGCGGCATCTGTCCAGCATAGCCGCCATCTTGGACGGGCTTTCGCGGAGGAATGATGGCACGTTTCTTTCCAGACTCCTGCGGGACAAAGTTTATAGTAGCGTATTCTGTCGTTTCCGGATTTTGATGGCCAGGGACCCTCTTCTGGGATCTGCTGTGCATTGGCCGCCGGACCACCTCGATTTCCGCATACTGCACATTGTCATCGGCCGAGAGGTTACGTTTCCGAGTCTTGTCCACAACCGAATAGACCGGCACATCCGCTACAGTGTCATACATCGGGGCCACCGTAGGGGCGCTCTAAGAGACAACAACAATGGACATTGGAATTACACACACCAGCATTACTGACTATCTCCTATCCTTACACAGTTGGGCGACATTTTTGGCACAAATAAAATGTCCCACGGCCCTATCCAGCCATTGGGGCGGACTTGTTCTGTGGGCAGGTCTTTGCAGTAATACCTGGTAACTCAGAATCAATGTCTTCTTCCACTTTCCTGGTGTGGACCCTGCTCAATAGAGCGGGCACCATGTTATAGAAAATGACCCATGTGGCCCTGAAGGGTGAGAAAAGAGGGCCACCACTCAGAGTACATGCACAATTTCTTCCATCGAGCTACAAAAAGCCTTTACTACGCAGCTTTGGTAATGTTTCTGTTGTTACTGGAAACCTTGTATATTCTGCATCTACTATGTAAGTGTTCTCCTCCCTATTTGCTTTACTGTTATCCAGATGCCACCGCCATCCCTAGTTTTGTCAAAGCTCAATGCAGTCGCTTCTTTACTCACATTTGTCCCCTCATTCTCTGAATGCCGCCACCATCCGACCTCGGCCAGCCACAGTTTTTCCATAGGTTTTTCCCACCTGTCAGATCTCAAGTCAACTCATAACCCAACAGAACCTCTTCATCCCCGATATCTGCTCCCCTTATTCTCTGGATGGCACCAACATCTTACCTTGGCTATGCCCTTGGCTATTTCCCAAATGTCATGGCTCAAATCAACTCTCGACACAACGGAGCCTCTTCATCCCTGAAACCTGCTCCCCTCACTCTCTTGATACCCCCATCATCTCTCCTCGGAGATCCAGTTGGCTATTTCCCAAGTGTCATGGCTCAAATCAACTCTCGATACAACGGAACCTCTTCATCCCTGAAACCTGCTCCCCTCACTCTCTTGATACCCCCCATCATCTCTCCTCAGAGATCCAGTTGGCCATTTCTCAAGTGTCATGGCTCAAATCAACTCTCGATACAACGGAGCCTCTTCATCCCTGAAGCCTGCTCCCCTCACTCTCTTGATACCCCCCATCATCTCTCCTCGGAGATCCAGTTGGCTATTTCCCAAGTGTCATGGCTCAAATCAACTCTCGACACAACGGAGCCTCTTCATCCCTGAAACCTGCTCCCCTCACTCTCTTGATGCCCCCCATCATCTCTCCTCGGAGATCCAGTTGGCCATTTCTCAAGTGTCATGGCTCAAACCATACCCCGACACAATGGAGCCTCTTCATCCTTGAAATTTGCTCCCCTCATTCTCTGGATGCTAAAACCATCTCACCTCAGGCAGCCACTTTTTGATTTCCCAAGTGTCATGGCCTCAAGTCAGCTCCCGACCCAACGGAGCCTTTTCATCCCCAAAACCTGCTCCCCTTATTCTCTGGATATCACCATCTCTCCTCGGAGATCCACTTGGCTGTTTCCATAGTTTCACCCAAGTGTCATGGCTCAAGTCAACTCTCAACCCAATGAAGCCTCTTCATCCCCGCAACCCGCTCCCCTCATCCTCTGGATGCCACCACCATCTCTTCCCTTGGCTTCTTCTATCAGTTTACATCATCTCCTAGCAAATCGGGCCTGCTTCATCCCTAATCCCTGGCTATCCTCTTTAACCTAGAACCTCTGTCATTTCACCTTTGCTATCCCCATTTCCTCGACTTCTCCAGACTGTTCATATCCAACCATGAAGAGCCATTTGCACTGACCACCCTCATCCCTACTTCGAGGATGTCCGGCTGGCACCGAGGATTGGGCAAATGTGCTGCCAGAAGGCCACCATTAGCCTTCTACATGCACTTTTTGCAGAATATTGGCCCCAAAAAGCCAATAGCATCTGGATTATTCAATGGAAAAACATAATTTTTGTGCGACTACATAGCGTGCGGGTGTTGGACCAAGGCAGTACTTACTGGACTGTGTGTTTTTATCTACAGCCCTAGGGGAGTGCACAGATTGGGTGATGTCCCTTTAAATCTTCCCCATTTTTTCCGGAATACCTCTGGTTTACCAAATAAAACTAGGCATGCAAACAAAACGGATCCTTGATTTGCACACGGCAGCTGCGGGATTGCCCTAGTGGACACCGCACAGATTGTGCCACTTTTCCTCTCTATCTTCACCTGCACGGGTGTTACTTACATTTGATCGTCTCGCTTTTGACTTCTTTGTCTTTACACCTGAAATAAAAAGACATTTTTTTTGTCTGCCCTCCAAAAGCTTCTTTACTAGTTCTTTAGACCAGAAAGTTTGGTCGAGTTCTTAAAGGGGTTTTCCTATCTATAAAGGGTGATGACTCTCCTTGTGCAGGGTGAGAGCTCGACATTCCAGTGTAAGGAGGCGCCAGAGTTCACGTCCTCTTCCACTATCTGTAAAGTGAGGGACAATCACTAGGATAAGCCCCTACAGTATGGTGGGAGCTGTCACCCCATCAGGACTCTTAATGATGTTAAAGAGGATCCTGTTTGTTTTTTTTTGCCAATTCCTGGACCAAACTGACCAAGGACATCTGCATGGTGTTTAAAGGGAATGTGTTGTGTTCTTCTAATAAGGTTTTTAGGTTACTGCCATTTTTAATTTTAATATTAATTCTTCGTATTAGTATTTACAAATAAATATTCTGGCAATTTTCTCACTGACCACTAGACCCAAGACAAGATTCCTACATTCTGCACATGGAGGAGGAGGAGGTGAGCTGTGATATCATCTATTGTGAATGGTGGATCATGTGTTATCTACTGTATATAGAGGTGTTATCAGTCATTGTGCAGGAGGAGGTGAGCTGTGATATCACCTATTGTGAATGGTGGATCCTGTGTTATCTACTGTATATAGAGGTGTTATCAGTCATTGTACAGGAGGAGGAGGTGAGCTGTGATATCACCTATTGTGAATGGTGGATCCTGTGTTATCTACTTTATATAGAGGTGTTATCAGTCATTGTACAGGAGGAGGTGAGCTGTGACATCACCTATTGTAAATGGTGGATCCTGTGTTATCTACTGTATATAGAGGTGTAATCAGTCATTGTACAGGAGGAGGAGGTGAGCTGTGATATCACCTATTCTGAATGGTGGATCCTGTGTTATCTACTGTATATAGAGGTGTTATCAATCATTGTACAGGAGGAGGTGAGCTGTGATATCATCTATTGTGAATGGTGGATCATGTGTTATCTACTGTATATAGAGGTGTTATCAGTCATTGTACAGGAGGAGGAGGTGAGCTGTGACATCACCTATTGTGAATGGTGGATCCTGTGTTATCTGCTGTATATAGAGGTGTTATCAGTCATTGTACAGGAGGAGGTGAGCTGTGATATCACCTATTGTGAATGGAGGATCCTGTGTTATCTACTGTATATAGAGGTGTTATCAGTCATTGTACAGGAGGAGGAGGTGAGCTGTGATATCACCTATTGTGAATGGTGGGATCCTGTGTTATCTACTGTATATAGAAGTGTTATCAGTCATTGTACAGGAGGAGGAGGTGAGCTGTGATATCACCTATTGTGAATGGTGGATCCTGTGTTATCTACTGTATATAGAGGTGCTATCAGTCATTGTACAGGAGGAGGTGAGCTGTGATATCACCTATTGTGAATGGTGGATCCTGTGTTATCTACTGTATATAGAGGTGTTATCAGTCATTATACAGGAGGAGGAGGTGAGCTGTGACATCACCTATTGTGAATGGTGGATCCTGTGTTATCTACTGTATATAGAGGTGTTATCAGTCATTGTACAGGAGGACGTGAGCTGTGATATCACCTACTGTGAATGGTGGATCCTGTGTTATCTACTGTATATAGAGGTGTTATCAGTCATTGTACAGGAGGAGGTGAGCTGTGACATCACCTATTGTGAATGGTGGATCCTGTGTTATCTACTGTATATAGAGGTGTTATCAGTCATTGTACAGGAGGAGGTGAGCTGTGACATCACCTATTGTGAATGGTGGATCCTGTGTTATCTACTGTATATAGAGGTGTTATCAGTCATTGTACAGGAGGACGTGAGCTGTGATATCACCTACTGTGAATGGTGGATCCTGTGTTATCTACTGTATATAGAGGTGTTATCAGTCATTGTACAGGAGGAGGAGGTGAGCTGTGATATCACCTACTGTGAATGGTGGATCCTGTGTTATCTACTGTATATAGAGGTGTTATCAGTCATTGTACAGGAGGAGGAGGTGAGCTGTGACATCACCTATTGTGAATGGTGGATCCTGTGCTCCAGAAAAATGAAACTGAGCTCTGATTGGCTGTTGTCGAAAACTAGTTTGTGTTTTTGCAGCAAATGTGTATAGGATTCCCCCTATGGCATGTGTTATGGAACTTACCTTTCTTCTTGTTCTCCTTTTTAAACAATTTTCTGTAAACAAATAGAAAAAATAAAATAAATTTTGGATAGTGTCAAAGCAATACCGTCATTACATTTCATTTGATCTCCTTTGCTATTTAATATGTTGCAGGTATATAGCACCAACATATTGCACAGCACAGTATGGATGTAGTATTAGTATTTGACTCATGTGAGGCTCAGAATCCATTTTCAAGCACCACAGTAGCCCTTCTGGTCTCCCTCTTGACAATACTTGGGGGTTTGTTTAAAGGACTGTAGCAGTAATGCCCCGTGTAACAGGTGAGACCACTGCGGCCAATCACTGCTCTTAAAGGTCTTGCGGTGGAAGTCAATCTAAGCGTAGCGATTGGCTGCAGCGGTCACATATTGCAGACAGGGCAGCACCCCTGTACGCAAAAACAAGGGAGCATCAGATAGGCAGCGCTAATATCAAACTACGGATTAAGGGTTAAATAGAAAGAACAAGAATGTGGAGTGCTCTGCTGTCCTCTACTGGCTACACTGGGAATTACGGTATATAACCAAAATAAACCAAAGACAATAACATATACTGTACCAAAACAATAATCATAATAGTAATGAATTATAATAATCATAATCATCATAATAATAATAAACATTAGTATTTATTGATGAATGAAGTCATATATCTGATATGTCACTTCAATGAACAGTGAAATTAGTGATTAAGGCAACATATAACCATCATGCACTCATTCTACATTATTCTTTCGTGATATTTAAGAGAAAAAAATGTAATCTATAAGGCCAAGTATTCCTGGGACAGAGTGGGTTGCGATGAAAAATTCTAAAATAATATATAAATTTTAAAATAGTATACAAAATTCTAAAATAATATAATATATAAAAAAGAAAACTAAATGTGCAGAAAAAATACATACAAATAAAAGTAAAGAAAACGTCAACTAAAAAATAATCTTTTTTGTGTTTTTTACCGTAGGGATTTCACTTGCTCTGACTGTTCACATACATTTAAGCAACTGCTTTGATCAAACTAGTTGTGCAGATGGATGCAAATATGGAGGAAGGCGACACTAAAAACAGAACTAATGTGCAGGCGGCATGTAAAGCATTGTATACAGCGCTCCACGCTTCAGCAGGATCTACTGAAAGGGATTATTTTTATTATTAAACTGTTGCAAATGTGATCACCGCAGCATCAGCTGCAATGTACAAGCTGTCAGCCTGTGATCACTGCAGCATCAGTAACAATGTACAAGCTGTCACCTGTGACCACTGCAGCATCAGCGGCAATGTACAAGCTGTCAGCCTGTGATCACTGCAGCATCAGCGGCAATGTACAAGCTGTCAGCCTGTGATCACTGCAGCATCAGCGCAATGTACAAGCGGTCAGCCTGTGATCACTGCAGCATCAGTAAGAATGTACAAGCTGTCAGCCTGTGATCACGGCAGCATCAGCGCAATGTACAAGCTGTCAGCCTGTGATCACTGCAGCATCAGCAGCAATGTACAAGCTGTCAGCTTGTAATCACTGCAGCATCAGCAGCAATGTACAAGCGGTCAGCCTGTGATCACTGCAGCATCAGTAACAATGTACAAGCTGTCAGCCTGTGATCACTGCAGCATCAGCAGCAATGTACAAGCTGTCAGCTTGTAATCACTGCAGCATCAGCAGCAATGTACAAGCGGTCAGCCTGTGATCACTGCAGCATCAGTAACAATGTAAAAGCTGTCAGCCTGTGATCACTGCAGCTTGAGCGGCAATGTACAAGCGGTCAGCCTGTGATCACTGCAGCATCGGTAACAATGTACAAGCGGTCAGCCTGTGATCACTGCAGCATCAGTAACAATGTACAAGCTGTCAGCCTGTCATCACTGCAGCATCAGCGGCAATGTACAAGCTGTCAGCCTGTGATCACTGCAGCATCAGCAGCAATGTACAAGTAAGTTGTCAGCCTGTGATCTCTGCAGCATCAGTAACAATGTACAAGCGGTCAGCCTGTGATCACTGCAGCATCAGCAGCAATGTACAAACTGTCAGCCTGTCATCGCTGCAGCATCAGCGGCAATGTACAAGCTGTCAGCCTGTGATCAATGCAGCATCAGCAGCAATGTACAAGCGGTCAGCCTGTGATCACTGCAGCATCAGTAACAATGTACAAGCTGTCAGCCTGTGATCACTGCAGCATCAGCGCAATGTACAAGCTGTCAGCCTGTGATCACTGCAGCATCAGCGCAATGTACAAGCTGTCAGCCTGTGATCACTGCAGCATCAGTAACAATGTACAAGCTGTCAGCCTGTGATCACTGCAGCATCAGCGCAATGTACAAGCTGTCAGCCTGTGATCACTGCAGCATCAGCGCAATGTACAAGCTGTCAGCCTGTGATCACTGCAGCATCAGTAACAATGTACAAGCTGTCAGCCTGTGATCACTGCAGCATCAGTAACAATGTACAAGCTGTCAGCCTGTGATCAATGCAGCATCAGTAACAATGTACAAGCTGTCAGTCTGTGATCACTGCAGCATCAGCGCAATGTACAAGCTGTCAGCCTGTGATCACTGCAGCATCAGTAACAATGTACAAGTTGTCAGCCTGTGATCACTGCAGCATCAGCGGCAATGTACAAGCTGTCAGCCTGTGATCACTGCAGCATCAGCAGCAATGTACAAGCTGTCAGCCTGTGATTACTGCAGCATCAGTAACAATGTACAAGCTGTCAGCCTGTGATCACTGCAGCATCAGTAACAATGTACAAGCTGTCGGCCTGTGATCACTGCAGCATCAGTAACAATGTACAAGCTGTCAGCCTGTGATCACTGCAGCATCGGTAACAATGTACAAGCGGTCAGCCTGTGATCACTGCAGCATCAGTAACAATGTACAAGCGGTCAGCCTGTGATCACTGCAGCATCAGTAACAATGTACAAGCTGTCAGCCTGTGATCACTGCAGCATCAGCAGCAATGTACAAGCTGTCAGCCTGTCATCGCTGCAGCATCAGCGGCAATGTACAAGCTGTCAGCCTGTGAGCACTGCAGCATCAGTAACAATGTACAAGCTGTCAGCCTGTGATCACTGCAGCATCAGCGGCAATGTACAAGCTGTCAGCCTGTGATCTCTGCAGCATCAGCAGCAATGTACAAGCTGTCAGCCTGTGATCACTGCAGCATCAGTAACAATGTACAAGCTGTCAGCCTGTGATCACTGCAGCATCAGTAACAATGTACAAGCTGTCAGCCTGTGATCACTGCAGCATCAGCAGCAATGTACAAGCTGTCAGCCTGTGATCACTGCAGCATCAGCGGAATGTACAAGCTGTCAGCCTGTGATCTCTGCAGCATCAGTAACAATGTACAAGCTGTCAGCCTGTGATCTCTGCAGCATCAGTAACAATGTACAAGCTGTTGGCCTGTGATCACTGCAGCATCAGTAACAATGTACAAGCTGTCAGCCTGTGATCACTGCAGCATCAGCAGCAATGTACAAGCTGTCAGCCTGTGATCACTGCAGCATCAGTAAGAATGTACAAGCTGTCAGCCTGTGATCACTGCAGCATCAGCGCAATGTACAAGCTGTCAGCCTGTGATCACTGCAGCATCAGCAGTAATGTGCCGTACTAGCAGAACAGCACATAATTAGATAAAGCACATGGCTGCCGCTGCTTCAGCGATCACATTATGACCATCAGTAAACAAGGACAAGTGACTGCTGGAGTGTCAGCGCTGGATCTGTGGGGCAAACAGGCAAA
Source organism: Allobates femoralis (assembly GCA_033576535.1). Lineage (NCBI taxonomy): Eukaryota > Metazoa > Chordata > Amphibia > Anura > Aromobatidae > Allobates > Allobates femoralis. Next base: position 27,217,870 of record JARQOC010000009.1, on the reverse strand, counting down.
GTTTAGGTTAAACCAATAACTCGAAAGGCAGGTTGTCCAAATATTGGGTGGGCATGTTAGACCCAGCTCTTTGTAGCCATACTATGCTCTAAAGCAATGGTTCCCAATCTCCAGTCCTCCCGGCCCTCAACAGATCATGCTTTCAGGATTTCTTTAGCATTGCACAGGTGACGCTTTGATAACATCATGATCTATTGAGAGCCATGAGGACTGGAGTTTGGGAGACCCCGCTCTCATAGACGCCCATTGGCACCGTAGACAATTATTTTTAGTATTCCTATCAAGCTCACACTGGCTTTTCTGATGACATAGGTATTCCCCATGACTGGGTTCTTTTAGCTGTAATATAACACCCATTTATTTGCTTCTGGATTTATTGTATTCCAGGCTATATAAAGAATGAGGAAGTAAATGGAGGATTAAGAAAGGAGCGACAGTGAAACCAGTCCGACCTACAGCTGGAATCTTCTTCCCTGAATATAAAGAAAATTCAAATGCTTCTGACGTCACATGTTCCTCTGCCGGTTACAACACATTATTCCAACGAGGGAAGAAATGAGGGGGCACTAGCCAACATATGACGTGATCCTTTATACAAGAACATCAAGCTCACCGGGATCGATCTGCGGGCATCAGGGGAGGACGCAGGGAACCTCCAGAAGACGACAGCTGTTTCATGCATGAATGCACTTTGAGCACTCACTGAAGTGCATGCACGCATGAAACAGCCGTTGTCCAGAGGTTCCCTGCGTCCTCGCCTGATGCCCGCAGATCGGTCCCAGCGAACATGATGCCTTTAACTTTGTGAATAACGGATCACATCGTATGTCGGTGAGTGCCCCCTCATTTCTTCTCACGTTGGATTATTTTGTCAGTCTTATAAGCATAAGAGGGCAGGAGCACGACCACACGGAAGACCACACAGAGGAGCTGAAGACGTGGCTATGGTCATGGCTGAAGAAGCCGCTATGGTCATGGCTGAAGAAGCAGCTATGGTCATGGCTGAAGAAGCGCTATGGTCATGCTGAAGAAGCGCTATGGTCATGGCTGAAGAAGCCGCTATGGTCATGGCTGAAGAAGCCGCTATGGTCATGGCTGAAGAAGCCGCTATGGTCATGGTGAAGAAGCCGCTATGGTCATGGCTGAAGAAGCCGCTATGGTCATGGCTGAAGAAGCTTCTATGGTCATGGCTGAAGAAGCCGCTATGGTCACGGCTGAAGAAGCCGCTATGGTCACGGTTGAAGAAGCCGCTATGGTCATGGCTGAAGAAGCCGCTATGTCATGGCTGAAGAAGCCGCTATGGTCATGGCTGAAGAAGCCGCTATGGTCATGGCTGAAGAAGCCGCTATGATCATGGCTGAAGAAGCCGCTATGGTCATGGCTGAGAGCGCTATGGTCATGGCTGAAGAGCGGTTTTGAAATTGTAAAACTTAACGGTCTTTTGGTGCAGGTTGCATTTGTTGAGCAGTACATTATTGTATTGTTCCTTTTTCCTTATTCTTAATAATATAATTGTTTGTTTTGTGCTTTTAAGAGTCATTTTTTTGTAGTCACTTTAGTGATGAGTGAGCACTACCATGCTGGAGTACTTGATATCCAGAACGAGCAGGTCGGACGCTTAGATGGGCGTGAATTGAGTACCTGAATGTAATGTAAGTTCATTTGAAACTCGAGCATTTTCCCAAAAGATCTTCTGGAAAAATGCTCGAGTTCCCATTGAGTTCCATTATACTCGAGTCATCACTAAAGCTAGTTTCACAAGACAAAAAGAGGAGAGAGAGCGAGAGAGAGACCGAGAGGAGAGGCGAGAGAGAGACCAGAGGAGAGCGAGAGAGAGACCGAGAGAGAGAGAGAGGAGACCGAGAGAGAGAGAGAGAGACGAGAGAGACGAGAGAGCGAGAGAGAGACGAGAGAGAGACGAGAGGAGACCGAGAGCGAGAGAGAGAGAGAGACGACGAGAGAGCGAGAGAGAGACCGAGAGAGAGGAGAGAGAGACCGAGAGAGCGAGAGAGAGAGAGAGACCGAGAGAGCGAGAGAGAGACCGAGAGAGCGAGAGAGAGACCGAGAGAGGAGAGGAGAGAGAGACCGAGAGAGCGAGAGAGAGACGAGGAGAGAGCGAGAGAGAGAGACCGAGAGAGCGAGAGAGAGACCGAGAGAGCGAGCGACGAGAGAGACCGAGAGGAGCGAGAGAGAGGAGACCGAGAGAGCGAGAGAGAGACCGAGAGAGCGAGAGGAGAGAGGAGCGAGGAGAGCGAGAGAGAGACCGAGAGAGCGAGAGAGAGACCGAGAGAGCGAGAGAGAGAGACCGATGAGAGCGAGAGAGAGACCGAGAGAGACGAGAGGAGAGAGAGGACCGAGAGAGCGAGAGAGAGACCGAGAGGAGAGACGAGAGAGCGAGAGAGGAGAGAGAGACCGAGAGAGCGAGAGGAGAGAGACGAGAGAGCGAGAGAGAGAGCGGAGAGAGCGAGAGAGAACGAGAGAGAGACCGAGAGAGCGAGAGAGAGAGACGAGGAGAGCGACGAGAGAGCGAGAGAGAGACCGAGAGAGGAGAGAGAGAGAGGGAGACGAGAGGAGAGAGAGACCGAGAGAGAGGAGAGAGAGGAGACCGAGAGAGAGGAGAGAGAGACGAGAGAGCGAGAGAGAGACCGAGAGACGAGAGGAGAGACGAGACCGAGAGAGGACGAGAGACGAGAGAGAGACCGAGAGAGCGAGGGAGAGAGACGAGGAGAGGAGCGAGAGGAGACCGAGAGGAGAGCGAGAGAGAGGAGACCGAGAGACCGAGAGGAGAGAGACCGAGAGGCGAGAGAGAGACCGAGAGGACGGAGAGAGAGAGGAGACGAGAGAGGAGAGAGAGAGACGAGAGAGAGGACCGAGAGAGACGAGAGACGAGACGAGAGAGGACCGAGACGAGAGGACGAGGGGAGACCGGAGAGAGAGACGAGAGAGAGACCGAGAGAGAGAGAGAGAGAGAGAGAGGAGAGAGACGAGAGAGGAGAGAGACCGGAGAGAGCGAGAGAGAGACCGAGAGAGCGAGAGAGAGAGACGAGAGGAGCGAGAGAGAGAGACCGAGAGAGCGAGAGGAGAGAGAGACGAGAGAGCGAGAGAGAGGGAACGAGAGAGCGAGAGAAGAGACGAGAGAGCGAGAGAGAGACCGAGAGAGAGAGAGAGAGGAGAGCGAGGAGAGACCGAGAGAGCGAGAGAGAGGAGACCGAGAGAGAGAGAGAGAGAGGAGCGAGAGAGCGAGAGAGGAGACCGAGAGAGGAGACGAGAGAGAGAGACGAGAGAGAGGACGAGAGAGAGAGACCGAGAGAGGAGAGAGGACGAGAGACGAGAGAGAGACCGAGAGAGGAGAGAGAGAGACGAGAGAGACGAGAGAGAGAGCGAGAGAGAGACGAGAGAGAGAGAGAGAGGAGAGGGACGAGAGGGAGACGAGAGGAGAGAGACCGAGAGAGAGAGAGAGAGACCGAGAGAGCGAGAGAGAGACGAGAGAGCGAGAGAGAGACCGAGAGAGGAGAGAGAGAGCGAGAGAGAGACCGAGAGAGAGGAGAGAGAGACGAGAGAGAGGGGAGGAGACGAGAGCGAGAGACGAGAGAGAGACGAGAGAGAGAGAGAGAGAGCGAGAGGAGAGAGAGACCGAGAGAGCGAGAGAGAGAGAGAGAGAGAGCGAGAGAGAGACGAGAGAGAGAGGAGAGAGGAGAGGAGCGAGAAGAGAGACGAGAGAGAGAGACGAGAGAGCGAGAGAGACCGAGAGAGGAGCGAGAGAGAGAGACCAGAGAGAGACGAGAGAGGACGAGAGAGAGAGAGAGAGACGAGAGAGAGAGGAGAGGAGCGAGAGAGAGACCGAGAGAGAGAGACGAGGAGAGACGAGAGAGCGAGAGAGAGACCGAGAGAGCGAGAGAGAGACGAGAGAGGACCGAGAGAGAGAGGACGAGGAGAGAGAGAGACGAGAGAGAGACGAGAGAGCGAGAGAGAGACCGAGAGAGAGACCGAGAGAGCGAGAGACGAGACAGTGACGAGACCGAGAGAGGACCGAGGACGAGAGAGGAGAGGAGACCGAGAGAGGCGAGAGAGAGGGACCGAGAGAGCGAGAGAGAGACGAGAGGCGAGAGAGAGACCGAGACAGTGATCGAGACCGAGACAGTGATCGAGACCGAGAGAGTGACCGAGACCGAGAGAGTGACCGAGACCGAGAGAGTGACCGAGACCGAGAGAGCGAGAGAGAGACGAGAGAGAGACGAGAGAGCGAGGACGAGAGAGACGAGACCGAGACAGTGATCGAGGACCGAGGAGAGTGACCGAGACCGAGAGAGTGACCGAGACCGAGAGAGTGACCGAGACCGAGAGAGCAGAGAGACCGGAGGACGAGAGAGAGAGGACCGAGACGGACGGACGAGAGAGTGACCGAGACGAGACCGAGAGAGTGACCGAGACCGAGAGAGTGACCGAGACCGAGAGAGTGACCGAGACCGAGAGAGTGACGAGACGGAGTGACCGAGACCGAGAGAGTGACCGAGACCGAGAGAGTGACCGAGACCGAGAGAGTGACCGAGACGAGAGAGAGACCGAGAGAGAGAGAGGGACGAGAGAGGAGAGACCGGAGGAGGAGAGACCGGAGAGAGAGAACGAGAGAGAGAGAGAGAGGACGAGAGAGAGAGAACCGAGAGAGAGAGAGACGAGAGAGAGACCGAGAGAGAGAGAGACCGAGAGAGACCGAGAGAGAGAGAGACCGAGAGAGACCGAGAGAGACCGAGAGGAGAGAGACCGAGAGAGAGAGAGACCGAGAGAGAGAGAGACCGGAGAGAGAGAGAGAGACCGAGAGAGAGGAGAGAGAGACGAGAGAGAGAGAGAGAGAGACGAGAGAGAGAGAGAGACCGAGAGAGAGAGAGACCGAGAGAGAGAGAGACCGAGAGAGAGAGAGACCGAGAGAGAGAGAGAGAAAAAGAAAGATTTTTTGTAGATTGAGGCGTCCGTCTCCTCCCGCTGCCATCTGCATGGCGATGTGCCACCATTCTCCATGTCTTGTTTCAGTGCATCAGGGTTCGTTTATTTCCTGTAGCCTCAGGCGCCCTAGAATCGCAACATGATGCGTCCCCAGAGCACATAAAAAAACCGCAGCTGGATGCAAGCGCATATAAACGGATGCCTGTGCATGCACCCTGCGTCCACACGTTAAATATAGGGACACCGGGTGGATCCGCAGGCTGCCGACGAAACGCACTCACACGCCAATGTGAATGGAGCCCAATACTGATCTCTCTCTTCGCCTCACCTCTGAATAAAGATGGGCTCCTCTTAGCTGTAGGTTGCATTGTAGGGGCACTCATACATGGCTGTATGCCAAAAAACTGAAATGACAAAGTTGAATGTTTTTTCACGCCTCACTCGCAAACTTTGCAAAAAGTGGATAGGAAGGGGCAAGGCCTCCATAGACTGAACACATTTACTATATTTCACCAGAAAGTGGAGAAAATTATAGCACAAAACTAGAACAAACCACGGGATGATGGAAATTTGACTTTCTTGCACTGAGACAGCCAGTTTATTAAAATGTTGTTCCAAAGTTGGGAGCGTTTTTTTTTTTTTACATTCACAATTAATAAGAACTAGTACAATCTCCTATTTACAGCTCACATCACTGCTGCAGCCAATCACTGAGCTCGGTGGCCGTCCACATTGACGGAACCACTGAGATCACCGATTGGCTGCAGGGGTCAGATGAGCTGTGGATCTGATGTCACCTCTGCAGCCAAAACAGTAGAAGGGGGTTGGCGATTGAATGGGTGACGCTGGGTAATGTCTTTGTTTCAATACAGAAATAGTGTTTGGGTCCATTTTTCTAAAAACAGAAAACCCCTTTAAGCGAAGTGTCAGCCCCATAGACCAAGAGCGGCAGTGCAGGAACTCAAACTCTGCTCCATTAACAGGATGAATGGACGCTCCGGATTTTTAACCCCCCCAGTGATCATACCTGAATGTAGATTAAATGTACATTTTTGGATAACCCACTTTAAAAGTGCAATTAGAAATCTTTTTATTGAGTCAAATTTGGAGGAACAGGTTCACGCCTTATGACTTTGGCACACAATCTCATCTCTGTTTAGATGTCGTTTCCTCAAAACATCACTAATATCCAGATATGAAGTGCGCCTTTTAATCATGATGAAAGAATGTCTTATACGTTAAGCCCGGGCTCAGCTGTTACAATGGATTGCATTGAGAAGTGCCACTCCTCCTGTCACACATCCAGGCTCGGAGTATCTGAATGGCTCAGTGAGGAAGAAAACTGCACAGTTTCGACTGAAAGAAAACAAACAACTTCGCTTCCATTCACTGACTGACAGCTACCCCCGGAGAGCCGGACATATCAGTTCTGTGAGTCCACCGTACCATGGCGATGCACCACACTCTGCAGGACGCTGTACGGAGGATGGGGATCCCATATAGTTGTGTACAGGTGTGCCACTATAGGGTGCTCATAAAATGGCTGATCATTGATGCAAGCGCATGACTGTATGATGCAAGCACGGGACTGTATGGTGCAAGTGCGCAAACCATATGGTGCAAGTGCACAAACCATATGGTGCAAGTGCACTGACCGTATGGTACAGCATCAGTGGCAGCGTACAAGCAGTCGCATGCGATCGCTGCAGCGGACCATATGATGGAAGTGCGCAAACCATATGGTGCAAGTGCACAAAAAGTAAGGTGCAAGTCAGCGGACCGTATGGTGCAGTATCATCGGAAATGTACAGCTGTCAGCATGCGATCACTGCAGTGGACCGTATGATGAAAGTGCACGGACTGTATGGTGCAAGTGCACAAACCGCATGGTACAGCATCAGCAGCAATGTACAAACTGTCAGCATGTGATAGCTGCAGCATAGCGGCAGTGTACAAGCAGTCAGCATACGATCGCTGCAGCGGACCATATGTTGCAAGTGCACAAACTGGTGCAAGTGCGCAAACCATATGGTGCAAGTGCACGGACCGCTTGATGCAGCATCAGCGGAAATGTACAGCCGTCAGCATGCGATCGCTGCAGCAGACCGTATGAATCAATGTATCAATGTATGCACGGACTATACAGCCCTCTAAACTTATGATGGTAATAACTCCGGTTGGATGCGGGTCTTGGTCATGAACACAAATCCTATACAACAATGCATGATGGCAACATGGCTCCATAAGCAAAGCTACGGGAGGAAGAGAGAAGCCACTGCAGCTCCCAAAATGCCTATAGAGGTGTATGAGGGGATGCGTTTTTTGGAGCATGGGGCTGAAATGAGAATAGGGGAGTAGATGTATCCTCCAATAGCAAGTCATCTATAGGGGAAGGCAATATCAACGTAGTAGAAACCGGATCTGTGCTGTTGCGCAAAGTGTGCAAAAATAGTAATGGCGTTCTGATTAGGAGCGCTCTAAGGATGCACACACCGCGGGCGGCGGCGGCTGGTAAACGGCTTGTGCAGGACTTGCACAATCCGATAAGTTGAGTGGCCATCTACCCATGCCACGTAGACGTTTTTAATAAGGGGATCCTACACATTTGTGCCCCTTTTCATTTTTGTTTTGCATGCGTTGCGCAAAAAGTGTATTTAAGGAACAATCATTTTCGTAGCGTTGGAGTCAGAATCAGGGAAATTGAGGAGTCGGAGGTTTGGCTTACCGACTCCACAGCCCTGCTAGGCACCCCTAAAAAGATGCAAGCTCAATTTGTCCAAGCATGCATGTTTCATTTCAATAGGGAAAGAAGGAAAACCTGTGGCAGACATTAATAAATGATTCAACATTCCGCGATCCTAGACTCCCTAAAATCGAACAGTCTGCGGCTGCTCCCATACACAGATCATGGCAGGATTGGCTCATATTAAGTCAAGGTCGTCTCACATACCCTCCAGTCTCCTCTCACACCACACATAAACATATAGTACAAATGTCTGACTAATAAGCACATTGGCTCTTTACAGTAATGCCTGTAGGTATGTGTAACTAAAAACACACTTGGAAAGTAGCAGGTATTCTACAAGCCCTATAGAAAAATGTAAAACCTGAATATGGACAGGTACAGGCGGCTGCTAGGCAGATGAGTGTGCGGCATACCATGGCCAAGGGCATGTCAGATAATGGGATATGGACAGGTGTAATACAATAAGAAGCGGCAACGACCTTCAGGCAAAAGCTTAGCAGGTATGGCCATCGCAAACACATCCTAACCAACACAACAAAGGAGCAAGAGTCAGCCACTGCTTCCCACAGTCTGCACAGTAATCTGCTGCTGGGAAAATTCATGACCAATCAGGTTCACAGCAGACAAGTGCAGCACAAAATGGCACTATTACTAGATTTTTCTTATGCAGTTTTTGAAGGAAAATGCAAAAACTGGATTGAAAAGAAGGAAAAACGTTGGCATTTTGGGTCAATCGGCAATGCAAGGCTATGTTCGCACATTGCTTTTTTTGCTGCTTTTTTTCTACAGCAAAACCTGCTCTCTTGGCGGTAAAAAATGCTGCTTTCAAAAAGCAGATTTTGTTGTGTTTTTAGCTGAATTTTTGGAGCGTCATTTCTCTACAGTACCTTTAAATTTTAAATAAAGTTACTTTCATTCACCACAAAATCAACAGAAGACACATTCTAATTTTTACACTTTCTCGTTGCTTTCAAAGGTGAAAAAAAAGCTTCAAAACTGAAAGAATTGCTATGCTGCTTATTTAAAAAATGCAATAGTTTTCCATTTATCAGGAAAAATGCATGGCATTTCTGAAATTTCATTTTTTGCTGGGAACTTGCTATCTACCTTAAGGAGACAGCTAAGTAGGTGAGGAGATTGTAGCTACTTCCCTCCTCAGATATATGCAAATTTGCACTTTATTAAGGAAGTGGAGAAACTCCAGTGCCACATTTAAGCAGCTCCTCAAAGTCATAATCACTTTCCAATAAGCTTTTAATATGACTAAGGCGGGCGTCACACGCTACGATATATTTAAAGATATCGCTGGAAAGTGCCTGATTTGGCATCGCTCCTACGACAACGTTGCATGTGACAGCATGATGTGACAAACGATAAGTGGTCAGATTGTTATATACAGATATGGGAACCGGACCCTATATCAGACGATGTGGATCATCCAATCTGCTGCATTGTTCTGTGTGACCCCACCATAACCGATCTCCTGACCGATTTCTCCTATTCGCATCATTGACAAGCATCAAACGCTGGTTGTGTGAACGATACCTGCGCGTAACATCGCTGCTGCGTCCTGAACGTTATCTATACATGTGACACCTCACTAACATGTTGGCCACAAGCGCGCACCCCTGACATCGTTATTGAGTTCCCACACAAAATTGTAGTGTGTGACGGCCGCCTAAGGGATTTGTGCCAGATCAGAACCCCAAACTACAGACAGGGGTTCTGATCTGGCACAAATCCCTTAGTCATATTAAAAGCTTGTTGGAAAGCGATTATGACTTTGAGGAGCTGCTTAAATGTGGCACTGGAGTTTATCCACTTCCTTAATGAAGTGCAAATTTGCATATTTTTTTGCTGGTATCATAAAGATCAGCTTTCAATTTACATAAAACTCATGAAAAAACGCAACATGTGAATATAGCCTAAGGGTATTGCCCACGCTGCTGATTTGGTGCAGAAACTTTTGGCATCTTTTGACAGGAAAAATGCTGCGGCAAAAATGCAAGATTTTGTGCTTTTTTTGCCACACTTTTTCATACAGTCTATAAAATAAAAGCAAGAAAAATTGCAGTAAAAATTTAAATGTTGTTATTTTTTTTTCTGCACCTAAATCTGCAAGGAATATAACCTAAATGTGGGCATGGCAATTCAGGATTCTGATTGGCTCTGCTGCCATGCGTTTTCCCTTGCAGATTTCTGAAAATCTGATAAAAGGTGTCTCATTACCACACAAGAAACATCTCATGATGGGTAAAACCAGTGAGCAGTCTCAAGACCTTCAGATTTTGGAAAATCTGCAACGAAAAAATGCATCGACGTGGGCACAGAGCCTAACAAGTCAATCAGGGAAAATGTAATGGAGTATTTTGGGCATCAATGTAATCTGTACAGGGATGAGTGATTGGCCCCCATATTGTCAGCGTTAACACAATAATCCGCCATGTTTCTTTACGTAATATAAAAATGTGCTGTTTACTCATTGGTGTGTTCAAGGCTTTGTCAGACCTCATTCACTGCTCTTAACATTCTTGTGCGCCCCTTTAAGAAGGAATTGGCGCCTTTCCATGGGTGTTCTCAAATGTGCGGGTTTTCATGTCGGATCTACGTTTGGACTTGGAAGGGCGGATATGTACAAAAAGGGTCGAAAATAAGAAAAGGCTCGGACCCTGAAGACAAATGGAGGCCGGATCCTAAACACTCAGTTATGTTGGCGCTCGGCACAGCCTGAACTCATCACCTAGATTCAGAGAGAAAAGCATGACGGTCATCCTGCGGGCTGCTGCCAACTCACACAGACCAGAATCCAAAATGGCGTTTACAACCTAGGCAACCAGCCTGGCAGATAAACAATAATGTCTCCTCTCACAGGAGAAAAAGTGTGCTAATCCCAGCTGTGGGGGGTAGACTTGGGAAATTTGGGGTTTTCTGAAGGTTTTTAGTGATAACGTGACTAAATCTGAGGTAAACTCGACAGTAAGCGGGGGCACTGTCCAAGGACGGACCCCAATATCTGGACCAGCTGGGGGTCTCCTGACCCAAACTCAACCGCTGCATATGGGGGATTGATGAATTTTGGGTTAGAAGACCCTCTCTGGGTCAGTCGAGACATTGGGGTCTGTAAAAAATGGATGTGAAAGTGGCCTTTAATAATTTAAGCAATTTTGGGCCAAATTTATCAAAACTGTCCAGCACTTTAGTCGTTTTTACGGCCCAAAGCAACACGAGGTGCACAAAGCTGATGAATTCAGGTCAGGAGACCCCGACCCGGTCCAGACATTGGTGGTCTGTTCCCAAACCGTAAGATTTAGATGTACGAAACCGGTCTATAATAGTTTCACACTAAATTTTGGGGCAGGTTTATCAAAACTGACTAGGCCTCAATCTTTGTTGCCAATAGCAACCAATCACAACGCAGTTTTCATTTTTACAAAGCAGTTTGAGAATTGAAAGCTGTGCTGTGATTGGTTGCTATGGGCAACAAAGGCAAGATTGAGGCCTAGTCAGTTTCTGCCCTAATATAAAGCCATATTTCAGTGAATTTTAGAGCCAAAAGTGGATCCAGTATGATTCTTATTTCCTTTCTTTTAGACACGTTTTATTCCACAAAAAACATCAATGCATCTTTACTTAAGTGTTTGCACCTAAACACGGTCATGTTGGTGGTTCTGCCAGGGCCAATTCCAGGATCAAGAGGGTCCTTGGGCAACAGAAAGCCAGTGGGCCCCCTTTTTAAATTGTATTTTTATTCTTTTCACCTTCATACATGGCGGGTAAAATAAGTATTGATCACGTCACCAATGTTAAGTAAATATAATCCTAAAGATGCTATTGACATGAAATTCTCACCAGATGTCTGTTACAACCCATTCAATCCACACAAGCAAAGAAGTCAAACCATAGATGTCCATAAATTCAGTGATGTGTACTAATGAGAAATGACACATGGAAAAAATATTGAACACATGAAGAAAGAGAAGTGCAAAAAGCCATTTAAAGTCATGAGATCAGCTGAAATTATCAGTATTAGAAAGCAATACTGCCACTTAGTGAAAAATAATATCAGCTGGTTCAAGTGATGGCCGATAAAAAGGTGTCATTACCAAGGTGCAACACAAGAAACATCTGATGATGGGTAAAACCAGGGAGCCGTCTCAAGACCTTCACAACCTTATTGATGCAGAACATGCTGATCACATTGATTACAAGAGAATTTCCAAACTACTGAAGCTTCCAGTGATCTCTGTTGGGGCCATAATTCGGAAGTGAAAAGAACATAATTTCACCATTAAGGCTGGTTTCACATAACGTTTTTGTGCCTGTCCGTGGGATCTGACTTTGAAGGGGGATCCCACGGACAGGCACGGATCCATACGGATCCCTGCCATCCGATCTGCAGGATCTGTGTGGATCCTGCGGTCCCCTGTCTCTCCCTACTCCTGCCTCCTCCATCTTCTTCCCTCTCCTATTCTATATGCTGTGCCCCCGCTTTTCTTTGCTGTGCCCCCTCTTCTCTATCCTCCTCTATCCCTATCCTATCCCCTGTCCTCTCCCTGTATGTAAAAAAATAAAAAAAACTCCTCCGGGAGTATACATCACCTGTCACCGGCTCCAACGCTGCAGCACGATCAGGGCAGAAGAGCCTGTGATGATATAAGAGACCCGGTCAGCTGACGAGTCATGTGACCGGGTTCTGACATCATCACAGGTCCTTCAGTCCTGATGGTGCTGCAGCGTTGGAGTCGGTGACAGGTGATGTATACTCCCAGAGGAGTTTTTTTATTTTTTTACATACAGGGAGAGGACAGGGGATAGGAGGATAGGATAGGGATAGAGGAGGATAGAGAAGAGGGGGCACAGCAAAGAATAGCGGGGGCACAGCATATAGAATAGGAGAGGGCAGAAGATGGAGGAGAAGCAGGGAAAGACAGGGGATACGGAGCCGACATCGGATCCGAGGTGAACTCAGATCCGATGTCCATAGGCTCCTATGCTGTGGGCCCTCGGATCAGCCTCGGATCAGCAGTGATCCGAGGCTGTCCGATGTGAGTCACGGACACAAAATCGTAGCAGGCTGCGATTTTGTGCCCGTGATTACATCGGATGGGATCGGATGGTGCCAAAATCGGATGCCAATAGTGGCATCCGTTCCCATCCGATTCCCATAGGGGAACATGGGGTCCGATTTCGGATCCGATTGTGTCCGTTTTGAAACGGATACAATCGGATGACCGAAAATCGTTATGTGAAAGCAGCCTAACTGGCCATGACCAGGTGCTCCCTGCAAGGCTGCAGACAGAGGAGTGAATAGAATTATCAGAAGAGTTGCCCAAGAGCCAAAGACACCTGTGGAGATCTACAGACCTCTAGAATCAGCAGGTACAATTGTTTCAAAGAAAACAATAAGTAATGCACTCCCCCTCCATGGCCTGTATGCACGCTCCTGCATGCACGCTCACCACGCAAGACTCCATTGCTGAATAAAATGCAGGTTCAAGCACGTTTAAAGTTTTCTCAACATTAAGACAAGTCTCTGAAATACTATAGAAATACTAAAGAATATAGTCTGGTCAGATGAGACCAAATTGAACTCTTCAGATGCCATAATACACATCATGTTTTGAGGCCAAAAGGCAAATCACCTTAAAACATCATGAAGTTTGGAGGTGGGAACATCATGGTGTGGGGATGCTTTTCAGCTTAGGCCAGCTTCACACCACAGTGTGACCTGGTCCGTGGCTGTCCCAAAGTGAATCAGACAGCCCCGAACCCAATTTGCAAACAGAACAGAAGGGTGCTAGCTGCGGTCCTGAAAGCTCAGCAGGGGACAGCTGGTGTCGCTCAAGTTTAGTAGTGCTGGTTGCTAAACTTCAGCAGCCGGTTCCCGGATCTGATGTTTTTGTCGGGCTGGGGTGATCCGGCGCCATAGACCTCCATGTTAGGGAGCGCCGGATCGCCCCGGATCCAATTTGGGCAGATTTTTGCCCCGGACACAAAATCATTGCAAGCAACGTTTTTTGTGTCCGGGAGAAAAATCCAAACTCCCCCGTATCCTCCCAGACAGATGGAAACCGGATGGCACTTAGCTACCATCCGGTTCCATCCGGCCCCATAGGGCTGCATTACGGTATGTCAAAATTGGGTCAGCCCCGGACTGGATCATGCCGTGGTGTGAACCCGGCCTTACAGTACTTGCAAGCTTTTTATAATTGAAGGAAAGATGAATGGACAAATGTACCGAGATTACCAAGCTATTTTCTTCATGGGTATCTTCATAGAACCAGCATAAACTGGTGCAAAGTTGTCATCGCTTCACATCGCGATTTTTCAGGTCTGGTGCTGTCCGGTGTAGACTTCACCGCCCCGGATCCGAATTTGCACCCCATGTATCCCTATGGTCTTATTTGGCCTCCGGTTTGCAGGTATTCCGGGAGGATCCGGTTTTGTCCGATTTTTGCATCGGACACAAAAACGGAGTCTGCAGCATTTTTTGTGTCCGATATAAAAATCAGACAAAACTGGATCCTCATGGATCCGGCGCCCATAACATGGGAGTCAATGGGCGCCGGATCGGCAGATTTGCCCTCCGGTTCTGCTTGTTCGGGTATGTCAGGTTCTGTCCAGTGCATCCTGCTAAACATCGGACAGAACCTGACAGTAAAAAATTTGTGGTGTAAAGCCAGCCTAAGACTTTATACAAACATTTCTCACAGCAAGTCTAAGCCTGGGCCTAATTCACAAGGTGCATGTTTAGTTACAGAAAATGGAGCAAGACCTTATCAAAAGCCGGAAGCAGATTTTATTTGTTTCCTTGAAAGATTCTGAACTAATCCCTTTATCTTGGGCACACTACCAGGAAAGAATTTGCAAAGTAAACCACACATAACATGACCTTCAGTGTGGAATTTAAGGGCATGTTCACACATCACGTTTTAGTGCAGAAAATTCTGCAACTGCCCCTTTGGGGGGGCACGTATCAACGAGAGAAAAGTGCAGAGCGGATGAAAGGAGAACCTGCTGCACATTGCAGTATAACCATGCTATAGAGAATATCCACAGCATGTCAATATATGCTGAGGATGATATAGCAGATCTCACAGAGGAATTGAATCTTATACAATTATACTGTACAGTGGTAGATTGTAAGCTCTTATGAGCAGGGCCGTCATTATTTTGCTTTTATTATTGTATTTTTTATAACTGTTGCTTATGACTGTATATGAACCTCAGAATTGTGAAGCGCTGCAGTATATGTTGGCGCTATGTTAAAAAAAGATTATTATTAACGTATTATTAGGTCTGTTTTTTTTTTTTTTTTTTTTACTTTAAAAGTCTCACACTGGTCTCTTTGCCTCCTTTTCCAGCGGGGAACGTCATTTCATCAGCCACGGATTGGCTGCAACGGCGACGTTCCATCCGAGAAGGAGGAGATGTGCGATTTCAATGCGAAAAAAAAAAAAACACATTGCAATTGGAGCAATGTTATTCACTGAGTCAGTGCTTATCTGGGAGTTATTCCTCAGCTGCAATCGGTCTAAGGAAAAAATGGCACCATGCAGTGAGTGGCTGGTTATGTCGGACAAGATTGACCCATACAAGTCAATGGGTGCAAGAAAAGAAATGGAGGTCAAAATGGACCATCCGTATGTCCACCGGTTTTTATGAAAATACATTACTATTCTGTAATGGTAAAGTCCCCACCTTGGATCTGCCCCAATCCACCGTTCCTACAGTCGCTACCCTGGATCTGCCCATCCACTGTTCCTACATTCCCATCTTGGATCTGCACCATCCACCGTTACTACAGTAACTGCCCCCATCCATCAGTCCTACAGTTCCTACCCTGGATTTGCCCCATCACTGTTCCTACAGTACCTACCCTGGATCTGCCCCATCCATTGTTCCTACAAAGCCTACACTGGATCTGCCCCCATCCATCATTCCTACAGTCCTCACCCTGCATCTGCCACTGTCCATTGTTCCTATAGTTCACACCCTGGTTTTGCCCTATTCATTGTTCCTACAGTCCCCACCCTGGATCTGCCCCCATCTACCCTTCCTACATTGCCTACCCTGGATCTGCCCCCATCCATCTTTCCTACAATCCCCAACCTGGATCTGCCCCCATCCACCGTACCTACATTCCCTACCCTGGATTTGCCCCCATCGATTGCTCCTACAGTCCTCACCCTGGATCTGCCCCCATCCACCGTTCCTCAGTCTCTACCCTGGATTTGCCCCATCCATCGTTCCTACAGTCCCCACCCTGGATCTGCCCCATCCATTGTTCCTACAGTCCCCACACTGGATCTGCCCCATCCATCGTTCCTACAGTCCCCACCTTGGTTCTGCCCCATCCATTGTTCCTACAGTCCCCACCTGGATCTGCCCCATCCATCGTTCCTACAGTCCCCACCCTGGATTTGCCCCATCCACTGTTCCTACAGTCCCCACCCTGGATCTGCCCCATCCATTGTTCCTACAGTCCCCACCCTGGATCTGCCCCATCCATCGTTCCTACAGTCCCCACCCTGGATCTGCCCCATCCATCGTTCCTACAGTCCCCACCCTGGATCTGCCCTCATCTATCGTTCCTACAGTCACCACCCTGGATTTGCCCCCATCCATCGTTCCTACAGTCACTACCCTGGATTTGCCCTCATCCACCGTTACTACAGTCCTCACGCTGGATATGCCACTATCCACTATTCCTACAGTCCCTACCCACCATCCCCACAGTCCCTATCCCTATTGTACACTTGTTTTGGCAAAATTAATGTACGGTATATTTAGTCCTGCCAATAAATCAGCTTTGAATCTTGAATCCATTCTGTAGAACAGGACACTGAAAATGATTGTAGAATAACAGGTGCTGGAAAAAAACGCATTTCATTCGGAAGCTTGGTGAGAAAAAGAATCGCCCTCTCGCATGACATATGGAAAACCAAACCGATTTCACTTGTCGAACTTTTCTGGATGAGAATGGGAACGATTTTTTATAACCGTCCTTACACCATAGGCTCCATAAGGGAATGGCTGACCAGGAGACGTCTGATCAATATTTAACAATAGGAAAAGGAAGGAGAAGGTAAAAAAGTAATGACCAGAACGGAATTCTGCAATGATCTACCAGTCACTTGCACAATGAAGTCACAGAGCGCAGGATACACCATGGTTATATGGCCCCGTTACATCATCTGTACAGATCGTTAAAATGGATGAAAATAATGCCCTCATCAGACCGGTCTAACCGGGTGTGTAAGTGATCGCCCGCCCCACATCCATCAGACCTTACATCCATATCTAATGGAGGTTTTAATGACAATTGACAAACTGGTCAATTCTGAATTTAGATCAGGAAACTTCAGCACTTTACTCAGCAATTACTGTAATTTCTGGAACTTGGGTAAAGTTCTCCTTAGATTTCTAGACATGGGGCAACTCGGTGACCATCAGGACAGGGCTGGACCGGACCATAAATGACAGATGCATCATCCTCCGCGTCCATTCCATGGCCGCTGAATGGAGACCTGCGAGCTGCCTCCTACCGGCCGGCATGTGGGCATCACACCGTAACATAGCCATCAAATGAGAAGAGGAACCGGGAATGCCAATAGGGAAAAGGAGGGCTCCCGACCAGCGAGCACTCTTCACCAGAGTCCTGAGAAAGGGATTACCCCAACTCTAGTCATCTCAGCAGTCGGGGGGTCTCCTGAGGGCCCCTGTTGCAGCCATCTTGCTCTTCTGATGCAGCTCACCCTGTGGCTGGACTTCAATTTCTCTATATACTACAATAATACTGCATTGTAGAATATAGCACAAGTGATCAAGTAATTGCACATTCAAATCCCCTAAGAAGGCTAAACGACACAGCAAAACTATTTAAAATATTTATATAGCTACATATTTGATTCAGTATCGCAGTGTCTGTAAGAATAGGAGGTGGGGTAAAAATTTGAGCATACCAGGAAGGGGTTTAAACCTCTGCTTTTTTTTTGGAGCTTGGAAGCCCAGCGGGCGGCGCTACTGGGGCTTATTGGAAGCCGAGCGGGCGGCGCTACTGGGGCTTATTGGAAGCCGAGCGGGCGGCGCTACTGGGGCTTATTGGAAGCCCAGCGGGCGGCGCTACTGGGGCTTATTGGAAGCCCAGCGGGCGCGCTACTGGGGCTTATTGGAAGCCCAGCGGGCGGCGCTACTGGGGCTTATTGGAAGCCCAGCGGGCGGCGCTACTGGAGTTTAGCATTCCAGGGGGTGTTGATACTGAAGCTTAGAAGTCCAGTGGGTGGTTATACTGGAGTTTAGAAGTCCTGTGGGCAGTGCTACTGGACATTAAAAGGCCAGTGGATGATGCTAATCAGTGATTGACAGGATTAAATCAAGGCTAGTTTTGCACTGGCGTTTTTTTTTAATCTGGGGGAATGCAAATAAAGCCTATATTCCCTCGGATTCCCCTGGATCCCCCACCCCCCAAGTGTTTTTTTCGGGATGTAACTGGATGCACCCTCACCGGCATTATCACTGATCTGTCTCACGGATCAGTGATAATACCGATGCAGGAACATACAGTTGCTTCTGGCTGCGTACCTATTTCCGCCAGATGGGATTATAGGATCCAACGCCCTGCATTTTTGGTCTTGGTGAAAAAAAAAAAAACGGTGACATCCGGATAAAGGGGGGGGGGGGGAAACAGGAAAAACTGGATGCACCTGCAAGTGCCTGCCGCTCCATTGAAAGTCAATAGGGCCGAAAACTGATGCGGGTGCCCCCAGTTTGCACGAATGGTGAAAACTGCCAGGGTGAAACCAGCCCAATAAATAAGGTTTTTGAACCTTTTCCTACAATACTGCACATCTGCTGCTCATGGATCAGATTCCTGCTTGATCTACCTCATTCCCTTTCATTGGAATAGCCCATGTTGCACCTTTTCCATCTCACACAAGGAGACCAAGCGAGTCCACCAACACATGTAACCAATAACGAAACATCGTCAATGTCTGGAGACCGTCTTACTGGAAAACATTTGGCTTCGGTACAAGGACAGAAAGAACAGGAGAGTCAGAAAGGCTAAAAATACAAGGACGCAACATTTGCTGCAGACACGAGTTTTTGCTTTTATTCCAGATGTGGGAATCTTATTGTTATTATACAAATCAATAATAAAAAAATATTTCTCAGATAAAGGAATCACGCAGAGATAACCGAGCAACAAGTAAAAGTCTCCCGCAGAGGAAACCTCCCGGAAAATCAACAATCACAGCGGGCGTCACTGCAGCGGCCAAACCACAAGAGGTTACACAAGCCATTATCTGTCCTGAAGACTTAGATTTCCTTTTTGAAGGAAAATTACACTCGTTTTGAGCTTTTTTGGCTTAGTTTTTCAGCCAGATGTAGTTTACAGTGCACCACATTACAGATCAGCTTTAGATTTCTGCTGTAGATTTGCTTAAAAATCAATGTGATTTTTCCAAAGTCCGCGGGATCGGAGCCGAAGGAACAGAAAATCCGCAGCAAATCTGCATCCCGTGTAATGAAGATCTGCACTGGGAGGACGCATGTGTAGCTGCTGCGAGGCCACATGACGCACGTGCAGCTGCTGCGAGGCCACAGGACGCACGTGCAGCTGCTGCGAGGCCATATGACGCACGTGCAGCTGCTGCAAGGCCACATGACGCACGTGCAGCTGCTGCAAGGCCACATGACGCACGTGCAGCTGCTGCAAGGTCACATGACGCACGTGCAGCTGCTGCAAGGCCACATGACGCACGTGCAGCTGCTGCAAGGCCACATGACGCACATGCAGCTGCTGCAAGGCCATATGATGCACGTGCGGATCTGAGGAGTGGCGGACGGCTCTGCGCGGGGTGGAGTGGCGGGCGGCTCCGCGCGGGGTGGAGTGGCGGGCGGCTCCGCGCGGGGTGGAGTGGCGGGCGGCTCCGCGCGGGGAGGAGTGGCGGGCGGGTGTGAACAGACGGGTCTGCACGGGGAGGAGTGGCGGGCGGCTCAGCACGGGGAGGAGTGGCGGGCGGCTCAGCACGGGGAGGAGTGGCGGGCGGGTGTGAACAGACGGGTCTGTACGGGGAGGAGTGGCGGGCGGGTGTGAACAGACGGGTCTGTACGGGGAGGAGTGGCGTGCGGCTCAGCACGGGGAGGAGTGGCGGGCGGGTGTGAACAGACGGGTCTGTACGGGGAGGAGTGGCGTGCGGCTCAGCACGGGGAGGAGTGGCGGCGCGGTGGTGAACAGACGGGTCTGTACGGGGAGGAGTGGCGGGCGGCTCAGCACGGGGAGGAGTGGCGGGGGGTGTGAACAGACGGGTCTGTACGGGGAGGAGTGGCGGGCGGGTGTGAACAGACGGGTCTGTACGGGGAGGAGTGGCGGGCGGCTCAGCACGGGGAGGAGTGGCGGGCGGGTGTGAACAGACGGGTCTGTACGGGGAGGAGTGGCGGGCAGGTGTGAACAGACGGGTCTGTACGGGGAGGAGTGGCGGGCGGCTCAGCACGGGGAGGAGTGGCGGGCGGGTGTGAACAGACGGGTCTGTACGGGGAGGAGTGGCGGGCGGGTGTGAACAGACGGGTCTGTACGGGGAGGAGTGGCGGGCGGCTCAGCACGGGGAGGAGTGGCGGGCGGGTGTGAACAGACGGGTCTGTACGTGGAGGAGTGGCGGGCAGGTGTGAACAGACGGGTCTGTACGGGGAGGAGTGGCGGGCGGCTCAGCACGGGAGGAGTGGCGGGCGGGTGTGAACAGACGGGTCTGTACGGGGAGGAGTGGCGGGCGGCTCAGCACGGGGAGGAGTGGCGGGCGGGTGTGAACAGACGGGTCTGTACGGGGAGGAGTGGCGGGCGGGTGTGAACAGACGGGTCTGTACGGGGAGGAGTGGCGGGCGGGTGTGAACAGACGGGTCTGTACGGGGAGGAGTGGCGTGTGGCTCAGCACGGGGAGGAGTGGCGGGCGGGTGTGAACAGACGGGTCTGTACGGGGAGGAGTGGCGTGCAGCT
Organism: Allobates femoralis; assembly: GCA_033576535.1. NCBI lineage: Eukaryota > Metazoa > Chordata > Amphibia > Anura > Aromobatidae > Allobates > Allobates femoralis. The sequence continues at coordinate 27,197,189 of JARQOC010000009.1, read as the reverse complement.
CAGCACGGGGAGGAGTGGCGGGCGGGTGTGAACAGACGGGTCTGTACGGGGAGGAGTGGCGGGCGGCTCAGCACGGGGAGGAGTGGCGGGCGGGTGGTGAACAGACGGGTCTGTACGGGGAGGAGTGGCGGGCGGGTGTGAACAGACGGGTCTGTACGGGGAGGAGTGGCGGGCGGCTCAGCACGGGGAGGAGTGGCGGGCGGGTGTGAACAGACGGGTCTGTACGGGGAGGAGTGGCGGGCAGGTGTGAACAGACGGGTCTGTACGGGGAGGAGTGGCGGGCGGCTCAGCACGGGGAGGAGTGGCGGGCGGGTGTGAACAGACGGGTCTGTACGGGGAGGAGTGGCGGGCGGCTCAGCACGGGGAGGAGTGGCGGGCGGGTGTGAACAGACGGGTCTGTACGGGGAGGAGTGGCGGGCGGGTGTGAACAGACGGGTCTGTACGGGGAGGAGTGGCGGGCGGCTCAGCACGGGGAGGAGTGGCGGGCGGGTGTGAACAGACGGGTCTGTACGGGGAGGAGAGGCGGGCAGGTGTGAACAGACGGGTCTGTACGGGGAGGAGTGGCGGGCGGCTCAGCACGGGGAGGAGTGGCGGGCGGGTGTGAACAGACGGTCTGTACGGGGAGGAGTGGCGGGCGGCTCAGCACGGGGAGGAGTGGCGGGCGGGTGTGAACAGACGGGTCTGTACGGGGAGGAGTGGCGGGCGGGTGTGAACAGACGGGTCTGTACGGGGAGGAGTGGCGGGCGGCTCAGCACGGGGAGGAGTGGCGGGCGGGTGTGAACAGACGGGTCTGTACGGGGAGGAGTGGCGGGCAGGTGTGAACAGACGGGTCTGTACGGGGAGGAGTGGCGGGCGGCTCAGCACGGGGAGGAGTGGCGGGCGGGTGTGAACAGACGGGTCTGTACGGGGAGGAGTGGCGGGCGGCTCAGCACGGGGAGGAGTGGCGGGCGGGTGTGAACAGACGGGTCTGTACGGGGAGGAGTGGCGGGCGGGTGTGAACAGACGGGTCTGTACGGGGAGGAGTGGCGGGCGGCTCAGCACGGGGAGGAGTGGAGGACGGGTCTGTACGGAGGGGTCTATATGGAGGGGTCTGTGTACGGAGGGGTCTGTACGGAGGGGTCTATATGGAGGGGTCTGTACGGAGGGGTCTGTGCAGGATTTATGTTTGGGGCAGTACATATCATACACATTGCTTACACTCCACCTGCACAGGACAGGGGAATCAGCCGCCGGCACAACTTTCTCTACTCCTCAGAACTCTCCGCCGCACGCCTCCTCCCGCTCCCCGGTCTATAGCTGTATATTCCCGATACTCACTGCGGCCACAGCGTCCTCCCGCGGCTGCTGCTGTTCCCCATCTTGTGCGGACTCCTCCATGGAGCGCGGAGCTTCCTGGTCTGTGCTGCGCTCGGCACGGAGTGAGGGGGCGGGGCCTGACAGGTGGAGTGGGCGGGCACAGTCACATAGTACAAGCGACATGGGGCGGGGATAGTCACATACGGTATACCTCATAGTGCCGATCAGGGGCGGGGCCTGACAGGTGGGCGTGGTTACTCAAAGTACCTCGATAGCCCCCTATGGGGCGGGAATAAACTAATGAGCTACATCAGACAGGGCGAGGGGTGCGCAGAATACACACACAGTTTAACCCATAAAGGTCGGGGGGGAAGGGGTTAATGACATTTTTCTTTTTCATTTTATCTTTAACATTTTATATATTTTAATGGGTAACAAAATACAGAAATAAAATCTAAAACCTCTAAATCCCTGAAGGGGCCGCTCTTCAATTCTGTAGACAAAGCGTTTTTTTAATGTTTCTTCAATTTTTATATTTGTGCTGTAATAAAAGCTGCGCTGTGATTGGTCTATTAAGTAATTTAAAAGCTGCGCTGTGATTGGTCTGTTAAGTAATTTAAAAGCTGCGATGTGATTGGCCTCTTTAGTCATCTAAAAGCTGCGCTGTGATTGGTCTATTAAATAATTTAAAAGCTGCGCTGTGATTGGTCTATTAAGTAATTTAAAAGCTGCGCTGTGATTGGTCTATTAAGTCATTTAAAAGCTGCGCTGTGATTGGTCTCTTTAGTAATTTAAAAGCTGCGCTGTGATTGGTCTATTAAGTAATTTAAAAGCTGCGCTGTGATTGGTCTATTAAGCAATTTAAAAGCTGCGCTGTGATTGGTCTATTAAGTAATTTAAAAGCTGCGCTGAGATTGGTCTATTAAATAATTTAAAAGCTGTGCTGTGATTGGTCTATTAAGTAATTTAAAAGCTGCGCTGTGATTGGTCTATTAAGTAATTTAAAAGCTGCGCAGTGATTGGTCTATTAAATAATTTAAAAGCTGTGCTGTGATTGGTCTATTAAGTAATTTAAAAGCTGCGCTGTGATTGGTCTATTAAGTAATTTAAAAGCTGCGCTGTGATTGGTCTATTAAGTAATTTAAAAGCTGCGCAGTGATTGGTCTATTAAGTAATTTAAAAGCTGCGCTGAGATTGGTCTATTAAGTAATTTAAAAGCTGCACTGTGATTGGTCTCTTTAGTCATTCAAAATCTGCACTGTGATTCATCTCTTTATTTAAAAGCTGCACTGTGATTGGTCTCTGTAGTAACATGAAAGCTGCACTGTGATTGGTTGCTGGGGTAAAATAAGATTTAGTGTAGGGACTCACAAGACAATGAGGGGAGCCCTGACGTGAGTTGTGAGCTTATGTATTTTGGATAAAATATCGACCAATATAACAAGTATTAATTACATTTATATGCAGACCGGGCCCTGAGTGATGATGGGCCCTGTGGGGTGTATACCCATCAGTGGGCAGCCTGCCTGATATAATACTAGGGGTGTCAGTAGTAATAGGCCGTGGTCCGGACGCTGGATCTTACATAGCGGTGTGAATGACGCCCTGTGCAGACCTGTGTGTGTGTTGGGTTTGAGCGGTTGTTCCATTGCTATCTTGCCCCTGTGCTGCCCCCCCCTCCCTTTTGTTATGGGGCTGCTGCATCCTGTTGTGTATTGGGACCTGCTGTTAGTGGATGATGAGGATTAGTTGTCTTTTCCTTTTTTCTGTCTTTTATATTGTGCTGTGAACCGGCCACAGAACAGCGGATAAATCTGCTGCACTTCTATTATGTGTGTACCCGGATCAGAACCCTGACGGGTAATAAATACCTCGTAATGGACACTAATAAATCATTTCTCAGCAAGTTATGGGAAGCGATAAGGACTCCTGATGATTGCAGAGTATTGACCGCTCAGCTTATCTGTGTAGGGTATAGGTAATTATGATTTTATATGTCAATATAATCAGTGCAGACCAGGAGGTGCCCCCCCCCCATCCTCACCCCGCTGACCGCCCCCTTCTGCAGCCATCACCACATTATGTGACACCATCATCCACACTTGTATTTGGGGATATAACAAGATTCTGGTGACCTCTAGTGGCAACCAATCAGCACAACTGAGGTTTGTAAAATCAACGCTCATAAGGCGGGTGAAATAAGTATCGAACACGTGACAAATTTTCTTAATATATTACTAAGGGTGCTATTGACATGAATTTATCACCGGACGTCAGTAACAACCCATCCAACGCACACAGGCAAAGAAAAATCATAGATGTCCATAAATTACATTACGTGTAATAATGAGAAATGACACAGGGAAAAACTATTGAACACACTAGTGAAATGTGTATAATCCTTGGTACTTTGACCTTTGTTGGTGATGAAGCTCCAGATGCCTCCTGTATGGAGACACTCGTCCCTGCATTGCTCCAGTATGGAGACGCTCATCCCTGCATTTAAAAGCTTTTGAACACTCTTGTTCAGTAATAGAGTCATGTGTAGTGAGCGTGCATACAGGAGCGTGCATACAGGAGCGTGCATACAGGAGCGTGCATACAGGAGAGTGCATACAGGAGCGTGCATACAGGAGCGTGGCGTGCATACAGGAGCGTGCATACAGGAGCGTGCATACAGGAGAGTGCATACAGGAGCGTGCATACAGGAGCGTGCATACAGGCCAAGGAGGGGGATTGCATTACTTATTATTTTCTGTGAAACAATTGTACCTGCTGATTCCAGGTCTTTCTGTAGTTCTCCACAGGTGTCCTTGGCTCTTGGACAACTCTTCTGATAATTCTTTTCACTCCTCTGTGCGACATCTTGCGGGAGCACATGGTCGTGGCTGGTTAATGGTGAAATGAAGCTCTTTCCACTTCCGGATTATGGCTTCAACAATGTTCATTGGGTCCTTCAGTAGTTAACAAATTCTAATGCAACCAATGCCATCAGTATACCATCAACTCACTGGTTTTACCCATCATAAGATGTTTCTTGTGTGGCACGTTGGTAATGAGACACCTTTTTATAGGTCGTCAGTTGAATCAGCTGATACTATTTTTCACTAGTTGCAGGATTGCTTTCTAATTACTGATAGATTTCAGCTGGTGTCAGTACTTTCCAGGGCTTTTTGCACCTCTCCTTCATCATGTGTTCAATACTTTTTCCCTGTGTCATTTCTCATTATTACACATAACTTAATTTATGGACATGATGTTTGCCAGAGCTGTATGCTGAAAATCAGCCCCACACCATGATGTCCACACCAACACACTTACTTGTCTGTGTTTTTAGGCTAATTTGCCTTTTGGCCTCCAAACAAGTTGTGTATTATGGCATCCAAAGAATTGGATTGGATGGGCTGTTACTGACATCTGGTGAGACATTCATGCCAAGAGCATCTTTAGAAATATATTTACTTAGAAAACTCGACTTATTTCACCCGCTCTATGTTGTGTTCTTTCCAAATTGAAATCTTTTAGCATTTTCTTCACTTCTTCATGTGGAAACGCGCCAAAAAAAGGCAACAAAGCAACTACAGGCTGGGAGTTTCACCTATATATTTAGCCTCTCCATTGAAATGAATGGGTGAAATCCACAATAAAAAAGTGAAAAAGGTGCGCTGCCGCAACAGAAAACCACATCAGCTGCACGGTATGTGCATAGATATAGTCCTAAAACCTGCACCACATATCAATTTAAATGCAAATAAATATATAATGTTTAGATGAGATTGGTTGAAATCTCATCTATTTAGCTGGTAGTTTTCTGGTCTTATGATATTGATGACCAGCCCTTGGATCAATCAGTTTCAGGTCAGTGGTAGAACTGCAGCTCAGCTGCTACTGAAGGTTACGAGAGCCCAATAGTCGACTCGTGCTGGAGGATTTTCCTGTAAAGTTAAATTAATCCAATCTCATGGCTTCTATGTATAAATAGCTTCCGCCAGGAATCCCAGCAATGCCCCATGAGTTACATATTAACAGAGGAGGTGACATGTACAGAAGGGTTTATCCAGCTCCAACCACCGAAGATGAAGATATGGAATCAGCCATGAGCAGCTGAGCTCTGCTATTCCCCTAACCCTAATTTATTATTATTATTATTATTATTATAGCGCCATTTATTCCATGATGCTTTATATGTGAAAAGGGACAAGTACAATATTAATGAACAATACAAGGCACAGACAGGTACAGGAGAGAGAGGACCCTGCCCTCGAGGGCTCACAGCCTACAAGGGATGGGTGAGGATACAGTAGTCTGGGGTTAAGAGACAGAAGGTTCCGCACAAGAATCACACACAGAAGATCGGGGGTCAGGTCTCCAAGATGTTTGGAACAATCTCCTGCCGAGATCTGCCATAACCAGCTTACAAGTAACGAGAAGGGATGGATGAAATAAGTGGTCAAGAACACTGGGGATGGAGGAGACGGGCGATCACCAAATACTGAGAACGGAGGAGACGGGCGGTCACTGAATACTGAGGACGGAGGAGACGGGCGGTCACTGAATACTGAAGACGGAGGAGAAGGGCAATCACTGAATACTGAGGATGGAGGAGACGGGCGATCACTGAAAACTGAGGACAGAGGAGACGGGCGGTCACTGAATACTGAGGATGGAGGAGACGGGCGATCACTGAATACTGAAGACGGAGGAGAAGGGCAATCACTGAATACTGAGGATGGAGGAGACGAGCGATCACTGAAAACTGAGGACAGAGGAGACGGGCGGTCACTGAATACTGAGGATGGAGGAGACGGGCGATCACTGAATACTGAAGACGGAGGAGAAGGGCAATCACTGAATACAGAGGATGGAGGAGACGGGCGATCACTGAATACTGAGGATGGAGGAGACGGGCGATCACTGAATACTGAGGATGGAGGAGACGGGCGGTCACTGAATACTGAGGATGGAGGAGACGGGCAGTCACTGAATACTGAGGATGGAGGAGACGGGCTGTCACTGAATACTGAGGATGGAGGAGACGGGCGGTCACTGAATAACAATCTTTAACACGTCTATTTTTGATTCCATTCTTTCTACACCTGGCTAATTTGCTCCGTCCTGATATGAAGCTTCTGTACATGTGAATATTCTGGAATCTCCTTTCTTCCCAGTGTCGTCCTGTGTCGGTAAATAACTGAGAACCTGTGTGATCCGTGAGTCCCACCATCATTGCCAGAAAGGCGAAACAAAAGCACATCAAGGCGTTTGCTTTAGCCGCACCAGGGACAATAACGAGACTATGAACACTGGCAGAGGAATCGGACATTTGGCCCGACACCGGCATTCCTACCATTAACAGAAGAAAAGAGGCGCTCCAGTCTGGATCTTTAGCATGCTCAGTCAATTATCATTTCTGCTTAGAAAGCAAGGCACGGGGTCACCGAGGCCGACACATGGCCTCACATCTGATGGGAAGGCTGTAATATTAAATAATATATTACAATGTATTACTGAGGATCGGGAGCAGAATCCTGGCCATATGTGGAGTAGATCGCCTCTTGTCAATAACTCACTCCTATGTGCCCAATGTCCCGGCTTCATAGGTAAAAGGGTTATATTTATTTGGTCTATGCCGTTAAGCACTTATCTGCCAGGTACAACTGGGACACAAAAGAGATGGATGTGGTAAAGACTTCACCCTACTCGGATCAATGATCACTCAAGATGCAGCGACGACACCAGAAGTCAATAGGAGAAAAGCTATGGGGAAATCAACAATGAAGTCACTGGACGAGGTCTTCACATCAAGGGACATTTCACTGGTGATGAAGACACGGCTCGTACATAGTCTGGTCTGTTCTGTAGTAACATATGGAGGTGACACATGGATGATAAAGAAACAAGACAGGAGAATTAAAGCCTTCAAAATGTGGAGCTGGAGAAGGATTTTATCAATATCAGCAACTCACTGGCTTCATACAAACAAGAAAATGGTGGAGAAGACCCTACTGGACCTATCTAGTCTTGGAGAAGACCCTGGTGGACATATGTAAGCTTGAAGACGACCCTGAGGACCTATCTAGGCTTGGACAAGACCCTGGTGGACCTAGCTAGCCTTGTAGAAGACCCTTGTGGATCTAGCTATGCTTGGAGAAGACCCTGGTGGACCTAGCTAGACTTGGTGAATACCCTGGTGGACCTAGTTATGCTTGGAAAAGACCTGGTGGACCTATCTAGGCTTGAAGAAGACACTGGTGGACCTACCTAGGCTTGGAGAAGACACTGGTGAACCTATCTATGCTTGGAGAAGACCCTGGTGGACCTAGCTATGCTTGGAGAAGGCCCTGGAGGACCTAGCTATGTATGGAGAAGACACTGGAAGACCTAGCTAGGCTTGGAGAAGACCCTAGTGGAGCTACGTTTGCTTGAAGAAGACTTTGGTGGACCTAGCTAGGCTTGGAGAAGACCCTAATGGGCCTAGCTAGGCTTGGAGAAGACCCTGGTGGAGCTAGCTAGGCTTGGAAAAGACCACAGTGCACCTATCAATGCTTGGAGAAGACCCTGGTGGACCTATCTATGCTTGGAGAAGACCCTGGTGGACCTATCTAGGCTGCACAAGATCGATCTTCCTAAAGACTGTTCATCCATCAAGTCGCCAAGGTTCGACATCGAGCTCAGGGTCCTTGAAGTGAATTTAATAGATAAGCTCTTATCGGCAAGAGGTTTCTAACTACCTCCATGTACTGCCCAACGCCGATCTCAGCTAGCTCAGAATGGTCCAGGCCTTCCTGTGGTTCATCTGCTTCCTGTGACATAATGTTCGTTCTCTGCCGCCCTTGTTGACTGACAGCCAGCTCAGCCTATTGCTGCGGGAAGCCGGCTGTCAATGAACATGGTGTCAGCAGTGATGCCACAGGAATCAGGAGAATCGCCGGCAGAAGAGATCGGTGTCGGGCAGAACAGGCAGGTAGCAAGGGCATGGCCCCATAGACTAGAAATCCCAAAATAACCCCTTTAAATCTCACTCTTAGCACGTCTAATAATAATTGTACAGTACAATGTCCTTTAATAGAATTGCATCACACAGCAGGGTCACTTTAATAGACGTTCGTTCACACTCTGCGCAGTAGGCGCCATCGTTGTGCTGCCGGTGGCGTCACATTTGCTCCTGTTTTCGAGAACATACCGGTACATTGTATACAAGGATCCTATGAAGGATACATGAGGATACGACAGTGTACGGAGCGGCGCTTGTGCTCTGTGTCATAGCTAAAGAATGCAAAGTCATCTGAATAAAATGTCAGTGCCCGGCCTGTGCCAGCGGACAATCGGAGCCCACACAGCTGCCCGACTATTAATACCCTCCACCCTGCCGCAGTTACCGGGCCGAACATGCAAGAATTAGCTGCCAAGGGAAGCAAAAGGCTTCATAGGGGCACGCAGGAACGTGACAAAACTAATGATTAATTCCCCCAATTTGGGACGGACTGACCCGTTTAAACAAACTTTTTATAAATCAAAACTAAGAGTGAAATAAAGAAACTTTGGAACATGTCTATTAATAATTTCTCCTCTTATGAGCCACTTCTTACCCCCCTCCTCCTGACCTCATCTCTTTATATAATCGGGAGTTTGGAATTCGGGCACTGTAGCCGAATCCCAAGCTCCTTTGCGCGACTGCGAGCGATGACGCGTAGCGTCATCGCGAGCCGCAGCCGCACTACCTCACACCGACGTTCCCTACACTATCTGACGAGTTCTGCCACACCCCCGGCCCTGACTCACGCTACCAAGATGGCGGATCCGCCCCCCCACACCACAGCAGCGGAGCACCTATCCCGCTCAGCGCCGATTGCACTTCTCTGCACCCTCACCTGCCTGACGCTGCCCTGCGCCCCAGCCTCAATGCACTGCGGCGCCGGTGTCAGCGGGAGCCGCCGGAGACCACCCTCCGGGAGAGCCGCCCACTGCCTTCCTGCCGGCGCAGAAGCCTGGAGCTGAGCCAGCGGTGTGGACGGGGCACTGGAGTGGAGGAGTTCTGGCACACCCCCGGCTCAGTCACCTAACCAAGATGCCGGATCCCGGCCCTCACCCCTGCAGCGGAGCAGCTATGGCGGTAAGCGCCGCAAACTCTTCTCTGCACCCTCACCTCTGTCACGCTGCCCTGCGCCAGTGTCGCTGGGAGCCGCCGGAGACCACCCTCCGGGAGAGCCGCCCACTGCCTTGGTGCTGTTACAGAGGGCTCGAGGTGAGGGAGCAGTGTGTGGACGGGGCACTGGTGCACTCATACAACGCCCTCACCCGCAATACACAAGGGGCTGCAGTGGAGAACACTACAAATGCCAAGGTGGCCCACCTTCTATCCACACACTCACCAGAATCATTAAGTATAGCAGCATCTCTCCTCACCCCTCCTCCAGCCTGACCTCTCCTCACCCCTCCTCCAGCCTGACCTCTCCTCACCCCTCCTCCAGCCTGACCTCTCCTCACCCCTCCTCCAGCCTGACCCCTCCTCACCCCTCCTCCAGCCTGACCTCTCCTCACCCCTCCTCCAGCCTGACCTCTCCTCACCCCTCCTCCAGCCTGACCTCTCCTCACCCCTCCTCCAGCCTGACCCCTCCTCACCCCTCCTCCAGCCTGACCTCTCCTCACCCCTCCTCCAGCCTGACCTCTCCTCACCCCTCCTCCAGCCTGACCTCTCCTCACCCCTCCTCCAGCCTGACCTCTCTTCACCCCTCCTCCAGCCTGAACTCTCTTCACCCCTCCTCCAGCCTGACCTCTCCTCACCCCTCCTCCAGCCTGACCTCTCCTCACCCCTCCTCCAGCCTGACCTCTCCTCACCCCTCCTCCAGCCTGACCTCTCCTCACCCCTCCTCCAGCCTGACCTCTCTTCACCCCTCCTCCAGCCTGAACTCTCTTCACCCCTCCTCCAGCCTGACCTCTCCTCACCCTCCTCCAGCCTGACCTCTCCTCACCCCTCCTCCAGCCTGACCTCTCCTCACCCCTCCTCCAGCCTGACCTCTCCTCACCCCTCCATCCAGCCTGACCTCACCCCTCCATCCAGCCTGACCTCACCAGTCCATCCAGCCTGACCTCACCAGTCCATCCAGCCTGACCTCACCAGTCCATCCAGCCTGATCTCACCCCTCCTCCAGCCTGACCTTTCCTCACTCCTCCTCCAGCCTGACCTCTCCTCACCCCTCCTCCAGCCTGACCTCTCCTCACCCCTCCTCCAGCCTGACCTCTCCTCACCCCTCCTCCAGCCTGACCTCTCCTCACCCCTGCTCCAGCCTGACCTCTCTTCACCCCTCCTCCAGCCTGAACTCTCTTCACCCCTCCTCCAGCCTGACCTCTCCTCACCCCTCCTCCAGCCTGACCTCTCCTCACCCCTCCTCCAGCCTGACCTCTCCTCACCCCTCCTCCAGCCTGACCTCTCCTCACCCCTCCATCCAGCCTGACCTCACCCCTCCATCCAGCCTGACCTCACCCGTCCATCCAGCCTGACCTCACCCGTCCATCCAGCCTGACCTCACCAGTCCATCCAGCCTGATCTCACCCCTCCTCCAGCCTGACCTCACCCCTCCTCCAGCCTGACCTTTCCTCACTCCTCCTCCAGCCTGACCTCTCCTCACCCCTCCTCCAGCCTGACCTCTCCTCACCCCTCCTCCAGCCTGACCTCTCCTCACCCCTCCTCCAGCCTGACCTCTCCTCCAGCCTGACCTCTCCTCACCCCTCCTCCAGCCTGACCTCTCCTCACCCCTCCATCCAGCCTGACCTCACCCCTCCATCCAGCCTGACCTCACCCCTCCATCCAGCCTGACCTCACCCGTCCATCCAGCCTGACCTCACCCCTCCTCCAGCCTGACCTCACCCCTCCTCCAGCCTGACCTCTCCTCACCCCTCCTCCAGCCTGACCTCACCCGTCCTCCAGTCGCACCTCTCCTCACCCCTCCTCCAGCCGCACCTCACCTCACCCCTCCAGCCTGACCTCACCCCTCCTCCAGCCTGACCTCTCCTCACCCCTCCTCCAGCCGCACCTCTCCTCACCCCTCCTCCATCCGCACCTCTCCTCACCCCTCCTCCAGCCGCACCTCACCCCTCCTCCAGCCTGACCTCACCCCTCCTCCAGCCTGACCTCACCCCTCCTCCAGTCGCACCTCTCATCACCCCTCCTCCAGCCGCACCTCTCCTCACCCCTCCAGCCTGACCTCACCCCTCCTCCAGCCTGACCTCTCCTCTACCCCTCCTCCAGCCGCACCTCTCCTCACCCCTCCTCCAGCCTGACCTCTCCTCACCCCTCCTCCAGCCTGACCTCACCCCTCCTCCAGCCTGACCTCTCCTCACCCCTCCTCCAGTCTGACCTCTCCTCACCCCTCCTCCAGCCTGACCTCTCCTCACCCCTCCTCCAGTCTGACCTCTCCTCACCCCTCCTCCAGCCTGACCTCTCCTCACCCCTCCTCCAGTCTGACCTCTCCTCACCCCTCCTCCAGCCTGACCTCTCTTCACCCCTCCTCCAGCCTGACCTCTCCTCACCCCTCCTCCAGCCTGACCTCTCCTCACCCCTCCTCCAGCCTGACCTCTCCTCACCCCTCCATCCAGCCTGACCTCACCCCTCCATCCAGCCTGACTTCACCCCTCCATCCAGCCTGACCTCACCAGTCCATCCAGCCTGACCTCACCAGTCCATCCAGCCTGATCTCACCCCTCCTCCAGCCTGACCTCACCCCTCCCCAGCCTGACCTTTCCTCACTTCTCCTCCAGCCTGACCTTTCCTCACTCCTCCTCCAGCCTGACCTCTCCTCACCCCTCCTCCAGCCTGACCTCACCCGTCCTCCAGTCGCACCTCTCCTCACCCATCCTCCAGCCGAACCTCTCCTCACCCCTCCAGCCTGACCTCACCCCTCCTCCAGCCGCACCTCTCCTCACCCCTCCTCCAGCCGCACCTCTCCTCACCCCTCCTCCAGCCGCACCTCTCCTCACACCTCCAGCCTCTGCTCTCCTCACCCCTCCAGCCTCCCGCCACATCATACTCTGCTATCCACAGAGCCGCCTGTATACTCTGCTACCCACACAGCCGCCTCTATGCTCTGCAACCCACACAGCCGCCTCTATGCTCTGCGACCCACACAGCCGCCTCTATGCTCTGCGACCCACACAGCCGCCTCTATGCTCTGCGACCCACACAGCCGCCTCTATGCTCTGCCACCCACACAGCGCGCCTCTATGCTCTGCGACCCACACAGCCGCCTCTATGCTCTGCGACCCACACAGCCGCCTCTATGCTCTGCGACCCACACAGCCGCCTCTATGCTCTGCGACCCACACAGCCGCCTCTATGCTCTGCGACCCACACAGCCGCCTCTATGCTCTGCCACCCACACAGCCGCCTCTATACACACAATTCATTTCACCGCGCTCCCGATGCAATTGCATCGGGCCTTTTTACTAGTCTTCTATAATCTGCCAGCTGACTGAGGAATAAGGTTACAGCTGCCTATTGAAGTCTATGGAGAGGAAAAGTAGGGACAGAGGGGCAGAGACACACACAGATTGTGCTACAGCTTTCTAGTAAGTGTCTTATCTCACCCAGAGATGGAATCATATCTGCACTGATGTTTAATATGTATGTGACTGCTTCTTCTGAACATGCATTACATAGATACAAAAATAGCAGGAATAGCTCCTGTTTCTGTATGCAATGTATGGGAGACATAATAACAGGTGGTATGTATCCACACGCTCAGAGACAACTGAAAATTAGAGAGAGCCTGCAGATTGGGAAATATGTAGGGTACAAGTTTTATTATTGGGCAGAACTTGTGTTAATCCTCATGTACACAGACATGATAGTGTATTCTGAAACTACAGGTTCATTTTAAAAGCATTAATCCAAGCTTGGAGAAGACCCTGGTGGACCCACCTAAGCTTGGAGATGACCTTGGTGGACTTATCTAGGCTTGGAAAAGACCCTGATAGACCAATCTAGGCTTTTAGAAAAGACCCTGGTGGACCTCTCTAGACTTGGAGAAGACCCTGGTGGACCTCTCTAGACTTGGAGAAGACCCTGGTGGACCTCTCTAGACTTGGAGAAGACCCTGGTGGATCTCTCTAGACTTGGAGTAGACCCTGGTGGACCTATCTAGGCTTAGAAAAGACCCTGGTGGACCTATCTAGACTTGGAGCAGACCCTGGTGGGCCTATCTAGGCTTAGAGAAGACCCTGGTGGGCCTATCTAGACTTGGAGAAGACCCTGGTGGACCTCTCTAGACTTGGAGAAGACCCTAGTGGGCCTATCTAGGCTTAGAAAAGACCCTGGTGAAACTACCTAGGCTTGGAGAAGATCCTGGTGAACCTCTCTTGGCAAGGAACGGAATGAACATCAATCTTCGGAGAACATCAATTGAGGTATTTCCATTGTGGTTTATTAGGTAACGCGTTTCAGGGCTCCAGGGCCCCCAATGTTGGTTAGTCCTGAGGGAGGGGCCCTGGAGTCCGGAAACACATTGACTAATAAACCACAGTTGATGACCTGGTGGACCTATCTAGGCTTGGAGAAGACCCTGGTGGACTTATCTAGGCTTGGAAAAGACCCTGATAGACCCATCTAGGCTTTTGGAAAACACTCTGGTGGACCTCTATAGACTTGGAGAAGACCTTGGTGGACCTATTTAGGCTTGGAGAAGACCCTGGTGGGCCTCTCTAGGATTGGAGAAGACCTTGGTGGACCTCTCTAGGATTGGAGAAGACCTTGGTGGATTCATCTAGGCTTGGAGAAGACCCTGGTGGGCCTCTCTAGGATTGGAGAAGACCTTGGTGGATTCATCTAGGCTTGGAGAAGACCCTAGTGGACCTGTCTAGACTGCACAAGATCGATCTTCATAAAGAGTGTTCAACCATCAAGTCACCATGGTTCGAGATCGAGCTGAAGACTATTAAAATAATATAAAAAAGAAGTTGTGGTACGGGTACATATTTTCTGTCTTAGTGCTGCCCAGGGGCTGGCTAGCAAACTTCGGCCTGAGGGGCAGGTATACAGGAATGGCCCATGAGCAGTGAGCTTCAGGGGCAGAGCGACCTCCCAGACCAACATGAAAGATGGCCAGGCAGCCCCAAAAACTGTTGCTTGACCACCGGCCTGGGGGGCATCTGTCCCCCTGCCCCCTGGACCATCCAGCCCCTGGTGCTGCCTGTGGAAAGTAAACTGATAGCGCTATGATCGGGGCTGTTCAGATGGTCATTTTATTCTCACAACTTTATCTTCCATTGTAAATAGACGGACAACTAAGTGAAACCAGACGAACCTCGTAATAATCAGTTGGACCCTTTGCTTCCATTTACATCAGTTAGCAAACAGGCTTTTTAGGAACAAAACAGAAAAAGAGACATGGACATGTGATAAGAGCCTATGTTATTACCTTACATAGGGGATCGTTTAATCAGGCCGGCTACATGGCACCATCAGTAATTGACAGCGGCATTTAAATGGTTAAATGGTTAAACAGCAGCGATCTGAGCAAGCTCCGTCTGCTGCTGTTAGAGGCGGATGCTCGCTGTGTAGTACTGGAGGCGTCTGCCCACCATAGAGCAGGCTCAGCACCCGATCCCGCTCTATACACCCTGCACCCAAACTGGGGCATCAAAATATATCCCAGGTCTTTAAGGGATTAAGATTAAACACGTGTGTTTTAGAGCTAGTCAGCATTATAGGATACATTAAAGTAGATCGTTATACAAGGAGGCGCATCGGCTTCAATTTCCAAAAATTTAAGGTGCGAAGACGATGTCAACAAATGACGAGGCGGCAGATGTTACGTGACAGGCTATTTTAAGTTAAACGCGATATACAGGTGTATGGCTGCATCCCAGGGGCTATATATATAGAACGACTTTGCAAGAATCCAGCATTCCTATCTCTTTATAGTTGGAGCTGGCGCAATGTCCGGAGCTCGGAGCCAGCGGCTGGAACAGTGACCACATTTAGGGTATTTATAAATAAACAACTCTTATAAACAAGTGATTTCTCCAAATTCACCACAAAATGACACTTTCACTGACTCCTGCAGTCCCAGAATTATGTATCCCTGTCTTTCGTACTTAGTAGAGTCCCTCTGGCTGTTATGACCTGCTGCAAATGTGATGAATAGTCAGACATTAGCTCCTGAGGAATCTTAGCCCATGACTTTAGGGCAATAGCCTCCAAATCACTAATATTTTTGGGTGGTCCAAAAACTTAATAGGAGAGATCATTGTCTGCACAACCAAGGAAAAGGATCTAAAAAGACACAAAGGCATTGAAAGTTCCCTGAGATACAGCTGGAAGCAGAGGTCACTAAATTAAAATAGTTGTCAGGATTTCCGGCTGTTCCAGGCTACCTTCAATGTTTCTTCGTCCTTTGTCAAGATGGAGTTTGTTGTTTCACTATGTCTTTGTGTTTCCTGTCCTTCATGCTTTATTAAGTTCCAGTCTGTCTTCCAGACCAATTCTTGAGTATTTTGTTCCTGCTCTTGCTCACCTGTTTAATCCATTGCTTCTGCTTCTCGGACAGCTCTGCATTCCTGATCGAGGCACTCACCATTGAAGATCCTGGATCTTGCTGCCCATTGGATTGCTAAACCCCAGATCCTTTGACAATTAAGGAATGGGCAGGTATTTTGAACCCTAAAAACTTAGTATTTGGTGCCACTGTGGCTCCTGTAATGCTGGAGCGTATAGACTCCAAGAGTGTGGTGCAACACAAGGGTGACAAAGGGGATAGTATGGAAGGAAGGTCCTGGCGATACAGAGAGAGGAGAGTGGACACCTCCTGACACTCACCTGTGTCTACATCCTAAGCTTCCTAACGTCCCTATTCGGGTCCATCTTCTCCATCATGTGCCTAAGCCCTTGCTTGCCCTGGACTCGCCCTGCTTAGTGTGTTGGCCGGTGAGGACACTAGCCTCACCTCTACAATAATACAACAAGGGTAAGGGTCACAGACAGAGGGAAAATAAACCTAAAATGATATAATTATCAGGTGGTAAGACACGTGACTCTTTATAGTGGAGGGGAGTGGTCACCAAACACTGCTACACCTGAGATTACGGTTTACAAAGAACAACCAGATAGGATAGAGTCCTTGACCCCTGCAGCACCAAAAGAAAGTATATGTATATTTAAATATAAGTATAGTACCTGAGGAAGATGGCTGATCATCCCTGAAACTCACATAGTGCATTATTTGTTTTATCTATTAAATAATATTTTTGGAATAATTCCTCTCCTTCTGGTGTTCTGTCCATATTCCAGGCTCATGTCTTGAACCGTATTTTTTATTTCTTTAACCATTATACTTACTCCCTTCTGGGTGCATGGCCCTTTGAGCAGCAGCAACTACCAGGGCGTTCACAGGCGGGTGTTCTTGGAGCTCACTGCCTGACCAGCCAGAAAGAGTCCATACCATTCACATTCCAACTGATACAGGGTGTGGATACTAATTCACTGCGCCTCTGGATATCGTCTTCCTGGGTAAAGCCCGCTCTCTATACGCTAATTCACAGAGTTGTGTTTGACCGTCAGGGGAATAAATATTTTTATTACTTTTATAATTAAAACCAGAAGCCACACAGGAGCGCTCTCTTTTCTTCTTGTTTTGATCGTCACTCTGACTACCAACAGTGGTCTACCATACAGATTTATCAACCTGATCAGGTGGTATACAATTGACGCGTTTCGGATATGGTCTCCTGGGTAAGGCTTCCAACGACAATGACAGGATTGAGTCCTTGACCTGCAGACAAGAGAGTAAATATTTTTATTACATGTTAATAAGATATAAAGCCCTAAAGCTACACAGGAGCCTTATCTTTTTTTTAATTCTTTGTGTTCTGTCCATGGCTCCTTCCAAAGTGGTATCATAGAAAGAGATTCTATCACCAGCATCAGATGGTAAGCCACGTGACTCTGTATAGTGGAGGTGAGTGGTCACCAAAAACTACACCTGGGATTAAGGCTTGCAAAGAACAACTGGACAGGATAGAGTCCTTGACCCTGCAGCACCAAAAGAAAGTATTTTATATATTTATATTTAAATACAAGTATAGCACCTGAAGAAGAGGTAGATCGCCCTTGAAACATGCATAGTGCATTATTTGTTTTACCTATTAAATTTTTTTTTTAATAATTCATCTCCTCCTGGTGTTCTGTCCATGGCTCCTTCCAAAGTGGTTATCATAGAAAGAGATTCTATCACCGGCATCAGATGTTAAGACATGTGACTATTTCTAGTGGAGGGGAGTGGTCAACAAACTACTGCACCTGAGATTTGGATTTACAAAGAACAACCAGATAGGAAAGAGTACTTAACCCCAGCAGCACCAAAAGAAAGTAGTATACATTTAAATATACGTTTTAGATCAGCGATCCATATGGCGGTGCAAGCTTCAGGGTGTATGGTGGGAACACATTCGTTCCCGAGGTCAGCTGTGTTTCTTTGATTATTTGGCCATCGCTTGGCAGGAATCAATGTCTCCTCTGTTGTTCGTGTTTATTTCTGTTCCCGCAGCGCATTCCAAGTGGACAAACATCCCAAGGTCGTACAGTGACTTTAGTTTGTCATCATACAATGCACATGGTGTTAATGTTACAGCAATTACATAACAGCAATGTGACAGAGTAGGTACAATGTAGCGAGTTTTATGCAGACGGAGATGGCGGAGGGGGTCACAATACATATTTCTCCATCCCACTCCATAGGACGTAGACCCAGAGAAGGGCAATGGGCCAGAGCTGGATTATTCAGAGCTACGGGCAGGAGGAATACGCTGCTGTGTGGCGGCTGGGATCACATTATCAGCTGTCACATCTCAGAATGAACTCATCCCTTGTCATATCGCTGGACAGTAGCTGAAATGATCCTGCTGTCCGTCTAATCCAGTGTGCACAGAGGGACAATCAGCGTCTCTTACTTGCTGATCCCATGAGTTGCCCAGAGAACAGAAGATTTGTCATTTCTCATATCCTTATGTCTATCCGCTTGAATGGGAGCAGACAGGCGTGCCGGGATAATGAAACCACCTGACAGCACTTTTCCAGAAAGTTCAATGTTGGGGTGCCGGGGAGGAGCACCGGAGCCACCACTCTGTATATAAGGCCGTTGGGTTTTGGTGGGTGAATCAAAGACTGAAGAGTTCTGTCTGACAGCTGCCACCGAACGCCTGACGAAGATGGATGTGACGATCCAACATCCCTGGTTTCGCCGCCAATTTTACTCCTTCTTTGGACCAAACAGGATCTTTGAACAGAGTTTTGGGGATCACCTTCAAGAGTCGAGCTGTTCCCCACCGTGATGTCCCCTTTCTACTACAAATATCCTTTCCTTAGACTTCCATCCTGGATAGAAAGCGGCTTCTCGGAGGTAATTCTGTGTTTGTGAGACTGCTGCTTCCTAGCTGTTGTAAGACGACGACTCCAAATGTGTTCTGACAAGTAACTGGGCCAGGACACGGTGCGAGAAGCGGGAAATGATGATGTAAAAAAAGGCAAATTCCAATGTAGAGTATGTCTAGGGGGCGATCAATGGAGGAAGCTTTAACTGTTCAGGACCCAGAGGGTATAGCGGTAAAATAAGTGTAGATATTGGGGAGGAAAATGTCAAAATATCCTATAACGAAGGGATGTAGAAAGTAATGACTGTTTATAAATACGTGGATTTCTGCTTTTGTAATGGTCAAGGAAAGTGCATTGGAGTAAATGATGGGTCCTTCTCTGTGGGATATGCACCACATCTATGGACTGTTTGTAAACTGTGACAATTCCCTGCCCAATCCAGGAGATATACATTCCCTACCCGACCCAGGAAAAATACATTCCCTATCCTACTCCTGGAGAAATACATTCCCTACCCGACTCCTGGAGAAATACATTCCCTACCCGACTCCTGGAGAAATACATTCCCTACCTGACCCGGGAGAAATACATTCCCTACCTGACCCCGGGAGAAATACATTCCCTACCTGACCCCGGGAGAAATACATTCCCTACCTGACCCCGGGAGAAATACATTCCCTATCCTACTCCTGGAGAAATACATTCCCTACCTTACCCCCGGAAGATATACATTCCCTACCTGACCCGGGAATGATACATTTCCTGCTTGACCCCAGGAGAAATACATTCCCTACCCGACCCCAAGAGAAATACATTCCCTACCCGACCCTGGGAGAAATACATTCCCTACCCGACCCTGGGAGAAATACATTCCCTACCCGACCCTGGGAGAAATACATTCCCTACCCGACCCCGGGAGATATACATTCCCTACCCGACCCTGGGAGATATACATTCCCTACCCGACCCTGGGAGATATACATTCCCTACCCGACCCCGGGAGATATACATTCCCTACCCGACCCTGGGAGAAATACATTCCCTACCCGACCCCGGGAGATATACATTTCCTACTTGACCCCGGGAATGATACATTTCCTGCTTGACCCCAGGAGATATACATTCCCTACCTGACCCGGGAGAAATACATTCCCTACCTGACCCTGGGAGAAATACATTCCTTCCTTGACCCTGGGAGATATACATTCCCTACCCGACTCCTGGAGAAATACATTCCCTATCCTACCCCGGGAATGATACATTCCCTACTCGACCCCAGGAGAAATACATTCCCTACCCGACCCCGGGAGAAATACATTCCCTACCCGACCCTGGGAGAAATACATTCCCTACCCGACCCCGGGAGATATACATTCCCTACCTGACCCCGGGAGAAATACATTCCCTACCTGACCCTGGGAGAAATACATTCCCTACCCGACCCCGGGAGATATACATTCCCAACCTGACCCCGGGAATGATACATTTCCTGCTTGACCCCAGGAGAAATACATTCCCTACCCGACCCCGGGAGAAATACATTCCCTACCCGACCCTGGGAGAAATACATTCCCTACCTGACCCCGGGAGATATACATTCCCTACCCGACCCCGGGAGATATACATTCCCTACCCGACCCGGGAGATATACATTCCCTACCTGACCCCGGGAGATATACATTCCCTACCCGACCCTGGGAGAAATACATTCCCTACCCGACCCCGGGAGATATACATTCCCTACCCGACCCTGGGAGAAATACATTCCCTACCCGACCCCGGGAGATATACATTTCCTACTTGACCCCGGGAATGATACATTTCCTGCTTGACCCCAGGAGATATACATTCCCTACCTGACCCCGGGAGAAATACATTCCCTAACCGACCACGGGAGAAATACATTCCCTACCCGACTCCTGGAGAAATACATTCCCTATCCTACTCCTGGAGATATACATTCCCTACCCGACCCCAGGAGAAATACATTCCCTATCCGACCCCAGGAGAAATACATTCCCTATCCTACTCCTGGAGAAATACATTCCCTACCTTACCCCGGAAGATATACATTCCCTACCTGACCCCGGGAATGATACATTTCCTGCTTGACCCCAGGAGAAATACATTCCCTACCCGACCCCGGGAGAAATACATTCCCTACCCGACCCTGGGAGAAATACATTCCCTACCTGACCCCGGGAGATATACATTCCCTACCCGACCCCGGGAGATATACATTCCCTACCTGACCCCGGGAGAAATACATTCCCTACCCGACCCTGGGAGAAATACATTCCCTACCCGACCCCGGGAGATATACATTTCCTACTTGACCCCGGGAATGATACATTTCCTGCTTGACCCCAGGAGATATACATTCCCTACCTGACCCCGGGAGAAATACATTCCCTACCTGACCCTGGGAGAAATACATTCCTTCCTTGACCCTGGGAGATATACATTCCCTACCCGACTCCTGGAGAAATACATTCCCTATCCTACCCCGGGAGATATACATTCCCTACCCGACTCCTGGAGAAATACATTCCCTATCCTACCCCGGGAATGATACATTCCCTACTCGACCCCAGGAGAAATACATTCCCTACCTGACGCCGGGAGAAATACATTCCCTACCTGACCCTGGGAGAAATACATTCCCTACCCGACCCCGGGAGATATACATTCCCAACCTGACCCCGGGAATGATACATTTCCTGCTTGACCCCAGGAGAAATACATTCCCTACCCGACCCGGGAGAAATACATTCCCTACCCGACCCTGGGAGAAATACATTCCCTACCTGACCCGGGAGATATACATTCCCTACCCGACCCCGGGAGATATACATTCCCTACCCGACCCCGGGAGATATACATTCCCTACCTGACCCTGGGAGAAATACATTCCCTACCTGACCCCGGGAGATATACATTCCCTACCCGACCCCGGGAGATATACATTCCCTACCCGACCCCGGGAGAAATACATTCCCTACCTGACCCCGGGAGATATACATTCCCTACCCGACCCCGGGAGATATACATTCCCTACCTGACCCCGGGAGATATACATTCCCTACCTGACCCTGGGAGAAATACATTCCCTACCCGACCCGGGAGATATACATTCCCTACCTGACCCTGGGAGAAATACATTCCCTACCCGACCCCGGGAGATATACATTCCCTACCCGACCCTGGGAGAAATACATTCCCTACCCGACCCCGGGAGATATACATTCCCTACCCGACCCTGGGAGAAATACATTCCCTACCCGACCCCGGGAGATATACATTTCCTACTTGACCCCGGGAATGATACATTTCCTGCTTGACCCCAGGAGATATACATTCCCTACCTGACCACGGGAGAAATACATTCCCTAACCGACCACGGGAGAAATACATTCCCTACCCGACTCCTGGAGAAATACATTCCCTATCCTACCCCGGGAATGATACATTTCCTACTTGACCCCGGGAATGATACATTCCCTACTCGACCGCAGGAGAAATACATTCCCTACCCGACCCCGGGAGAAATACATTCCCTACCCGACCCTGGGAGAAATACATTCCCTACCCGACCCCGGGAGATATACATTCCCTACCTGACCCCGGGAG
The DNA here is from genome assembly GCA_033576535.1 of Allobates femoralis. Taxonomy (NCBI): domain Eukaryota; kingdom Metazoa; phylum Chordata; class Amphibia; order Anura; family Aromobatidae; genus Allobates; species Allobates femoralis. The sequence continues at coordinate 27,174,901 of JARQOC010000009.1, read as the reverse complement.
AAATACATTCCCTACCTGACCCCGGGAGAAATACATTCCCTACCCGACCCTGGAGAAATACATTCCTTCCTTGACCCTGGGAGATATACATTCCCTACCCGACCCCGGGAGATATACATTCCCTACCCGACCCGGGAGATATACATTCCCTACCCGACCACGGGAGATATACATTCCCTACCCGACCCCGGGAGAAATACATTCCTTCCTTGACCCTTGGAGATATACATTCCCTACCCGACCCCGGGAGATATACACTCCCTACCCGACCCGGGAGAAATACACTCCCTACCCGACCCGGGGAGAAATACATTCCCTACCCGACCCCGGGAGAAACACATTCCCTACCCGACCCCGGGAGAAACACATTCCCTACCTGACCCCAGGAGAAATACATTCCCTACCCGACCCCGGGAGATATACATTCCCAACCTGACCCGGGAGAAATGCATTCCTTCCTTGACCCGGGGAGAAATACATTCCCTACCCGACTCCGGGAGAAATACATTCCCTATCTGACTCCGGGAGATATACATTCCCTACCTGACCCGGGAGATATACAATGCCTACCTGACCCTGGGAGAAATACATTCCTTCCTTGATCCTGGGAGATATACACTCCCTACCGACCCCGGGAGAAACACATTCCTACCTGACCCCAGGAGAAATACATTCCCTACCCGACCCCGGGAGATATACATTCCCAACCTGACCCGGGAGAAATGCATTCCTTCCTTGACCCGGGGAGAAATACATTCCCTACCCGACTCCGGGAGAAATACATTCCCTATCTGACCCCAGGAGATATACATTCCCTACCTGACCCCGGGAGAAATACATTCCCAACCTGACCCCGGGAGAAATGCATTCCTTCCTTGACCCGGGGAGAAATACATTCCCTACCCGACTCCGGGAGAAATACATTCCCTATCTGACCCCGGGAGATATACATTCCCTACCCGACCCCGGGAGAAACACATTCCCTACCCGACCCCGGGAGATATACATTCCCTACCCGACCCCGGGAGATATACATTCCCTACCCAACCCCAGGAGAAATACATTCCCTACCCGACCCCAGGAGATATACATTCCCTACCCGACCCGGGAGAAACACATTCTCTACCTGACCCCAGGAGAAATACATTCCCTACCCGACCCCAGGAGATATACATTCCCTACCCGACCCCGGGAGAAATACATTCCCTACCTGACCCCGGGAGAAATACATTCCCTACCCGACTCCGGGAGAAATACATTCCCTACCTGACCCCGGGAGAAATACATTCCCTACCCAACCCCAGGAGAAATACATTCCCTACCTGACCCCGGGAGAAATACATTCCCTACCCGACTCCTGGAGATATACATTCCCTACCCAACCCCGGGAGATATGCATTCCCTACCCGACCCGGGAGACATACATTCCATAGATTGCACTGCTCCTTTTTACTGTTTTGTTTCACCCCAGAGCTAGATTCACAGCTGCACTGTGCAGTACTGATATATAATGTCCTCAGAGCTGGTGTTTGTTCTGAAATGTGCTGCATACTAACAGAGGACCAGGAATTCCTTGTGTCTCTTTGTGTTGTGTATTGGAGACATCACAGCCTTTACCTAGTGGCGTAACTTGAAGCAGATTGGTCCCAATCCAAAAGCTCCAATGGGGCCACCAATTATTACAAATCTTTAATAGTAGTGGACTTTTCACATAGGCCAAAATAACGTTGAGGGCCCCCACAGGCTCCAGGACCAGGGTTCAATTCACCTATTATAGTTACATCCTTGGTCCAAACTAGCTCTGAGAAAACTTAAAGCTACAGATATGTTGTGTATTATAATCAGTTTTCCCTATTTCAACCCCTGCACCCTTTGTAGACATAGAAGAAAATGGGTTATAATACACGATATAGCTGTAATTATCAGTTTTCTCTGAGCTAGTGGGTGTGGGTAGGGGTGTAAATATAATAGGCACAGGGTTTGAAAGAGGGAGAACTGGTTAGAATGCACTATATAGCTGTAGTTGTCAGTTTTCTCTGACCTAGCGGGTAAAGGTATAGCTCTACCCACTAGCTCAGAGAAAATTGAAAATTACAGATGTATTGTGCATTATAACCCGTTTTCCCTATTTCATCCCCATCACTATTGTAGATATAGCTCTGCCTCTACCCACTAGCTGAGAAAGCGGAGGCTTACAGATATATTGTGCATTATAACTACTTTTCTCTATTTCAACCCCTGCACAATTGTAGTTATGCCCCTACCTCCACCACTAGCTCAGAGAAAACTTAAAACCACATCCATATTGTGTATTATAGCCATTTTCACTATTTTAACCCTGCACCCATTGTAATTATGACCATCTCCATCCACTAGCTCAGAGAAAACTGACAATTACAACTATATTGTTCATCATAATCAGTTTTCCCTATTTCAACTCCTGCACCCTTTGTGGTTATGCCCCTGCCTCCACCCACTAGCTCAGAGAAAACTGAAAATTACAGCTATATTGTGCATTATAACAGGTTTTTCCCATTTCCACCCTGCACCCATTGTGGTTATGCCCCTGCCTCCATCCACAAGCTCAGAGAAAACTGAAAATTACAGTTGTATCTTGCATTATAACCAGTTTTCCCCATTTCTATCACTGCACCCATTGTAGTTATGCACGTCTACATCCACTAACTCAGAAAAAAAACCGAAAATTACAGATGTATTGTGCATTATAACCAGTTTTCCCCATTTCTATCAATGCACCCATTGGAGTTATGCCCCTGCCTCCACCCACTAGCTCAGAGAAAACTGAAAATTACAACTGTATCTTGCATTATAATCAGTTTTCTCAATTTCCATTCCTGCACCCATGGTAGTTACACTCCTGCCTCCACCCACTAGTTCAGAGAAAATTGAAAATCACAGCTATAACTAGTTTTTCTTATTTCAGACTTTTTAAAATAAATCCAAACACGTCTCCAATAATGATCACTGATGATACATCAAGTCTTGTTTTGGTCCCTGTGTGGGCACAGAAGTACAGTACATTCTCATCCTACAGTCATGGATCAGTTGGCGCCCAGAGATCCCCTTATTAATGTGCACATATCCCATTACAGCACATTGGCAGATGTGTATAACCCCGGACTGAACGTCAACAGCTCGCACTAAAATGTAATTAGTTTTCCTTATGAAGTGAAGAGTCCGAGCCGTCGTACCGTGATGTTACGGGAGGTTGGATGATGCTCTCATGTTTGTGTTCAGGATTCTGTATTTCCTCTTCGGAGAAGAGTTATTTGCTTGGGATCATCACTGGGATTACCATAAATAAACAACATAACCGATAGTCTCCCGTTCAACCTCCTACCGGTCATGGATAGTTGTCCCTCAGTGATGATGACCCAGCTATCGCACTTACCTGACTTCATCGGTCATGTGCCAACTGTGCGTCCATCACCATTGAGGCTAGTGACTGACTATAGAATGACACAGCAAGAATCAATATGGCGTCCGCATGGGAACTATACCCAGTACTATAACCAGTGTTGGCCAAATGGGCATTTCATGTTGTTTTCACACCAGGACAGGTCCAAGAGAATACAAGAAAGCATTGGATCAGCCGGGATCAGTGAGGATGAATACACTTTTGTTTATTCAACTAGTGCTAATGTTTAATCAACTTGTCACCCCCATAAAGAGCTGTAAAGGGGCAAGAACGCACAGCAGTACTTAAGTCAGGCTTAAGAAAAGGCTTGATAGTCCTGTACATTGTTGGGGGGCGCTGCTGGATTGAGGCTCAGATGTCCTGAATAATGTTGTAAATCTTCATCAGTACTGTTTGCTTAAATTATGTTTTTGTTCTATTAGTTCTCAAATATGAAGACACATTTTGGTAGAGAACTTCTATATCTCCCATCTGCAATGTCTGTATACTTGTGATCCCCGGCTGTAATGTCTTATACCTATATCTGTGATCCCCGCTGTAATGTCTGTATACTCTTATATTCTGTATCCCGGCTGTAATGTCTGTATACTTTATATCTGTGTCCCCGGCTGTAATGTCTGTATACTCTTATATTCTGTGATCCCAGCTGTAATGTCTGTGTACTCTTATATCTGTAATCCGCTTTAATGTCTGTTACTCTTAATTCTGTGATCCGGCTGTAATGTCTGTATACTTATATTCTGTGATCCCTGGCTGTAATGTCTGTTCTCTTATATTCTGTGATCCCAGCTGTAATGTCTGTGTACTCTTATATTCTGTGATCCTCGGCTGTAATGTCTGTATACACTTATATTCTGTGATCCCTGGCTGTAATGTCTGCATATCTTATATTCTGTAATCCCCCGCTGTAATGTCTGCATACTCTTATATTCTGTAATCCCCGCTGTAATGTCTGTATACTCTTATATTCTGTGATCCTGGCTGTAATATCTGTATACTCTTATATTCTGTGGTCCCGGCTGTAATGTCTGTATATCTTATATTCTGTATCCTGCTGTAATGTCTGTATACTCTTATATCTGTGATCTCTGGCTGTAATGTCTGTGTACTCTTATATTCTGTGATCCCTGCTGTAATGTCTGTATACTCTTAATTCTGTGATCTCTGGCTGTAATGTCTGTATACTCTTATATCTGTGATCCCCAGCTGTAATGTCTGTAACTCTTATATCTGTGATCCCGGCTGTAATGTCTGTATACTCTTATGTTCTGTGATCCTGGCTGTAGTCTGTATCTCTTATATTCTAGGATCCTGCTGTAATGTCTGTATACTTGTTATTCCGGCTGTAATATCTATGTACTAGTGAACCCTGCTGTATGTCTGTATACTTGTGTTCCTGACTGTAATGTGTGTATACTCTATATTCTGTTATCCCCCCTGTAATGTCTGTATCGTGTGATCCTGGCTGTAATGTCTATGTACTGGTGATCCCCAGCTGTAAGTCTGTATACTCTTATATTATGTGATCCTCGGCTGTAATGTCTGTATACTTGTGATCCCAGGCAGTAATGTCTGTATACGTGTGTCCTGGCTGTAATGTCTATATACTGTAATCCCCAGCTGTAATGTCTGTATACCTTGTGATCCCGGCTGGAACGTCTATATCATGTGATCCCCAGCTGTAACATCTGTATATGTGTGTTCCCTGGCTGTAATGTCGTATGCTTGTGATCCCAGCTGAATGTCTATAACTTGTGATCCAGGCTGTAATGTCCTGCATACGTGTGATCCCCGCTGTATGTCTGTTATTGTGATCCTTAACGTAAAGCGAATGACGCTGGCTGCAGTACTGTATACGTATCCGGCTGTAATGTCTGTAACTTTCTTACTCTCCGTGCTCGGAGCTGTTATCCACCTGTCCTGCATGGTGACACATCCATTGTGGAACTTTGTTTTATCTAGTCTATAATTAATGTAATGTGATGGCAACTCTTTAAGGAGATTTTCTAGGATTACCATATTGTTGGCTTCTTCATACGACCACAGCTCTAATAACAGGTTCATCGTCTTCCACAGATGAGAATGGAAAAGGACAAGTTCTCTGTTAACCTCGATGTGAAACATTTCTCCCCGGAAGAACTGAAAGTGAAGGTGATGGGAGATTTCGTTGAGATCCATGGAAAGCACGAGGAGCGTCCGGTAATAGCAGAGATCCACCTATTTCTGTATTTGGCTTATTTTACATTAAACTCCATTTGGTTTCCGGCAGTTTTCTTGTATATTTGATACTAATATAGCTCTATTCTTCTTTTCCAAGATATATTATAAAACTATTATATATTGCATCCACGTTTGGAGCAGGTTGTTCCTCTGTATCAATTCCTCCTTTCCAATAACTGACCCCACTTGTCGTGTGAGGTGCAAAAAGTAGTTAAAGCACTTAAGAAATCTGGTGCAGGCTTTTACATCAATTTTATTAGTGCAACTTAATCCAAAACTTTGTAGCATTTTGCTTAGTAAATGCCTCTTTTGCATTATTAGTCGTCCACGGCCAGTAGTTACAGCACAGCCAATTAGAAGTGAAGACGGATATTACTAATTACTATTTTTGCAAGTTTCAGAGATGGATGTCCGGGAGGTTGCTAATTGTAGCATACTAAGTGTTTTTTTTTTCCTTGATCACCAACAATTTTTATTGCCCCTGATGAAGCATCAAGCAGGTGAAACCTTCAGTAAGTCCTGGTTTCTGAAAGTTTAAGAGGATCCCAGGAGATCTGCTAACTCTTCCAGGCAGAAACGTAATGATCGTGGTCACAGGGGTTGCAACCGGGCCTGGAGGTACGGGTCCTGCTGACCCCGATGCATGCTTCAGCTGGATGTACGTCCAATGCAATTATTTTGCATGTTGACCTGAAATATGAATGATCTTTTTCTACTTTTGAAACTTTGAGGCTCCTTAACCTCAATGCAAAATATCCTTCAGTAGCCCCTACTATAACACATCTTCTGTAGTCTTCATATAGGGGCCAAAAGGATACCCTGTGGCTCCCTTTTAGGCTCCAGGACTGGGTGTGACTGCAACTCCCACACCCCTATAGATGGCAGGTCTGGGCAAAATCCACCTTGCATCGAATGTTATCCATTAATGCAGCAACTGCTTATTCTCTTATTTGCAGGATGAACACGGCTATGTTTCCAGAGACTTCCAGCGTAGATATAAGATCCCTGTGGATGTTGATCCTCTCTCCATCACCTCATCTCTGTCCTCAGATGGAGTCCTGACCGTAACTGGACCAAGAAAACTGGCCGACGTTCCCGAGCGCTCCATCCCCATCACCCGTGAAGAGAAGGTGGCCATTGGTGCTGCCCCCAAGAAGTAGAATCTCTCAGCATCTCCAGCTAGAGAAGAACCTTCCACCCTGCCAGAGAGTGCGCGCGTACTACACTGCTACATGTATTTATTTGTGCTGTCCTGTGACCAAACTACTAATGAGAATAAAAGTAAAGAGAAGCATCTGCAAGTGGTTTATTACCATGAATTCAGTGTTCAGATCAAAACGGACACAGTATGTTTTATGTAATTTATTACAGTAATTCATCCCTCCTCCTCCTGTACAATGACTGATAACACCTCTATATACAGTAGATAACACAGGATCCACCATTCACAATAGGTGATATCACAGCTCACCTCCTCCTCCTGTACAATGACTGATAACACCTCTATATACAGTAGATAACACAGGATCCACCATTCACAATAGGTGATATCACAGCTCACCTCCTCCTCCTGTACAATGACTGATAACACCTCTATATACAGTAGATAACACAGGATCCACCATTCACAATAGGTGATATCACAGCTCACCTCCTCCTCCTGTACAATGACTGATAACACCTCTATATACAGTAGATAACACAGGATCCACCATTCACAATAGGTGATATCACAGCTCACCTCCTCCTCCTGTACAATGACTGATAACACCTCTATATACAGTAGATAACACAGGATCCACCATTCACAATAGATGATATCACAGCTCACCTCCTCCTGTACAATGACTGATAACACCTCTATATACAGTAGATAACACAGGATCCACCATTCACAATAGGTGATGTCACATCTCACCTCCTCCTGTACAATGACTGATAACACCTCTATATACAGTAGATAACACAGGATCCACCATTCACAATAGGTGATATCACAGCTCACCTCCTCCTGTACAATGACTGATAACACCTCTATATACAGTAGATAACACAGGATCCACCATTCACAATAGATGATATCACAGCTCACCTCCTCCTGTACAATGACTGATAACACCTCTATATACAGTAGATAACACAGGATCCACCATTCACAATAGGTGATGTCACAGCTCACCTCCTCCTCCTGTAAAATGACTGATAACACCTCTATATACAGGAGATAACACAGGATCCACCATTCACAATAGATGTCACAGCTCACCTCCTCCTTCTGTACAATGACTGATAACACCTCTATATACAGTAGATAACACAGGATCTACCATTCACAATAGGTGATGTCACAGCTCACCTCCTCCTGTACAATGACTGATAACACCTCTATATACAGTAGATAACACAGTATCCACCATTCACAATAGGTGATATCACAGCTCACCTCCTCCTCCTGTACAATGACTGATAACACCTCTATATACAGTAGATAACACAGGATCCACGATTCACAATAGGTGATATCACAGCTCACCTCCTCCTGTACAATGACTGATACTGCCCTCACCTGCGGCCAGCAGCACCTCACTCCCCCTTGCGCTGCCACCCCTGCTCCTCACCCGCGGCCATCAGCAGCCTCCCCCCCCCCCCGGTTCTCACACGCGGCCAGCAGCAATCCCCCCTCGCACCTCAGGCGGCGTGGGGGCATGATGCACCCCTGATTAGAACTTACATATAGTCTCCATCTAGGAGACTGGAAAGGCGGGCTCCGGGCTCCATGGTTCCCTCCTCGCGGTGTCCAAGCACGCCCCGCTGGGCATCATCTTTCTGCTGCTTTGCCGCCTACTTTTGGAATCTCCCACCCTCTAAATCGTTATAGGGCCCCTTTAGCTCAGAGAGGGATGGTTAGGGAACAGCTAGGAAGGTGCAGGGACAGCTAGTGATAGGAGAGAGGGCTAGATCGAAGTAACAGGTTCCCTTTAACTAATGTTTACAGTTTATACTGTGAAATCTGGTGACAGATCTGTTTTAATAATTACATTTACAAATAGCAAGAATTAGCTCCAGAATAACAGTTGGTTTATTGTTAAGAGTTGCCATAGTCGATCATATAGCAGGATTTCTGTTGAGCTCTGTATTGTGGTGGGTTTAGTTCAGGTTGATGTCCTGGGAAAACATGAGGCTCCCTCCTGAAAACTGAAAAAAAGGAAAACTGGAGTTTACATCCATATAGACAGCAATCACTAAGTGTAGTATATGTACTGTATAACTGGTTGTCAGGACTTATGATCACTGGATCACTTGTCACCTTGAAGGTCTAGTAATTTCCCTTCAATGTTGAATCAGTCCCAAGTCCTAACCCCTAATCTATAAATTGGATGGTCGTCTCCCACACTGCCCCTGAGGCTGACAAGCGCTCTAGGATGAGAATAAGTCGAGGCTCGCCTGTAACATTGTTGAATAAGTCATCCCTATATCTGAGCGCTGCATTATTTAGTTTCCATTTCCTTCCCCACCCAAGACTAACCCCGAAATTCTCCTGGGAGGTAAAATATTGTGAGTCAAAGGCTCACTTACCCAGGGATTTTATTTCACTACAGTATTTGGGATGGGGCTCTTAAATGTTCACCTTAGGATGGAATTAAGGAAGAAAGCCATCTCGCTGGGGCCTCCAAAAACTGTTGGAGACTAGATGTACACTCAAGAAGATGAGTCTAGGTTTACACAGGGTTTCTATATAGTTCACACTGAGGGCTGACAGAATACACACCAGGTCATCTTTCGGGAGAGTCTTGTTTATTACAACATAGGTCCATTGTTTTTAGGGAAGATTAAATAAGAATTACATAGCCGTTTCGTTGCAAATGGCATATGAATTGGTAAAGTCGATGATTTTGCAGTTTTGCTGATTTTTGGTGTGATGGATTGTCTTTTATTGGGTCTAGGTCAGAAGATCATCACAGATAGTCTAACCTTGGACAACAAATATAGGGGAACTGGACAAATCTGTTCTCTTCAAGAGGAAGTTATCACAAATAAAGAAGCCAAACTCCATTCCACCAGGTGTTGCCCAATTTTTGAACAAAACAGATTATACCATGGAGGCAGATGATAAATATGGAAAAGGTTTTCTAGTATTTAAAGAGAATTTAAAACAGAAGGAAATGTAACTATTACTTTCACACCATATATCTGTGCTGCTGTCCAGAATTTTAGGCACTGGGACCAATGTTCTCCAGTTTGGATGTCCCTAGACCTGAGATACATTGTGTTGGGTTTGCAAATAGAGTTTGTGGAGCCTCGGTTAGGAGTCTCAAACACAGGACTAACCATATATCCCTCCAGGGAAGGACCCAGCAAAGGGGTGGCTCCTTGCAGAGAACACCATAACCACCATATGAAGTGGCCCTTTTAGTCAATATTCAACTCTTTTACAAGCTTAGAGATATGATAAGGGAATACCAAGGCCAGGTATCCATCCACAGACAGCTGTTTCGGGGTGTTGCCCCTCATCAATGTGGAGTAGGATTCTGGCTAGGTGGGAGCAAGGCCTAGTAGACCAACATCACAAAGCATTCACTGATCTCAGGGACACCAGTCCAAGAAAACACTGCGGGCAGCCGGCTAAAGCGCTCAAACACAGTGAATTCCTAGGCACATTGCCTCCTGGGAATTATGAATATGCAAATAAAGTCTGTTGATCCTCGGTTAGGAGTCTCAAACACAGGACTAGCCATATATCCCTCCAGGGATCCACACTGATGAGGGGCAACACCCCGTAACAGCTGTCTGTGGATGGATACCTGGCCTTGGTATTCCCTTGTCATATCTCTAAACTTGTAAAAGAGTTGGATATTGACTAAAAGGGCCACTTAATATGGTGGTCTCCACAAGGAGCCACCCCTTGGCTGGGTCCTTCCCTGGAGGGATATATGGCTAGTCCTGTGTTTGAGGCTCCTAACCAAGCCTCCACAGACTCTATTAGCATATTCATAATTCCCAGGGGGCAATGTGCCTAGGAATTCACTGTGTTTGAGCGCTTTAGCCTTCTGCCCGCAGTGTTTTCTTGGACTGGTCTCCCTGAGATCATTGAATGCTTTGCATTGTGTTGGATTGTTAGGTGTAAAAGTTGATATTCAGTGACTCAGGACCAGGCGAGTCTGTGACCTCACCTCTCGGAGTTATACTTATGGGTGCTTTGGGTGCGCTCTCAGTTTTCTAATTGGCAATTGTTTTAGGAAAAGCTGCGGAATTCAGTTAAATAATCAAAAACTTCTCCACATGAGTTTGAACTTGTGAAGTGGTTGGACCCCGTTCTCCATTCAGCTATGAGACCCCTCTTCTGATGTATCAGGTCATGTCTAGTCCTCACCTTGTCTCTCTTCAGCGTTACGATTCCTGAGATAGTCTGCGTCATATGAGGTCTCATAGTAATGAGCATACTGAAAAAAAAAAAAAAATAACAATTAGATTACTGATGTGACTCATCATTAATTCAGATCAAGCAAACCTACTTCTGATGCTTCCTATCAAATTTTGCCTGCTATCAATACCACGGATGGCAAGAACAATTTAGGAACAAACCAAGCCAGACATGTCACTTGAAGCAAAGATCACGAAGCGACGACTTCATCATATGAAGAGAGAAATCAATGGAGAAAGACATCATGGTCGGAAGAATAGAAGGAACAAGGTGAAGAGGAAGACCAGCAACCCAATGGCTTTATATTATCAAGATAACGGCAGAGAAGACCCTGGTGGACCTATCTAGACTTGAAGAAGATCGTAGTGGACCTATCTAGGCTTGGAGAAGACCCTGGTGGACCTATCTAGGCTTGGAGAAGACCCTGGTGGACTCATCTAGGTTTGGAGAAGACCCTGGTGGACCTATGTAGGCTTAGAGAAGACCCTGATGGACCTATGCAGGCTTGGAGAAGACCCTGGTAGACCCTTCTAGGCTTGGAGAAGACCCTGGTGGACCCATGTAGGCTTAGAGAAGACTATGGTGGACCTATGTAGGCTTGGAGAAGACCCTGGTGGACCTATGTAGGCTTGGAGAAGACCCTGATGGACCCATATAGGCTTGGAGAAGACCCTGGTGGACCTATGTAGGCTTGGAGAAAACCCTGGTGGACCTGTGTAGGCTTTTCAGAAGACCCAGGTGGATCTATCTAGGGTTGGAGAAGACCCTGGTGAACCTATCTATGCTGCACAACATCAATCTTCCCACAGAGCGTTCATCCACCAAGTCGCCATGGCTCGAGATCAAGCAGAAGGCTGGGAAAAAGAATTTAAAAAAAATACCTGGCACCATAATTAGTCTTGTACATCTAACACACGGCCGCCCCATAGAGGACTCACTGATGAACTATCTAAGAGGAGGACACTGTGGTGATAGAGGAAGTTTACCATGAGCTTACTTTTACCTTTCCCTTTAAGGTGAACCTTTCATTTCAGTTACATTTTCAGAATATGCCGTCCTGTGTGTACATGAGGACTAACACTATTTCTGGCCATTCCATAGTCTTCATTTGTTCACAAAATTTTCCCTTTGCAACCTCTCTCTCTAATGTTCAGTTGTCTCTGAGCTAGTGGGTGGGGGCGAGCTGCTCTGATGTCTCTCATACAAAGCACACACAGACAAGGGGGATTTCTGCTCTCCTATCTCTTTGTAACATATTTTTGAGATGCAGCAGAAGTAGCATGGAGGACATTACACAGCAGTACTGAGCAGTGTAGCTGTGAATGCTGCTCAGGGGTCAGATAAAATGCTTAATACATAAGGAGTAAAATGGTCGCTCTCTCTGCTCCACCCCATCTCCATAAACTTCAATAGGCAGCTGCAATCTGATTCCTCACTGAGCGGGCAATCCTTATTGTTTAGACCATGACATATTTTAGCAGTTTTTTTAAGTGAATGAGAGTTCAGGAGGCAAATAAAGGGAAAGAAATGGCTCATAAGTGGAGAAAGAAGCAGATTTCTCTGATAAGATATATTACAAAGTTTCTTATATTCACTTGACTATTGAATAATATTGTGGAGGAATTTTCTGAAACAATAAAGTGATTCTGGCTCGCCCTCCGCCTCTCGTCATCGGTACCTGGGACGGCAGCGGTCTCCTTTGCTCCAGTTTACACGTTCCTCATTCCATTTCCGATGAGTGTCTTGATGCCGTACCCGTCCTCCTTGGTTGTGCACCTCCATCCGTACTGTTTGAATTTGGTTTCGGGCCTGATATCCAGCCATACCTCACCATGACCATTGGCTTTAAGATCGGAACTAAAGTGTGACATTCTGCAGAGGAGAAGACGGCTCACATGAAGACTCGTCACTGTTTAATAATGATTTTTTATCCCCTTGTAACGGTTCCATCACAACCATACATGAGCTTTTTTTTTGGGGGGGGGGGGTTTATCATGTAAACACTCCATATTGTACCATTAACAGGTCCCATAAATATGGCAGCTGGGTTTCCCATTGTGCTCATGGGAATCTCCCACCATGGACATTTATGGCATCAATGATACATATATACACCACAGGACGGTACATTACAGGGGCGGTATATACATCACAGGATGGTATATACATGCAGACAATTCATCAAGGGATGGTATATGCAGCACAGGGATGGTATATGAGAGGACAGTGATACGGACAGTATATACAGCACAGGGCAGTATATACATCACAGGATGGTATATACAACACAGGGCAGTATATACAGCACAAGACACTATATACATCACAGGACCTATATTACATCACAGGCAGTTAAATCACAGGGGCGCATGTACATTGCAGGGATGGTATATACATCATAGGGGTGGTATATACAGCACAGGGGCGGTATACACATCACAAAACACTATATACAGCACAGGGGTGGTAAATACATCACAGGAGCAGAATATACATAACAGAGTCGAGTATAAACATCACAGGGATGGTATACACATCATAGGACGGTATATACAGCACAGGGGGGTATATACAGCACAGGGGGGTATATACAGCACGAGCAGACATCATCCAGAGGCAAGTATACATCAGACTTATAGATCACGAGGACGGTATATACAGCACAGGAGCAGAATATACATCACAGAGGCAAGTATAAACATTACAGGGGTTACATCATGGGATGGTACATCTAGGACGGAGCATCAGGCAGTATATATATATATAAAAGGGGTGGTATAACACACAGGGCAGTATATACAGACAGGGCGTATATACAGCAGGGCAGTATATACAGCACAGGGTGGTATATACAGCACAGGATAATACAGACAGGGGTGGTATATACAGCACAGGGGTGGTATATACACACAGGGGTATATACAGCACAGGGACAGTACATACAGCACAGGGGGTTTATAAGCACAGGGTGGTATATCAGACAGACAGTAACACATGGGGACGTATATACAGCACAGAGTATATACAGCACGGATTTATACAAACAGGACGTTATACACGGACAGTATATACAGCACAGGGACAGTGTATACATCACGGACTATTACATCAGGGACGGTATATACAGCACAGGACAGTATATACAGCACAGGGATGTATATACAGCACGATGGTATTACAGCACAGGACAGTATACATCAGACGTAATACACACAGGACGTATATACAGCACAGGACAGTATATACAGCACAGGGAGGTAATACAACTAGGCAGTATATACATCACGGGGACAGTATATACAGCACAGACAGTATATACAGCACAGGGATGGTATATACAGCACAGGATGGTATATACAGCACAGAACAGTATATACAGCACAGGACAGTATATACAGCACAGGTGGGTATATACACAAAGACAATATACACACAGGGAGCGGATATATACAGCACAGGACAGTACATACAGCACAGGGATGTATATACAGCACAAGAACAGTATATACATCACGGGACGGTATATACAGCACAGGACGTATATACAGCACAGGACAGTACATACATCACAGGGGTGGTATATACAGCACAGGGGTGGTATATACAGCAGGCGTAAACAGACAGGGGTGGTATATACAGCCGACGTACATACAGACAGGGTGGTATATACAGCACAGGGGTGGTATATACAGCACAGGACAGTATACAGCCAGACAGCATACGCACAGGGCAGTATATACAACAGGACGTACATACAGCACAGGGGCGGTATATAAGCACAACAATATACAGCACAGGACAGTATATACAGCACAGGGGCGTATATACAGCAAGACAGTACATCAGAAGGAGTATATACAGCACAGGACAGTACATACAGCACAGGGGAGGTATATACAGACAGGCGTAATACAGCACAGGGGTTCAGCAAGGACATATATACAGCACAGGCGTAAATACAGCACAGGACGGTATATACAGCACAGGGGCGGTAAATACAGCACAGACAGTATATACAGCACAGAGCGGTATCTATACAGGGAGCGTATCCTTGCCTCTCTATGTATCTTTATTTCCCCCCTTTTCTGCCTCACGTCTGACATGTCCGTGTACATCTCCCAGCATTGTACATATAACCCCCATCATCGCGGACTGGACTCCACCTACCTGAGGCTCCGCTGAACCTCCTGACTCCGGTTTTGTTGATGTGTTGCCTAGTAACAGAACGTGACGTCATCAGTGTGCGCCGCCGAGAACCCGGAAGTCTCTACAGCAGGGCGTCACGTGGTGCAGCAGGCGCCGGATCTCCACCTGGTGAAAACAATGCAAATATATTATCTGTAATTCCACCAGATATTGATTATCGTGCGGGGGGCAAGAATTATCGCTTTTATAAGTCACTTGCGTTGCTAGATTTGCTTCTAAATAGCGGACTGTGGCCCTCACTATCTCCATGGAAACCTAGGGGACTGTGGCCCTCACTATCTCCATGGAAACCTAGGGGACTGTGGCCCTCACTATCTCCATGGAAACCTAGGGGCCTGTGGCCCTCACTATCTCCATGGAAACCTAGGGGACTGTGGCCCTCACTATCTCCATGGAAACCTAGGGGACTGTGGCCCTCACTATCTCCATGGAAACCTAGGGGACTGTGGCCCTCACTATCTACATGGGAACCTAGGGGACTGTGGCCCTCACTATCTACATGGGACCCTAGGGGACTGTGGCCCTCACTATCTCCATGGAAACCTAGGGGACTGTGGCCCTCACTATCTCCATGGAAACCTAGGGGACTGTGGCCCTCACTATCTACATGGGAACCTAGGGGACAGTGGCCCTCACTCTCTCCATGGAAACCTAGGGGACAGTGGCCCTCACTATCTCCATGGGAACCTAGGGGACTGTGGCCCTCACTATCTACATGGGAACCTAGGGGACTGTGTCCCTCACTATCTCCATGGAAACCTAGGGGACTGTGGCCCTCACTATCTCCATGGAAACCTAGGGGACTGTGGCCCTCACTATCTACATGGGAACCTAGGGGACAGTGGCCCTCACTCTCTCCATGGAAACCTAGGGGACAGTGGCCCTCACTATCTCCATGGGAACCTAGGGGACTGTGGCCCTCACTATCTACATGGGAACCTAGGGGACTGTGGCCTTCACTATCTACATGGGAACTTAGGGGACAGTGGCCCTCACTACCTCCATGGGAACCTAGGGGACTGTGGCCCTCACTTTCTACATGGGAACTTAGGGGACAGTGGCCCTCGCTATCTCCATGGGAACCTAGGGGATTGTGGCCCTCACTATCTCCATGGGAACCTAGGGGACTGTGGCCCTCACTGTCTCCATGGGACCCTAGGGGACTGTGGCCCTCACTATCTACATGGGAACCTAGGGGACAGTGGCCCTCACTCTCTCCATGGAAACCTAGGGGACTGTGGCCCTCACTATCTACATGGGAACCTAGGGGACAGTGGCCCTCACTCTCTCCATGGAAACCTAGGGGACAGTGGCCCTCACTATCTCCATGGGAACCTAGGGGACTGTGGCCCTCACTATCTACATGGGAACCTAGGGGACTGTGGCCTTCACTATCTACATGGGAACTTAGGGGACAGTGGCCCTCACTACCTCCATGGGAACCTAGGGGACTGTGGCCCTCACTTTCTACATGGGAACTTAGGGGACAGTGGCCCTCGCTATCTCCATGGGAACCTAGGGGATTGTGGCCCTCACTATCTCCATGGGAACCTAGGGGACTGTGGCCCTCACTGTCTCCATGGGAACCTAGGGGACTGTGGCCCTCACTGTCTCCATGGGAACCTAGGGGACTGTGGCCCTCACTGTCTCCATGGGACCCTAGGGGACTGTGGCCCTCACTATCTCCATGGAAACCTAGGGGACTGTGGCCCTCACTATCTACATGGGAACCTAGGGGACAGTGGCCCTCACTCTCTCCATGGAAACCTAGGGGACAGTGGCCCTCACTATCTCCATGGGAACCTAGGGGACTGTGGCCCTCACTATCTACATGGGAACCTAGGGGACTGTGGCCTTCACTATCTACATGGGAACTTAGGGGACAGTGGCCCTCACTACCTCCATGGGAACCTAGGGGACTGTGGCCCTCACTTTCTACATGGGAACTTAGGGGACAGTGGCCCTCGCTATCTCCATGGGAACCTAGGGGATTGTGGCCCTCACTATCTCCATGGGAACCTAGGGGACTGTGGCCCTCACTGTCTCCATGGGACCCTAGGGGACTGTGGCCCTCACTATCTACATGGGAACCTAGGGGACAGTGGCCCTCACTCTCTCCATGGAAACCTAGGGGACTGTGGCCCTCACTATCTACATGGGAACCTAGGGGACAGTGGCCCTCACTCTCTCCATGGAAACCTAGGGGACAGTGGCCCTCACTATCTCCATGGGAACCTAGGGGACTGTGGCCCTCACTATCTACATGGGAACCTAGGGGACTGTGGCCTTCACTATCTACATGGGAACTTAGGGGACAGTGGCCCTCACTACCTCCATGGGAACCTAGGGGACTGTGGCCCTCACTTTCTACATGGGAACTTAGGGGACAGTGGCCCTCGCTATCTCCATGGGAACCTAGGGGATTGTGGCCCTCACTATCTCCATGGGAACCTAGGGGACTGTGGCCCTCACTGTCTCCATGGGAACCTAGGGGACTGTGGCCCTCACTGTCTCCATGGGAACCTAGGGGACTGTGGCCCTCACTGTCTCCATGGGACCCTAGGGGACTGTGGCCCTCACTATCTCCATGGGAACCTAGGGGACTGTGGCCCTCACTATCTCCATGGGAACCTAGGGGAGTGTGGGCCATGGCCAGCCCCGTTCATGCTCCTATCATTCTCCAACCTACCCTTCTGGCTTGATTGACATCTTTGTCGCCACTAAGCTTCACTGGACACCTGCCAATCACTCCTGGAGGAGGCGGGGTCTGTGCTGACTGTTCCTGATTTGGACTCCACCCCGTTGACTATTTCAGGGGATCTTCATACTGTTTGCAGCATTTATAAAAGTGATAGCTATGATTTTCCGACATTGGATTTACTATTTAAAGGGACATTTAAAAATCTCATCATTCCATATAATATGGTGGCGGTTTAGGGGCAGGGGAAGAGCGGACAGAATCCCTTTAATAAATGTTGCTTTTCTTTATTCAGGTCCAGAGAAGATGGTGACTGTTCTGCTGGTCGGAGAGGGAAATTTTTCATTTTCTGCTTCTCTATGGGACTCCAGGGAAGACGCTCATCACATCACAGCCACCTGCTATGAGGCAGAAGATGTGGTCCGCCCGCAGCTCTCCACCTGGAGGAATGTCCAGCACTTGAGGAGTAAGGGTGAGTGAGTGCCGGCCGGGGTCATTGTCACTGGCAGCTCGATTATATCTGGGCTCACACACCCATATATTTGGGGACTTTGCATTCCACAAACAGCAGCTCTCACTTGATATTTGTCATTGTCTCGCCGGCTGCATTACCTGTCAGTCATGTTACACTTCTTTTTAGGATATGACAGGTGATCATTTTGCTCTATGGGGACCTCACATACAGCACAGCTTGTTAATGTTTAGGCTTACATGGGTATTTTTACCTGAGAAATATAGGTCATATCCATAGGAACTGCTATAAATTTGTTATAGATGCCAGTCTTTGCCTCTCTGAATGGGCCCAAATCTCCCGATGCTGTGAATGCAGAAGTATCCGTGAATGTGCAGCTCTGTACAGTCACTTCTATGGGAGGACTGAAATAGAAGTGAATTGAGAAATTTGCTTTTATACAGCCACTTATTCCTTCACAGGGGTGTTAGATGGTAACCCTTTCTCAAAAACTCTAGGACCCGCACCTATCACAGTATATGATAATGTTAATCTTCAAGGTGGGAATACCCCTTTTAAGTTAGCCATACACTTAAGGCCACGTTACACACACAGATATCTGTTCAGATATTGGTCACAGATCTCTGGTTGCAGTGAAATCATGAACACATTGTTACATTTATACACAGCCACAAAATCGAACAATGTGTCCATGATTTCACTACAACCAGAGATCTGTGACCAATATCTGAACAGATATCTGTGTGTGTAACGTGGCCTTTAGAAGGCTGAACGATCATTAAACTGTGAGCCAATTCTGCCAACCCCTTCATTTTCATGCATGCTTCTTTAGACCCCTTTGTGTTACCTCTACCCCACTCCCTTCCGGCAACATCCCCCTTTAGGACCCCTTGGCACTTTTCCACTTCACAGGTTTCCTGTCTCTTTATTCTCTGAGCTCGTTTATCACATCATCTTTAATTTGCTAATTTAGCCTTGGACATCAACTCTAGTGGGTCTTTTGCACCCACACCCTCCCGGAATCCGCGGCCCCCCCTCTTGACCCCTCTGCTGGTGAGGTGTATCTCCCTTGGTAACAAATCCAACCTCATCGATCTTTTCCCAGGCACCTATCATCTGAGAGTCGTTGACTCGGCATGTTTGTTTCACATTCCTCTAACTTCTCTGTTTCATCTTTACTCATTTATGACAATTGCAGGATAATTTTTAATGAAAATGAGAATATTAACGTCATACATTTTTTTTTCCTGTTTCTAACTTTTGGTTGTGCCATATTCTAAAGGAGCTGTGGTTCACTTTGGTGTAGACGCCACAAAACTGGATGAATATGGTTTTCTCACTAATCAGCTTTACGACAGAATTATTTTCAACTTTCCTCACTGCGGCAGAAAGGCGGGAGTCAAGAAGAACAGGGATTTGCTGTCCAGTTTTTTTCACAGGTGAGTTAGAATGGTTGTCTGGGTGCCCACTGCCGGGTAGATGTAGAATTACGTGACAGCGATTCTTATAACGGGCAACAATCCAACATATGGCTAAAGCAGAGGCTGTTGATAAGTACGTGGCTTATAGATGGCATTCACAGAGGACTGTCCGGAATCATACCCATATTAGCACCTGAATGTTAGGAAATATTTCAGGTCACCTAATAGCATCTGACACTTTGAACAAGGAGAGATAAGATCGTAGCATTGTAAACCATTCCCCTCCGCTGTACATGGGCCAGAGCAAATTAATAAATAAAGCTGAGCATGTGCGATCTCTTCTTTTTTTGGGACGCCATTCACAAGATATATTTGGATCTGAGTGGAGGGATCGGCTTGTATTAAACACTGATTTCACATCATATCATTGTGCTATAAATCTCTTTAAATTTCATATGGAATAGCGAGACAGGGGACACATTTTGCTTTCACCTTCACAATGCCAAATATTGGGCTAGCTCGCGCATTTAGGGATATGTTGAATATTGTATGTGTGATCATAGTCTCACTTTAACAGTACAGGGTGGGCCAATTATGTGGATACACCTAAATAAAATGGGAACGTTTGGTGATATCAACTTCCTGTTTGTGGCACATTAGTATATGGGAGAGGGTACTAATGTGCCACTAACAGGAAGTTGATATCACCAACCATTCCCATTTTATTTAGGTGTATCCATATAAATGGCCCACCCTGTATTACTACATCAGCAATAAATACATTTTATTCTGTAAAAAAAAAATGCTAGAAGTAATTTTAATCACTGTTTTTGTTGTAAGTTACAAAATCAGTTTGATGCTTTTTATATTGTAGCTGTAAAAGTGTGCTTGCATCGAAAGGTGAAATCCATGTAGCTTTATGCCAGGGGCAAGGTGGCACTCCTGCTGATCAGCCCAAGAGGGAATGGCACAACAGCTGGCAAGTGGTGGCCATGGCGGCCCCAGCTGGATTCATCCTGACGTCAGTGGTCCCATTTGATTCCGATAAGCACAATGGCTACCAGAGCACAGGGTACAGGTAAAAGCACTATCTGCAGCTTATGACCATAGGAGCATCATCACTTTACAGGGGCATTATAGTTTCAGAAACTAAAAGGTCTACTTTAGCAATCAATGGCATCCGGACCTGGACAGTGATGTCATGAAGTTGCAATGCATTACTTATAAAACGTCAGAGGCATCAGGGATGACGGGTCACAAAAGTGAACAGTTGTCATGGTGGACCAGAGAGGAGGGGAGTGTAAATATTTCCATTCATTATCTATTCCTCATGATTTTCAGTATTTCTATATGCAGTCATTGAGCACAGGGAAAGCAAACCTTTCCGTTTCATACTATGGATCGTACAAGTCCTGGACTCCCATTCTAAGGAGCTAAGCAAGTGCGTGATCATCATACATTGTGGGTTTTAGATAATTTAGTGACAAAAATGGTATAATTGGTGGAGAAAGGTTGAACTCTATGCACCTAGGTCTTTTTTTCAACCTATGTAACTGTATGACCAGAACAGATTTACATTACCTCGAAATAGCAAGGGATCACATTGAATAACAGCAAGCCATGATCTTGAACACTGCAAGAATTGATACCGAGGCTAAAATGGAAAACTGTAATTTTTTCTTGTACAATGAACAACCTTTATTTCCTGACACTAGAATCCCCCTGTGTATTATTATTATTATATATACATATAATATATTTATATATATTACATTATACATTATTAATCAGGTCCACCAGGGTCTTTTTCAAGCCTAGGTAAATCCACCAGGGTCTTATCCAAGCCTAGGTAGATCCACCAGGGTCTTCTCCATGCCTAGGTAGGTCCACCAGGGTCTTCTCCATACCTAGGTAGGTCCACCAGGGTCTTATCCAAGCCTAGATAGGTCCACCAGGGTCTTTTCCATGCCTAGGTAGGTCCACCAGGGTCTTATTCAAGCCTAGAAAGGTCCAGCAGGGTGTTCTCTGTCATTATCTTGATGGTATAAAGACATTAGGTTGCTGGTCTTCCTCTTTGCCTTGTTCCTTCTATCCTTCTGATCATGATGTCCTTCTCCAGTGATTTCTGTCTTCGTATGATATGCAGACAAGTTGTAGCTCGGTGATCCTTGCTTCAAGTGACCTTTCTGGCTCGAATTGTTCTACAATTGTTAATTCTCCTTGCCATCCATGGTATTGATAACATCCTTAAGACTAACAATGGAATCGATGGAAGTACTATATTTTAAAGATTCATTTTTTTTTTTTGCTTTCACAGGAGCCAGGAGAAATCATTCTGTGTTGTCAGAGCGTTGACCCACGTGTTTACCAGGAGTCTACCATTGGAGAATTTATCAGCCTTGCAAATAATCGAGAAGTTAACTGCTGTCCAGGATCCACAGGGCATTGATGGTGAAGTCGATAGGTGATTACATGTTATAATAGAATACTGTCACAACTGCCAGAGTAAAGGAAATAAAGAAATCTTATATACATATTCCAGTCATTATCTCTTGTATGTGCCAGTGGTATTGATTATTATGAAATAAAAACCCTTTGGTTCTATAAAGGGCCGCCCGAAAAATCTTTATAGGAGTTTTCAGATCTGGCCCTGTTTACTGTACTGCTGGGGTCAGCACTTCAGCAATTGCCAGAATATAACTACTGTGCTACCGTGAGTGAACAGCACTGGGGAAACTCTAGTTTTCATAGGGGTTACTTTTTAAAGGATATGCACAACTTGTTATTATTGGATTGCATGTGTGTTTGCTACAGAGATTTGCAATTGGCTTTTATAAGAAATGTTCAGGATGTGAAGCGTACAGATGATAGAGGACAGTGCAGGCTGCTCGATCCCATTCTGAATCCGTCCATCAGACAAACTATTTCTCCAGCCCCTCCGGGGTGCCTTGTTGTTATTTACAGCATGGGGCAGAGACCCGCTGATGTGTGATGTAATGCCCCAGAGGGGAGGGGGGAGCAGAAAGAGGAGCTGCAGCCTCACACTGAATTACCGGTATTGTGAGTATACAGAATTGCATTGGACATCTCATCTTTATAGTTTTAGGGTATGTGCACATCAGTCGTTTTGTGGGCTGTTTTTGAACGTTTTCCGTCGGCGGTTTCCGCTGAGTTTTATGTTAATTTATGTTAATCCTAGCCACGGGTTGGATTAACATGCTACTCAATGGAGTTTAGAAAACGCTGTGTACATTAGAACGGTTTTTTTCTGGTCGTTTTCAGTTTATTCACCGGTTTTCAAAGATAGAGCAAGTGACTTCTTTTGAGCGTTTTTCCAGCGGTTCTAGCTTACAAGTGCCCAAAAAACCGGCCTAAAAACGCTAAGAAAAACCGCCGACAAAACGCTGTACAAACGCTATAAAACCGGTCGGAAAAAGCTCAAAAAACGCTAAATAAACGATGGACACTGCTGAGGTCAGAAAACTCAGTTTCTGCCATTCTCCACCGGTTTTAGGACGGTCTGCAAAGATGCAGAAACGTCAGATGTGCACATACCCTTAGGGTAGGGCCAGGAGAGGAATTTTTTTTATCTCCCGGGCCGAGAGTTCCCTTTTAACCCTCATTTTATACCCTATTCTACCAGGGAATTCAATACTTAATCTCTTCTTCCCTAGGCCACCCAGGCAATTGAATATTAAAGGGGTTTGAGGATTTATAAAATATTGGGTTATCAGCAGGAAAAATCAAGACGTCATCAATGCTGGATCAGGAGTTACATGGGGCATTCTTTCTGTAATGGCAGTTACAAAGTTATGACTGTGATTATTGTGCCAGTAAAGAAGTTTAACCCAGCAAACCCCTGTAAACTGTTTCCAAAGTCCTGGACAGACCCTTTAAGCTGAGTCTACCAGCACAAAATTACAGTTCATACCAAGCATTGGTGCTCGGTGCACCTTTTCCGAACCCTTCCGTGCCCTTTTTTTTATTTTGCTTCATCCTCATTTGGCTTGTAAAAACCAACAGCTACTAATCAAGGAAAGAGGGGCAGAGATAGATGGAATATAAGTGTGATAGGACAGTCCTGGACAGACCCATTTAAAGGGAGTCCGCCAGCACAAAATGACCAAACCGAGCATTGAGCCTCGGTGGCACCTTTGGTCGAGCAGTTTGGTGCCTGTTTCCATTTTTCTTCATCCTCTTTTGGCTTGTGTAAACCTATAGGTACCAATCAAGGAAGAGGGACAGAGATAGATGGAATATAAGTGGGAAGGAACTGCTAGGTTTGCGCATCAAGTGCCTGTGGTTGGTTTGAACAGTCATTTTGTGCTGACATACTCCTCTCCACTATTCTAGATTGCTGAGGACATCTGATTATATATTTTGCAGTATTATCTGTTGCATTTCTTGTAAAATTATTTTTAAATCACAGTAAAAGAATATGGTGTGAACATTTTCCTATAGAACAGAGACCTCAGAAATAATGTAATTCATATCAAATGTGTATTTTTTTTTTTATTCTTTCAGGGGTTTCCTAGAAAAAGGGAATCATCCTATTGGTGTAATCTACAAAGAGTTGGTGCGGTGCTGTCGGCAGAGGCTTCAGGTGAACGTTCTAGAAGACTCATTCCCTCTTATTTGTCGTGACGATTCTTGTTCTCCTCGTCCCCCGTGTTCAGCCGCTCACTCCAAACTTTACTTTGTGACACCTGGTAAAGAGTCTAATGTATTGGAGTGTTCTGATGATGTCCACAAGACACACTTATGTTCTGTTGAGCCGGATTTTCCGCTCCCGAGCAATAATGTGACCACGGGGCTGCATCATCTCAGACCATCACTTGCTTGTTTTATCGGTGACATTGTTTCTAAATCCAACCACAATCCGCACGCTTTGACTGTCGTGAGCGGCCTCGTGTTTAGGAAGTGTCTGATATCTCCGCAGTCCATGCCAGTTTATCGTGAGATGCTCATGTTGTTGGATTGCAGAGATCGGCGCCAGCTGGATAACATTAAAGATGCCATGATCACAATGGCGGCATCCATCATATCTGCAGAAACGGCAAATAGTGAGAAAATAAGGCTCGGCGTCACGTTTCATCAGGAAAATGGAGATTATATCATCAATATGTCACTGGTCGATTGTGACCGGATGATTGGGACAATCAAAGAGGCCTCCGAAACCCCTGGGTTTTTCATAGTATCTCTGAATTTAGATTTACTAGCTATGTGTCTACTTGGGATTGAAGACTGGCGACTGCTTTGGACAGAAGATGACAGATTCAAAGCCCAGTTCTATGATGGTGACCTAAAACCTTACTGTCCCTTCTCCCTATACCCCCCCTATTACATTCACGATGTTAGTTTTTGGGTGGAGGAAGGCGCTGTGTTTAATGATGTGGAGTTTCACACCGTAGCACTGCAAATGTCAAAGGGAAACATTGTGGATATTCAGCTTCTGGACCAGTATGAAAATGCTGAAACTGGGAGGACCGGTCTGTGTTACCGGCTGAAATATCAGTCCTGCGACCGAGCGCTGAGCTACAGATCGGCGCTGGAGATGCAGCTGCGGCTCCGGGATGAGTTGCGGAGGCGATTAAATGTCGTTCTAAGGTAGCGGGTTGTATGGGAAACCATCTCTATCCATCTGCTTGATTGGTAGGTCCGCCGAGAAAGGTGAAACCTAAGTTCACAGTCCAGTAATCGTCCGTTAGATCGGATCCAGCACAATCCGTTCTGCAAACACAACTTGTTTCAATAATTGATTTCTGCAGGATCTGTTTTTTTTAACTTGAAGTCTATGGAGAACGGATTCGGTAACTGATCACTATTTAGTCTCCGTTTTTCTGTCATTTGTAAAGGATCTGTTTTTTTTCTTACTGGATCAGTTTCATGTAGAAGATAAATAGTGATCAGTTACCAGATCCATTCTCCATAGACTCCAATGTTAAAAAAACGGATCCTGCAGAAATCAATTATTTTAAAATGGACAAAAAAAGTTGTTTTTGCAGAACGGATTGTGCTGGATCCGATCTAAAGGAAATGATCTTATGGCCACTTTACACACACTAACTTATCTGTCCAACTTCTGAACAACTTACTGGTTGCAGTGAAATCATGGACACATAGTTCCATTTGTACACAGCCACAAAATGGAGCAATGTGTCCATGATTTCACTGCAACCAGTAAGTTGGTCAGAAGTTGGACAGATAAGTT
This sequence comes from Allobates femoralis, assembly GCA_033576535.1. Taxonomy (NCBI): domain Eukaryota; kingdom Metazoa; phylum Chordata; class Amphibia; order Anura; family Aromobatidae; genus Allobates; species Allobates femoralis. Next base: position 27,148,812 of record JARQOC010000009.1, on the reverse strand, counting down.
GGTGTGTGTAAAGTGGCCTTTAGCCTAAGCTGTACACTCCGGACATGTCTATAGGAGTTTGGCCAGGGGCCAGAAGAGTGATTTCATGCCTGTCTAGTAATAAAATCCATTTTAAATTAAAGAAAATAATAATTCCTTTAATGTCACCATAATCTGAGAACCATAACTTCATTATTATTGTTCCATTGACGGCTGTACAAAGGCTTATTTTTTTGCAGCATGAGTTACAATGCTCAATGGTGCCACTTTGGGGTCTATGTGTTTTGTCCTTTTTTTTTTTTATCGCTTTGTATTCCAGTTTTTGGAAGGAGGCAAAGAAAGATTTTTTTAATTGTATTTACCTACAATAATGTAATTATGTATAAATGTTTTTATAAACTAACTTGTAACCAAAGTGGCGATTGTAGTTTGTGTTTTCTTTTTAATAATTATTATTTGTATTATTTAATATACATATTAAAATGGTATAAACAATTTACAATTGTATGTATGTATGTGTATATTTTTATGTATATCACATAAAATTTAGCAGCACACTGGTAGAGCCAATTACATGTGAACAACGATGTTACTTGATGTTCTTAGAGAAAAAATGTAAACATTTTTTTTTTTTTTTTTAAACTCTGATGAAATTTAGTTTTTTGTCTTTATTAAAGTTCTTAGTACATGCATTGGCCCATGTATGCTTGCCCTTCAACCACGGCAAGGTGACTTTAACCTGAAGGGTCCCTGTCTACATTTTAGAACCTCGCTTATACTCAGGGTCTCCGTCACAGTGGGCAGTGGCAGGATACATACCACTCCAGGTATCCACTGTGCTTCAGAAGAGAGGCTGGAGTGCAAATTCTAGATGTGAAGTCAACCACTCCACACATCACATAGAGGAAAAAAAACTGTGACTGAGACCCCTAGGGTGCAAGAGAGGTTCTAAAATGTAGGCAGGGACCCTTCTGGTTAAAGTCACATTGCCGTGGTTGAAGGGCAAGCATACATCGGCAATGCATGTAGTAAGAACTTTATAAAAAAAAAATTCCATCAGTTTTTTTAACTAAAAATTTTAGTTTTAATTTTTTTCTCTACACCGCTTCACGAGTGTGATCCGATCCATGGCTATCCGCTTGAGCCAGAGAGCCCCGGACCGAATCAGCACACAGAACTGGAGGGGGCCCGTGTGCAGCTGGATGCATCTGCCGCCGCTAAGAACTCAGGCTCGTGGGAGCTAGCCGCGTTCCTGAACTGTCAGGAGGGTCGGCGCTGAACTTCAGCACCACCAGCTGTCCCCTCCTGACAGTTCAGGAACGCGGCTAGCTCCCCGCGAGCTGCGGTACTGAGTCGTCAGCGGCGGCAGCTGCGCCTGGCTGCACACCGGCCCCCTCCGGTTCTGTGTGCTGATCCGGTCCGGGGCTGTCTGGCTCAAGCGGACAGTCAAGGATCGGATCACACTCGTAGTGTGAAGCCGGCCTAAGAACATCTATAAGAACATCAAGTAACATCGTTGTTCGCATGTAATTGGCTCTACCAGTGTGCTGCAAAATTTTATGTAATCTATGCAATCCAATAGTTAGATTTGCACCTGGGCTAAAAATTTAAATGGAAGTGCTGTCTGCTTTTTTTCTCTATCTATCTATCTATCTATCTATCTATCTAATCTATCTATCTATCTATCTATCTATCTATCTATCTATCTATCTATCTATCGGCATTTTTTTCTTTTAGTTTCAGTCCTACTTTGGGACTTGAAGGACCTTCATCTTGTGTATTATGTCATACATGAGCCATATATCTATCACATAGGGGTTAAATGGAGGCCATAAACACGGCATGTGCAAAGCTAGAATGCGTCATTTCTGCAGCCGGTGCCGGGATTTCTGCAAGATGAACAGAACCAAAAAACAAAAAAATTCTGTACAATAAATAAGCAATATGGTCTATTATAAAGATCTAAGCTCGCACCTTACATTGTCATCCCCCTATCAGCACTTTGTGGATCACGGTCATTTGTTGGGTCTTTTCTGGACATACATAATTGCAAGAATAAAAAAAAAACTACCACGTACTTACTTTTATTGTTATTGCAATTATGTTTGTCTACAACAGACCTAATACACAAGATCAAGATCCTTCGAGTCTGTGCCCACAGGACGTTTCTGCTGCGGTTTCTGCATGCAGTTTACCATTGGTTTTATGGTAATGTATGCTAATTTGTACCTGCGGTTTTGCTGCAGATGGGAGAGAACTGACATGTTCTATTTTCCTGCGTTTTTGCTGCAGACAATGGCAAAAATGTAGGAAAAACGCAGCAGCAAAAACGCAAAAAAACACGATAACAACGCAGGACCTGAACGCAGCAAATCTCCTGGCAAGGACTCTAGGATCCTTAAAAGCAGTTCAGGTTTTGCTGCGTTCAGGACTGTTTGAAAAACGTCCTGTGGGCACATACCCTTCAACTCTCAAAGTGAAACTGAAACAAAAAGAAAAAAATTCTAAAAATAATTAAAAAAATAAAAATGTTTTTGATACAGAAAAAAATATGAAATAATATTTTTTTCTATAAAAGTTTAACAGTTTTTTTCTTTTTTTTTTTGTGTCCCTATAAATAGTAAACATTCTGCAATATTCCAGTATTGGAGCAGACAATCGCATACAATTTTCAGGGTTTTTTTTCCAGGCTTTGCTTTGTGGCCTGGGACAGAAACCTTTCTTTCCCAACCAGTTAGCTGCAAACTAATAACTCAATAATGTGTTTATATGACGCCTTAGGCTGGTTTCACACTGCGGTCAGATCAGGTCAGGTTTGATCAGGTTTTGTGTTTCAAAACCAGGATTGTCTCCAAAACCTAGAACAGGTGTCAATCTTTCAATTATAGTTTTTCTCTGCAAGTTCCTCTCCTGGTTTTGGCACACAAACCTGATCGAACCTGATCAGTGAAAAAACTGCAGTGTGAAACCAGCCTTACAGGGTTCTTGAGCCATAGGCCATCCCTGATATGAGACATCATGTGACTATGGCTTAGTGTTTTCAGTGTCAGCAAAGATTATTTTTCAGGTCCCAGGGGGACGCACTGAAGTGAATATGATTTTAGTTGCAGTACCAGAGAAGGCCACCACCAGTGTAGGGCGCTGTGCTGTCCCAGCCAACTGCTGGCACCTCAATTGAGCTGCAAATTATTGATCATTAGAGGAATAGATTATCAATATCTAAGTCCTGTAAATCCCTTTAAAGTTACAGGTTTCGGCAGGTCACGATGTTGTGGAAAAGAAGGATCATGTTACCTCTCCTGCATTCAGGGTTGGGTGCTGCATCCTACTCATCCTACCGGTTTCCTCTGCTCCTCGTACTTCTGTGACCATATAGCCAAGTGCAGGCAGCTGAATGTCCACTGAATATTCAGGTGACTGGTATGCACACTATTGCTAAGGCTTTTTTCCATATTCCGTTTCTGCACTGCTATTGAACTCTGTGCTGCAAACGTGGCTCTACTGCCCTGCCATGAGTTGGCTTTGTTGCCTCGCCGCAAGTGTGAACCGCTGCCTTGCCACCAGTGGGTACTGCTGAGTGGGCTCTGCTGCATCGCTGTGAGTGTGCCCTGCTAAGTGGGCTCTGCTGCCTCGCTGCCGGTGGGCTCTGCTGCCTATATGAGTGGGCTCTGCTGCCTCGCTGCCGGTGGGCTCTGCTGCCTCGCTGCCGGTGGGCTCTGCTGCCTCGCTGCCGGTGGGCTCTGCTGCCTCGCTGCCGGTGGGCTCTGCTTCCCACTCACAGCAGAGTACGTGTAACCACTTAGATGCTGTGACTGTTGTCTTTAAAGGGAACCTGTCAGGTGGTTTATGCCCCCCCAGCTATCACTATCTGTGCCTGTAGCTTCATAATACTATTCTAATCATCCCTGTCCGAGCTCAGAGTGTAATTTGAAAGGTGGAAAAAAAGCAATTACACACTTACATTTCAGTCCCGGCCTTGGAGGAGGGGGACTGTCTGGCAGGATAATAGTTAACTCACTATTAACTTGCATGGCTAAAGGACCTGTGTGATGTAACGATCATGTGACCATAGTGGGCGGAGCTAAGCAAGCAAATGTATTATGTTCTATGAGAACTTAGCTCCGCCTATTGTAGTCACATGGTTGTGACATCACATCAGGTCTCCCAACATGTTCTACCATAAGGCTGAAATGTTAACTATTAACCTGCCAAACAGTCCCCGTCCTCCAAGCTGGAGACTGACTGCCTCATTACATAAGGAAATGTAAGTGTATAAATGCTTTATTTCACCTTTCACATTACACTCTGAGCTCAGACAGGGAGGATTAGAATAGTATTATGAAGCTGCAGGTACAGACAATGATAGCTGGGGAGGCATAAACCACCTGACAGGATCCCTTTAAGCTGCAAACATTTCCAATGGTGTCAGTGCTGCTGTAACTGCGCCCCCCGGAGGTCACAGGACGAACATCTACCACCTGACTGGGAATGTCGGTTTTATCATAAGCTATTAAAGGGTTAACTGCAGATGGTGTAAAAAGCTTAGTAAGTATAGTATGGCCAGCAGTGTCTGCAGCCTGTGTGATCCCAGCACAGACCCCGCACAGCCTCCTGCACAGCCTCCACACCACCACCACCGCCTCCTGCACAGCTCACCTGAGCGCGCACACGTCACTCCAGGCTCCGCGCATGCGCACTAGGACACCAAGCTGCCCGCAGTAAAGATGGCGCCGGCCGAGTCCTCACTCTTCACCCGCACGCGGAAGTGAGATCTGCTGCCCACAGTAACAATGGCGTCCAAGGGAGCACGACACCGATGGAAAGGAACCGGCGGAGAAAGGGAGGAAAACAGCGGAAAACACAAAGAGGAAAACCGGGGGCCGGAGCAGAGAGCGGAGTGAGGGCAGAACCGGGGGCAGGGCGGGTAATGGGGGTGACGTGATGTGTGCACACTGATAGGGGGGTAGTAATGGATGCACGTCACAGAGAGACCCCAACATCAGCCCCTGCCCCACCATCATCATCATCATCTGCCCCATCATCATTATCATCTGCCCCATCATCATTATCATCTGCCCCCATCATCAGCGTCTGCCCATCATTATCATTTGCCCCATTATTAGCATCTACCCCATCATCATCATTGTTTGCTTCTATCATCATTGGCGTCTGCCCCCTATCATCATTGTCTGCCACATCATCATTGTCATTAGTATCTGCCCCCCATCATTATCATCATCTGCCCCCATCATCATCAGCGTCTGCCCCGTCATCATCTGAGTCTTCTTCGTCATCATCATTGTCTACCCCCATCATCATCATCCGTGTCTGACCCTATCATTATCATAATCTGCCCCGTCATCATTATCATCATCTGCCCCATCATCATTAGTGTCTGTCCCCAATATTCAGCCTCGTACCCTATGTACTGTATATGTATATAAGACATCGTGTCCATCCAATCTGCAGACATCTCCCTGTGGCACAATTTCCACTTTGGATTTCACTTCTGCATCACAAAGGGAAAATCAGCAGCAGATAAAGGGTCTGTGCACACGGTACACAGAGGAGCGTCCTGTATGTGATCTCTATCTGTTCTAGCAGGGGTACCCTATATGTGATCTCCGTCTGGTCCTGCTGGGCGCCCTGTATGGGATCTCCGTCTGTTCTAGCAGGGTACCCTATATGTGATCTCCGTCTGGTCCTGCTGGGGCGCCCTGTATGGGATCTCCGTCTGTTCTAGCAGGGTACCCTATATGTGATCTCCGTCTGTCCTGCAGGGGCACCCTATATGTGATCTCCATCTGTTCTAGCAGGGGTACCCTATATGTGATCTCCGTCTGGTCCTGCAGGGTCGCCCTGTATGGGATCTCCGTCTGGTCCTGCAGGGGCGCCCTGTATGGGATCTCCGTCTGTTCTAGCAGAGGTACCCTATATGTGATCTCCGTCTGGTCTTGCAGGGGCGCCCTGTATGTGATCTCCGTCTGGTCTTGCAGGGGCACCCTATATGTGATCTCCATCTGTTCTAGCAGGGGTACCCTATATGTGATCTCCATCTGTTCTAGCAGGGTACCCTATATGTGATCTCCATCTGTTCTAGCAGGGGTACCCTATATGTGATCTCCATCTGTTCTAGCAGGGGCGCCCTGTATGGGATCTCCGTCTGGTCTTGCAGGGCACCCTGTATGAGAACTCCATCTGGTCTTGCAGGGGCACCCTGTATGGGATCTCCGTCTGGTCCTGCAGGGTCGCCCTGTATGGGATCTCCGTCTGGTCCTGCAGGGTCGCCCTGTATGGGATCTCCGTCTGGTCCTGCAGGGTCGCCCTGTATGGGATCTCCGTCTGGTCCTGCAGGGTCGCCCTGTATGGGATCTCCGTCTGGTCCTGCAGGTCGCCCTGTATGGGATCTCCGTCTGGTCCTGCAGGGGCACCCTGTATGGGATCTCCGTCTGGTCCTGCAGGGTCGCCCTGTATGGGATCTCCGTCTGGTCCTGCAGGGTCGCCCTTTATGGGATCTCCGTCTGGTCCTGCAGGGGCGCCCTGTATGGGATCTCCGTCTGGTCCTGCAGGGGCGCCCTGTATGGGATCTCCGTCTGGTCCTGCAGGGTCGTCCTGTATGGATCTCCGTCTGGTCCTGCAGGGTCGCCTGTATGGGATCTCCGTCTGGTCCTGCAGGGGCACCCTGTATGGGATCTCCGTCTGGTCCTGCAGGGTCGCCCTGTATGGGATCTCCGTCTGGTCCTGCAGGGTCGCCCTTTATGGGATCTCCGTCTGGTCCTGCAGGGGCGCCCTGTATGGGATCTCCGTCTGGTCCTGCAGGGGCGCCCTGTATGGATCTCCGTCTGGTCCTGCAGGGGCGCCCTGTATGGGATGTCCGCCTGGTCTTGCAGGGACGCCCTGTATGTGATCTCCGCCTGGTCTTGCAGGGCCGCCCTGTATGGGATCTCCCTCTGGTCCTGCAGGGGCGCCCTGTATGTGATCTCTGCCTGGTCCTGCAGGGGCGCCCTGTATGTGATCTCTGTCTGGTCTATTATTAATGGTGCTATCTCTTTTGCTCGTCCTCCTAGATCTGCGTGTCCAAAGGCCGGACAAGTGTGGGCACCGGAGGGAGCGACTGCGTTCAAATGCCTGATCTCTGCGCGCTTCTGTGCTGCATTGCTGAGCAACATCTCCGACTGCGATGAAACCTTCAACTACTGGGAACCTGTAAGTGACGCAACACAACACTCCTCATCAGTGTGATTACTGAGATAACAAACGTCTTCAGCATTTTTCATTGTTTTATTGATGGAAAAAAAAAATCAGACGTTTGCAAAAATAAATTCTGATTAGTTGTCGCAATTTTTCAAGACCCTGCAACATTCAATAGAGCCGTGCGGTATCTTATTTTGTGCATGCAAAGCCAACGTCTTTACTAAACCGTTCTGGAATAGATATGACATTGTGATCTCTTGTTGCAGCATTTTTTGCGATCAATTGCAGCGACCAAATAAAATTAATTTTGTCATTCTTGAGTTTTTGTTTTGTTACAGTTTTTACCGATCAGGTTACAGTAATTATTTTCAGATTTTGATTGGGCGCAGGCGTTTATTGAAACACACATTTTTATACAGAAAGCAAGAGGCGTTTTAGAATTCTGGAACTTTCTACAAAATTATCATCTCCTAATTGGTCAATCCTTATCAAACTATTTTAATATCTAAATTCCTCCCTTAATGGGCTGGCCCATATTTCAGATATATTCATGGAGCGTGAGCGCCATCTAGTGTATAACAGACAACATGACATTTCCAAATTAAAATATATGGAAAAAAAAGAAGAGTAAATATAGGGAAAGAGAGAAGAGTTGTGATATTTTTAACCCTATAAATCCCATCCTCAGCAATATATTATCATCCCTCCATCATTCATCCTCCATCATTCCTCATCCATTATTCAACATCCGTCCATCATCCATCCCTCCATCATTCATCCCTCCATCTATCATTCATAATCCATTATTCATCATTCATCATCATTATAATCATTAATCATCCATCATTCATTCATCCATGCATCATCCATCCATCCATCATTATCATCATTCATCATCATCATCATCATCATTATAATCATTACTCATTAATCATCCATCATTCATTCATCCATGCATCATCCATCCATCCATCATTATCATCATTCATCATCATCATCATCATAATCATTAATCTTTCCATCATTCATCATTCATAATTTATTATCTATCATCCATCCCTCCATCATTATCATCCATCATTTATCATTCATCATCCATCCATCCATCATTATAATCATTCATCATGCATCCATCTATCTATCATTCATTCATCATCTTTATTTTTAATGGCTGTGATTTGAACTTTTATGTTTTTCAGTTTGTTTTTTTTTCTACATATTTTTTTTTAACTTTTTTAAAAAAAATTTCACTGTTCTTAGCCTCCTTAGGGGTCAATAACTTGTGATCGCCTGATCCATTATGCTCTACAGCATTGCTGCATACAGTGATAATCTCAGTCTCCAGGTTACAGGGGAGCGCGGCTATGAGGAGCATAACAGTCTTCAGCAGACCCCTTTATTAACCCATCGGTGACCATCAACCACATCTTGGGCAGGTCCCATATGTTGCGAGTCCCTGTTTCCTCTGAAATCGTCCGTAGACCCCCATGACGCCTACAATTCAGCAGATCATGGATTGGTTTTGTCTTTTCATCTTTTACTGCATATACTTCGAAATGAAGGAAAATTTCCAGTTTACACTGATTTTAATACTTTATTGTCCTAGACTCACTACCTCGTATACGGCAGAGGCTTCCAGACGTGGGAATATTCCCCGGCCTTCGCCGTCCGCTCCTACGCCTACCTGTGGCTGCACGCTCTACCGGCCTGGTTCCACGCCAACATCCTCCAGGCCAACAAGGTATTTCCACAATAGTCAATGATCTCTATGATTTCTTATTTACTTCCCTTTGTCCTTTTGTTTGTAATATTAGACGTTTCATTGGAAAGTACCTTTTCTTCTTCCGTCTCGCAGGTTCTTGTCTTTTATTTCATCCGGTGCCTTTTGGCTTTCTGCAGCTGCGTGTGTGAGCTTTATTTCTACAAGTAAGTATCCAATTATCTACTCCATCCTTATGAAGGGGTTATCCAGAGCTTCGGAGGGAAGAGGCGCTAGGACAGTGATGGGCAACCTTTTGAGCTTGGTGTGTCAAAATTCGCCAAAAAACCGAGCATAAATCGCGAGGTGTGTCACCTTGAGAAAAAAAACCCTAATTTTACGATATTTATAGTTTAAATAACAAATATGTATAATTCTTTAACTTACCTGCTTAGTGACTACTTTGTTAATCTGTCAGTTGGTTTCTTTTGTTGGTCTTGCTGTTATTTAACCTGTGTGGGGTGTCATGAACTAAGATAAGTGAGAGGAAGAGGGAATTCTTCCAGTGATGGTGAACCTGTGGCAGTCCAGCAACAGCAACAGCAACAGCAACAGCTGGACTGCCACAGGTTCACCATCACTGATTTAGTGACTTTTTTGTTGCTGAATTTCATTGGCTAAATCTTCAATTGAAGGTTGGTATTTTGTACACTTCAAGGCCAAGCAAGCGCTACTAAGGTTATCTGTCAAAATGTCTATTTCTATTCCACGTTCTGTTACTACCGTTTCACTACATAGAACGCACAATGATCTGCCATTTTTTTCTATAATGCCATACATCTCAGTCCATGTCTCTTGAAAGGGTCGGCTACTGCTACTACCACTTCCTTTACTTAACCTTGGTTTTTTTGGCTTCTCCATCAGAGGGGCAGTGACAGAAGATTTATAGACAGCCCTGCAGGCAATTAGGGGTTAACTGTCTTTTAGGAAAGGGCAGAGTTAATAAGCAGAAATAGGGATTAATAGGGTGAAATGCAGTCTGTACTATGCTGCAAGATGGCGTTCCTTATGTAAATCAATGGCGGGAAACGGCACCCATAGCACAGGCCTCTTCCAGCCTCCCCCTCACTTATCTCAGTAATGGCCAATCACACATTCATGACACCCCAGATTCTACCCAGAACCTTTCACTGGAGGATGGTTGCTGTAGTAATCACTGGACCTCCAGACAGACCTCCAGACAGCGATCACAGGGCCTCAGATATGCGTCCCCCGCAGTGTTCCGCTGCTCCCTGCTGCGCCAGCCAGAAGTTCCACTTACCGGAAGTCCCAGGACTAGACGCTCTGTGCCGGAGCTCTGCTGTTCTGGCTACAGACCTCCAGCACATTTTTTTTTTCCTCAGCTGTAGTTAGTGATGGGCGAGTCCTAAATTACTCAGAATCGCTTGACTCTAGTCTAGTGAGTCCGAGCCCGGGACTCGCTACTCGTTGCTAGTCTAGCGAGTCCAATGTTAATGAATGGGGAAGCGAGTAATAGCGAGTAGTGTGAGATTTACAAATCGCAGATGTCTCGGAAAGCGCTCGCATTGCCGTGTCGGAAACCCGACTCGCAACAGTTTTTTGCTGCTGTGTCTGTGTCTGTGGTTTTTATCCAAATAGCGAGTCTAGTTTCTCCGGCGGCCGCGTGTCACTGAAAATGGCTACGCGTGTCAGTGCTGACACGCGTGTCATAGGTTCGCCATCACTGCGCTAGGAGGAGACCTGTCAATCACCTGGAAGAGTAAAGAGCGCTATAATGTGATGGGAGCACAGAGCAGATTAAAGGCGACGTTTCGGCTTGATGAGATCTTCCTCAGTTCACAAATATACAAAAACATATAGAAGAAGTATAAAATATAAGCACCGTACATTCATGAGTAGATTGTTAAGTTATAAGATATTACAGCGCATGAAAGAAATGTGCGGAGTCCGAAATGATAAAGTTTATCAAAAAATAATATCCCAGAGTAGAAGAGAAAACGGGAAGAAAAAAGAAAAAATGGTAAAGAAAGAAAATAAAAGAAAGGAGAGGAAAGAAGAAAAATAATAAAAGGGAAAAAAAGGGGAGAGATAAACTAGAAGAAGAGAGGAAAGAAAAAAGGGTAAAGAGAGAAAATAAAAGGAAGGATGGGAAAGAAGAAAAATAATAATATCCCAGAGTAGAAGAGAAAACGGGAAGAAAAAATGGTAAAGAAAGAAAATAAAAGAAAGGAGGGGAAAGAAGAAAAATAATAAAAGGGAAAAAAAAGGAGAGATAAACTAAAAGAAGAGAGGAAAGAAAAAAATGGAAAAATAATTAGAAAAATAAAATTGGGGGAAGGAAGAAGACAGAAGGAGGGGAGAGAAGAAAAAGAATAGTGAAAGGGAGAAAAGTAAAGGGGAAAAAAAGTAGATATAAGCTAGAAGAAGGAAGGAAAGAAAAAAAACAGAAAATATAAAAAATTGGATGGAGGGGAAGAAAGATAAAGGGGAGGAAAGAAAAGATAAAAGAAAAAATGGGAAAGAAAAAAAGAATATAAAAATGGAGAAAATGTAACGAAAAAGGAGAGATGAGCCTAAAAGAAGAAAAGGCGAAGAAAGATGTAAAGGAAAAAAATTTAAAAAAAATTGGATGGAGGGGAAGAAAGATGATAAAGTCGGGAGGTAAAAGAAGATACAAGAAAGGATGAAAAAGAAAAAAAAAAAGAATATGGACATGGAAAGAATGGAGGGAAAAAGGAGAAATGAAGTGAAGAAAGGTGAAAAAATTGGGGGGAAAGGAAAAATACAAAGAGGAAGGAGAAAGAAAAAAGAAAGGAGGGGAAAGCAGAAAAAGAATACTAAACCAGTGAAAAAGGAGAGATAAGGTAGAAGAAGAAAAGGGCAAAAGAGAAAAGAAAAAAGGACTGAAGAAGAAATAAGAAAAGAGGAAGAAACAAGCGAAATAAAAATGCAAGAATAAAAGGATGAATAAAAGAAAGGAAAAAAGATAAAAATATAAGTAAAATAATAATAATAAAAATAAGTATAAATAATGAAGTACGGCGCTTATTTTGTAGTTCTATATATTTTTGTATATTTTCCAGTGACCGGTCTCTTATCTTTCCCTGCTCCGTGCTCTCTTCACATTAATCTTTTGATCCCTTGTGCAGCGCCTGATCCACCTGATTTGCTGTTGTGGATTTGGATCCTGTCTGTGCACCCATCAGACACCACAATGCCGCTTACCACCTGGAAGAGGCACCGGGGGCGGCAGGATAGTCTTCATAGTATGTTCTCTCTAGATGTGGCTCCTGCCTGTATTCAGCCCTGGGTTTCTGTTTCGCCTGTGATACGTGTGTGACCCGACCACAGCACAGGTTTTATCCGCTCATATTCTACTTTCCATCTCTTTAGGGCCGTTTGCAAAAGATTTGGCCTCCATGTTGGGCGGCTGATGTTGGCGTTCCTCGTCTTCAGCACGGGGATGTTTTGCTCGGCGGCCGGTAGGTGATGATGACATGTTGGATATTAACGCTCTTGGTGCAACGCTGAGAACGTACAGAGAACCTGTCAGCAGGATTTACCCTATAAAGTAAAGCCTCGGTCATAATGTCAGCTCATAAGGAATTACTCGAGATGATCGTCTTGATCTGCAGGATCCTGGTCCTGTGGCCTCCAGACCAGAACCCTGCATACCTCCCCCTCCCTGTCGGAATCCCCATCCCCTCTTAAATTAGCAGGGTCACTGCAGTGTGGTCATTTCTATGTTACACGCATCCGGCTCCGGACCTACTAATCAGAAGAGGGAGAGGTCTGCAGGGCTCTGGTTTGGAGGCCACAGGCTAGTGATATGGCCGTTGGCCCAAAGTCCTGCGAAACGATTGCTTCATCTGGAGATACAACTATTTTCTTTCTTTTGGTGGAAATTAAGGTTCCGTGAAGAGGTCAAACATTACATATTCGGTGCAGATTTCGAAACCTAAAAGTGCAGTGTTTCTCCATCTAAAATCTGCCCCTATTTTCTGAAGTTATTTTTGCATTTTTATTGTCACGAGGTGGTATAGCGGATAGGGAATCAGGAGGCAGAATGGTAAGATGGGCAAAGCGAACTGGGGAACTAGTCTGACCCTTAGACTGGGGTCTTTGGCTCACCTTGTTCCTGGAGTTTTTCTGAAGGTGAGGATGTCCAGGCTGCCACCCTTGCCCTTTGCTCCTGGGCTAAGACCCCTTACCTCCCAGCAGCTCCAAAGGAAGGGAACAGCACAGCACAAGTACAGCACGTCCTCTCTTCACAGGGTCCTAGTAGAGACTGAACTATGGAAGTGCCAAAGGAAATTAACTCTGATTAAACTGCAGCAGCATCACATGTGGACTGAAAAGCAGTCAACACGTGACATTTATGTGTCATATTTTTTTTTTTTTTACATAAATGGACATAAAGAAGCAACAAAGGTGTTAACACGAGGATTAAAATCTGCGCCAATAAGGTTTATTTTTTTACATTAAAACCAACTTCCATGCAGATTTTGCACCAAGAAAACGCAGCACGTGGAGAGAAAATGAGTGAAAAATGAATATACTTTAATTCTCTACTAAGGCATAATGCTCTGTGTACACCATTTCGAGACATCGCAGTCGTCAGAAGAGGCGCTCATTGGCCCACTCTTGTATTCTAGGCTGCTCATCGATACCTTGTGATTGGGGCTCGTCATGCAATCGTACCAATTAAATGTTGCTGTCAGTTATATGACTGCAGCATTTAAGCGGTGACCAGCAGCAATCATAGGTCCTGCTGTAGAAGCGGTGCCGGCTGTATAGCATAAGCTCCTGTGATTGCTCAGTAGACTGGTCAGGAAGGAGTTAAAGGGGTCTTCCCACCTTGTACATTTATGACCTATCCTCGGCATAGGCTGTACATGGCAGCTCAGAGTGCGGAGAGGTAGGAAAGTATCCAAGTCATCAGGGAGGGCAGACGAGGAATAAAGATTGCAAACTAATACGTTTTATAATTGTTGTTTGGTAAGTGTTGGATGTGCTCCTCTTAATGTTTCCTCCTTTCCTCCCGCAGCGTTCCTCCCGAGCAGTTTCTGCATGTACACAACACTGATCGCAATGACGGGATGGTACATGGAGAAGGTGTCTGTGGCCGTCCTGGGGGTGGCAGCAGGGGCTTTTTGGGGTTGGCCCTTTAGTGTTGTACTCGGGTAAGTAGCACTGTTGTTAGCTCTGTTTTTTGGACAGAGGACACCTTTAATTCAGCATGTACTGTAGCGTACTACTGATGAAATATACCACGTGCACATCCATACAGTCCTCTCTGTGGATCTACTGCATGAGTTCCCTCTATAATCTACATCAAAGCCTGTAGAAAACACACTGGACTTACAGATCTCAGTCCAGCTGCAGTATTCTGCTGTATAGGCTGTGCAGGCTTCTTCACACAGCTGGCTATCCTGCTGCTAGCTGCTATATTACACAGATCTGATAGCACACCGCTCCTGGTTGTGTCAGCCATATTTGCTCTCCCTCCTCCCTTCTGTCAGTGTTAGAGATCCCATCAGGCAGAGGGTGGAGACTGTATATGATAGATCACAGTGCGGAGAGGTAGGAAAGTATCCAAGTGATCAGGGAGGGCAGACAAGGAATAAAGATTGCAGACTCATACTTTTTTTTAATTGTTGATTTTTTTTAGGGTGCCCATCGCATTTGATTTTCTTTTTCTGAAACAAAAATGGAGGAGTTTTATTAATTGGTGTCTCGTGGCAATAATATTATTACTGGTGAGTACAGTCACTTGTGAGTATGGATAGAATTCTATACATAAACATTTTTTAAAATCATTTTAATTTTATTTTTGAACTAATTTGGTTAAAATAAACCATAATGACAACTAATAGTGCACCATGTAATTGGGGGGGGGGGGGGGAAGGCTACCAGGAAGATCGCAAAGTGGACTTTTGCAGTAAAGATCATTCATGCCATAGTTTGCACAAAGTAATCGTCAGTCTGTGCTCACATCTGTGTTATGGCTTCGCAAAAAGATTTGTAGGGACCTGGGGCCCCGCGGCCATGTCTGTAGTCCCTGATCCTTGGGAACCACTTTAGTTACATAGGTTGAAGTAAGGTCAACCGGACGGACCGAGGTCTTTCTCCAACAATTATACAATATTTGTGACTAATCTATAACCCACAATGTTATGTACTGAGGAAATGCTCCTATAAAAGCTGTTGGTGTCGGCCATCACTACCTCTTGTCCTCGGCTTTCCACCATTTGACTGCTTAAACTGTAAAGAATCCTTCCTATGTAGCTGCCGAAATCTACTCACTTCCACCCACAGTGAGTGCCACCTGGTTATTAGTACTGTCTTATATAAGTCATGTGCCGTCCTTTGTACTGACCATACATGTATTTCTACCTGCCGGCATTCCCAGCGCCTCTTCTGAATGGTAGATCCGGTGCGACATCATGTCGGGCCCACCGATCAGAAGCGGCACAGGGGCTTACCAGTCTGGCGGGCACGGACTACCAACATGGCCACAGGACCACGGCCCTACTGATGTTTTTCTTCGTTTTGCCTGACGGATGCCATCAGTTCATCACAGCCTATTCATTGGGCGTCCATTGTGTTTTACTGATGCAGGTGCAAATAAAATAAAAGTTCATTTATCTCAGTAATTCAATGCATAAGGTGAAACCCATATATTATATAGAGTCATTACACACAGAGGGATCTATTTCATGTGTTTATTTCTGTTAATGTTGATGATTATGGCTTACAGCCAATGAAAACCCAAAGGTCATTATCTCAAAAAATTAAAGTAGGGAAGATGAGGGTTAAAAACCGTGCTGCCGTATTCCATGAGGCATCAAAGGGTAAATATAATTATTATGCGTTTTAGACCTCCCTAAAACACCCTGAATCATGACAATATGATATTGCTTTGTCCTGAGAAAGCAGCCAGGGAGCCCCGAAACTCTTTGACTAATAAATCAGTATTCTATTCACCCTTTGATGTCTGGTGGAATACGGCAGCGCAGTGTTTAACCCTTCATCCTCCCTACTCTATATGCACCACGCTAGGGACTGCAGCAGCCGTGATCTGCTTTTATATAGTGGTTGTGACTCTCACAACCACACAAAGTGAAGCCTCTGATACCTATTTAGGTCATATTTTATCTCTCGGACCCCCTTCACATCACGTTTTTTTGCCTGTCCGTCTGGATCCTTCAATGTGAAAGACCAGACGGACCCAAGAGAGAGAACGAGAATGAGAACTCCGGACCAGAAATAGGGCTGGGAGCAAATGAACGTTGCTTACAAGCATTGCTCAAAACCACAAAAACGATCCGGGTCCTTTATTTCCCGGATCCGTCTCCATAGACCCCCATGTTATGTGCAACCGACTGGGACGGATTCGTTTCTGTCCGTTTTTGTCCGCTGCGCCCAAAATTGGAGCAGTCTCTCGATTCTGGGTATAGGAAAAAATGGGACACAAACGGATTCCTGACTGAATTGACACAAATATATATTATATATATATATATATATATAGATATATATAGATATAAATAGGCCCAATCCTTGCACATTATGATACAAAACGGACCCCTGCCTGTCCATTTAAAAATGAATTTAAGCAAATCCCCAAAAAACGTGGTGTGAAGCCAGCCTCAGACCTTTACCCTCCCTTCTTTAATCTTCTGAGATAATGACCTTTGGGTTTTCATTAATCATCAACATTAACATAAATAACCATGAAATAGATCCCTCTGTGTGTAATGACTCTATATAATAGATGTGGTCACTTTATGTATTGAATTACTGGAATAAAGTCACTTTTTGATGATCTTCTAATACATAGAGATGCTCCTGTATGTCTGTAGTGTTGCCCTCCATGGAAAGCTGTGTTGTCTCTTTTTTTCTTTATTCTTTCTGAACACTTATATTATGGAAATGTCCCATCCTGATCAATTACGACCCGTGGTTCCCCTTGTGCGGTGCTGTCCTCCATCCTCCGTCCTCCATCTTCCGTCCTCCTTATTCTGTATTTATCACCTTTCTCTTTTCCCGTTCCGCAGGGGCCCTTAGTGGCTATCGATAGTTATTATTATGGGAAGCTGGTGATCGCACCTCTCAACATTGTCCTGTATAACGTCTTCACTCCTCACGGACCCGATTTGTATGGTACGTACCTGGCGCTAGTGGCAATGCTCCTTTCAGACACAATGAATGTATTCATACTCTCCCATATGCCCACTCTGGTCCATTGGGCAAATATTAGTCTTTACTATTCAACTGGGCAAACTTCCGACCTCTAAGCCCTTCTTGTCCTCCGCTGCTTTACATACACATCCGCACAGTCCGGTCGTGGGGTAATCAGTATTTATAAATCTGTCATTAAATTGTATTCCTAGATTTAGGGACCTTCGTGGTTTGGTAATGCCAAGGGATCCCACGCTGCTCTTAAAAGGCTTTCCGGGACTGAGATAATGATGATCAATCCTTATGATAGGTGATCAATATCTGATTGGATAATAAAGAGCCAGTTACACTCTGAAACACTAATGCATACAAATAATAATAATAATATTTATTCATTTATATAGCCCTATTAATTCCATAGCACTTTAAATACCTTTGCAACACTGTCCCCATTGGGGCTCACAATCTAAATATCCTATCAGTCTTTGAAATGTGGGAGGAAACCGGAGTGCCCGGAGGAAACCCACGCAAACACGGGGAGAACTTACAGACTCCTTACGGGTGTTGTCTTTGGTGGGAATTGAAATGAACATAGGAATGTGGACATGCATGACTGCAATGGAAATACATGAAGATATTTGGCACATAAAAAAACGCCAATTTTATGTGAGCCCATCAGACGACGTCAGGGCGTATCTCTTTACTGGGTCCCTATCTAATGCCTCTCTCTGGGTTAAAAAAAAAAAACTCCTCCACTTTATAAAGGGATGAGAGCCTGCTAATAGGGAATTAAAATCACTTTTTCAGTATCTGATTGGTGCGGATCAATCTCTGCACCTCAAGCTGTCAATCAGAGTGCCAGGGCGTGCTTTATACTGAGTGGTGACCGTAACTGCTCCAGGGAGACCTCGCTGTATGAAATCCGGCAGACCCTGGCAGGAATAAAGTTCATTTTGTCTTGTTAACCCCCCTCCCCCCTCCCCGCCCCATTCAGTGCAGCACCCGAACAGTATTGAAATGCATATTAACATACGTTGGCTCCCACCGGTCCCCCCCCCCGGATTTCGCACCATGGCCGCAGGGTTCTGTTCACATTGCTGCCATATTGGTCGCTTGAGCTTCATTGGACGACACAAACGTAACTATATATTGCAGCATTTTATAGTGTCAGCAATAAAATATTCTGGCACATTACATTGCAATCATGTAGAATAAACAAGACGAAAACCTGGACTGTTTTTGGGTACGACCAGCAGGGGGCGCTC
This sequence comes from Allobates femoralis, assembly GCA_033576535.1. Taxonomy (NCBI): domain Eukaryota; kingdom Metazoa; phylum Chordata; class Amphibia; order Anura; family Aromobatidae; genus Allobates; species Allobates femoralis. The sequence goes on along the minus strand of JARQOC010000009.1, from coordinate 27,130,470 downwards.
CTGTACCACGTGCATCGTGGAGCGCGGCTGGATTATGTCTTTGCCAGCAGATGACACAACAGCAGACGTTTATCAGCGCTCGACACATTTACTCCAAAAGTGTTTCATTCTCATAAATGGCCAGGATCTAGTTTATTACACTCCATCCTAGCGCCCAAAACTTTAATAAATGTCAATATAAGGGGGCGCAGTAAAGGTTTTGGCGCGAAGTGCAACATATTTATGATTGCATTTCTTTATACAGTTGTAAGTCGCTCATTCTGGATCGGTCGCACCTTATAAAAGGTGAAGAGCAGGTAGGAAAAATCGCCATCTGCACTAAGTTCTACATTACCGGATTTGGCCCTTGGTCTCCGGCTCTTATCTGACATTGAGACGTTTGCTCTCATGCTGCAAAAGTAAATTTGCTCTTAACTTAGGTTTCCCGTTATCCTTCCTAATCTGGATCCAACAGATCCGATCCGTGCGTCCCAGTGTTCCTCTAATAATGATCGAGATTCAGTGAAAAAAACCAAACCTCCTCTCATTAATTAATGACCTGCCGGAAACATACGTCATCAGTTCATGAATGTTGGGGGTCTGACCTCTGGGACCCCCACTGATCCCGACAAGAGAGGGGTTTCAGCTTTCCATCCTCCTCTCGCTTTTTCCAGCAGAGCGGCGCTCACGGTCATCCATCTCTGCAGGGAATAGAGCCGCATTGCGGTGAGGGGACGGAAATGACCCTCAAAGCTGAAGGGGACGCAGTGCCGGACCCTCTTCATTCCTTGATCCCGGACTTTTGGACTGTAGTCTCTGATCTGCGTTACTGTTAAAGACATTTTTCCAGACTTTGCTATTGATGAGCTATTCGTGTGATGGGTTGTCAATGTCTAAAGGATCTTCAAGCCTTAAGCATTCATTTCCAACCCACTAGATCAGGGGGTCCTAGTTGCTGGGACCCCCAATAGCATCGGAAACCGCAGTCCCTCCTGCCAGCTGCAAGGTCACCACTAGGAGGAGGAGGGGAACGAACTGCAGGTCCAGCATGGGTACTGCAGGTCCAGCATGGGCACTGCAGGTCCAGCATGGGCACTGCAGGTCCAGCATGGGCACTGCAGGTCCAGCATGAGCAGTGCAGGTCCAGCATGAGCAGTGCAGGTCCAGCATGATTATACAAAAACTACTAGAAAAAGCAGCATCAAAAAACTTACCATCAATGCCTAAGACAAAAACCAATACTGCACTTGCAGGACGCAGTCAGACCACACTTGTGTAGCAAGTCCAGGTGCAGGCTGATAAATCGCCTCAACCAAGGTATGGGAGGCGACTTGCCATGCACACTAAGGGCCTGCATAGGGCACCATTCACACTGATACATATGGTGCAGAATGTCTGAAAACTACCCAAAGGCTCTGCTGCCTGAGCCATGGGCCGCACAGTACAATGTTTCTGCACCACTAGATGAATGGCGCCCCCTAGGGGCCCAACAACACCCTGAAATGAATAAAAAAGTGCAGAAAAGTTCTCTGTATGATGAACAAAAAACTTTTATAGATGGGATATTGGCCTATGCAGGCCCTTAATGTGCATGGCAAGTCGCCTCCCATACCTTGGTTGAGGTGATTTATCAGCCTGCACCTGGGCTTGCTACACAAGTGTGGTCTGACTGCGTCCTGCAAGTGCAGTATTGGTTTTTGTCTTAGGCATTGATGGCAGGTCCAGCATGAGCAGTGCAGGTTGAGCATGGGCAGTGCAGGTTGAGCATGGGCAGTGCAGGTTGAGCATGGGCAGTGCAGGTTGAGCATGGGCAGTGCAGGTTGAGCATGGGCAGTGCAGGTTGAGCATGGGCAGTGCAGGTCGAGCATGGGCAGTGCAGGTCGAGCATGAGCAGTGCAGGTCGAGCATGGGCAGTGCAGGTCCAGCATGGGCAGTGCAGGTCCAGCATTGGCAGTGCAGGTCCAGCATGAGCAGTGCAGGTCGAGCATGGGCAGGGTGACCAGGGAAGACTAGTCTGACCCTAGTCTAGGAACCCTGAATGGCCCTGATCCTGAAGGTATCTCTGAAATTGAGAAGGTTCGGTCCTCCAACCTCTCCCTAAAACTCCTCCACCAGCCCTGCGCTATTCCCCCCTGACCTCCCTCCACAGAACTGGTATACAGCAACTCCAAAGGAAAGGACTTCAGCAACACAAACACACAGGTCAGCACAGCACGGCTTCCAGGCGTAGAGTGAAAAACTCTATCAGCAGCACCACCTGGTGGAAGGGAAGGCTACTTAAAGGCCAGGGGAAAGGGAGCCCAGGTGACTCACACATTAACCTCTCAACCAGCAGCCGAACCTCATAGTGAATGCAGTTCTGGAGCACAACACAGGAGGCCAGGACCTTCACAACTATTAACCATGCAGCTCTTAAAGACAAACACATAGCACAGCAGCATCCAGCAAGGTGAGCGCCAACTAAGCGCGTGACAGCAGTGCAGGTCGAGCATGAGCAGTGCAGGTTGAGCATATAAGCCATGAGCAGGTCTAGCATATGAGCAGTGCAGGTTGAGCATGAGCATGGCATGGTTGCAGCTAATAAGCATGCAGTCTAGCATATGAGCAGTGCAGGTTGAGCATGGGCACTGCAGGTCAAGCATATGAGCAGTGCAGGTTGAGCATGGGAATGCAGGTTGAGCATGTAAGCAGTGCAGGTTGAGCATATGAGCAGTGAGCATGTCATCATGATGAGCAGTGCAGTCGATCGAGTGCAGTTGCTGGACCTGCACTGCTCATGCTGGACCTGCACTGCCATGCTCGACCTACAGTTCATTCCCCTCCTCCTAGTGGTGACCTTGTAGCTGGTAGGAGGGACTGCGGTTTCCGATGCTATTAGGGGTCCCAGCGACTAGGACCCCCCTGATCTTGTGGGTCGGGAATTAAGAACCGCAGGTCGAGCATATGATCAGTGCAGGTTGAGCATGGACTCAGGTCAAGCATGGCGTGCAGGTCGAGCATATGAGCAGTGCAGGTCGAGCATGGCAGCATGTACATAGGTCAAGCATGAGCTGAGCAGGCAGGTCGAGCATATGAGCAGTGCAGGTCGCGCAGCATAGGCACTGTAGGTTGAGTATATGAGCAATGCAGGTTGAGCATATGAGCACTGCAGGTCGAGCATGGCACTCCATGTCGAGCATGGGCACTGCATGTCAAGCATATGAGCAGAGCAGGTGGAGCATATGAGCAGAGCAGGTGGAGCATAGGCACTATAGGTCGAGGTGTATGAGCAACGTAGGTTGAGCATATGAGCACAGCAGGTCGAGCATGGCATGGCATGTAAGCATATGAGCAGAGCAGGTGGAGCATATGAGCAGTGCAGGTCGAGCATATGAGCAGTGCAGGTCGAGCATGGGCAATTCAGGTTTAGCATGCACACTTTAGGTTAAGCATGGGCACCTCAGGGCGAGCATGCTCATTGCTGCTCTATTCAAAGCCCATAGCACTGGTAGAAAGGAATATTGGAATATCCCTTTTAAAAATGTTAAAAAGATTTTTAGAACCATCCCTTTAAATAATGTATGTGGAGTCCTGAATGGTCACATTAGTCCATGCAGGTATAATGGACGCCAGCAGCCGGTTTCCATGTAATCTAGGCCTCGTTAGCGGCGATGGTCTTCTGACACGTGAGTTGCGGGGCCGCCCGCTGCCTCCAGACATGACTCACCCTGAACTCTCCTGCACTGATTCATTCTCCGCAGACACCTTGCGTCAGCAGCTGACGGATCTGCTCTCCGGTGACGCACGGTGTCCGTCCAGATCGGCTGAGACGCACGTAGGGGATCGCTGCTGATTACAGCTCTGCACAGATAACGGCTGCTTCTGCTTTTTTTCTTAATGAGCTCACTGGGGGGGAGAGCAGCCGCGGAGCGTGTGTACACCGAAAAGTAAAAGCCCTGATCCTGTCCTCCAGACGCGTCCAACACCGACATCAGCGGTAATAAATGTTCTGCAGCATCAATTATTGAAGAAATAAAGAAAAAAGTCTGCTCTTTATTACGTATGGTTGAATACATATTATATATTATATTTTTTCAATATATTTTTTATTCTTTTTAATGCATTTTATATAGTACCGTCATAATTTAGAGGTTGAAAGAAGACACGAGTCCACCTACGACCTGATGTGTCAATATAAATTTTAATTATACATGTATGGGCTGGTTCAGATTCTCCAGCAGCCAATCACAGAAGCCCATTCTCTGTGATTGGCTTTTGCACCCCTCGCCCATGTGACCATAGTACTGCAAAAATAAATAATTAAAAAATTTTCAGTATTTCTCCTTCGCCTCATTGTTGGACACAAGACCATGGATGTTATGCTGCTGTCCACTAGGAGGCGACACTAGGCAGAATCTGCAAAAGATTAACAGTGGCTCCTCCTCTGCAGTATACACCCCTGGACAGGCACTGCCTTAACCAGATTTTTGCTTAGTGTCGTTAGGAGGCACACCTAAATTTTATTTTCCTAGAAATTTTTTCGCTTTTTGGATTTTTAATTCAAGAAGAAGAAAAGTGGGTCTCTGTGAGACTCCCGGCATGGTTCCTTCCCGGCCCAGCACTGTTGAAGTTCAGACCCCGACTTCACATGCCGCTCCTTCCTCGGCGCCCCAATGGTGGGGTGCTGGGTGAGGTTGAGACGATGTGTCCTCCTTCCCCATTTCTCCACTGTTGGGGTCACTGGGTTGAGGTCGAGGTGACGTAGAAGGCCTCTGATGGTGGACAGCTGCATCCCTCCCTAAATACCCCTTTGGGGTCCATTTAGGTTGAGACACCGCAGGTAGAGCCAGTAGGTGCAGTGCAGCACTCTAGGCACCCCAGGAGCCTCAGCCCTGCTGAGACACTCCATGGACTTCAGCGGCAGCGTGCTTGCCGCAGTACACCCAGGACACACAGCCTTGCTGTGTACTCCTGATAGGAGTCCTCTGTGGGAGCCCACACTAGGTCACCACTACCTGCCCAGGGGGCCCGGCGGGGTCCGGATTAGTTCCGGACCCCCTTTCCCCCCCGGACCTCCACGCCGCCCTGGAGCCTTTTTCGGCTACAGGGATCTAATTTAGCCGCGGCTTCGGCCTACACCGCAGCCGCCGCCTTTTCTCCCTATACGTCTCTCGCCTCCGCTCGCTCCCCCAATACGTCTCATGCCTCTGCTCTCCCCCCACTTCCCCTATACGGCTCTCCCCCCACTTCCCATATATGTTTCTCCCCTCTGCTTGCTCCCCCAATACGTCTCTCCCCTCCGCTCCCTCCCCCTGTATATGACCTGTATATGAAATAGAAAGATGATGGGAGTGCTGGTGTGTCATGGTCCGCGCTGCTGTGGTATGGATAAACTCACCAAAGAGCCAAAAGTATTTTCATCCTTTATTCCTCCTCTCTCCTACACGTTTCAGCGCCACATCCGGCGCCTTCCTCAGGGATATTCATTCAATATCCCTGAGGAAGGCGCCGGATGTGGCGCTGAAACGCGTAGGAGAGAGGAGGAATAAAGGATGAAAATACTTTTGGCTCTTTGGTGAGTTTATCCATACCACAGCAGCGCGGACCGTGACACACCAGCACTCCCATCATCTTTTGGATTCAAACCACTATCCAGTGGTCGGTGGAGGTACTGCAGCAGCTGGAACATAGTTTCCAAAAACGCCTTCAAACCAGTTGTGGGGTACACAACTGGACCAGGTGAGCAGCTTCATAGCACCACCATCAATAAGTGTCACTAGTGATAGGGCACTATTGCGCCTCTTGTCCCCCTCCCTATTTTCTTTTACTGTATATGAAATAGGGCTGCCGCTGGTTTGGGTAGAACGGGGTGTTGACCGTTGCATCAGGATTTTGTAGGGAGGTGTCGGTAATGTGGTAGACGATACTTTTTTTTAAATCTGTTTATTGCATTGAATACACGGGTTTTATTCTTCAGTATCCCCCAGCTCCCCCTATACATCTCTCCCCTCAGCTCGCTCCCCCTATACATCTCTCCCCTCCGCTCGCTCCCCATATATGTCGCTCCCCCTATATGTCTCTCCCCTCCGTTCACTCCCCCTATACATCTGTCCACTCCGCTCGCTCCCCCTATACGTTTCTCCCCTCCACTCACTCCCCCTATACGTCCCTCCGCTCGCTCCCCTATATGTCTCTCCCCTCCACTCGCTCCCCCTATATGTGTCTCCCTTCCGCTCGTTCCCCCTATACGTCTCTCCCCTCCACTCACGCCCCCTATGTCTCTCCACTCGCTCCCCTTTGCTCTCTCTCCCTATACGTCTTCCGCCTCCGCTCACTCCCCCTATACGTCTCTCCCCTCCACTCACTCCCCCTATACGTCTCTCCCCTCCACTCACTCCCCCTATACGTCTCTCCCCTCTGCTCGCTCCCCCTATACATCTCCCGCCTCCGCCCACTCCCCCTATACGTCTCACCTCCGCTCGCACCCGTATACGTCTCTCCTCTCGCACCCTCTATTTGCTCTCTCCCCCCACTTCCCCTATATGGCTCTCCCCCCACTTCCCCTATATGGCTCTCCCCCCACTTCCCCTATATGGTTCTCCACCCCACTCGCTCCCCCTATACGTCTTTCAGCTCGCTCCCCCTATACGTCTCTCCACTCATCTCGCTAACCCTATACGTCTCTCCCCTCCGCTTGCTCCCCCTATACGTTTCTCCACTCCACTCGCTCCCCCTATATGTCTCTCCCCTCTGCTCGCTCCCCCTATACGTCTCTCCCCTCTGCTCGCTCCCCTCCACTTGCTCCCCCTATATGTCTCTCCCCTCCGCTTGCTCCCCCTATATGTCTCTCCCCTCCGCACGCTCCACCTATCCGTCTCTCCCCTCCCCTCGCACCCCCTATACGTCTCTCCCTTCGGCTCTCCCCAACTTCCCCTATACGGCTCTCCCCCCACTTCCCCTATACGGCTCTCCCCCCACTTCCCCTATACGGCTCTCCCCCCACTTCCCCTATACGGCTCTCCCCCACTTCCCCTATACGGCTCTCCCCCACTTCCCCTATACGGCTCTCCCCCCACTTCCCCTATACGGCTCTCCCCCCACTTCCCCTATACGGCTCTCCCCCCACTTCCCCTATACGGCTCTCCCCCCACTTCCCCTATACGGCTCTCCCCCCACTTCCCCTATACGGCTCTCCCCCCACTTCCCCTATACGGCTCCCCCACTTCCCCTATACGGCTCTCCTCTCCGCTTACTCCCCCTATACGTCTCTCCCCCCACTTGTTCCCCTCTGTTCTCGCTCTCCTCTCCCCCCACCTCTCCTCCGTGCTGTACCCTTTTTAAGTGGCATTGATTGCAGCAAATTGCCGTAGCTGGTAGCAGCTGTCACAACAGTGCGGTGATTAAGAGCAGCGCTTGTGATTTCCCGGCTGATTGCATCGATCAGATAGAAGGGGAGCAGGGGGGAGCGGATGCACCAAGGAAGGTGAACTCCCGCTGCCGGCATCAGAAGAGCCGCGATGTTTGTCGTCTTAACTCTGTTGATGCCAGCGCACGGGCACCGCATCCCACCGCCCTTCACTTGCATTCCTCCGCATCTCCAAGCCCGGATCCGACGGACGGTGTATAGAAATGCATGACGTCAGAGTTGGGGGAACGGCTGCATATCTCAGTCATGGGGGGCTTTTTTAACTTAAATGAATGTATTTTGGGCTAAAAATATTTTTTGCAATAGGGTTTCATCAAAAATGTTGTACTGTTTGTCTTCTGTAGGTGCATTTCAATGAATTAGAATCTCATCAAAAAGGGAATATATTTCAGTGATTCAATACATAACGTGAAACGCATCTATTACATAGAGTCATTACACACAGAGGGATCTATTTCATATGTTTGTTTCTGTTAATGTTGATGATTAGTGAAATCCGAAAGCTCATTATCTCAGAAAATTAAAGTAGGGAGGATGAAGGGTCTGAGAGATAAAATATGACCTAAATAGGTATCGGAGGCTTCACCTTGTGTGGTTGTGAGAGTCACAACCACTATAAAAGCAGATCACGGCTGCTGCAGTCCCCAGCGTAGTGCATATAGAGTAGGGAAGATGAAGGGTTAAACACCGCGCTGCCGTATTCCACCAGACATCAAAGGGTGAATATAATCTTGATTTATTAGTCAACATGCTTCAGGACTCCCTAAACACCCTGAAACATGGTAATATGATACTGATTTGTCCTGATGAAGGGACCAGGGAGACCTGAAACGCGTTGATGAATAAATCAATGTTATATTCACCCTTTGATGTCTGGTGGAATACGGCAGCACAGTGTTTAACCCTTCATCCTCCCTACTCTATATGCACCACGCTGAGGACTGCAGCAGCCGTGATCTGCTTTTATAGTGGTTGTGACTCTCACAACCACACAAGGTGAAGCCTCTGATACCTATTTAGGTCATATTTTATCTCTCAGACCCTTCATCCCCCCTACTTTAATTTTCTGAGATAATGACCTTTGGGTTTTCATTGGCTGTAAGCCATAATCATCAACATTAACAGAAATAAACATGAAATAGATCCCTCTGTGTGTAATGACTCTATATAATATACGGGTTTCACTTTATGTATTGAATCACTGAACTAAATTAACTTTTTTGATGATATTCTAATTCATTGAGATGCTCCTGTATATTTTGTGTACATGGAATGAGTTAACGGTTAGTTTGTCAGTGAGCTCATTCTGACAGCAGAGTTTAAAAGTAGAGAAAATAGTAGATTCCAACTATGTTCAATTTGGTCCTCCATGACACCCCGACCACTTCTGTATCTCTCCCCAGTAGCTTCGGTGCAATTCCCATTTCTTAGGCTTTCATAGGACTTAGGAAGTCAGGCAGAGAATTTCCTACCTAGTAATGAACCATACCCCGATCCGGCTACCAAACTGGACGCAGGACAAGGTTAGCTGACTCTTTTTGCTCCTCTCTATGTATAACTCTTCTCTCTTCTTCTGAACCATCTTCTTCTGTATCCACTTCAAATTTCAACTTTTATTTTGATATTAATCAGCTAAGAAGATGATTCAGGAGAAGAGAGATGAGTGTTACTCACTGGTAACGTATTCCGCAGTCCAAGTACAGTGATAGAGGCTGTAGAAGATGATTAAGGAGAAGAGAGACGAGTGTTACTCACTGGTAACGTATTCCGCAGTCCAAGTACAGTGATACATAGAGGCTGTAGAAGATGATTAAGGAGAAGAGAGATGTGTTACTCATTGTAACTCATTCTGCAGTCCAAGTACAGTGATACATAGAGGCTGTAGAAGATGAATCAGGAGAAGAGAGACGAGTGTTACTCACCGTAACTTATTCTGCAGTCCAAGTACAGTGATACATAGAGGCTGTAGAAGATGATTCAGGAGAAGAGAGATGTGTTACTCATTGTAACTCATTCTGCAGTCCAAGTACAGTGATACATAGAGGCTGCAGAAGATGATTCAGGAGAAGAGAGACGAGTGTTACTCACCGTAACTTATTCTGCAGTCCAAGTACAGTGATACATAGAGGCTGTAGAAGATGATTCAGGAAAAGAGAGATGTGTTACTCATTGTAACTCATTCTGCAGTCCAAGTACAGTGATACATACAGGCTGCAGAAGATGATTCAGGAGAAGAGATACGAATGTTACTCACTGTAATTTATTCTGCAATCCAAGTACAGTGATACATAGAGGCTGCAGAAGATGATTCGGGAGAAGAGAGACGAGTGTTACTCACTGGTAACGTATTCTGCTGTCCAAGTACAGTGATACATAGAGGCTGTATAAGCCAAATTATCCAATAGTTTTAACAGAACCCGATCGCAAAAATGATTTTTAGCCAAAAATGCATTTAAGTGAAAATAAAGCTGATTTTAAACTAAAAAATAATAAAACTAAAATAGTTAAAAGGTTTACTCTATGTGAACTCAGCGGTCACCACTGTTAGGTTTTCATATCTGGTAATCTGGTTAATCATTGTCTTCTTCTCCTGCCTTCTGACACATGATCATTCCCCTCCTTTTGGAGTGTGAAGCCGTTACTCCTGCTTGTCTCATTCAGCGAGCTCTGTCGTTCACCGCGGCGGAGGAGTGACAGGTTTATCGTCGGCGCCGCGCTCACAAAGTGTTTGTTTTCTATAGGAATGTTAAGTGTCTTGTGTGTGTCTGACGCACGTTGTCACTCACACGTCGAGGCGAGCGCTCGCTGATGAGCTGATGAGAGCTCACCTCCCGCCGCCCGCTGATTACACGGTATCCGGCCCTTTGTTCTTTACTGTCAGGAATTCTTAATCTTGCATTCAGATCGTTGTCGATTTACCTGATCAATATTGCCCATAAGTCAATCGTAGGCAAGGAGCCGGCGGACATCAAAGGGTCATTCATGTGGATAGCGGCTTTTCTTTTGCAGAAAGATAATGTTGTGCATTGCAGCCAGAAATTAGCTTATACTAGTGTATATATAGTGTGTGTATAAATATATATATATATGCCTAGTCTGTCCGCGATACCTCTTTTGTGCCTGTAGCCTCGGACGGACGTCACAGAGACCAGGAAGGTTGCGCTATTTTCAGAAGTGCCATAGAAGTAATATTACCGTACTCTGTTCTGCCTATGGGTGCCTGTCTCAGCTGCTGGCTCCTGACTGATCTTGTACATAGATGGAAACTTGTTTTTTTTTTTTTGCTAGACAACTCCTTTAAGGGTTATGGACAATCTTTATACTTCAATAAATATTTTTCTGAAACACCGCTTCATTAATAATGTTGGACTTCTACAGCCTTTATGTATCACAGTGCAAATCTGGCTACAGAATGAGTTAGAAATTAATCCGTCACATTTTGCCATAAGGTATTTTTTTACAAATTTTGTAACGTTTGTCTTCTACATCCTCTATCACGGTTCATAGACTGAGTGAGCAATAAATCCATCAAAGTCAGTAACGCTTATCACTCCTGTCCTGAATCATCTGCTAAGATTTGTGACCAGGTGAACGTTGATCTCTGATGTTGGCATATATCTGAAGAAGATTCCTCTGAAAAAGAGATAAGTATTACTCCCATAGGCTGAGTGTTTGTCTTCCACATCCTCTGTGTATCATAGTACATAGACTGAGTGAGCAATAAAATCCATCAAAGTCAGTAACACTTACCTCTCCTCCCCTGAACCATCTGCTAAGCTGATGTGTTACCAGATGAATGTTGAACTTTGATGTGGTCATATATCAGCTTAGAAAATAGTTCTGGAGAAAACAGGTAAATGTTACTGACTTTGATGGATGTTTGCTATCTCAGTCTATGCACGATGATATATAGAGGATGTAGAGGACAAACAGGCTATGTAAATACCACTTACCTCTGTTTTTCATAAGAATCTTCTAAGCAGATATATGACTGCATGAAAGTTCAATGTTCATCTGGTCATAAATCAGCTTAGAAGATGGTTCAGGAGAGGAGAGGTGTTACAGACTTTGATGGATTTTTTGCTAACTTAGTCTATGTACTATGATACAGAAAGGATGTTGAAGACGCATGCTCCAAAATTTATAATGATACCTCATGGCAAAAATTAATGAATCACTGCTAACTCATTCTGCAACCTTAATGTGCTGTGATACACAGAGGCTGTTGAAGCCAAGAACATTAATAATATATGTATTGAAGTATAAAGGTATCTTTAACCCTTAATGGGGTAATCTGGCAAAAAAAAAACAAGTTACCTTCTGTACACTGCCTATGATGGATTTATTGCTAATTTAGTTTATGTTCTACGATACACAGAGGATGTAGAATCCATCAGATTGTATGATCAAAGGATGTATGATCCATAGAGGATGTAGAATCTGTAGGATTGTATGATCGGAGCATGTATGACCCATAGAGGATGTATAATCTATAGGATTGTATGATCAAAGGATGTATGACCCATAGAGGATATAGAATCTATAGGATTGTATGATCGGAGGATGTATGACCCATAGAGGATGTAGTATCTATAGGATTATATGATCGGAGGATGTATGACCCATAGAGGATGTATAATCTATAGGATTGTATGATCAAAGGATGTATGACCCATAGAGGAGGTAGAATTTATAGGATTGTATGATCGGAGGATGTATGACCCATAGAGGATGTAGTATCTATAGGATTGTATGATCGGAGGATGTATGATCCATAGAGGATGAAGAATCTATAGGATTATATGATCGGAGGATGTATGATCCATAGAGGATGAAGAATCTATAGGTTATATGATCGGAGGATGTATGATCCATAGAGGATGAAGAATCTATAGGATTATATGATCGGAGGATGTATGATCCATAGAGGATGAAGAATCTATAGGATTATATGATCGGAGGATGTATGATCCATAGAGGATGTAGAAGACAAACACTCCATAATTTATAATAAAACCTTATTGGACAAAAATCCATTGAATAAAGATGTTCCCAATCGATGTCCATATTATTTAGTTGTCAAATTAGAACAAATACATCTTTGGGTGTGATTAAAATATACAACTGACTCCTATAGCTTTATTAACCGCCATCCGCAGCAGTCTGGGCTCCATTTTTGGCTTGGGATGGCATCTGGTGTTGGCATAGAAGGGGGCTGGTTAGTATGAGACAGCCAGCCAGCCCCTTTCATCTCCGGTCATAGGATGTTCTCTCCTGGATTCAGGATGGCAGCAGCAGTTTTTATTCATTTCTAAACGCATCCATAGATATTTTTTTGATAACAGGAGAACCTCTTTCATCAGCCCGAGTTCACATATTGCACCCGCCGCACTTATTCCACCTTCACCATACACGAAGCCCGAAGTGAGGTCTTCGTTCCCGATCTGTAGAGTGCAGTGATCAGGTCGTGTTTCTCCCGCCGCCGCTCGTCTCGGAAGAGCTGAAGTGACAGTCGAGAGCCCTCAGGCGCTAAACGACGGCGTCTGAAGTTAATGAAAACCTGCAGGCGAATAAACGGGATGAAACGCAGATACGCTGCGCTCTGTCCGCCTCCGGTGAGGACACTCGACATCTTCCACCACAGAGTGTTTAATCACCGGGAGTGCGCGGCGAAGCCGTCCGTGCAGAGACGACTCCGGCACCGACCTGACGGCCGGTCACTTCAGACGCTACAAGCCTAATTATCTCGGTGAGGTGGATTATAACCTCCGTCTTGTTTCAGAAAGTTCTTTTTTTTTTTCTGTGCATCTCCTATGACATTATGGGTCCTTCTCAATCGAGCTGTCGCCATTTCTGATTTCTGCCTTATAATGTGGATTTTTCGATGACTCTCGGTGCCGAACGGAAAATCCACAAGTCAGGTGGGGGTGGGTCAATAAAATTCAGAAGAACCAAAACCCATTGCACAATGCAAGAACCTGATGGACTTTACCGTTCGGGCCCATAGCAATAGAGGGAGAGGGGAAAGATGTCTTAGAAGCCCAGTGGGGCAGGTGATGGTAGACTGATCCTGGTTATTGGCAATAATCGCCACTCATTTGTGCAGCCAGTACAGGAGAACGAGCTTGAAGAAGAGCAGATGAGGCTCCGTCAGGACCACCAGACACACGGGGTCCACAGAAAAAGGAACTATGACAGTGTCTGGAATGGGGGACCCAGTGCTCGGAAACCCCACTTCTCTTTGACCACCAGTTGCATTGACTATTTTCTTGGTTTATCTTCAGCTCTAGGCTTCCATCTTTCCGGACATCCCCTGCTGATTCAGTGTCTGCTTATAGTCCTACCAGCTGACATTCTGGGAGGTGCAGTCAACTTTGTAGCCTTTATCCTTATAGGGTAGAGATGCACAAAGTGGCTGATGACCACAGTGGCTAATTGCTTGTCAACTAATCACTCGATTTTGCAGGGGAACATCTGTTTCAGACGCAAAACTGCGCCGTAATGTAAGAGTTGGTCCTATGGTTTTGTGGATGAAGCAGCTGTTTCCCTGCAAAAATCAGATGAGTGCTCGTTAAAGGCACAGTGCAGCCGACCCTGAGCCGTCCGGCCACCTCCTCAGATTGACAACTTGCTTGTTAGTTTTGTAATATCGTTTTCTCAACAATCTTCTTTTCCTTGCAGGCACAGAGCCTTGGCCGTTCTACTTCATCAATGGCTTCCTCAACTTTAACATAGTCTTCATCATGGCTCTGTTCGCTTTACCATTGACGTGGCTGATGGAGCATCTGCTACAGAAAATTAATAGTAAGTATTTCCAATTTTTATTATATAGTATCGATCTTTAGCTTGATCTCAAGCCATTGCAACTTAATGAATGAATGCCCTGTAGGAAGATTGATTTTGCGCAGCCTTGATAGGTCCACAAGGGTCTTCTCCAAGCCTAGATAGGTCCACCAGTGACTTTTCAAAGCCTAGATGGATCCACCAGGGTCTTCTCCAAGACTATATAGGTTCACCAAGGTCTACTCCAAGCCTAGATAGGTCCACCAGGGTCTTCTCCAAGCCTAGATAGGTCCACCAGGGTCTTCTCCAAGCCTAGATAGGTCCACCAGTGACTTTTCGAAGCCTAGATGGATCCACCAGGGTTTTCTCCAAGACTATATAGGTCCACCAGTAGAGTCTTCTCCAAGCCTAGATAGGTTCACCAAGGTCTACTCCAAGCCTAGATAGGTCCACCAGAGTCTTCTCCAAGCCTAGATAGTCCACCAGGGTCTTCTCCAAGCCTAGATAGGTCCACCAGGGTCTTCACCAAGCCTAGATGGGTCCAGCAGGGTCTTCTCTAAGCCTAGATAGGTCCACCAGTGTCTTCTTGAAGCCTAGATCAGTTCACCAGTGTCTTCTCTAAGCCTAAATAGGTCCACCAAGGTCTTTGCCAAGACTATATAGGTTCACCAGGGTCTTCTCCCAGCCTTGATAGGTTCACCAGGTCCGATCCGTCTTTCTTTCTCGCATCCTGACTAGGGAAATGGATCCGCTCCATAACATTCATTCTAAAGCTACTCTGAGGATATGGACAAACTTAATGCATACCTTAACCCCTCCAATATCCCCTTTGCTCAAACTCTCGGATATCCTGTCATTTTTTATAGGTAAATCCTCAGAGGGGACGGGAACCACACGCAGATGGTCAAATATCTCCATTGATCAAATACTAACCGATGGAACCCTCCCTACACTTACCGACCTACAAAGACTGCCAGGGCTCTCCAAACTTAACTTTATCCAATCCAATTATCTAAAGAGAATGTTAAAACCTCATCTCCAAAATGCAGATCTACTACGTTCCATGACGCCCTTTGAGACACTGTGCGCATGTGTAGCTAGACCAAAAAAATTATTATCCGCCATTTACCAAACGTTGCTAACAACAGAGTGTTGCCCTAAAAGAGACTATATTGCCCACTGGGAAGCAGATCTGGGATACAAGTTCACACATGACCAATTACAACATATTTATAAAAAATCTCATGGCCCTACGCAATTAATGTGCTTTTGTATACATGTACTTATTGATTCAAATTTGATTTAATGTTATTTCAAATGTTTTGGATTGTATGTTTATCTCATTTTCAATAAAAAGACAATTGAAAGAAAGAAAGAAGATAGGTTCACCAGGGTCTTCTCCAAGCCTAGATAGGTCCACCAGGTTCTTCTCCATTATCCTAATAGTATCAAGCTATTTGGTTTCTGGTCTTCCTCTTTGCCTTGTTCCTTCTATTCTTCTTATGTCCTCCTGTGATTTCCAATTATCTTTGTTTGCAATGTGTACTTGCATTTTGACATCACCTCACCCCCTTCCTAATTGGTGGATTTGCTCAAATTCGACAGCAAGTTCCACTATTGTCGTCATTCCCTGCGCCGCCCGTGTCTTCTTGATGTCTTTGCTGCTGGCAGGGAATGTCCGCCACTCCCGAGGGACATAACTGCAGCTACTGAGATCTCGGTGAGCGATCACCTCGCCGGACTAGTCCCGGATTGTTGGCATGTGATGGCATCTACTTTAATTTTGCATTTGGTCATTTGTTTGTAACCTAAAATGGTCTTCACGTTATTGGGACAATTTAAGTGCATTGGTTGAGCTCACAGACTGTTTAATTTGGTGTCTGGCCAGCTTAAGCTTTCACATAACATACAGTGCACCCAAGAAGACATAGCTCTAAGAAGAAACAAGCAGAAGTATGAGTACAGCTCTGCATGAAAAGATATGATGTAACAATATTTGTACATAAGAAATGAACTTTATGAAAGATAGACAAACTTTCCAATAAAGGAGCTTTGTTTGAATATCATTTTTCACCTTTACAAAGGGTAGGTGATAAATGTATGATTGATGGGGGACTGACTGCTGGAACCCCCATTGATCATTATTAGCAAGGGTCCTGAAGTCTTACAGACCTATAGAAGTGAGGGGAGCAGTAGTGACACATGAATTCTTCCGATTCGTCCTTGTGGGACTTGAAGAACCCCTGTTCTTGTGATCGGTGGAGGGCTCAGTGATTGGATCCCATCATGAGATCACGGGTCCCCAAGTCTGGTGTGATAAAGCGACCATCCTCATGTGTGACCACCGGTACATTCCCTTCTATAGGTCTAGGGGAGCAGTGGTCACACGAGTCCTGCTCCATTCTTATGACCCTCGGTCTCTAGTGTTACTCAGATCTCCGCCATGACGTCTCCTGCTAACCCCACCATTGTTTGCTCCAGCAGTTCAGAATCTCGGGAGACCCTACTGGCTCACACTGGCACCAATGTACATCTGGATTTTGATTTTCTTCACTCGGCCACATAAGGAGGAGAGGTTTCTGTTTCCGATTTACCCGCTCATCTGCCTGTGTGGGGCCGTCGCCCTCTCTGCTCTGCAGGTAAGATATCATTGGGAGTTTGCACTAAAATAAGATAAGATAAACTTTATTGGTCTCGGAGGAAATTACAGTATTACAGCAGCAGCAGCAGAACAAAGATCAAGAACATTTCACACTATACAAAATAAGTCTATATGGACAGCAGATGCGGGTAGACTGGTACATGTACCTCACCTATTCCCCCCATACACATAGAATATTTAGATGCGTCAGTTCTCGGTGTATTGTTCATTCCGTATCACCAACCCTAAAGCCGATAAATGAGGAGCACCCTCGCTCCTAAGCTGACTGCATCATTCACGCTGACCATTAAGTCATCGCTGTCATTGGCACATCACCTTGAGTAAACAGGAGATGTGCTACCGAGGGCGTGGTGCTGCGCCGCCGAGGGCGTGGTGCTGCGCCGCTGAGGGCAAGGTGCTACGCTGCAGAGAGCGTGGTGCTGCGCTGTCGAGGGCGTGGTGCTGCGCTGCCGAGGGCGTGGTGCTGCGCTGCCGAGGGCGTGGTGCTGCTTGGGGACAGAACACTCATATTTTTGATTGTTCTACCAACATACACATTTGTTAACCAGTGTGAACGGACACTGATACATGTGCTGGTCACCTTGAAAATAATTAGATCACGCTCATTTATAGACGGAGATTGCTCCCCTGTAAATAGGCAGTTTCTCCCATGTAAACATTGTCTGCAGTACAACAGGGACCTCACTCCTGACCCTTATGGGTTTCCTTGTTCTTAAAATTGCTCTTCAATAAATGTTGTCTTTTTGTGTAACTTGCTGTTTGCTGCCTGTTTTCAAGGTTTAGGCCTCTTTCACATCAGCGGTTTTTGCTGATTCGCGGCAGATCCGGCAGATATTACCACATTTGCCACATAATGGCCAACTTGCGGCAAGCCCCCCCCATTCATTTTCTATGATTTGCGGCAGGTGCAGCTAACTGCTTTTTTGTTTACTTGCCCCAAGTGCCGGATTTGTCAGATCACGGGAAAAAACGCACCTGTTTTAAGTCATAGAGAATGAATAGGGGCTTGCCGCAAGTCGGTCGTTACATGGCAGATGCGATAAATCTGCTGAATCTGCTGCGAATCAGCAAAAAATGCTGATGTGATAAAGGCCTAATTCACCACTAGCAGCAGAAACTGATTGCAGACAGTGGTGGCGGGTCTTTGTCTCTACAGACAGTGGTGGCGGGTCTTTGTCTCAGTAGACAGCGGTGGCGGGTCTTTGTCTCTACAGACAGTGGTGGTGGGTCTTTGTCTCTACAGACAGTGGTGGCGGATCTTTGTCTCTACAGACAGTGGTGGTGGGTCTTTGGCTCTACAGACAGTGGTGGCGGATCTTTGTCTCTACAGACAGTGGTGGCGGGTCTTTGTCTCTACAGACAGTGGTGGCGGGTCTTTGCTCTACAGACAGTGGTGGCGGGTCTTTGTCTCTACAGACAGTGGTGGCGGGTCTTTGTCTCTACAGACAGTGGTGGCGGGTCTTTGTCTCTACAGACAGTGGTGGCGGGTCTTTGTCTCTACAGACAGTGGTGGCGGGTCTTTGTCTTACAGACAGTGGTGGCGGGTCTTTGTCTCAGTAGACAGCGGTGGCGGGTCTTTGTCTCTACAGACTGTGGGGTGGGTTTTTGTCTCTACAGACAGTGGTGGCGGGTCTTTGTCTCTACAGACAGTGGTTGCGGGTCTTTGTCTCTACAGACGGTGGGGGTGGGTCTTTGTCTCTACAGACAGTGGGGGGGTCTTTGTCTTACAGACAGTGGTGGCGGGTCTTTGTCTCCACAGACAGTGGTGGCGGGTCTTTGTCTCTACAGACAGTGGTGGCGGGTCTTTGTCTCTACAGACAGTGGTGGCGGGTCTTTGTCTCTACAGACAGTGGTGGCGGGATCTTTGTCTCTACAGGACAGTGGTGGCGGGTCTTTGTCTCTACAGACAGTGGTGGCGGGCTTTGTCTCTACAGGGAGTCGTTGGAGGGTCTTTGTCTCTACAGGAAATGGTTGGTGGGTCTTTGTCTATACAGTAGAGGTGGGTCTTTGTCTTTACAGGAAGTAGTTGGCGGGTCTTTGTCTCTGCACAGGAAGTGGTTGGTGAGTCTTTATCTTTCTATAGACATGGGGGGGTCTATATCTGTAAGTGGGGATGGGCCTACAAGAAGAGGAGAAAGGCTTGGTCTCCAATGGAAGTGATGTGGGTGCTTTATCTCTATAAATGAAGCAGCCGTGGGCCTTCATCAGTCCATAGGCAGTGAGATTGGGTTGTTCTCTCTCTATAGGAAGTGGGCAGGGATGTCTCTTCAGAAAGTGTGGGGATTTGGTCTTTGTTTCTTTGCTGCTGCAGTCCTGTCTGAAAGGTATAACAGAGATTTCCGTTTTGGGTAGGTAAGCCATTGGACAATGCAGGAGCAATGCTTTCAGAGGAAAAAGAAAGGATGTTCCTGTGCTTATAGTGCTGGCAGAACGCTGATAAAGAGAACGTGGATGGCTGTTAGTGCCTGAGAGTTGAAACAGTTCCTGGACACGTTAGACTTGTCTTGGAGGATGAGGGCATTATTGCCAGGCTTCTGTACAGGTTTTTTTTAGCCATTGTAGTGTGTGTTACGTGCTGCAGACCTGTACAGTATCAGATCCTAGAGATTTCCAGAACAGTAATGTTTCCACACTGACACCTCAGACGATGTTCTGTCTCGGTGTGTATATATTTTTTCTTGCAATTTTCCATCACCCCTGTGAAATTGCTGCAGGTTTTCTGCACAGAGGAAGCATCGAGCAGAACAATGCGATGTCCCTGTTTACAATGGACAATGTCTGGCTGCAGCAGATTGTCTGACGCTCAATCATCTGCTCTGCGGTGGCTCGTACAGATCCCCGACTGCGACGGAGAGCGGATCACTGACTCTGAAGACAGAAACTGTATGTAGTGTACATGTTTGTGTAAGCAAATGTGGGACTGGTCAGAGGGATTGTCAAGGACTTCACTATCGATGACCCATCCTTGTCAGATCTGTGAGGTCCAATACTTTTCACCACCACTGTAGTGTCTGGTCTTCAAAAATCTTCATAGTCGATTCACTGGTAACAAAGTACATGCTATGTACTGTGATACATAGAGGATGTATAACACATACTGTCCAAGATCTCACTGCTCTTACAGTAAAGAATCCATAGTCTCACTGCTCATACAGTAAAGAATCCATAGTCTCACTGCTCTTACAGTAAAGAATCCATAGTCTCACTGCTCTTACAGTAAAGAATCCATAGTCTCACTGCTCATACAGTAAAGAATCCATAGTCTCATTGCTCATACAGTAAAGAATCCATATCTCACTGCTTTACAGTAAAGAATCCATAGTCTCACTGCTCTTACAGTAAAGAATCCATAGTCTCACTGCTTTACAGTAAAGAATCCATAGTCTCACTGCTCATACAGTAAAGAATCCATAGTCTCATTGCTCATACAGTAAAGAATCCATAGTCTCACTGCTTTTACAGTAAATAATCCATAGTCTCACTGCTTGTACAGTAAAGAATCCATAGTGTCACTGCTTGTACAGTAAACAATCCATAGTCTCACTGCTCTTACAGTAAAGAATCCATAGTCTCACTGCTCTTACAGTAAAGGATCCATAGTCTCACTGCTCTTACAGTAAAGAATCCCTAGTGTCACTGCTCTTACAGTAAAGGATCCATAGTCTCACTGCTCTTACAGTAAAGAATCCATAGTGTCACTGCTCGTACAGTAAAGAATCCATAGTCTCACTGCTCATACAATAAAGAATCTATAGTCTCACAGCTTTTACAGTAAATAATCCATAGTCTCACTACTCTTACAGTAAAGAATCCATAGTCTTACTGCTCATACAGTAAAGAATCCATAGTCTCACTGCTCAGGCAGTAAAGAATCCATAGTCTCACTGCTCTTACAGTAAAGTATCCATAGTCTCACTGCTCTTACAGTAAAGGATCCATAGTCTCACTGTTCATACAGTAAAGAATCCATAGTCTCACAGCTTTTACAGTAAATATCCATAGTCTCACTACTCTTACAGTAAAGGATCCATAGTCTCACTGCTCTTACAGTAAAGGATCCATAGTCTCACTGCTCTTACAGTAAAGTATCCATAGTCTCACTGCTCTTACAGTAAAGAATCCATAGTCTCACTGCTCATAGAGTAAAGGATCTATAGTCTCACTGCTCATACAGTAAAGGATCCATAGTCTCACTGCTCTTACAGTAAAGTATCCATAGTCTCACTGCTCTTACAGTAAAGGATCCATAGTCTCACTGCTCTTACAGTAAAGGATCCATAGTCGCACTGCTCATACAGTAAAGGATCCATAGTCGCACTGCTCATACAGTAAAGGATCCATAGTCGCACTGCTCTTACAGTAAAGAATCCATAGTCTCACTGCTCTTACAGTAAAGTATCCATAGTCTCACTGCTCTTACAGTAAAGAATCCATAGTCTCACTGCTCTTACAGTAAAGAATCCATAGTGTCACTGCTCTTACAGTAAAGGATCCATAGTCTCACTGTTCTTACAGTAAAGCATACATAGTCTGACTGCTCTTACAGTAAAGAATCCATAGTGTCACTGCTCTTACAGTAAAAATCCATAGTGTCACTGCTCTTACAGTAAAGAATCCATAGTCTCACTGCTCTTACAGTAAAGAATTCATAGTGTCACTGCTCTTACAGTAAATAATCCATAGTGTCACTGCTCTTACAGTAAATAATCCATAGTGTCACTGCTCTTACAGTAAAGAATCCATAGTCTCACTGCTCTTACAGTAAAGAATTCATAGCTCTTTTGATAGGTCTATGTTGATGAATGTGTGTGTTTTGTTTTTGTTCTTCTTTTAGAAATGTTACCATTTTTTATTCCAACGTTACCGGCTAGAACATTACACGGTCTCCTCTAACTGGCTCGCCATCGGCACCGTCCTGCTGTTCGGCCTCTTGTCCTTCTCTCGCTCCATCGCCTTGTTTCGAGGTGAGTTCACTCCTTTCTAGGATCGTCTTTCCAGCACTGCGATCACTGTGATGACATTAGTGGGGGCCCATGTAAAGGAGCAGCCCCCCTCCATGGACAGCCCCTTCTTAATAGCTTGTGTGAGATGGCTCTGTTCATTGTACCCAAGTGTATACAGCAAAGCCAGACTATAGAAGGAGCCAGTGTGAAGAATGACAACGTTTGTGTCTTCCAGGTTACCATGCTCCGCTAGATTTGTACCCTGAGCTTTTCAGAATCGCCAAGGACCCAGCGATTCACACCGTCCCGGAGAGCAGGACTGTGACTGTGTGCGTGGGGAAGGAGTGGTACCGCTTTCCAAGCAATTTTTTTCTTCCCGACAAGTGAGTTGGATGTTGCTTCACTCGGGGGGACACTGTTGGTTATAGGGGTGTTTGCAACGTAGTGGACAGGTGATACTAGGGGGGTCCAACTACTACTACTACGTACCCAGTGGTTATGTTTGCAGTCTGTATGGACAGGGTCACACCCGCAGGGGCTGGCGAGCTCGCTGACACTTCTTTTATGTTGATTTATATCCTTAGTTGGCAGCTTCAGTTCATTGAATCGGAGTTCAGAGGACAACTCCCGAAACCGTACGGCAAAGGGCGGCAAGCTACAAAGACAGTCCCCAAGGACATGAACGATCAGAACCGGGAGGAGACGTCCAGATACGTGAGTTCAGTACAGCAGAGCTGGGGAAGCAAGTAATAGAGCGGAGGTCACACATGGACACTACTGCCCCATAGAAGGGGACAGAGTGGAGGTCACACATGGACACCACTGCCCCATAGAAGGGGATAGAGTGGGGTTCACAACATGGACACTACTGCCCCCATAGAAGGGATAGAGCGGAGGTCACACATGGACACTACTGCCCCCATAGAAGGGAATAGAGCGGAGGTCACACATGAACACTACTGTCCCCAAAGAAGGGGATAGAGTGGAGGTCACACATGGACACTACTGCCCCCATAGAAGGGGACAGAGTGGAGGTCACACATGGACACCACTGCCCCATAGAAGGGGATAGAGCGGGGTTCACACATGGACACTACTGCCCCCATAGAAGGGGATAGAGCGGAGGTCACACATGGACACCACTGCCCCCATAGAAGGGAATAGAGTGGAGGTCACACATGGACACTACTGCCCCATAGAAGGGGATAGAGTGGAGGTCACACATGGACACTACTGCCCCCATAGAAGGGGATAGAGTGGAGGTCACACATGGACACTACTGCCCCATAGAAGGGAATAGAGGGGAGGTCACACATGGACACTACTGCCCCCATAGAAGGGAATAGAGCGGAGGTCACACATGGACACTACTGCCCCCATAGAAGGGAATAGAGGGGAGGTCACACATGGACACTACTGTCCCCATAGAAGGGAATAGAGCGGAGGTCACACATGGACACTACTGCCCCCATAGAATGGAATAGAGCGGAGATCACACATGGACACTACTGCCCCCATAGAAGGGGATAGAGCAGAGGTCACACATGGACACTACTGCCCCCATAGAAGGGAATAGAGCGGAGGTCACACATGGACACTACTGCCCCCATAGAAGGGGATAGAGCGGATGTCACACATGAACACTACTGTCCCCACAGAAGGGGATAGAGCGGAGGTCACACATGAACACTACTGCCCGCATAGAAGGGGATAGAGTGAAGGTCACACATGAACACTACTGCCCCCATAGAAGGGGATAGAGCAGAGGTCACACATGGACACTACTGCCCCCATAGAAGGGGATAGAGTGAAGGTCACACATGGACACTACCGCCCCCATAGAAGGGGATAGAGCGGAGGTCACACATGGACACTACTGCCCCCATAGAAGGGAATAGAGGGGAGGTCACACATGGACACTACTGCCCCCATAGAAGGGGATAGAGCGGATGTCACACATGAACACTACTGTCCCCACAGAAGGGGATAGAGCGGAGGTCACACATGAACACTACTGCCCTCATAGAAGGGGATAGAGCAGAGGTCACACATGGACACTACTGCCCGCATAGAAGGGAATAGAGCAGAGGTCACACATGGACACTACTGCCCCCATAGAAGGGAATAGAGGGGAGGTCACACATGGACACTACTGCCCCCATAGAAGGGGATAGAGCGGAGGTCACACATGAACAGTACCACCCCCATAGAAGGGGATAGGGCGGAGGTCACACATGGACACTACTGCCCCTATAGAAGGGGATAGGGCGGAGGTCACACATGGACACTACTGCCCCCATAGAAGGGGATAGAGCGGAGGTCACACATGGACACTACTGCCCCCATAGAAGGCGATAGAGCGGAGTTCACACATGGACACTACTGCCCCTATAGAAGGGAATAGAGCGGAGGTCACACATATGCCCCAGTGACACATTTATTGTTTGAGACTTTGGGACTTGTTCTCTTTATTGGCAGAGGTGTTTGGACCATCTGCCAACCAAAACCACATTCTCTTATTTTCAATATTTTGAAGCACAAAACAGCACATCTTCCTTTGTTCTTTTGTTATATCATTCCTCTGTTGCACCTCCTGAAAATCCCTAGCTAAATTGGCGACCGGAAGTTACCGCTCCCCTGTTAATACAGCCATCCCCAGTCAGTTCAGTCCATCAGATTGGACAATGTCATCACGTGTATAAACTCTCCCCTGATTATTGGGGTCTTGGTAACATCCAGTTGTCAATTATACACCTTTCCAGGAGCAATAACTGTGGAGTAGCACAGCAAAGTCGGCATTACATGGGTAAGTATGTGCTAAGAATACCCGGAGAACTGACGTTTCTGCTTTTTCCCCCCTTTGTAGCTTGATATTAGCGCGGCGTGGAGCCATGTTTAGGGGGATCACGTTGAGGTTGTTGCTCACACTCCTGACGTCAGTAACGTTTCTTTTAGATGAAGCGTTGCTGTGATCCGCACACTGGCCACCATTTAGTAATCAATCAGCATCGGCCCCTTTGTTCTCAGACCTGACTCAGAAGACATTTCTATTTCTGACCCCATCGGCTGATGTCATCGCACCGCGAGCCGTCTGTACGTCACTGCTCTCCTCTAACAGCGGGAAAGTGGGGATTTAATGTATGTAAAGATTATAGAACCGTCTCGGATCGTTGAAAGGTCCCGATACGATCATGCGACTTGGTGTCACTTGATAGATAATGTGAAATCCAATGGAAACTCCAGCGATTTCAATGCTTAAGATTAAAAAGTATACATTTATTTCAGGAAAACATTAAAAGCTTCACATGGTACAGACCTCCCAGTGTAACAAGGACCCACGCGTTTCGACACTTACTCATGGGCTAGTAGTAGCTATGTTTCATTGCACTTAAATGCACACATGATACATTCCTTGCAATTACGGACATGAGAGCAGGCTTATATCGCATGTGGCTGCACTTGTTATTATTATGCACTATGTTATTATTATGGCTGTTAGAAAGGGAAGAGATACTTGGCAGTGAATCTGACGGAATCTGACAACCGAGGGGTCACTTTCTCTACCACCTTTGACCCATAATATGATAGTATTGTTGGTATAATTCCCACAAGACCTGTCATATACCGGTAACACCCCACAAGACCTGCCGCATACCGGGACATCCCACAAAACCCTCCGTATACCGGGAAGGTCTCACAATTCCCGCCGTATACCTGGAACATCCCACAAGACCTGCTGTATACAGGGAACACCCCACAAAACCCACCGTATACCTGGAACATCCCACAAGACCTGCTGTATACTGAGAACGCTCCACAAAACCCACCATATACTGTGAACATGCCTCAAGACCTGCCATAGACCAGCAACACCCAATAAGACCCGCTGTATATCAGGAACACCCCACAAGACCTGCCGTATACCAGGAACACCCCACATTACCAGGAACACCCCACAAGACCCTCCATATATTATGAACACCCCACAAGACCCTCCATATACCAGGAGCAACCCACAAGACTTACTGTATACTGGGAATACCCCACAAGACCCTCCGTATATTGGGAACACCCCATAAGACCTGCTGTATACTTGGAACACCCTACAAGACCCTCTGTATACCGGGAGCACCCACAAGACCTGCTGTATACTGGAATACCCCACGAGACCATCCGTATACTGTAAACACCTACCAAGACCTGCTGTATACTGGGAACACCCTACAAGACCTGCCGTATACCGGGAACACCCCACAAAGCATGCCGTATACAGGGAACACCCCACAAGACCCTATGTATAACCAAGAACACCCCACAAGACCTGCCGTATACAGGGAACACCCCACAAGACCCTATGTATACCAAGAACACCCCACAAGACCTTCCGTATACAGGGAACACCCCACAAGACCCGCCGTATACCAGGAACACCCCACAAGACCCGCCGTATACCAGGAACACCCTGCTATTTTGGTGATTACCAGTCCACCCCGTCTTGTCAGACTTGCTCAGGTGTGTACCATTGCAATTTTTTTGGCCACCAATATGCCGTTTAACAGATTCTCCATGAAAAAGATTTAAATATTTGGCAACTGCAGGAGTTAAAAACAAATTGATGAAATCGTTGGTATTTTGTGTACTATAGTCACAAGGAAACGGACCTGGCAGCTAACTAGTCAACTTCGAGGTATTATATATAGACTTTACATCCTTGCGATTTTCTTTTGCCAACCACTCACTTAGTTAATTGTGGTATGTCGTATCAAGAAGTGCGACTAATGAGTCTTTAATCAGCTCGCTGGAGGGGACAAAAGAAGCCAGAAAGTAGCAGTGTGATTTTTTTTTTGGCCGGCGGTCCCCGCTCATAAACGGGGCTTTGTCTCTCCTCCACTCGCTCTTCCATTGTGATGGGTAATAACGCAGCTCTTGTCCCATCTCCCAGCATCCCCATTTTCCCGGCGGGTTGGGCCGAGCGCGGGTAGACGCCGAGCTTGTTACCATCCTATTCAGGAGCCGTCTCGCGGGTTTAGCACGGAGCGGCGCACGTCTCCATCAGCAGCGTATTCAGGCGAAATCAGCGCGAGGCTGCCACTCTGAAAAGCTCGTCAGCTCTATTGTCAGCGGCTATTAGAGGAATGCTGCAGATTGGATCCACGGGGAAGGAGAGGGGAGTAATAACAACGTGCGCTTTTTGGCTTCAAGTCTGGGGCGTGGAGGAAAATCTCCAGCAGGTTGAAGAGTTGCCGAAAGAATTTAACCGTTTGCTGTGGCTCCTTGAGTTATTACGGGGCACGGCCTCAAGCCGGGGCAATGTACTTTTAGAATATGCAGAGATCAATTAATGCAATTCGTAGAGGTAGATCCAATCATAAAAATTCAATTAAAAAATACAGTCGTCCGCTGTTATTGATCTGCGGCATTTTCGGCACAATGCTCACACAGTCAGTGATGTGAACGCGGGTTAATCCTCTCCTGATCATCCTTGCCTCTGTTGGTTGACTAAAGCCCCTTTTTAAACCAATAGTATGGTTTGCCTATCTTCTATCCATAGACACAACAGAGGGGGAGAGGCTTCTGCTGCAGCAAGTTGTTTTACATCAACATGCAGGAATGACATCCTAACCAAAAAGCATACTTCTCCATACTGGAGCCAGTTGGTTTACAGCAACATACAGGATCTTGAAGAGAAGGAGAGAGGAAAAACCTAGGAAAGGCCAATTAAAGTGAACCAAAAAGTATACCTCTCCATACTGCAGCATTAAGCAGGTGCAGGAAAGAACAGCTCAGCAATCAAGGATGACAGCTGTTTCGTGTGTTGAAGTGGGGATAGACACGAAACAGCTGTCATCCTTGATTGCTGAGCTGTTCTTTCCTGCACCTGCTTTTTTAATGGACATAGTCTTCATATTTGCTATAAAGAATTCACCTTACACTAGAATATCCATCTGTCTGCTTAAAATGATCAAAATCCTGAACCAAATACCTTGAACAACCGAGATGAATTAATTGGTGCTGAACATTTCTGTCTGTGTCTTACTGATATCGGCGGTATTGTAGAAATCGGCAGAGAGCACAAAGTATAATCTGCTCATCCATTCCATTATTGGCTGGTGGACAAATGATGTCCATCCTTTTAAGCAAGGGGATGGGGCTTTATTACCTTTTGTCTATAGTGGGGAGAGGCTCCTGCTGCAGCCAGCTGTCTTTCAGTAACACACAGGCCAGTGAGGAGGAGGAGGAGAGAGGAAAAAAACTAGAAACTAAATTTTGAATGATACGGACCTTCAACTTTAGGATGCCCATACGTGATTAATGGCTTTCGGACTATCATTTGCCCAACAGGCGTCTCTCCCATACACAGGAGCGCTGGCTCAGCCCACTAACTTCTCTGCTGACAGTTTATCTCCAGGAGCAGAAAGCAATTGGCCCGATCAGTATCTTCATGTCAGCCGGATCCTTTGATATCTGCGGCTGCAGCTCACTTCAGTCTGTGTATGGGAGCCCACCTAACCAAGGGTCTTTACTATCTTTTGTCTGCAGACAGTTGAGGGGGGAGGCTTCTGCTGCAGCCAGTTGTCTTACAGCCATAAACTGAGGAGGAGAGGGACATGTCCTGTGACACAGAAGAGTTATAATCTCAATATTAATTGTAATATGAGACACAATAGAAAGAAAATGAGGAGAATAAGGCAGTAGGTGACAAAGTAAACACCTTTAAATGCCATGTAGGCTTCTGGAGGAAGCAGTCTTGAAAAGATATGGGGTACCGTCACACTTGGCGACATTCCAGCGATCCCGACAACGATACGACCTGGTAATGATCGCTGGAACGTCGCTACGTGGTCGCTGGTGAGATGTCAAACAATCAGATCTACTGAACGACGCAGCAACGATTCGGCGACCCGTATAACAACCTCGGCGGTCATTGGGACCCTGTCACACAGCAGCTAGTCTGATCACTCAGACCTACGTGGATGAGTTCTGAGTCGCCAACGAGGTCGTTGTTAAGGCGTCAAACACACCGATGCATGCTGGCCAGCGGGAACCCGACGATCAAAAAATGGTCCAGGCCATTCTAACACGACCAGCGATGTCACAGTGGGGTCCCGGTCGCTGCTACGTGTCAAACATAGCGAGATCACTGACGAGGTCGCTACCGATCTCGCTATGTGTGACGGGGGCTTATAACTTCGTCTGTGGACTATCTTAAAGGACAATGCTTAGGCTGGATTTCCATTTTTTCCATTGTGGTCAGTACTTTTATAGGTGTGAATAAGTAAAGGTTGGGAGGTGTTCAGTCTGTCACCCCGGATTCTGTCCCTGACACCTCCCGACCCCAGGGTAAGCTTTCTCCAGCCGGGCGTTTTCCATGCAGCAGCTACTCTGGGGGAAATATTGTTCAACATAGCTGCTATTCAGATGGCTGGTAATACAGAGGGTGGATAACAATGGAGGCGCTCCATCTTGTAGGCGGTTTAATCAAAACTCGAGTATATATTCGAGTATATAGATCTACATCTCATCATCTTGTATCCCTACGATTTGGAAGGGAGCGCAGTCAATAATATGGGACAGGACGACTTTGACTGCCCCATATGGATCTTGAAGACTTGAAGCAAGGATCACCAAGCTACATCTTGCCTACTCTGGACACATTATACAAAGAGCGCAATCATTGGAGAAGAATATCATGGTCGGAAGAATGGCAGGAACAAGGCGAAGAGGAAGACCAGCAATCTTTTGGCTTGATACAATCAATATAATGATGGAGAAGACCCTTATGGACCTATCTAGGCTTGGAGAAGACCCTGGTGGACCTATCTAGGCTTGGGAAAAAAAACGTGGTTGACCTCTCTAGGCTTGGAGAAGACACTGGTTGGTGGACCTATCTAAGCTTGGAGAAGAACCTGATAGACCTATCTAAGCTTGGAGAAGAACCTGATGGGCCTATCTAAGCTTGGAGAAGACCCTGATGGACCTATCTAGGCTTGCAGAAGACCCTAATGGACCTATCTAGGCTTGGAGAAGACCCCGGAGGACCTATCTAGGCTTGGAGAAGACCCTGGCGGACCTATCTAGGCTTGGAGAAGACACTGGTGGACCTATCTAGGCTTGGAAAAAACTTGGTTGACCTATCTAGGCTTGGAGAAGACACTGGTTGGTGGACCTATCTAAGCTTGGAGAAGAACCTGATGGACCTATCTAAGCTTGGAGAAGAACCTGATGGACCTATCTAAGCTTGGAGAAGAACCTGATGGGCTTATCTAAGCTTGGAGAAGACCCTGGTGGACCTATCTAGGCTGCATAAGATCGATTATCCTACTGCGCGTTCATCCATCAAGTCGCCATAGCTTGAAAATCATAAAATGTATCCCGACAATTAAGAGGACATTGCCTGTATGTAGTGCAGAGTTGCCTTCTCAGATTCCCACACTCAGTAATATTTCTTTTCCATAGAGCCCATTAACAGTAATCTCTACTTAGTGCCCTGTGTTCTGTGATGAGAGGACACGAATAGTCCCGAGTACCGCTAACACCAATGCACCTCCAGAATGATCCTATTACTCCGGGACCATCTGCACATTTTTCTACCTTCTCCGGAGTCCGTTTAGAGATGTTCTGTAAGCGCCACGGCTGGATTATTTCTTGTTTTATCTCACTCCGGCTGTTTAAAATTGCCAAAGCTATTACCAGGAGTCACCAGAAGCCAGAAAGCTTGAGAAGCCGCAAAATGGGATAAAGCCTCCGTCTCCAAATTGAATGTAATTGCTTCTTCACATCACGCAGGTTCTCCCTTTGTGCTGATCTCGGCTCGGTACAGCCGAGTAATTCAGGCATGTGATTTATTTCTTCTGAGCTCTGCGTGAGACATATTTATAGGGAAGATAATATCCCCGGCTGGAAGTGGCCTCCGTGACGTCAATCCTCAGTTTGTTTTGTTGTCCCTTGGAGAAGCGTCCCGCTTGCACACACTGCCTCGCTTTGTGTCTAACCAGCCGCCATGTAGATGCTGTTCTGGGCATGGACGTGGGGAGGTGGAACAGTCAGCGACACGGCAAACAGAAGAGAATGAGAGTCCGCTAACAAAACCGAAACATTGTGATCCGGGAAAGCATATTCTGCTTGGAAAATATTATTGCATCGGCTGCCAAAATATAGAAAGGCAGCATTGTCCTTCCTTGGGTTTAGTGGCGATCCCTTATCCAGTAACCGGGTGCAAAATTACAGTGCACACGGTGCTGCCCAGTGTATGGTTTGGAGGGGGGCAAAAAGGATTGGCAAGAGCAACTCTTTCTTTTCTTGCCTATGGTAAAATAAACTCACCCTCAACTATCAGATTTCTTCTAGTTACTGGATAAATGGGTACGTAGCCCCCCCATATAAGGACCCTGTTTAATATTGGCACAATCTCTTTATCCACCACATACTGTGACTACTATTTTTTTGCTTATACAGTCGGTGGTGCTCCTACTTAAAGTGTTTTTGGAAAATTAGTTAAAATTATTGAGGTGTGTGTCTTTTAATAAATAGAACCAGTGGCGGAACTACCGTGGTGCAGCTGGTGCAGCTGCACCAGGGCCCCAGCCGGCTAGGGGGCCCCTTCAAGCCTGGAGGGGGGGCCCCCAGCCGACCCCCGCAAGCCGCCGTCGGAGGAGAGGAGGGTCAGGCAAGGGAAGCAGAAAGCTTCCTGCTTCCCCTGCCTGATCGCGCCCCTCCTCTCCTCTGCCCCTCCGACTCCCAGGAGCGCACTCGCGCAATCGCCAGCACCACATTGCACCCAATCCCCCTGCTCCTCAACATGGCTGCACCAGGGCCCCCTTGGGTAAAGGTCCACCACTGAATAGAACTATAGGTTCCAGAAGACCGGTGTACAAACCCCCAGTCTCGATACATTGCCTTTATCGCGGGATTTCAGGTTTTACCACCTGAATGGGCTCCAATGGAATAGAAAAGCTATGGGCAACTCAACAATGAAGTCACTGGATGAGGCCTTCACATTAAGGAACATCTCACTGGTGATGAAGACACGGCTCGTACCTAGTCTGGTCTGTTCGGTAGTAACATATGGAAGTGACACCTGGAGGATAAAGGAACGAGACAGGAGAAGAACCAACACCTTCGAAATGTGGATCTGGAGAAGGATGATATCAATATCATGGATAGCAAAAAGAACAAACATCAATTCTGGAATAAATCAAGCCAGACATGTCCCTGGAAGAAAAGATCACCAAGGTACGACTTCATCATACTAAGAGAGAAGGACATTGTTGTTGGAAGAATAGAAGGAACAAGGTGACGAGGAAGACCAGCAACCTGAAGGCTTGATGAAATCAAGATAAAGGCAGTGAAGACCCTGGTGAACCTACATATCCTTGAGAAGACATTGGGCTTGGAGAAGACCCTGGTGGACCTGTCTAGGCTTGAAAACCCCGATGGACCTGTTTGGGCTTCGACAAAGCCCAGCTAGGCCAATCTAGGCTTGGAGAAAACCTGGTTAGACCCATCTAGGCTTAGAGAAGACCCTGGTGGACGTATCTAGCCTTGGAGAAGACCCTGATGGACCTGTCTAGGCTTGAAAACCCTGATGGACCTGTTTGGGCTTCGACAAGGCCCAGCTAGGCCAATCTAGGCTTGGAGAAAATCTGGTTAGACCCATCTAGGCTTAAAGAAGACCCTGTTGGACGTATCTAGGCTTGGAGAAGACCCTAGTGGATGTATCTAGCCTTGGAGAAGACCCTGTGGACGTATCTAGCCTTGGAGAAGACCCTGGTGGACCTATGTAGGCTTGAAGAAGACCCTGGTGCACCTGTCTACTCTCGTGCAAGATCGATCGTCCTACAGTGTGTGACATCCATCAAGTCGTCTTGGCACCAGATCGAATTTACATAAATTAAATTAGCCCCAATTAATGATAGATTCAGCAGGAGTCTAATTGTAAGCCCTGTGCCGCTGGTTTGGACGGAAGATATTACACGTCTGTTTCATATCAGATACACAATCACATCACAGCGGCTAGTGCCAGGGGTTCACCCTAGAAGGTTGCAAGGAGATGATGAGGGTTTCATTGTTTCAAGCAGTCCTCTTCATTCCAGACCCTCACAGCTTCTAGGTCGGAGGACGATCATTTCTTCCATCTCGGTGGCTCTTTACTTCCCGCGAGTCCTCCTTTGTTTTCCATCTTACCAGCAAAGCCAATTATTTTGTTATTTCGTGCCCGTTATAGCTATCACTGCGTCTTTCCCCGGAAGCGTCCTCGTAGGTTAAGGACTTAACTGTTTAGTAGCCGCTCGCGTTCCTTGCCCGTGTCTTGAGTAGTTGAAGTAGAAGCTTTCCATCGTGAGACTTATTGGACGCCGCGTGGCCTCTGCCGGTGCCCTAAATGCGGCAGCGGATTTCTTTGTAGAGCGGCAAGAAATCTAATGAGCTGGTGTAAAGGGATATAGCGGCTAAACATTGTAAGGGCTCATACACAAGTGTATACCATTATAACCATTTAAAGGGGGTCATCCACCGGAGATAAATCATCTCTTATCCCAACGATTCGGAATCATTTATGGACCGATGAGGATCCAACCCGTCTGATTGGCAGAATGGGAAACTTTTATCCTTCAGAAGAATTGAGTGGCCGTACACATCCTTGACCGCCCGTCATTCTGTTCATTCCCTGCTTGGGTTTTTATGGCATCGTCATAGATAATGAATGGGATGGCAGCTGGCGGTCACCGAATTGATCACCGTGGCGCACAACATGTTTCCTTATCCCTTAGATGAATATTATTTTACCAATATTTTGCAACTCCTTCTTAAAGCCGAAGTCACCTCCCATAAATGTTGATTATTCCCTTCCAGTATAAATGCCGCTGTCCTCCTGAATTCGGCGTCGTCTTCCTTTTGCTCCTGCGCCTCTGCGTTCCGGAGATATGGCTTCCGCTTCCCAGTAGATAAATCTTGTCTTTCTGCCAAGTGGGTGTGGTTATCAACACTTTTGTGGGCATCTCCTTGAGAACCACGCCCAGTTGGATAATAAAAAGACTAGATTCATATGCTGGGAAGAAAGGGCCGTATCTCCGGAACGGAGTGACGCAGGAACAAAAGAGAAACATCGCCGCATTCAGGAGAACAGCGGCGTTTAGACAAGGTAAAAAATAATAAGCTTCGCCTCCTAAAACACTTAATAAGATGCGTCACAGCCGTCATCTTAGAAGTTTCCCTGTGGCAGTCGATGAAGTTCTTGGTGCAATGGAGTCCTGGCAGCCGGCGCTCGTACGTCTCATGATGACACTTATCATAGATCTTTATACTGGCGGCTAAATCAACAAATGATCTGTTATCTGGAGGAGCCGGCGCTCTCCCTCTCGCTGAATGACAATGATCCGTGTTTCAGCGTTGACTATTTTTTTTTACATCTATCTGAAGACAGAAGCGGAGAGAGAACGAGAGACGAGCGATCACATCCGTCACACTTCATTTACAGGATAATTTGTTGCTACGTCTTCAGGTTTATAGACATCATAGTGGTGGTTTATAGGAGACGGTCTGATTAATCCCAGGGACTGATGATCGTCTGTCACGTTCCCCAGAGACCCGATTACTCCGCTCCTGAGGATTTACAGTGACGCTGGAACAACATCACAGTCTAGATTGATATTACTTATTACTGTAATATAAATTGCTGCTAACAAAAGAAACATCATCCACAAAGTCATGAAAAACTTTCCTGAAAGCTAAAATATAAAGCGAGAAGTAACTATGTCAGGGGAATGGATGACGGCTGCTCAGGGTGCATGGTGGCTGCTCGGGGCATGACGACTGCTCAGGGTGCATGGCGCTGCTCGGGGCATGACGACTGCTCAGGGTGCATGACGACTGATCGGGGGCACGATGCATATCATCCAGGCCCTGAGTGGGTTATCCAAGTAAAACTGCACTTTTAGGCTGAGTTCAAACATTGCAAATGAGTTGCCTTTTTTTCATTTTTTTCTGCTCTTTTTGTATTTTCTTCTTTTTTTTTTCTTTCCTGTCTAATCTTTTCTCTTTTATTTTGCTTTTTTTTCTATTTTCTTTTCTTTTTTTTTCCTCATCTTTTCTTTGTCTATTTGAATTTATTTTTTTTCTTTTTTTTCTTTTTGGTTTTCTTTTTTTTTTTTTTTTTTCTTCTTATTTTTTTCCTTGTTCTTTGTATTCTCCTTGTTTTTCTTGTTCTTTTTGTTGTTCGTCTCCTTCTTTTTCTAATTCTTCTTGTTCTCCTTTTCATTCTACTCCTCTTTCTTCTTGTTTCTTCTTCTCCTTGTTCATCTTCTTCTCCTTCTTGTTGTTGTTCTCCTTCTTGTTTTTCTTCTTGTTCTTCTCCATCTTGTTCTTGTTATTCTTCTCCTTGCTCTTGTTTTTTTTTTTTTTTCTCTCCTTGTTCTTCTCTTTCTCATTGTTCTTGTTCTTCTTCCCGTTCTTGTTCTTCTGTTTCTCCTTGTTCTTCTGTTTTTCCTTGCTCTTTTTCTCTCCTTGTTTTTCTTATTCTTTTTGTTGTTCGTCTCCTTCTTTTTCTAATCCTTCTTGTTCTCCTTTTATTCTACTCCTCATTCTTCTTGTTCTTCTCCTTGTTCATCTTCTTCTCCTTCTTGTTCTTCTCCATCTTGTTCTTGTTATTCTTCTTCTCCTTGCTCTTGTTCTTTTCTTTCTCCTTGTTCTTCTGTTTCTCATTGTTCTTGTTCTTCTCCTCATTCTTGTTCTTCTCTTTCTCCTTGTTCTTCTCTTTCTCCTTGTTCTTCTCTTTCTCCTTGTTCTTCTCTTTCTCCTTGTTTCTTTCTTTCTACTTGTTCTTTGTTCTCTTTCTCCTTGTTCTTCTCATTCTCCTTGTTCTTGTTCTCTTTTTGTTCTTCTCCTTCTTGTTCTTGTTTTCTCCTTGCTCTTGTTCTTTATCCTTGCTCTTCTCTTTCTCATTGTTCTGTTCTTCTTCTCCTCATTCTTGTTCTTCTGTTTTCCTTGTTCTTTTCTTCTCCTTGTTTGTCTTTCTTCTTTTTGTTGTTCGTCTCCTTCTTTTTCTAATTCTTCTTGTTCTCCTATTCATTCTACTCCTCATTCTTCTTGTTCTTCTTCTCCATGTTCTCTTCTTCTCCTTCTTGATCTTCTCCATCTTGTTTTGTTATTCTTCTTCTCCTTGCTCTTGTTCTTTTCTTTCTCCTTGTTCTTCTCTTTCTCATTTTCTTGTTCTTCTTCTCCTCGTTCTTGTTCTTCTGTTTCTCCTTGTTCTTCCCTTTCTCATTGTTCTTGTTCTCCTCGTTCTTCTCCTTTTTGTTCTTCTCCATCTTGTTCTTGTTATTTTCCTTCTCTTTGCTCTTGTTCTTCTCTTCTCCTTGTTCTTCCTCTTTCTCCTTGTTCTTCTCTTTCTCCTTGTTCTTGTTCTCCTTCTCCTTGTTCTTCTCTTCTCCTTGTTCTTGTTCTCCTTCTCTCATTCTTCTCCTTTTTGTTATTCTTCTTGTTATTCTCTTTCTCCTTGTTCTTCTCTTTCTCCTTGTTCTTCTCTTTCTCCTGTTCTTGTTCTCTTCTCCTTGTTCTTTCATCTCCTTGTCTTGTTCTCCTTCTCCTCGTTCTTCTCCTTTTTGTTCTTCTTCTTGTTCTTCTCTTTCTCCTTGTTCTTGTTCTCCTTCTCCTTGTTCTTCTCATTCTCCTTGTTCTTGTTCTCCTTCTCCTTCTCCTCGTTCTCTCCTTTTTGTTCTTCTTCTTGTTATTCTCTTTCTCCTTGTTATTCTCCTTCTCCTTGCTCTTGTTCTTCTTTCTCCTTGTTCTTCTTTTCTCCTTGGTATTTTTCTTTTCTCCTTGCTCTTCTTCTTGTTCTTTTCATTCTTGTTCTTCTCCTTTTCCTCCTTCTCCCTATTCTTCTTCTCCTTCTTCTTTTCACAACATGTTAATGCACCTCTCAGTCAATGTTTAAGCCAAGCACTGGTCCTTGTAGGTGACTCTGCCCTAAGAAAAGAAATGTAACATACTTGGAGCACCTGTGGCTGAGTGGTTCACGTACAGGTTTTCAGGCTGTTTGCATCCTTGTCATATTTGATTGTCTTGCGTCATTTGCAGGAGAAGCGGCGCATGCGCAGAACAGGAGATAGAGTGTCTCCAGGTTGAGCGGCTCATCTCTGCCTTGACGCCTCCATACATAGCTGACCGTCAGCTGCACTTGCTGAAACTGTCCAGCTCGATAAGCCGATTGTCGTCTCTTTTAAACCGTCCAGTACACAGCACACGTACGCTCATCAGAGCTGAGAGTGCATATCAATTATTCTCAGAAAAGGGTCACACACTTGAAATTCAGCTGATTTCTACCTGTCACAGGAGAGATTCAGGAGTGTGTCAGTCCTGCCCCTAATTTGTGTACAACCAGCAAAAGGATAGGCCATCAATATCACAGTCCTCCACTACAATGAGTGTAACGCTAAGGCTTAGACCATAACTTGCATGCGATAGACTAAAGAGCCGCCTAGGAAATCACACATTGGGAAACTGTTCCTTTCCCTACGAGAATCATAACGCTGTTACTGAAGAGAATCCTTTTGATGCTGCAGGATAATGTATGCCGCCTTTGTTTTCTTGCAGGTGGACATTGCCAAATGTCACTACTTGGTTGATTTAGATACGGCCACCAAGACGGCCCGGGAGCCACGGTACTCTGCAAAGGAAGAATGGACGGTTATAGCTTACAAGCCGTTCCTGGATGCTGCAAGGTAAGACCAACAGGGAGCAGCCGCCATGGCAGAAGTAGCAAAAACTAGAAGGGGTCTGTCCCTTTACGCCAGATTCTGGGGTCAGAAAGCTGCAAAACGTGTTGCATTGGCAACCTGTGTAAGATGTTGCAGCTTTTTGCTTTTATTCACTAACGGTGGCACGTTTCTAAAGGGTGGGTCAGGCCTAGCCAAGTGTCCTTGCACCAGGCAACACCGTTCCCCATAAAACCCAGGTACATTGTATCTGAACTCTGTGGCAGTGTATGGATGGTGTAGCTTACATTTTTTGGAACACAGAGACCCGAGTCAACAAGTCTGGCGTTTTGTACCCCAATTTGGATGAGTAGGATGTGTACGCCTCCTAAGATGTGTAACGGTCACTGAAGCATGCATCCGGGAATGAACCCACTAGGCTGCGGCACCGATCTTGACCTGGAGGAGCAAACCTGAGCATCTACTGAGACTACCGTGGATAGGCTTGCAATGGTAGCAGCTGCAGGGGATCTCTGTACCACAACAGCTGGCCCCAGGGGCTGAGCTCCTACAGGCATAGGCGCACCCAAGGGGGGGGACCTACGTGTCTGGACCCCTCCCTTTGGACGGCTCTGAGAAGTGGTGCA
The DNA here is from genome assembly GCA_033576535.1 of Allobates femoralis. Lineage (NCBI taxonomy): Eukaryota > Metazoa > Chordata > Amphibia > Anura > Aromobatidae > Allobates > Allobates femoralis. Next base: position 27,092,362 of record JARQOC010000009.1, on the reverse strand, counting down.
GTACACAAGGAGCTGGGCCCCTATGTCAGGAGACAGGAACAATTACACAGCACCCAAGGGCCCACAAAAGAGGCTGCTTTTAGGGGGGCTTCGCTCCCCCAAACACCCCCACCGGGGGCTTTGCCCCTCGGAACCCCGCTGGGGGGTGACACCCCTCTTTCAGGGCCGGTGTGTGTTTCTTGGAACCCTACCTTGGGAAATTTCTGGGTGCGCCACTGCCTACAGGCAAGAAAAAAAGGGAGAGAAGGGGCGCATGTGTAGGATCACTATAGCTCAGTTAATATGGCGTTATTACAGGTGGCCACTCACCTGTTTAGGTTGTGCACGACCTGCACAACCCGGTGTAATAGCCTCTGATATATGGGGGACCCCCGGCAATATGCACGCTCCGCTCCTTCGACCTCGCTGGTCCCCAGCTGTCCGTACAGGACCTTTCCGGTCACGTGGCGCCGGTCCCGGATGTGCGTCACTGCTTTTTACCTAGGGAACGCCAGATCCTTCACCTCTGTGCCCTCGCTGTGCTGCTCCAGCCGCTGATCCCTCAGGGGGAATAGAAGCTTGTAAGAATATGATTTAGCGGTCTTGTAGAAGCGCTACTAAAGCTCAGGCACCAGGATGATAGGGTTTATGAACAGCAATCTCTATTTTCCCCTCACAGCTCCACAGTGGAGCTGTGAGGGGAAAATAAAGATTGCTGTTCATAAACCCTATCATCCTGGTGCCTGAGCTTTAGTAGCGCTTCTACAAGACCGCTAAATCATATTCTTACAATACTGCCTACAGGCAGGCACAGTCTCTGGTGTATATAGATGCAGCCGGGCAGCTGGTAGAACTGGTGCAGCGGGCATGGCGGCAGGGTTGGTTCGGCTGGAGCTGTAGGTACGGCTGCCACTGGATAGATGCTGACTGGCATAGAGGGTACAGCAGCAGCTGTCATAGATGGTATATGCAGATGTAGCGGGGCTGCACAACAGACACAGGTTAGGTAAGGCACATAACAAAGGAACAGCAAAGTAAAGGGGACTTGACATCTGGCAGTATGTCCCTAAGCATAGACCACATTGCTCAGGCACTTCCCAAATGGTGAAGGTAGCTTAAATACCTGTGCTTCTCAGCCGCAGGCTGGGAAGCATTACCTGGCAGGGCACCCTGACCCTTTATAAAATGAGGGCATGTCACGCACACAACCTAAGCTCACTCCCTGGGGGCCTGTGCATTGTGCTCAGACCCTGGGAGCAGAAAGCAGCAGACGGAGCCCGGGCAGAACTGTGGAGTCACCAGTCACCCTGCTGTGGAGATGCCGGCGCTGGGACAGATGCTACAAGGTGGATCAATGTGCTGCACTTGTGACTGCTCCATTACTGTCAGAATTTACGCCACTTTTGTGGCATAAACGATGGAGTCTCTCGGTCACGCTCGGCTATGACCTCCTTCCTGTTAAGCTCTGCCCATATTCTCCAAAGCTTGGCACAACTTTTTGCAACATTTCAAACAGATTTACACCTGAATTCCCGTAAGACTGATCAATCGGATTTCAAAAAAAATCCTTCCTTCCTTATGACACGGCGATGAGGATGTGGCAGTTTTATTATCCAAAGCCCCAACCCTAACAGCCAAGATTGGGGATAACTCTGATCCCGGCCAGTCACACCAATATATGCTGCCCATGACATCCCACTGATGGATATAGAGAGTGGGGGGGTCTCTATCACATGGAGGCCGATGGAGCTTTCCAGTGATCCCGATCAGTGATAAATAACGGTGCGGGGGGCATCAGTTTTTACAATTCCTGGGGTCGGGGGGATGTCGTAAAACCTGCATCTCCAGTGTGAAACCAACCTAAGGCCCCTTTCACACTAGCGTTTCTGTCCACGGATCCGGACAGAAAACGCATTTGCCGCCTAACGGCTGCACTTTCAGTCACTTGCGGCAAGCCCCATCCATTGTCTATGGGGCTTGCGGCAAGTGCAGTGTTGCCGCGATCTAGCACTTACGGCAGTTGCGGCAAGAAAAAAAAAGCTGCAAGCGGCAGGTTTTTTCGCGTCCGGAAGTGCCGTATCTGCTGCATCTGCAGAACCGCACTTGCCGCATCGGACTGCAAGCCCCATAGACAATGCATGGGGCTTACCGGATCCGGACCGCAAGTCGGCCGGTAGGTGGTCAATCCGGCAATTAGCAGCGCCACCTGCGGACCGGCCGCAAAGCATAGCAAAACGCTGATGTGAATGGGGCCTTAGTGATGCGCGAGCACTACAATGTATGGGTTCATCGTAACGAACTGTTTGATGCTTGGACGGGCGCGTCTCGAGTAAGGAAAGATCTTCTGGAAAAATACTTTGAGTTCTCCTTTGACTTCCATTATATTCGGTACGGAAGTTGCCCCGTCTGAGCATCAAAATGCTCATTACTGAGTACCCATACATTGCAGTGCTCGCTCATCACTAGTACCGATAGTTGGCATTGCAGCACCATAATAACATTTATCCATGCAGGATATTTTTTTTGTTACCATCCAGTCTTTGTGTCCCCCTCTATCCATCCTGACATATTAATAAGGACGTCGTTGATATTGCTGACGTCGCCCAACCCGCTTCTCCGTAGAGGGCACCTTACCTTATCTCTCCTCTGGCGGAGCGTTCACAGAGTTATCACGCCTCACTGTCACCGTCGCCGTATCTATCCCCCCCAAGGACGTCATTAAAAGCAGAGCCGTCGCCTCCTCTCCATCACAGTTTTATTTTTCCCCTGCCTTCACGTGCGTCATCCGCAGCCCCTCAGGTGGAGAGGACAGGATTCACAGCGCCAAGGTTAGGGCATTATCATCCATATTACGTGTGTGCGTCCCCGTGCGCAGACAGCTCCGCGTTCCCCTCCAGAGATCACACACGTGGGGGGGGGGGGGGGATTTTGCTTTCTAGTCCCAGGGGCTCATGAAGAAAAAAAAAGAAGAGCTTGGTCAGCATGGCTCATTGTTCTCCTGCCATTTGTCAGGTTAAGACATACAGCATTGACGTCAAAGCCGCGTCTCCACTTAGGTTGGGATGAGGGGCGGACGGCTGCTCGGATTCCATCATCCCCCTGCTCCGATCCATGCGGCCGCGTGCAGCGATAACTACCCGGATTAATTCATTTTCTCTGCCTCGTTGCAGCCCGGGGGCTTTCGTTACTACAATAGAGAAGAAAAAAATAAAATAAAAAGTTTTACGAGCGGAATAATTTGTGCCATATTTCCGGCCGCCCCCGCTGGGCGCAGGGACAGAGTGTAAATTGGTATCTGGATTTATTACATTGGAAGCTTTGTGTGTGAACCCATCCGCAGAAGGAGCCAATGATAGACTATATAAAAAACATAGAAATGGACGTATCATATTGGTTCTATAATCACATTAGCTGACACTAATTCTTACATTTCAACAAACTTTGTCATTAAATCAATAGTACAAGCAAATATAAGAAACTTCATAATGTATGTTATCAGAGTCATCTGCATCTTTCTCCCCTTATGAGCCACTTCTCTCTCCTCATTATTTACTCTGAAAAGCTACCTAAATCAATTGATAACTTCCTGCTTAAGACAAGACAGACTCTCCGAAACAAGGGATGAGAGGCAGATAGATCGTACTGCAGCTTTCCGTCTTACCCCAGTGCTGGATTCACATCTACTCCGCTCACTACTTGTCACGCTGGGAGGGGTCGGGGTAGCCAGGAGCTGGACGAAGGGCATCAGGGGAGCCTACTCTGGCCCTGATACTGGGGTCCCTGACTCGCCCTTATCTCAAAGGTAACTGTAAAGGTGATGAGGTGATAGGTTGGCGGCTCGAATCTCAAGTCCCTAAAGCTCCTGAGAAGCCCTAGGCATAAGCCCCTACCTCCACCCACGGACCACGGAGCCCAGCAACTTCCAAGGGAAAAAAAAAACACAGCAGCTTCAGATCAGCACTCACACTAGGTTACAGTCCAGAAGTGAACTGAAATCAGCAACAACAGGCGGATGTGAGCTGACCCATTCATGGCCGAGGGGTGAGGAGCAGCCAGCCCAGACACACCCCCTCAGTTCACCTAAGCATGAGTCATATTCATCACACGCACCTTCAACCTGCTCCCGCTCATCAGCTTCCTCTCCACACTGAGCAGGGGAAAAAAAGGCTTCATTTAAATCACAGCAGCAGCACTTCCATACTACAAGGCAGTCAATACGTAACACTACTGCTGTATAATGTCCTCCATGCTGTTGTTTTGTAGTAAGTGTTCTATCTCATAACAGAGCTGAATTCACGTGTACACTACTCAGTCCTGCTGCATAATGTCCTCCATGCTGCTGAATTCACACACTGCTCAATCCTCCTATATAATTTCCTCCATTCTGCTGCTTTCAAGTAAGTGTTTTATCTCGGCACACTGCTGAATTCGCAGTTACAGTGATCAGTCCTCCTGTATAATTTCCTCAATTCTGCTGCTTTCCAGTGTTTTATTTTTGCACAGAGCTGAATTCACAGCTACACTGCTCAGTCCTGCTGCGTTATGTCCTACATGCTGCTGAACGTACAACTACACTGCTCCGTCCTACTGTATAATGCCCTCCATGCTGCTGAATTCACAATTACCCTGCTCCGTCTTGCCGTATAATGACCTCCATGCTGCACTGCTCCGTCCTGCTGTATAATGTCCTCCATGCTGCTGAAATCACAGCTGCACTGCTCAGTACTGCTATATAATGTCATCCATGCTGCTACTTTCCAGTACGCATTTTTTTTAATCATTGAGCTGTATTCAGAGCTACATTGCTCAGTCCTGCTGTATAATGTCCTCCATACTGCTGCTTTCTAGTAAGTGTTTTATCTCACCACAGAGCTGAATTCACATCTACACTGCTCAGTACTTCTGCATAATGGCCTCAATGCTGCTACTGTTTCTAACCATGTGCTACATAGAGACAGGAGAGCAGGGATCTCTCATTTCTGTGTGAGCTGTGTATGAGAGACATCATAGCAGCTATTCTCTACCCACCAGCTCAGAGAGAACTGAAAATTAGAGCGAGAGGCTGCAAAGGGGAAAACTGGACACAATTTGTAAAACGGTCACAAATCTTGTTATTCCTCATGTACACATATAGTTGTCCCATTACTGAGATAGATGATAGCTGGTGCTTTTAAAATTCTATGGAGGGGAAAGAGGGGAGGAAATGAAAGATCAGTCCAGTTATCGTGGCACTATAGGGAGCGGTCACCGTTCAACATACAGTGAGCACGGTAAACATTTGATTGACAGCCTGCTCTCTAGACTGTGTGGGTGCAGAGCCAGCCATCAATCATTGTGCTGGAGAGTGATCACAGCTGTGCTCTCAGTAAGGTGAGTGGTGACTGTAACCACTCCCTGCACCTCCCTGATGACTGGAAACAAGCAGCTGCAGGGAGAATATCAGTTCATATTCTCCCTGTAGCCTCTGCCCAATAAAAAGCTAGTAATTGTTCTACTCTTGTATAGAAATCTTTGTGATGTCTAAGGGTCTGGCCGACAGTCTAATCAGGGTCCGTGTATCTTTGACTCTTTTCCCTGACACTTGATCTGTTTGCTCAGGGTGCAGCTAGGGTTGAAGTACATATGCATGCTCAGCCAATCCGAGTGTGCAGGTGTAATTAGGGGATAAGGGGTGTTGAGCAATGACTTTGACCCAGCACGTGTTCTTGATACCTAGATGGTGGTTTCAGGAAACTCTGCCCGGAAATTGCAGCAGCATTTGGTGACGGACAGGCGATGCAGAACCTCTTTAAGAGCCGCATCCCTCCAAAGGCTGTGAGGAGGAAACCCTGATCCCGTGCAGGGTGAAATGTAATATTCCTCCACTTAATCGTCAGCTGCAAGCCAAGCAGTGAAGAACAGCGTCGTCAGCGAGGTTCCCCGGGTGACAGGTGATTAGCGAGCCTGGCGCTCACCTCCCCAGCTGGCGCTGTCAGGGCACACACCACCGCTAATAGGATTGTGCTGTAGACTGCGCCGCCACGGTCAAAACACAAACCAACAGATATTAATATGTGAAATGGGATTAGCCAAATTCCTGGCTCACATTGATTGCGGCTAATGAGCACGTTCTGCAGCTGTGTCGGCGGATGCTATAATAAGCTGCGAGCCGGAGACTTCCAGGACACCGCCGCAGGATTTTCAGTATGATAGGGAAACTCTCAGGACCCCTAGTGATACGGCTGTATATGTCCCGGGACAACAATAGGAATGATACCAGTCTTCTGATAACACTGGTCAACAGCATTTTTGGTGCCAAAGATATTTCATTGAATTTAGGGTAACTTTGGGGTGCTGATTCTGAATATGTCATCAGTTTTGCCAGATTGGCTCAAGTTTTTGAGATTTTTCGTAAAATGTGTAACAAAAAAGACGTTTTTTGCTACTTTTTTAACGAAGTCTGTTATGTTTCTTCTATGTTTTGTCAGTGTATATTCACCACAAATGTAACAGAATGAGTCTGGATCGTTAAGACAACTTCTTCTTGATGAGTTCATGCTTTTCACTGGACAACAGACAACAAACATAAAGTTAGTGCAAAAATCAAGCTATGAACAAACTTTTAGAACACTAATTAACACAAAACTATATTGAGAACTGCTCAGTTCAAGTACTAATCCAAAGAAATTAATGAGATGATGCGTCGCATTTACCAACAAGTGCTATAAATAAGATACCAAAAATCTCAAAAACTTGAGCCAATCTGGCAAAACTGATAGCATATTCAGAATCAGCACCCCAAAAATACCCCAAATTCATTAAAATATTTTGGGCACCAGAAAGAAAAATTTTTTTTGTTGACCTGTGTAATCCGGTGTGCCAGTACTGACATATCAAGCTGAAAGCTACATGCAATTTGACCACGTGTGATTTTGGTGGTGTGACTATGCTCTCTGTGCCCAAGGGAAGTGGCGACACGCTCTGTGCCCCAGGGGAGTGGGCGATGTGCTCTGTGCCCTGTAGGTGTGACTATGCTCTCTGTGTCCTGGGGTTGTGGCGATGTGCTCTGTGCCCCATAGGTGTGACTATGCTCTCTGTGCCCCAGGGGAGTGGGTGATGTGCTCTGTGCCCTATAGGTGTGACTATGCTCTCTGTGCCCCAGGGGAGTGGGTGATGTGCTCTGTGCCCTATAGGTGTGACTATGCTCTCTGTGCCCCAGGGGAGTGGGTGATGTGCTCTGTGCCCTATAGGTGTGACTATGCTCTCTGTGCCCTGGAGTGTGGCGATGCTCTCAGTACCCTAGGGGTGTGGTCATGCGCTCAGTGCCCTGGGGGTGTTGTGATGCACTCTGTGCCCTGGGGGTGTGGGGATTGTACTCAGTGCCCTGGCGTTGTGGCAATGTACTCTGTGCCCTGGCGTTGTGGCGATGCGCTCTGTGCCCTGGCAGTGTGGCAATGCGCTCTGTGCCCTGGGAGTGTGGTGATGTGCTCTGTGTCCCAGGGGAGGGGACGATGCTTCTTGCCCTGGGGGAATGGCGATGCGCTCTGTGCCCTGGGGGTGTGACGATGTACTCTGTGCCCTAGGAGTGTGGCGATGTACTCTGTGCCTAGGAGTGTGGCGATGTACTCTGTGCCCTGGGGGTGTGGCGATGCACTCTGTGATCTTGGGGATGTGGCGATGCGCTCTGTGCCCTGAGGGTGTGTGCAATGCGCTTTGTGCCTAGGGGTGTGGTGATGCACTTTGTGCCCTGGGGGTGTGGCGATGCGCTCTGTGCCCTGGGGGTGTTGCGATGCTCTCAATGCCCTGGCGTTGTGCTCAGTGCCCTGAATTTGTGGCGATGCTCTCTGTGCCCTAGCGGTGTGGAGACGCGCTCTGTGCCCTGGCAGTGTGGTGATGCGCTCTGTGCCCTGGCAGTGTGGCGATGCGCTCTGTGCCCTGGGGGTGTGGTGATGCGCTCTGTGCCCCGGCATTGTGGCGATGCGCTCTGTACCCTGGTGTTGTGGCGATGCTCTCTGTGCCCTGGGGTGTGGTGATGCCCTCTGTGCCCTGGGGTGTGGCGATGCGCTCTTTGCCCTGGTGTTGTGGTGATGCCCTCTGTGCCCTGGCATTGTGGTGATGCGCTCTGTGCCCTGGCGTTGTGGTGATGCACTCTATGCCTTGGCGTTGTGGCGATGCGCTCTGTACCCTGGTGTTGTGGTGATGCACTCTGTGCGCTGGCGTTGTGGCGATGCACTCTGTGCTCTGGGGACACTGAGGTGCTGTCAGTCAGAAAAGGTAGGTGGAGATTCAGCAGCAGCAGGGAGGAGGAACACTGAGAAGCTGCCAGTGGGGCTCTATGGATGAAGATAGCTTTTGAACTGTTATTGAAGGGTTATGCAGCTATTCTGATATGGATTTTCAAAGTGAATACACTGGCGCCATCAGGTCTAACAGATCTTTTTAATAATGAATGCGGTTTGTATTGTGAAATCGCATGACAGATCCCCCCTTTAATAAGCCTGGTAACACAGCCGTTAATATTAGGACAAATCAGTCCCCCCCCCGTCTTCCAAAAACCATGTCAAAAGCATCACATTTAGCCGAATAGACCACTAGGTGGCATTAGTGGGTGAGCTTTCTTTGATCCTGGAGGTAGTTTGCTTGGATGTGGGGAGGCATCTGGGTCCCTTGATAAACCCTACTCGGATTGTAATCCGGGACCCCAATGCTGGAAGGTAACACTGCGACCTACGGAGCCCGTGCACCAAGCCATAATCCAGGTACCATCCAGAGATCGTCTTTATTGCTGCCTTCCTTGATCTGGTGACTCCTCTGTCTGCGCTTTGTGTCCTGATACAGATGGCCCCGAACCGTCCTATAATTACCTTTATTGCTCAAACTAATAACATAGACCATCACCGCCCCCAACAAGCCGACACGTTCGCCCGCTGCCGGCAAGTTCAATCAACCAGAGAAGAGCGGCTGTCGGGAAAATGGAGCCGTAAAATCCGTGTGATGTGCGTCCCACGGCGGCGCCGGAGACATTAAGTGACTTCAGCTCCACTTTGATGATGACTTTTATCGCATCGACTCATTGCTGAGGGATCATCGTCAATAAACTGAAAAGTTTAACACATGGATATCGAACTGGTGCCGCTCCCCCGAGACCCTCAAGACCCTCCAAGGCTAATTCATCCAGTACAGCATTGTTTCGCATTTGCTGCAGCCATAAGTCAACTTGGGCGTCTCTAGCCAGAATCGTTTCCGTATTTGTATTTTTGTGCAGATTTTGGATGCATAAGCAGAAATGTATAGACAGAAAGCTCATAACCTGACGTTACATTCATCCATCGGGTTGTATAAATTCCTCTTTTGAAAGCTGAAACCCTCCGAAATGTGGTTTAGGTTAAGAAAATAAATTATCATCAATGCTGTGTGAGGTAGCACCCGGGGAACCCGCTTGCATAACGGCAAGAACACGTGTTTATAATTTAACCAATGTCTACCCGTTTATTTTTCACATATAATAACATAACCCGGGTAGCATGTTTGACACATATCACATTGATTATAAACGCCATACATAAATACACCGTACATTTACATATAACATTACATAACACTTATATTGCACATGACATCTTATAGTTACCCAGGACCTTTAACCACCTCTCTGTCCCCATTGGAGCTCTAACAACCGCTCCCGTGGTGGCTACGGCCTCCGGCCTATCTACATTTCACGTACATTTAACAATACATCAGTTACCAAATCAACGGGCCCTATGGGTCCCAATGGCGGAACCAGCCGCCTGGCTTTATTTCCCCAGCTTCATACTACCCCGGAATCAGGACTCCAGCCTGACCGGGTTCTTACACACAGTTTGTGACCCATCCTATAAGCCACCATAGACCACACACATCCATTCACACGCTCACAGCCCATCATATACACATCCATGGACTGTGGCTCTTCTGGGTTCAGAACAGGGATTGGCAAACCCTAGTAACCCGTGGGGCGAACCACACGTTACCCAGTACGGGAGCCCTTCTAACCCCTGCTTCTGACCTCTCGTACACACATTCCGGTTCATCAGGTCCTTTAACTGAGTACTCCGACTCGGACCCAAACGCGGTCTATGCCCGCCTGGCACTCTACATAAAATCGCCTCCCGAAGGGCTACATACAATCGCCTCCCGAAGGGCTACCTACGTTCATTCCGGTTCATCAGGACCTTTAACTGACTCCACTGAGTCGGTCCCAAGGGCGGTCTATGCCCGCCTGGCACACTTCATACATCGGCCCCTATAGGGCTACATTCACTCGCTGGGTCTTTTAAAAAGCCATACAGTACTTATAAGGTTCAACAGGTCCTTCACTGGACCTAATGGCAGCTACACTCGCCTAGCATGATCTACACACAAGGTGCACAGTTCACACAATCATTCAGGAACTGCTTTTCTTACCGGGCACAGATCCGGGTCTCGCTACCTGTGTCACAGGTTCCACCAGGCATCCCCATGGGCTCCTTTCCCGGGCGTGTTTCACCCCACGCCCGGACCAGTATCCACCAGGTTCAGCCATAGCTTCCCCTTCCAGGTGCTGCCACGACCCTGGACCTAGGCACCGGCATGGAGCTAGCATGCTCCCATTATTCCATGCACACAGAGCTCTGGACTGGACTGGACTGCTCTGCTCTCTGGCTGGTAATGATCTTTCAATCACTTAGCTGCCGGCTCTTATCGTGCCGGCCACACCCACCTGACACACCCACCTGGGCTGTCAGCAATCACTCATTACATCCCTTTCCTTAGGGCTTCCTCGATTTTATGAGCCACTCACTAGTAACATGAAACCCTGTGTCTCCAGTTGGTTCACACAGTATTATCACAGGAAAACCGGCCAGTGTGAACAGGATCATACCCTGATCCTGCATGTGATGCGCCCCGGCCATGAGGATCATGCCGGCGGTGCCTCACAGCTGAAATATTGATCATTTAATGAACACAGAATGGTCAGATTTTGGCAAGACAAAAGTTTTGTCGCCCACAGAAAGTAATGTGATATTCAAACAAATAATTAACTTAAAATACAAATATATGTTGCATAACATTGGTGAATGAAGTTGTGGTGCTATTAGAGTCATATTTAATATTTTGTGTGACTTCCATGAGCTTCAAGGACTGCATCCATGCGGTTCAACAATGATTCATACAATTTATTAAAGAAGTCATCGGGAATAGCAAAGAATGCAGTCTTACATGCCTCCCAGAATTCATCTAGATTCTTTGGTTTTGTCTTCCAAGCTTCCTCTTTCATCCTACCCCAAACATGCTCAATGATGTTCATGTCTGGTGACTGGGCTGGCCAGTCCTTGAGCACCTTGATCTTTTTTGCCTGGAGGAACTTTGTTGTAGAGATGGATGTATGAGATGGAGCACCATCCTGCTGCAGAATTTGACCCCTTTTATGATTTGGAATATAAGAGGTAGCTAATACTTCTTGATATTTTAGGTTATTGATATTGCCTTCCACCTTGCAAATGTTTCGCACACCCCCATACTGAATGTAACCCCAGACCATGATCTTTCCACCACCAAATGTAACTGTTTTCTGTGTGTATTGTGGATCCATACGGGCTCCAGTAGGTCTCCTGCAGTATTTGCGGTGGCTGTGGTGTAATTCTACTGAAGATTCATCAGAGAAATCCACATTCTGCCACTTTTCCAGCGTCCATCTGTTTAGCAGGCTGTGGGACTTTGCAAATGCCACATGGCTTTTTATTTGCCTTTTGTTTAGTGCTGACGTCTGGGCACTGATTCGACCATGGAGGCCATTTCGAGACAGAATCCTACAAACTGTTCTAGTTGGCACAAAGACTTGAGGTGACCAGGCCTGTTGGAGCTCTGCTGCAGTAGAAGAGGGGCTTACTTTGGATTTTCTAACCAACAAACGTTCCTCCTGAGCAGTTGTCTTGCGGGGTCTGCCGGACCTGCGCTTGTCAATCACATCTCCAGTCTCTTCAAATCTTTTTTTAATTCTGTGTACTTGACGCTGAGACAAATTATAGGTGCCAGCCACCTCTGCAGTGGATCTGGTCTTCAGCCTCTTGATAATCAAGGCTTTGGTCGGAGGGTGGATTTTTGGCATGTTGTCAGAGCTCAAGTTGCAGTTCAAGTGAAGGTCTGGGGTGCTGGGTTTCTTTTTAGACACATCCACTAATTAACCGATCATTTACTGAGCATAGGTGAGGATGTAAACTAGGATTGGGGGCATTATATGACCAGGCGACAGAACTTTTGTCTTGCTAATATCAGACCATTCTGTGTTCATTAAATGATCAATATTTCAGCATTGATGCCAATTTATTTTCTTAACCTAAACCACATTTCGGAGGGTTTCAGCTTTCAAAAGAGAAATTTATACAACCAAGGGATGAATATAACGTCAGGTTATAACTTTTATTTACATAACATGGTGAAGCGACATGAACTTCTGTCAGGGAGTGTAGGAACTTGGGCATGCATTACTGCTAAGGAAATGCGTATAAAAAAAAAAAAGTGCATAAAAAGGCCAGTTTTATGTGAGTCCAGCAGCCGACATCTAGACTTATCTCTTTGCTAGGTCCCTATGGAACTAATGACTGCATCCTGGTTAAAAAAATGTCCAATTTATGGGCGCATAGGAACCTGCTAATAGACAATTAAATAGCCTAAAGTTGATGAAGAGCAGTGCACAGTCAAAAGCCATGACCCCATAATCTAAATAAGATGGCACTTCCTAATACACAAGTGTGCACAGATGAAATATACTATAACAAATAGAGACAGTTGCACTCTGATTCACTAAGGTGAGCAAACATTTAATGTGAGAATGAACACATGCATTACCGCTAAGGAAATACATTTAAAAATGTTGACACTCTGCATATAAAAAAATCCAGTGTTATGTGAGCCCATCAGCAGACGACAAGGTGCATCTCTTTACTGAGTCCCAATCTGTTGCCTCTATCCGGGTTAAAAAAAACAACAACAATTTATGGGCGGATAGGAGCCTGCAAATAGAAATTGTCTAAAGTTGATGGGGAGGAGTGCACAGTCAGAAGGCATGACCCCATAATCGAAATAAGAAAACTGACGGCCTTTCCTAACATGCAACTGAATAAAACATATTATACCAAATAAACTGTTGTACTCTCTATGTAAACATTGAATATAGGAATTTAGATATGCATTACTGCTAAGGCAATATGGTATAATAAAGAGACAGTTGCACTCTGAAATGCTAAGGCCTGCCAACAATGAATATAGGGATATGAACAGGCATTACTGCTAAGGAAAAACATAAAAATTGAGATAGCATATGTTTTATTGTAAGCCCAGCAGCCAGTGACCAGGCTGGGTCTTTATGTAATCTAATGCTTCCATCCAGGTTAATAAACCTCCAGTTACTGGCAAGGAAATGCCTTTAAAAATTGAGACACTTAGTGCATATAAAAAGGCCAGTTTTGTAGGAGCCCAGAAGCCAGCAACAAGGCGTACCTCTTTGCTGGGTCCCTATCTACCGGGTTAAAAAAAAACAATCTCCAATATATGGGCGAATAGGAACCTGCTAATATAAACTTAAAATCGCCTTAAGCTGGTGGAGAGGAGTATGAAAGTAAGATGAGTGTCTCAGTTTTTCAATATATTTCCTTAGCAGTAATGCATGTACATATTCCTATGTTCAATGTTTGCATGCCTTCAAGTTTCAGCTATTCTAGTGTATTTCATGTTCAGTTTGCACCTGTTCACACTTGCGTGTTAGGAAGTGACATCAATTTTTTTTTTTTATCCCTTATATTTTATGAGTGCATTCCCATTTATGATCAGGGTAAAGGTTTGCCTTAAATTTGCACTTTATTACAGTATCATTAGTAGATCTGTTGCGCACATTGCATCCAAACCATACAATCTGGTGGCCTCTTGGGAAGACCTAATAATGCTTTTAGGCTTTTGCTGCCGTCAGTAAGGTTTTCTCCAGGCGCACAGGCATTAGAGGTTTTGCGCATTGACAACAGTGCGCTCTGTTTTTATATATATGGTGTGTGTTACTCACAGCCCCTGCAGCATTAAACCATAAGACCCACGTCTGCAGACGGCACATGCTTCATTAATCACTTGTCACAGTCGGGCTCCCTCCCAGGCTTTGTGCTGCAGCACCATAAGATGCCCCGGCGTCCTCCAGCCTCTGCAGGCAGCTGCGCTCCCTAATCCCTTCTGACGCACTTGCTTACGTACACTCGTTCCATGGAGGAGACATACTCTTACTCTAGGCGGCTCTCAACAGAAAAAAAAAAGCCATCCTGACATCAGACAGATTTAACCTCTAGTTTTGCTCCGCTGCTATATTTTTTTGCATTAATTTCCGAACGTTCCCTCCGCTTTCAAGCATTACTTACAACCACTTCAGGTACCGATACATTGCAAATGATCCGCAGCAACAAAATTCTTACCAAATTGTGTATTGATATTTTTCATTGTCGAAGAGGTGCTGAAAATGTTAACCCCCTTCCCCTTCCCCTGCAGCGCCAAAGGCAACAAAAAGCTGCAAACTGGTACAGATTTAAAATGCAGGTGCTTTTTCGCTTTTCATGAAGTGTGTAGATGAGATTTTGGAAAAATTCCATCCACATTGTTGGGAGTGTGTAGACCCAATCACATTGTTGGGACTCTGTAGACTCATCCACATTGTTGGGACTCTGTAGACTCATCCACATTGTTGGTACTCTGTAGACCCATCCACATTGTTGGTACTCTGTAGATCCATCCACATTGTTGTGACTGTGTAGACCCATCCACATTGTTGGGACTGTGTGACCCATCCACATTGTTGGGACTCTGTAGACTCATCCACATTGTTGGTACTCTGTAGACCCATCCACATTGTTGGTACTCTGTAGACCCATCCACATTGTTGGTACTCTGTAGATCCATCCACATTGTTGGGACTCTGTAGACCCATCCACATTGTTGGGACTCTGTAGACTCATCCACATTGTTGGTACTCTGTAGACCCATCCACATTGTTGGTACTCTGTAGATCCATCCACATTGTTGTGACTGTGTAGACCCATCCACATTGTTGGGACTGTGTAGACCCATCCACATTGTTGGGACTGTGTAGACCCTTCCACATTGTTGGTACTCTGTAGACCCATCCACATTGTTGGGACTCTAGACCCATTCCACATTGTTGGGACTCTGTAGACCCATCCACATTGCTGGGACTGTGTAGACCCATCCACATTGTTGGTACTCTGTAGACCCATCCACATTGTTGGGACTTTGTAGACCCATCCACATTGCTGGGACTGTGTAGACCCTTCCACATTGCTGGGACTGTGTAGACCCATTCCACATTGCTGGGACTGTGTAGACCCATCCACATTGCTGGGACTGTGTAGACCCATCCACATTGCTGGGACTGTGTAGACCCATCCACATTGCTGGGACTGTGTAGACCCATCCACATTGTTGGGACTGTGTAGACCCATCCACATTGTTGGTACTGTGTAGAATCATCCACATTGTGGGACTGTGTAGACCCATCCACATTGCTGGCACTGTGTAGTCTCTGTCCTCCCTCTTGAGGCTGTGAATCCTCAGTGTATCCATCTTGAAGTATCATACTCTTTAAACAAAGCTGTGCAGAATTATTTCAAGGGTCAGTACCAGGTTTGTAAATCATGAATGAAGAAGAGATCAAGCTCACGAACCGCAGATCCAGTAGTTGGATATGAGTCGGCAAAAAGGACCTGAGGTATCTGATTAGCTTCATGGAGATTGAACTCCTAAACTGCAGCTCCAGAAATTGTCTGAAACTGCAGAAAGGACCCAAGTATCTCCGATAGAGCTTACAAGTGGCAGCTCCAGTATTTGTCTAAAACTGCAGAAGAGACACAAGTTATCTTCAATAGCCCCATAGAGATCGAGCTCACAAACCACAGCTCCAGAAATTGTATGACACTGTAGAAGGCACATAAGGGATCTCCGATAGCTCCATGGAGATCGAGCTCACAAACAGCTGCTACAGCAATTGTCTCAAACTTCAGAAAGGACTCTAGGTATCTGCAATAGCCCCATAGAGATCGAGCTCACAAACCACAGCTCCTGAAGTTGTGTGAGATTGTAGAAGGAATCCAAGATATCTCTGATTGCTCCATGGACATCGAGTGCACAACCAGCAGCTCCAGCAAGTTTCTGAAACTGCAGAAGGGACCTGAAGTATCTCCGATAACCCAGTGGAGATCGAGCTAACAAACCGCAGCCCAGAAATTATATGAATCAATGTCTGTATTCTGTTACGAGCAATTTGGTAAATACTTTGTTTATGCACATTAGGGAACAGCCATTGAAACAATCTCCTTTATATAAAGTGGTTTCAAAATATAGCTTTTAAGAGCTGCAGCCAATCAGCTGTCAATGAACATTTGCACCGGTCACATCAAATGACATAGCAGTGAGACGCAGATTACAGGAGCTGCCCGTTCGGATGTCCGTTATGCACTTTTTTTATTTTGTGCAGTTGCCTGTAGCTATTAGGAGGTGTTTAGTAGTGACCATCCCCTTTAGTTTGTCTGTACATTCACATGGGATGTATTTGCTGCAGAATTATGTGGCTATTGGTAAAGCAAAAACTGCTGTTTAAATTTTATTTAATAATGTAGAGCAAGTGATTTTAATAATCTTTCTAATATACTTTATTAAAGAATTCTGGTTGAAAACCATTCACAAGGTGTCCCCACTAGAAGGTTCTGAAGCAGACATATGTTCATTCTCAGTTAGATGCGTCTTCAAGCTCACACTGAATACGAGGCATGTAACCATATATGGGTAAAGGGGGAGGGGCATGTAGAACGTTCACACTGCTGAGTGCAGCTGGTGAGGAAACAATGTATCAGATTATCTCAGGCTACAGCACAGTTGGTAAGCATTGTCAGGATCAGTACAAACTCCTCTTTCCTTGGCACAAGCTTCAGATCTGTCATCTGGCTCCACACAGCTCAGTCACGATCTTTGTTAACCCCTTCTCTGCTGTCACATTGCACTGCTCTCTCCCTGACCACACCCACTCAGCCATAAAATGTTTAAAGCTTCCATTAGTTAAATTGACCCCACAAATCCGCATGGACAGTCAATTTGCACAAGCATTATCCACAGAATGTGTGCAAGGTTTAATAAAACCAGGGTGAAAAACAAGCTACGGGTCTAACCCTTAGAGCTGCATTCACATGGTTGCGACCGTACACAGATTTCAGCTGGAATTCTGCAAACGTAATTGGGGTTTCTAGTTTGTTGGACGCCCTCCACATGCTACTGGAATCTCTGGACGGATATTTGTCGACATCTCAAAAATAAAAGCTTCCTTCTTTATTGCGCTTTTTGTTTTTATTACATTTTTTGTAGCTTTTCTCGTGCAATTAGAACAGAGGTAGAGACTGTAAATGTCATCTATTGGCCCGAAGGTGTGCAGCATGGAAAAGGTTAATGACGGAGGCGATTCAGCAGGCGCAGAGAGCCCAGACTTGATCCTCTGGAGGTTTTCATAGAGCTCAATTGACGTCAGGTCCTGTACAGTCGGAGATGAGCTCCTGATACTCGGAGACGGTAATTGAATTAGAGAGCAGCCACCTAATTACAGCAGCAGACACTTCATTGTCAGGAACCATTTCATTACAGATAAGGCGAGAGCTCGGATTTCAGCAGATCATGGCGGGGACGGTTCTGCTCCCGGCTATGACACACACTTCTCTTGCGTAATTGGTCTCATGAGACGCAACTACTCCAACCACAGCGGCGACTTGGCGGAGCGGTAGACATTACCTGGGATTTATCAGTTTTTATTCGTCTTTATCGCGGGGATTCTAGGAGGTGTTTCATAGGATAGTAGAAGAAGTGATTATTTACTGCTAGTAATAGGAGCAAAGATAAACAAACCAATTTTGGAACAAATAAAGCCACATATGTCACTCAAAGCAAGGATCACCAACTACGACTTGCCTACTTTGGACACATCATACAAAGAGACATAATGGTCGGAAGAATAGAAGGAACAAGGCAAAGAGAAGACCAGCAACCCAATGGCTTGATACAATCAAGATTATGGTGAAGACCCTGATGGACCTATCTAGGCTTGGAGAAGTCCCTGATGGACCTATCTAGGCTTGGAAAAGAGACTTGTTAGCCCATCTAGGCTTGTAGAAGACCTTGGTGGACCTAATCAGGCTTGTAGAAGATCCTGGTAGACCTAACCAGGTTTGTAGAAGATCCTGGTGGACCTAACCAGGCTTGAAGAAGATATTGGTGGACCTATCTAGGTTTGGAGAAGATCCTGATGGACCTATCTAGGTTTGGAGAAGACACTAGTGGACCCATCTAGGCTTGTAGAAGACCCTGGTGGACCGAACCAGGTTTGTAGAAGATCCTGGTAGACCTAACCAGGCTTGAAGAAGATATTGGTGGACCTATCTAGGTTTGGAGAAGATCCTGATGGACCTATCTAGGCTTGTAGAAGACCCTGGTGGACCTAACCAGGTTTGTATAAAGATCCTGGTGGACCTATCTAGGTTTGGAGAAGACCCTGATGGACCTATCTAGGCTTGGAGAAGACCCCAGTGGACCCATCTAGGCTTGTAGAAGATCCTGGTAGACCTAACCAGTTTGTAGGAGATCCTGGTGGACCTATCTAGGTTTGGAGAAGACCCTGGTGGACCTATTTAGGCTTGGATTTAGACCCTGGTGGAGCCATCTAGGCTTGCACAAGATCAATTTTCTTACAAGAGTGTTAATCCATAAAGTCACCATGACTCGAGATCAAGCTGAAGGTTGAAAAAATAAGGACAAAAGAGATGGGGCTATAAGTGGCAACAAAAGTTTGCAAAATTGGTTTGTGAACATCACCATTTCCATGATAAGATCCAACCGACGACGTTCACTTTCATGTCGCTGGTTTGGCACGTCACGCCCAGTCCTGCAGCCGCCCACCCCTCGATGGAGAAACATTGTAGCTGCTCATTTGCAACACTTAGTTATTCATTATATTTTGTAATGCTTCTCACTAATATTCGTCAGGTCTTAGTGACCTGGATCTTCAGCTGTGACCTCCAGATCCTTTTCAGCTTGGTGCCCAACACATTGTTAGAGACAGAAGCCCCCCCCCCCTTCGAGGCGGCCATGACAGATGTTGACCTAAAGTGTCTTTCAGTTTGGCTAATGCCACAGAGGGTTATTGTATGACGGGGTTTGGCTGAATGCTCATTTCAATAGTCAAGTCTGTACCCTTCTGTCCCAGCTGACGTATAAACACAAGAGGAGCCTGGCTGACGCCATACAGTGGGTCCTGTGTTGAGGCATGGCCATAGTTGTGTATGATGGTGGGCTGGCTGTCTCATTTCATAAACTAAGACAGCCCCCTTCTTCGTTGACATATAGTCAGAAGAGGGCTGGTTTATCTATCGAAACAAGCAGTCGGCTACACCCTTCTCTACTGTTATCCAGGCACAAGAAATGCTATACTTTGTCAGCCAGCCCCAAAATCTTCTTATACATTAGCGGTGACAAAGAAGGGGATGGGTAAGTTATTAAAATGAGCACTCGGCTCAGAAAGAGCAGAAATGTCTGCACTGACCGGTTCTGGTGCCTAGTCCGGTCCTCGGTGTCTACCGGATTAGGCAGTCTTCGCTTCTCTTGCCAGCGTCTTGTGAGCCTCTTGTACTTAAAAGACCTAGGGAACGGGCATCAAGAGACACCATGATGCCAAGGCTGCTTGTAGGTGCAAAGGCGCTGGGGACGCTGGTTTGGTTCTCCGCTGCAGATGGACCAGGGCAATCTTCACTTCTCGAGATCTTTTAGGTCAACTGTACTCTTTGCCGATACTTTCCCAGTGCCGCCGGTCTCCAGTAGTATTTTTTTTGTTCTGATCTATATTTTACCTTGCATTAACCCTTTCCTCGTTTTTTTTTTCAGGTCTTCCAAAGTGTTTCGAGCATTTTTCGTCCCGTTTGTATCCAGTTGGCACACGACGTACTCCAATTACACCATTCTGAAAGCCCGTCGGCCCAAGCAGATGAAGAAGAAGAACTTGGGATGAGGAAAGTCCCAATCTTACTGCGAGATCTCCTCCCGACTCTCTCGTATGCCGGTGGGGGGCCTTTTATGGTGGACCCTGTTTGGTCAATATTACCAAGCCCTGAAGCTTCAGAATGGTCTGATAACAACATCTGCTTTTACTATGACCAAGACAAAGTTGTTGTACACAGATGTGAATTTTGGTGCCTTCACCGGGGTACGATAAATGACATATTCAGTGTTGTGCCCATGCAGGTAGCAGGAGAGCTCTTAGATCTACCAGGGATGGAATTGTTAGGGGAATCTTGCCATCCTTGCTGGAGCTCGGTCTTTTTGTCTTGTTCTTCTTGGTTTAGGATGGTTCCACATCTGGAAGATCAGCACTAATTGCCTCTGAAAACTCGAGATCTCACCCTATTAAGCCTACAAGACTCATTATACCAGGAATTAGGTATCTTCATTTACCAGGATCATTTGCACAGGAGACAGTTGTGTTTTGTTGGTCTGTACCAGTTGTATGAAGAAGGTTTCAGCAGTGTTTTATGTCCGTAAGTGAATTATTCCATAAACTGGATTTGATTTTTATCATATCTCGTCCCAATTTTACAGAAATTAGTTTATTGCTTCTCAAAGTTGAAGGTCGAGTTAAGTCCATCGAGTTCAACCTAAAGCCTAACATCGATCAATTTACTCTACAGATTTATCTCAACATTGATTTTAGAGTGGATTGATGTGAATCTGTAATTAGAGAAAAAATGGCTTAGATCGGCAAGGTGATAAACTATGGCTTCAGATTTCTTGGCGCCAAAAGGTGCAGTTGTGTGCACACTTCACCCGCTGCATTGCTCCAGTCCACAGGAACGCCGACCCTCACTGTCTCATCCTCCGCTTTCTTGTTACCAGTGTTTCTCTGATGTATCTTGCTCTCAGAACCAAAGATCAGTTTAGTGATGTCTCCCTGTGTGGATCGGACACCCGGATGAATACCGGACCTGGATGACTGCACAATGAGCCAATGTGATAATAGTATAGGACTGCGTTTACAAGTTTAGTATTTCAGACCAGTAACAAAACTGTAAATAGCATAACGGTGGGTACATGTATGAGTGCAGTACAGATTGCACGCAGCAATAATCAAGTATTATGGTATAATTGCCTAAAATTAGCAAAATTCTAAATCATCCTGGTTAAAAGATGTCCTCAGGCGAAGGACCTGCGCTCCGCATAAGCTCTGCAAAGTTTGCCCCAATTCTCTGCACTGTACCCGGCCCTGACTGCCCCCTCTGCTCCCCCCGTCTCTTCTCTGTGTTTGGGCACATTCATATGGCCGATGTAAAACTCAGGCCGTCAGTTGCGGAGGTGACTAGTTCTGAGAGCTCCCCGACATTGTAGATGGGTGCAAGATCTGCCTGCTATTTACATGAGCAAGTTGGACCTGACTAGCGCAATCTGGTCTTTGTAACAATTTGACACTTAGGCTAATATTAGATCACTGTAACTATTCTCAATATGTTCATTTTAATGGGCCTTAAAGTTGGCAGCAGGGGGAAAAATGGTTGGACATGACACAGCACTAAGGGGGAAAGCATCTAAGTTATCAGGGTGTGCAGATCACTAAAAATTTGGCAGGATAGTGCATAATGTGTCTTGAGATGTAGATAGCGAAAGCACTTGAGGAATGAAGCTGTGTTAATATCTAGTGCATGAGAGATGGTGAAGAATGCAACATACCTCAACACCAGATCACTCAGCCCGTAAAATAGGAGGAAAGCATGTTGCTTCTCAGATTAGATGGGGAAATCACTTGAGCTATGAAAGCTGTGCTATAGTAGTGCATGAGAGATGTGAAGACCGCAATAACCTGAACACCAGATCACCCAGGCTGTAGAGAAGGGGAAGCGAGTGTTGCTTCTAAGATATAATAGGGAAATCAATTGAGGAATGAAGCTGTGCTAATTGCTAGTGCATGAGAAATAGTAATGACTGCAATATACCTGAACACCAGATCACCAGGCTGTAGAGAAGGAGGACAGGTGTGTTGCTTCCAAGATATAGATCGGGAAATCAATTGAGGAATGAAGCTGTGCTAATAGCTAGTGCATGAGAGATAGTGAAGACCATAACATACCTGAATACCACATCACTCAGGGTGAGGATAGGTAGGACATCGTGTGATGCCTTTCGTGATGTAGAAAGAGAAATCACTTGAGGAATGAGGCTGTCTAATAGTGCATGTTGTCTAGTGAAGACGCAACATACCTTAACAGATAACCCTTACTCTGAGCATGTATTACAGACAGGCACAAATCCATATGAAAAAGAAATGGAGCAAATGCACATTGGACAACGTTGCAATATTCTCAATCGTTTCTTTTGTGAGCACCAGAATTTGGGAGTCGAAAGAAGAGAAGAAAACCTCAGAGTTCAGACATTGCTCATGTTTGTGTGGAATTACAGATTTTCATTTCTAACATTTGCCTGAGTGCGGCCGCGCCCCTCTGTTCGGATTCTGGCCATGGAATATGCATTTTGATAATCGCGACCGTGTGACCGTCGTTAACGTTTCTGAAAGCGGCGAAAGTCTCACAGTGCGTGATATGAGAGGATTCACAAGTCTGCAGTCACATAGAGTGACTGCAGACTTGTGGATATTGATCGGACAACCCCTTTAACTCAACTGCCTCATTATTAAGGTTTTTCATTATCATCGCCTGAGGATGGGAGAGAATTTATTGATCGGTGGGCGTCTGGTGGGAACTTCACCGTTTGGCAGAACAGGAAGTTATATCCAATTACTAAATGGTGCGGTGGGTTCGATGCCCAACTGCACCCCCTTCATTCTTTATGGGGCTGCCGGGAAAAGCTGAGTGCCCTATAGGGAATGAATGAACACGCTAATAGGAATAAAGGTGCCCCATTCTACCAATTGTGCAAGTCCCAATCCTCTGACCCCCGCTGATCTATAAATTATCATCACCTATTCTGTGGATAGGTGTTAGCTGGTTTAGCTGGATAACCCCTTTAATTATTGACTGTTTACACTTTGTAATGGACTGGAATTCTGTCTCGTGTTCTTGAATTGTATTCTTGTTAAAATTTGATATACACTACGGCGGGCTATACCGATTCTGGCCTGTTGAAAAGCTGAGGAAACATGAGCAGCCTATTCAACCACGACAAAAGTCGTTGATGATGTTATGATTTCGGAAGAAATGTAACAAGGAACAATCATTCTATTTAACCGTCAGCATCAGGACGTTGGGATTTTTTTCGATGGATAATCAGTGCTGATGAGCAAGCGGTACCATGCTCAGATGCTCGGTACTAGACTAGTAATAAGTAGTTGGATGCTCGGATGGGCGTGAATCACGTAAATCATGAAATCTACCGGAATAATTCTCAAGTTCCCCGTTGACTTCCATCATACTCAGTACTCGAAACGAGCAGTAGGATGCTCGGGTGGGCATATCTCGAGTGCCCAAGTATGAAAGTCAATGGGGAAAATGAGCATACTTCCGGAAAAATGCTCAAGTTCTCCATTGTCTTCCATTATACTCTGTACACGAGTCACGCCTGTCCGAGCATCTGACTAATCATTACGAGTACCATGTATAACGGAAGTCAATGGGGAACATGACCATACTTCCGGAAAAATGCTCAAGTTCTCCATTGTCTTCCATTATACTCTGTACACGAGTCACGCCTGTCCGAGCATCTGACTGATCATTACGAGTATTGTGTATAATGGAACGTCAATGGGGAACATGACCATACTTCCGGAAATGCTTGAGTTTTCCATTGTCTTCCATTATGCTCGGTACATTAATCACTCCTGTCTGAGCATCTGACTGATCATTACGAGTACTGTGTATAATGGAAGTCAGTGGGGAAATTGAGCATTTTTCAAGAAGATTTCACGATTTACTTGAGTTGTGCCCATCCGAGCATCCAACTACTCGTTACGAGTACCGTGCACCTGAGCATGGTCGTGTTCGCTCATCACTACAGATCAGATGTAACTTCTTTCATGCTTACGAAGATCTTTTGACCATAAACAATTTTTCCTTGTTAAGATCTTTACATTTCGCTAGTGTTGTGGTCTGGTTGGACATCTATAATGATGGCTGTGGACTAAAATGTGTGGCTGCATTGTAGAAACGAACGTTCACCAGATGGTCAACTATCAACTAACGTCTGGTGGCCATAAACGTAATACACATGTTGGCTTATTGTTCCATCAAATCCGTAAACAATTTAGTTGATATTGTTGGTTAGAGATGCTCCAATCAGCCACACTGATGACCCCAGATGAGCAGCGAATGACCTTTCACTCGTAAGAAAAATATTTCCAGTACGGCGATCAGTCGTGTATCCAACAAGATTTTAAGGACCAGCAAATTGACGATGACGTCGTGTTGTTCTTAAATTCCACCCGAATCATCTATTTCCATCCACTTTAGTCTGCGTGGGCAACTTTCCTTGAAGTGCATAGTGTTCAGAAAGAGTGAATATCAACCACGATCATAGAGGTTTCTACCCGTTCGTGAAGATCTTATATACTGGAATGAAGGACCAGATTCGTTCTTATTGTGTCTGTCTTTTTCCCTGTATTTTTTTAATAAAAGGTTCACTCCGCTTCTGTGTGATTTGAGATTCTTGCTCCCAAAATACTCTGGACCTATTAGTGATGAACTAGCACTACCATGCTAGGGTGCTCTGTACTCCAAACAAGCAGGATGGGAGCGACTCAAGTACCAAGTACAATGGAAGTCAATGGGAAACTCAGTATTTTTTTATGGCATATTCACTTTTACTTCCATTATTCATAGTGATTAGTGATGAGTGGTCATTACAATGCTCAGGTGCTCGGTACTTGAAACAAGCAGGTTGGACTCTCTCACGGGCGCCATTCAGGGTCTCACCATCCATTGACAGTGTGAGCCCTTAAACTCAGGCGGCAAACAGGAAGGGGGCGGCGCCATCTCTACACAGCGTCTTCATGTTTTACAGGGCGCCGCTTGCTGCGGTGAGACACAGCCTCTCCCCTGCTGTATAGATGACGTGAAGAGCTGACAGCACCCCCCTCCCCCCGCTCCTCATTTAAGGCTCAGGCAACAAGAGGGGCTTGATACACCCCAGGACCAATCAAGTGCTGAGTATAATGGAAGTCAAGGCAAACTCAAGCATTTTTCCGTAAGATCTTCTCCATTCACTTCCATTATACTCGACATTTAATTCGCACCCGTGAGAAAGTCCGACCTGCTCATTTCGAGCACCAGAGCAGTGTAGTGCTCACTCATCACTAATCATTATGAATAATGGAAGAAGAAGGGAATATAGAGTGCATTGTGAAAGTATTCGGCCCCCTATATACATGCATTGTGAAAGTATTGTCCCCTTGAACTTTTCAACCTTTTGCCACATTTCAGGCTTCAAACATAAAGATATAAATTCTAATTTTTTTGTGAAGAATCCAAGATATCCATAAAAATTCTCCCACCTGGGAGACACCAAACATGTGGAATAAGGGGCTCTGCTCAGAGGAAACCAAAATCAAACTTTTTGTCCACAATGCAAAACGATATGTTTGGTGTAAAAGCAACAAAGCTCATCACCCTCAAAACACCATCCCCACTGTCACACATGGTGGAGGCAGCATCATGGTTTGGGCTTTTCTTCAGCAGGGACAGGGAAGATGGTTACATTTGATGGGAAGATGGACGGAGCCAAATACAGGACCATTCTGGAAGAAAACCTGCTGGAGTCTGCAAAAGACCTGAGACTGGGACTGAGATTTATCTTCCAACAAGACAATGATCCAAACATAAAGGAAAATCTACAATGGAACGGTTCAAAAATAACCGTATCCAGGTGTTAGAATGACCGAGTCACATCCAGACCTGAATCCAATGGAGAATCTGTGGAAAGAGCTGAAAACTGCTGATCACAAACGCCTCAATCCAACCTCACTGAGCTCCAGCTGTTCTGCAAGGAAAAATGAGACAAACCCCAAGAGACTGCAGCTGTAATCGCAGCACAAGGGGGCGCTACAGAGGATTAACTCAAGGGATGAATAATATTGCACGCCCCACTGTTCAGTTTTTTATTTGTTAAAAAGATTAAAATATCCAATAAATTTCGTTCCACCTCACGATTGTGTCCCACTTGTTGATTTTTCACAAAAAAATTTAAAATTTTATATCTTTATGTTTGAAGCCTGAAATGTGGCAAAAGGTTGAAAAGTTCAAGGGGGCCGAATACTTTCACAAGGCACTGTAATATAGGGGCCGAATACTTTCACAAGGCACTGGATATAGGGGCCGAATACTTTCACAAGGCACTGTATATAGGGGGCCGAATACTTTCACAAGGCACTGTATATAGGGGGCCGAATACTTTAACAAGGCACTGTATATAGGGGGCCGAATACTTTCACAAGGCACTGTACTATAAGATCTGGAAGAATGCTTGAGTTTCCCATTGACTTCCATTATACTTGGGTACTCAAGTCTTGCCTATCTGAGCGTCCAACTTTACAAGTACCGAGCACCTGAGCCCGGTAATGCTCGCTCATCACTACTATGTAGTAATGGTATGTCCAAATACACCGGACTAGTTTTGACTTTGTAGTTGGAGTTTACTTTTTACGACCTGGTATTGGTGAATGCAGACCTCCGATATGTTGCTGACTCTCTTGGCTCCCAATCCATTTTGTACTAATGATTGCATGGGTGGCTAGCTCGTCCTAAACAGGCTAGCTCCTTTTGGAATATCCTTGGCAATGCTTTATGGGTAAAAATATGCAAATTAGCTGTTTCGTAGAAGGAAAGAAAACACTTGCCGGGGCCACAGTTTGCTAGGTGGTTGTCCTGTAAGTCAACATGTTGACTTCTTAATGGGTCGAGCAAAGTGCTACAATAACCGGCGAAGAATGTTAATTAGAAGGAAATAACTGTAGATCACAGATTCCTAAAAGACAAATTACAGATTCACCTTACCCAAACTGTGTTGAGCATCTGAAGACTCCAGTAGTTCTTTTTTGGAAGCCTCATGAGGTCATTTCTCCGTCTCCTTAAAAATCCAGCTGGCGCCTTGGTTTGGCTGCTGGGCTCGTGCGTTTTTCATTGTTTTGTCTGTTCTCTGGGTTTTATTTTAAACAGTGGCTTGATAAATACCGTGGACCCGGACAAGACTGCTAATTGTAATCAAACGAGCTTTGATTTTCCCTTTCACAATGGCTATTAGAAGCTTCTACCGGGATTAGTCTCACAATGACTTATTCACTAGATTCCGATTTGCTCTACAATAGATGGATTTCAATGGAAGAAGACTGGAAGGACTAGAGTTCTTTCTACTGTACTATCCCCGGTGCCTAATAATCGTTCTCATTGGCCAACTAGAAGACATTTCTTGAAGATAACGTATCAAATTATCGGTTATATCGGGAAAGTTTGTAGGAGAAGAAAGTGACAGAAGAACGTAAAATGAGACAGATGAACAAAGTAATTTTCTTAGATATTCGTACATGTAGAGGTAACTCGGGGCGTAACTATAATAGGTGCACCCGAGCCCTGAAGCCTAGGGGGCCCCCAAAAATCCCTTTGGCTTATAAAAAAAAGACTAATGCTATTAAAGATTTGTAATAGTTGTTGGCCCTGTTGGAGCTTTTGTATGGAGACCCATGAGCTTCAAGTTAAACCACTGGAGGTAGTCCTAAACATCCGGCTCTGACTAGCCCACAGCTTAAAGCAAAATTGACTTTCCTAACTGGTGTCTCGTCTGGAAAAAGAGCATTATTCCGAGAGTGATCTAGAAAAAAACCAGAGGTGGGCGAACCATGTGAGCAGAACCAGGGTTAATCTGTGTTCTAATCTTGACTCACATAATATTGAGACAGTATATACACATTAGACTAACGACGGTCAAATCCGTTGATATCGGCCAATCGTTAAACCCAACTCTCTCATCTGTCAGAGGAGAGAAAGGTCCGCCATGTCTGATTTTGGACTGACAATCCTATTGTTGTTCTCGAGTCATGCCACTGCCAGAGAGGCTTGGCAGTGGCTCTGTCATAGAACTTGGAAAACGGACCACCTCCGAGTATGGAGGAATCGGGAGAAACCGCTGCTGGCGAAACAACTGATAGACCCATGTATGGAGGGCTTTAAAGGGAACCTGTCACCCCAAATCACCTTCCCAACCTATTAATACCTGTCCTGCAGCCTTACAATACTTTCTAACACATCCCTGTCTGACCTTTTATACTAATCTATGAGTACAATAAAGTAGTTAGCAAACTTACAAAATTTCTGTCAGAGGGTGTTCTTCAAGCGTTTTTGACCGGTAGGCGGTCCCCTGTGCCGCGCTACCCTGCCTCACCGCTCTAATACGCCCTAATGGCTTCATTACACAATGCAGAGCTTGGGCACGATTTAAATATCGCGCTCGCAACGACACCACTGTGACGCCAGGATCACGTCACTTCCGGTCGCAGGTCTCACACAGGCAGACTTCGCGCATGCGCAGATTGCATGCTGAAGTCTGCCTGTGTGCGACCGAAGTGACGCGATCCTGGCGTCACAGGACCGCGTCACAGTGGTGACGTTGGCGGGCGCGATGTTGAAATCGTGCCCGAGCTCTGCATTGTGTAATGACACCCATTAGAGCGCGAGGCAGGGGTAGCGCAGCACAGGGGACCCGCCTACCGGTCAAAAACGCTCGGAGGAACGCCCCTCTGACAGAAATTTCGTAAGTTTGCTAACTACTTTATTGTTCTCGTAGATTAGTAAAAAAACAGACAGGGATGTGTTAGAAAGTATTGTAAGGCTGCAGGGACAGGTATTAATAGGTTGGGAAGGTGATTTGGGGTGACAGGTTCCCTTTAAACCTAGACAGTGACAATGCGCCAAATTTTTCATAGTGGCTCATTATGGACGATAACTTTGGTGCCTTTTTGGAAACTTTGTTTAACTCTACATATCCTCTCGATTTGCTTATTTTGCCTAAACTCTTTTTCTTTTAACAAGTCACTAAATGTGTCTAAAACGAGCTACGTTCCGGCAGATATTTGTGCCAATGTCTAACACGAAAACATTATTGAATTTAGCCTAATGTGTTTTAGAATATGTCTTGGTTGAAAACAAGAAAACCTCACCCATGAGCAGCCACAAAGATCTAATAACAAATGCATTTAGCAGGATGCAGTCAGGCCCCATTAAATAAAGGCAAACACTGGTGCACAGTACCGACACGATGAATCACCCTCAACCTACCAAAACATGGCGGAGGTGACTGGGTGGCATTTATTAGGACGCCACTCACAGTGATACACTTGATGCAAAGCGTCTGTATGCCGCCCACCGATCTTGTCCCAGCTACTAGACCAAGCAGGTCAGTACTATTCCTCTGTACCACTAAGGGATGACGCCCCATGGAGCCCAGCTGCACCCCGAAAAAAGTGTATCTATACCTTAAACACTGGAACACCCTTATTACACCCTGCAAAAAGATTTTTAAAAAGTGCAAACATTTTTTTTGATATATAATACAAAAATGAATGTAAGGTATTGGTAGATGTTTTGGCCAGAACATGTAAGCTTGTAATCCACGTCAAGGATCCTCACGCTTACGAGTCCCTATCCATATACTCAGAAAAATTACTAAAAGGACATTATTCAAAAAAACACCATGAGCAGCCACAATAATCTAACAACAAATGCACTTAGCAGGATGTCCATGAGGCATCACTCTTTAAGTGGTGCAAAGGTATAGCATTGAGCTGCCCATCTGGTCTAGTAGCTGGGACAAGATCAGTGGGTGGCATACAGATGATTTGCATCATGTGTATCGGTGTGAATGGTGCCGTATGTATCCAAACATTATCTGTGTGCATAATAAATGCCGCCAATCACCTCCCCCATGTATTCGTAGGTTGAGAGTGATTGTATTGGTACTGTGCACCTGTGTTTGCCTTTATTTAATGGGGTCTGACTGCATCCTGCTAAGTGCATTTATCATTGGACCTTTGTGGCTGCTCATGGTATGTTTTTTTTAATAATCTCCTTTGAGCAATTTTTCTGAGAATGTCTTGGTTGCGAATGCAACGCGTGTTGGGGCACATTTACTAAAACGGGATAATTTTTAGACACTTTATGGGGATTTGTCAGGATTTTGGTACACTTTTTTCCATGAAAAAGTTAGGAATTATAATGCACAGAGTTTTTGAATAATGTCCTTTTAGTATTATCTCT
Organism: Allobates femoralis; assembly: GCA_033576535.1. NCBI lineage: Eukaryota > Metazoa > Chordata > Amphibia > Anura > Aromobatidae > Allobates > Allobates femoralis. Next base: position 27,062,069 of record JARQOC010000009.1, on the reverse strand, counting down.
GAAAATATGTCTTGGTTGCAAATGCAACGTGTGTTGGGGCACATTTACTAAAACCGGATAATTTTTAGACACTTAATGGGGATTTAGCAGGATTTTGGTAACACTTTTTTTTGCATCAAAAAGTTAGGAATTATAATGCACAGAGTTTTTGAATAATGTCCTTTTAGTATTTTCTCTGAAAATATGTCTTGGTTGCAAATGCAACATGTGTTTGGGGCACATTTACTAAAACCGGATAATTTTTAGACACTTCATGGGATTTAGCAGGATTTTGGTACACTTTTTGGCATCAAATAGTTGGGAATTTTAATGCACAGAGTTTTTGTGCAAAAAATTGCAATTCTTGAATTGGGGGTTACAGAAAAGTTGGCATTCTCAAACTTGGTGGAAAAACGGATGTAGACGGAGGTGTTAAATCTAAAGACGTGTAAAATGTATCAAACAACTTGTGCCAAATTGAATCCGACCGGTGACGTTTGCATTATGATACAGGCATTAGATGCACGTCGTGGCCTAATTGTACTAAATATATTAATGCACACGGTATCTGCATTGAAGTGGTTAATCTGTGCCGTCTCCGAGCCTTGACTTGCAGGAAGCCTCCGTGGTGCATTCATCCAGGAAAACCATGTAAACCGTGTGCAATAATTAGATTCACACCTCGGCACCCATCTCGCCCCTGTCACTGCCGTCTTTACTTATTTTGACGCTCGCATTGTCGGTTTGTTCCCTGGTTTGGACGCTAATGACTGCCATAGGCTCAATAATTAGAGCACAGTGACAGCGAAACTAAATTATACCCTTCCGACAATAGGGTTACGCAGCCTTTGCCGGAGGAAAAAAGGTTGTGCAAGGACATCTGCGCCAACAATCTGGGCACGGAGTCGCAGCCTGCTACAATGACAGCTTTGTATCTAGTTTAATATAAAGCGGACACGGCTTGCGATAGTTTGCACCGCACGTGTCGTATTACAAGCCGGTGGACGTAGATGCGATGGCGCTGCATGACGTACATCAGTTTTTAGGTGTGCAAAAAATCAAGATGACTTTTTTCCTGCTTTGGCGAGGGAACTTTTATCTTATTTGCAGGATATAAAAGAAAACTGCTTAAATAACAACTACAACCATGAAGAGGATCTGGTCATGATGGTGCAGGAGCAATCAAGGAATCCAACTTGGGCATTCGTGTTCAGCATTGCAGACTGGATTATACAGCAGGGGAGAGCGCTAAGGTTTAGTCTCATCAATTACTATAATTGTGTACAACAGATTTTATTCTGTCTGGATAAGAGGAACAACTTCTTATATGTGTCAGGAAGTTATTCCCCCATGGGAAACATGGTCTAATGCGGTTAATTGGTCCTTGGACAGCTATGTGCACCACAAGCTATATGCATCCTCTAATGTCCAACAGAGCAGCTCATTCTAACCTTGGTAATGTGCAGAACATGTAGTGCTGGTAGGGAATAGTACCATACCTGTAGCTGGTAGAGAGCAGTACAGTACATGTAGTGCCGGTAGGGAATAGTACCATACCTGTAGCTGGTAGAGAGCAGTACCTTACATGTAGTGCAGGTAGGGAATAGTTCCATACCTGTAGCTGGTAGAGAGCAGTACAGTACATGTAGTGCCGGTAGGGAATAGTACCATACCTGTAGCTGGTAGAGAGCAGTACAGTACATGTAGTGCCAGTAGGGAATAGTTCCATACCTGTAGCTAGTAGAGAGCAGTACAGTACATGTAGTGCCGGTAGGGAATAGTTCCATACCTGTAGCTAGTAGAGAGCAGTACAGTATATGTAGTGCCAGTAGGGAATAGTACCATACCAGTAGCTAGTAGAGAGCAGTACAGTACATGTAGTGCCGGTAGGGAATAGTTCCATACCTGTAGCTAGTAGAGTGGTACAGTACATGTAGTGCCAGTAGGGAATAGTACCATACCAGTAGCTAGTAGAGAGCAGTACAGTACATGTAGTGCCGGTAGGGAATAGTTCCATACCTGTAGCTAGTAGAGAGCAGTACAGTACAAGTAGTGCCGGTAGGGAATAGTTCCATACCTGTAGCTAGTAGAGAGCAGTACAGTACATGTAGTGCCGGTAGGGAATAGTTCCATACGTGTAGCTAGTAGAGAGCAGTACAGTACATGTAGTGCCAGTAGGGAATAGTTCCATACCTGTAGCTAGTAGAGAGCAGTACAGTACAAGTAGTGCTGGTAGGGAATAGTTCCATACCTGTAGCTAGTAGAGAGCAGTACAGTACATGTAGTGCCGGTAGGGAATAGTTCCATACGTGTAGCTAGTAGAGAGCAGTACAGTACATGTAGTGCCAGTAGGGAATAGTTCCATACCTGTAGCTAGTAGAGAGCAGTACAGTACATGTAGTGCCGGTAGGGAATAGTTCCATACGTGTAGCTAGTAGAGAGCAGTACAGTACATGTAGTGCCAGTAGGGAATAGTTCCATACCTGTAGCTAGTAGAGAGCAGTACAGTACATGTAGTGCCGGTAGGGAATCATTATTATTATTATTATTATTAGGTATTTATATAGCGCTATTAGGATACATAGCGCTGTACAAGTTAGGGGGTAGACAAAGACAAGTGGTCGAAAAACGACGACAAATTGACAAAACGATCGTACGGGTACAGTGGGGCCAGGGATCCTGTCCACAAGGGCTCACAGTCTAGTGGGGTGGGGAGGGAGACAGTAGGAGGGGGAGAGAGGTGAGGTGGTGCAGTGGATTGGGACTCAGTGTGTGTTGTAGGCTTGTAGGAAGAGGTGGGTCTTCAGGTTTTTCTTGAAGGTTCCCAGGGTAGGGGAGTGTCTGATGTGGTGGGGGAGGGGGTTCCAGAGTCTGCTGGAGGCACGAGAGAAGTCTTGTGTGCGGTTGTGGGAGGTGGAAATGCGGGGGGTTGAGAGAAGGAGTTCCTGAGAGGAGCGCAAGTTGCGCGAGGGGAGGTAGCGGGAGATTAGGTTGGAGATGTAGGGAGGGGACAGGTTGTGTATGGCCTTGTAGGTCAGGGTTAGGGTTTTGAAGAGAGATCGCTGGGGGATGGGGAGCCAGTGGAGGGCTCGGCGGAGGGGGGAGGGCGGGCGAGTAACGGGGAGATAGGTGGATGAGTCGGGCAGCAGAGTTGAGGATGGTGCGGAGAGGTGCGAGGGAGGTGGCAGGGAGGCCGGTGAACAGGAGGTTGCAGTAGTCCAGGCGGGAGATGACGAGGGCGTGGACAAGTATTTTGGCTGTGTTGTGGTCAAGGAAGGAGCGGATGCGGGCAATGTTTTTTAATTGGAGTCGGCAGGAGGTGGCGAGGGCTTGGATGTGGGGCTTGAAGGAGAGGGAGGAGTTGAGGATTACCACGAGGCACTTGGTGTGGGGGAGGGGTGAGAGTGTGCAGTCGTTGACAGTGATAGATAGGTCAGGGAGCGGGGCGGGGTTGTTCGGGGGAAAGACGATGAATTCGGTCTTGTCCATGTTGAGTTTTAGGAAGCGGGTAGAGAAGAAGGATGCAATGGCGGATAGGCATGGAGGGATTTTGGATAAAAGGGAGGAGATATCATGGCCAGACAGATAGAGTTGGGTATCGTCAGCGTAGAGGTGGTATTGGAGTCCATGTGACTCGATGAGGTTGCCTAGGCCGAGGGTGTAGATGGAGAAGAGTAGTAGTCCCAGGACCGAGCCTTGGAGAACACCTACAGAGAGGGGGTGGGGTGAGGAGGAGGTGTGAGAGTGGGTGACGCTGAAGGTCCTGTCCGTCAGGTAGGAGGAGATCCAGGAGAGGGCAAGGTCAGTAATGCCAAGAGACTCAAGGATTTGAAGTAAGAGGGAGTGGTCAACAGTGTCGAAGGCAGCAGAGAGGTCGAGAAGGATGAGGATGGAGTAGTGTCGTTTACTCTTGGCGATCAGAAGGTCGTTTGTGACTTTGGCTAGGGCTGTTTCTGTGGAGTGTTGTGGTCGGAAGCCGGATTGTAGGCGATCAAAGAGAGCACAGGAAGAGAGGTGGGAGGACAGTTCGGAGTAGACGTGTTGTTCAAGAAGTTTAGAGGCAAACGGGAGGAGAGATATGGGGCGATAGTTGGAGACTGTTGTGGGGTCAAGGGAAGGTTTTTTTTAGGATGGGCGTGATTAGGGCATGTTTGAAGGGTGAGGGGAATGTGCCGGATTTGAGTGAAATGTTGAAGAGGTGTGTTAGAGCAGGGATGAGGACTGAGGTGAGGTTCGGGATGAGGTGGGAGAGGAGCGGATCGAGGGGACAGGTGGTGAGGTGTGATCGTGCTAGAAGGGAGGAGAGGTGGTCCTCTGTCACGGGGGTGAAACTGCGTTTTGGTGAGGGGGGGTGGGCTGGAGGTGGGATGGGGCGAGGGGGTGTGGGTCGTGAATAGTTCCATACTGAATAGTTCCATACCTGTAGCTAGTAGAGAGCAGTACAGTACATGTAGTGCCGGTAGGGAATAGTTCCATACCTGTAGCTAGTAGAGAGCAGTACAGTACATGTAGTGCCGGTAGGGAATAGTACCATACCAGTAGCTAGTAGAGAGCAGTACAGTACATGTAGTGCAGTAGGGAATAGTTCCATACCTGCAGCTAGTAGAGAGCAGTACAGTACATGTAGTGCCGGTAGGGAATAGTACCATACCAGTAGCTGGTAGGTAGAGAGCAGTACAGTACATGTAGTGCCGGTAGGGAATAGTACCATACCAGTAGCTAGTAGAGAGCGATACAGTACAAGAAGTACTGGTAGAAAGTGGTACAGTACATGTAGTGCAGGTAAAGAGCAGTACACTACATTTAGCGCAGGTAAAGAGCAGAATTGTACAAGTAGTACTGATAGAGAGCAGTACAGTACAAGTAGTGCCGGTAGGAAATAGTACTATACAAGTAGTACTGGTAGAGAGGGTACAGTACATTTAGTGCAGGTAAAGAGCAGTACAGTACATGAAATACAGGTAGAGAGCAGTACAGTACATGTAGAGCTGGTAGAGAGCAATGCAATACAAGTAATGTAGGTAGAGAGCAGTATAGTACATGTAGAGCTGGTAGAGAGCAATACAATACAAGTAATGTAGGTAGAGAGCAGTATAGAACATGCAGAGCTGGTAGAGAGCAGTACACTACAAGTAATATAGGTAGAGAGCAGTATAGAACATGTAGAGCTGACAGAGCAGTACAGTATACTTCTATATATATGGGTAGAGAGCCGCACAGTACATGTAGTGCAAATAGAGCAAGTACAGTACATGTAGTTCAGGTAGAGGGAAGTACAGTTTACTATATATATATATACAGTGCCTTGTGAAAGTATTCGGCCCCCTATATATATACAGTGCCTTGTGAAAGTATTTGGCCCCTTGAACTTTTCATCCTTTTGCCACATTTTTTTTAATAAAATAAAAAACTGAGGCGTGGGGCGTGCAATATTATTCGTCCCCTTTACTTTCAGTGCAGCAAACTCCCTCCAGAAGTTCCGTGCGGATCTCTGAATGATCCAATGTTGTCCTAAATGACTGGTAATGATAAATAGAATCCACCTGTGTGTAATCAAGTCTCCGTATAAATGCAGCTGCTCTGTGATAGGCTCAGGGATCTGTATCCAGTGCAGAGAGCATAATGAAGACCAAGGAACACACCAGGCAGGTCCGAGATACTGTTGTGGCGAAGTTTAAAGCCGGATTTGGATAGAAAAAGATTTCCCAAGTGTTAAACATCTCAAGGAGCCACTGTGCAAGTGATCATATTGTAATGGAAGGAGGATCAGACCACTGCAAATCTACCAAGACCCGGCCGTCCCTCTACACTTTCATCTGGAACAAGGAGAAGACTGATCAGAGATGAGGCCAAAAGGCCCATGATCACTCTGGATGAACTGCAGAGATCTACAGCTGAGGTGGGAGAGTCTGTCCATAGGACAACAATCAGTTGTACACTGCACAAATCTGGCCTTTATGGAAGAGTGGCAAGAAGAAGCCATTTCTCAAAGATATCCATAAAAAGTCTCGTTTGAAGTTTGCCACAAGCCGCCTGGGAGACACCAAACATGTGGAATAAGGGGCTCTGCTCAGAGGAAACCAAAATCAAACTATGGCCACAATGCAAAACTAGATGTTTGGAGTAAAAGCAGCAAAGCTCATCACCCTCAAAACACCATCCCCACTGTCACACATGGTGGAGGCCTGAAAACACCATCCCCACTGTCACACATGGTGGAGGCAGCATCATGGTTTGGGCTTTTCTTCAGCAGGGACAGGGAAGATGGTTAAAATTGATGGGAAGATGGATGGAGCCAAATACAGGACCATTCTGGAAGAAAACCTGCTGGAGTCTGCAAAAGACCTGAGACTGGGACGGAGATTTATCTTCCAACAAGACAATGATCCCAAACATAAAGCAAAATCTACAATGGAACGGTTCAAAAATAACCGTCTCCAGGTGTTAGAATGGACAAGTCACATCCAGACCTGAATCCAATGGAGAATCTGTGGAAAGAGCTGAAAACTGCTGATCACAAACGCCTCAATCCAACCTCACTGAGCTCCAGTTCTGCAAGGAAGAATGAGACAAACCCCAAGAGACTGCAGCTGTAATCACAGCACAAGGGGGCGCTACGGAGGATTAACTCGAGGGGATGAATAATACTGCACGCCCCACTTTACAGTTGTTTGTTAAAAAAGTTTAAAATATCCAATAAATTTCACTTCGCAATTGTGTCCCACTTGTTGTTGATTCTCCACAAAAAAATTAGAATTCATATCTTTATGTTTGAAGCCTGAAATGTGGCAAAAGGTTGAAAAGTTCAAGGGGCCAAATACTTTCACAAGCCACTGTGTATATGGGTAGAGAGGAGCACAGTACATATAGTGCTGGTAAGGAGCAGTATAGTTAATGTAGCACAGATGCAGGACAGTACAGCACATACCGTGCAGGGGGACAGTAGTGCGGGGCATTTAGTGCTGGCAGATTCAGTACCAGGAGAGCCGTGCAGTGAATGTATGTAAAGTGATGAGCTGCACTGAATCTGAGATGATGGTAACTATATAATGTAATAATATATTATAATATATAATATAATAATCTCTTTCCTCGGACGGTTTCTGTGCCGCCTCCCAGATCACACGAGGCTCTGTAGGAAACGTCTGTATCTCCATTGATGGACTCGGTGTCAGTGCACAATGCAGCGTATGGCCCAGATAATAATAAGCTGCAGCACTCGGGTGCAGGGCCTGCGGAGCAGTAATGGCGGCTCATCTGTCACTGTCACCGGCCACAGCTGGGGCTTCATTCTATAGTCACCCCAGAAACACAATCATCTCTGCTGGGAGGTGTCTGACGAGCCGAACACTGGGGTCTGCATATCAAGGGTTCATATACGCTGCAGGTTATTGACATAGTCTAATTATCCAAACGATCAAAATGTAAAAGAAATGCTTAATAAAAGTTACAGCAGATTATTTATGTAGATGCAGTCAGTTTAACAGGTGAATAACTTAGTAAATTTACTTTATATAGTGATCCTCGGATACAGCCTGTATTATACTCCAGAGCTGCACTCACTATTCTGCTGGTGCAGTCACTGTGTACATACATTACATTACTGATCCCGAGTTACCTCCTGTATTATACTCCAGAGCTGCACTCACTATTCTGCTGGTGCAGTCACTGTGTACATACATTACATTACTGATCCTGAGTTACCTCCTGTATTATGCTCCAGAGCTGCACTCACTATTCTGCTGGTGCAGTCACTGTGTACATACATTAACTGATCCTGAGTTACCTCCTGTATTATACTCCAGAGCTGCACTCACTATTCTGCTGGTGCAGTCACTGTGTACATACATTACATTACTGATCCTGAGTTACCTCCTGTATTATCCTCCAGAGCTGCACTCACTATTCTGCTGGTGCAGTCACTGTGTACATACATTACATTACTGATCCTGAGTTACCTCCTGTATTATACCCAGAGCTGCACTCACTATTCTGCTGGTGCAGTCACTGTGTACATACATTACATTACTGATCCTGAGTTACCTCTGTATTATACTTCAGAGCTGCACTCACTATTCTGCTGGTGCAGTCACTGTGTACATACATTACATTACTGATCCTGAGTTACCTCCTGTATTATACTCCAGAGCTGCACTCACTATTCTGCTGGTGCAGTCACTGTGTACATACATTACATTACTGATCCTGAGTTACCTCCTGTATTATCCCCAGAGCTGCACTCACTATTCTGCTGGTGCAGTCACTGTGTACATACATTACATTACTGATCCTGAGTTACCTCCTGTATTATACCCCAGAGCTGCACTCACTATTCTGCTGGTGCAGTCACTGTGTACATACATTACATTACTGATCCTGAGTTACCTCCTGTATTATCCTCCAGAGCTGCACTCACTATTCTGCTGGTGCAGTCACTGTGTACATACATTACATTACTGATCCTGAGTTACCTCCTGTATTATACTCCAGAGCTGCACTCACTATTCTGCTGGTGCAGTCACTGTGTACATACATTACATTACTGATCCTGAGTTATCCGCCTGTATTATACCCAGAGCTGCACTCACTATTCTGCTGGTGCAGTCACTGTGTACATACATTACATTACTGATCCTGAGTTACCTCCTGTATTATACTCCAGAGCTGCACTCACTATTCTGCTGGTGCAGTCACTGTCATACATTACATTACTGATCCTGAGTTCACCTCCTGTATTATACTCCAGAGCTGCACTCACTATTCTGCTGGTGCAGTCACTGTGTACATACATTACATTACTGATCCTGAGTTACCTCCTGTATTATACTCCAGAGCTGCACTCACTATTCTGCTGGTGCAGTCACTGTGTACATACATTACATTACTGATCCTGAGTCACCTCCTGTATTATACTCCAGAGCTGCACTCACTATTCTGCTGGTGCAGTCACTGTGTACATACATTACATTACTGATCCTGAGTCACCTCCTGTATTATACTCCAGAGCTGCACTCACTATTCTGCTGGTGCAGTCACTGTGTACATACATTACATTACTGATCCTGAGTTACCTCCTCTATTATACTCCAGAGCTGCACTCACTATTCTGCTGGTGCAGTCACTGTGTACATACATTACATTACTGATCCTGAGTTACCTCCTGTATTATACTCCAGAGCTGCACTCACTATTCTGCTGGTGCAGTCACTGTGTCCATACATTACATTATTGATCCTCAGTTACCTCCTGTATTATACTCCAGAGCTGCACTCACTATTCTGCTGGTGCAGTCACTGTGTACATACATTACATTACTGATCCTGAGTTACCTCCTGCATTATACTCCAGAGCTGCGCTCAGTGACTTCCCTTCATACACATTGCACTGTAGCATGTCTGATGATCTCCCGATATGGGGACATTATCTCGCTGTCAGCCAGGCAGCCACATGTGCGGATGAATCACGAGCGACTGTGCTGGGAGTTAATTCTGCCCGTCATTGTCAGCCATTACCAGCTGCACATTGTGCTCATTTTGCACTTTCGATAAGGACTGGTTGCTTTGTGAAATCTGAATTGGGTTCAATTTCGCACTGAAGGAAAGCTTAATTGTCTTAGTCGTCTGACCGGGGAAAATTTCCTACATCTGAAGTGTGTTTGCAAACAGGCAGTGGCTGGTGGATTGTGGAGCGAGAGGTGACTGGAGACACTTAATGGGGGATTCCTCCTCCTGGAAAAATGGTTCAAAGACCCATGAATAACTATGGAGGGGGGGGGCGAGTGGATTTAGTAAATTCAATGCTCATCTTTGGAGTCAAGAATATCATAACATTCTGTCCTTCGTAATGTGGACCATACATATTGTTTAATGCTAAAAGACGTAACACGGTCATACTTCCTACAAACTCCCCAGATCTGATCGATCACCTGATCAATGGAGCAGATCTGCAGCTGATCGATCGCCTGATCAATGGAGGCAGCACGCTGGTGCTTTCAATGCTGATCGGTGCGCACAGGTGTGATGTTGGCTACACAAGCCTAATGGTGGGTTTACACGCCGCGATATCGGCGTCCAACTCCGACAAAAAGTCACGTGGTTCGCGAGTTGGACCCGATATCGTTAGCGCGTTGTACGGTTTGAACGTACAACGCGATGCTGGAACGATGCCAAAACGATATCGGGGTTGAATGAGCGTGCTATACAACTGGCCGATATCGGATGGCCGTTGTAGCCGGATCGTTGCGTGTAAACATCCAACTACGATGTGTACGCCCACGTCACCCATTAACTCCCATGTTAAATGGTCGTTGCTGGGTTGGTGGGCGTACACATCATAGTGACGTTGTTTCCCGATATCGCAGCGTGCAAACCGCCGATGCGATATCGGGAAAAGCGCACAAAAAATGCGCGCTCCTGCGCCGTTGTATAGCGATATCGCACCGATATCGCGGCGTGTAAACCCACCTTAAACGTCTCCCTTCTTCTCCTCTAATCATCTGGCCTCCCTGAGAATCAAACAAATAATCTCCATGTTTGCAGGCAGCAGCTCCAGCTATGAGCCACAGCCCTTTTTCTTTTATCATCTGCTCTCCTTGAGAATCAAACTCACCACCTCCATGTTTGCAGGCAGCAGCTCTAGCTATGAGCCACAGCCCTTTTTTGTCTCTTGTGATCTGCTCTCCTTGAGAATCAAACTCACAACCTCCATGTTTGCAGGCAGCAGCTCTAGCTATGAGCCACAGCCCTTTTTCTTCTTATGATCTGGTCTCCCCAAGAATTAAACTTGCAACCTACATGTTTGCAGGCAGCAGCTCTAGCTATGAGCCACAGCCCTTGTTCTTCTCGTATGATCTGGTCTTCCTGAGAACCAAACTCTCAACCTCCTCCATGTTTGCAGGCAGCAGCTCCAGGAATGAGCCACAGCCCAAGTGTAAGCTTCACCTGTTCCTCTGTACAGTCTGACATATTCTTGAGAGAGAGATAAAAACACCACAGCATCCTTCGTGACCACTGCTAAGAGATACTAAGACATAATGAGCACAGATTAGTAGAAAGATCACTTGTGTTTATACTATTATTATTATTAATAATTTATATAGCGCCATTATATTCCATGGCGCTTTACATGTTAAAAAGGGCAGACCAGGACAAGTAACATAGTAACAATAAATGTGGACAATTCAGTTGTACAGAAACAAGAGGGGAGAAATCCTGTCCACAAAGGCTCACAGTCTACAAGGGGCGGGTGGGGATACAGTAGGAGGGTAGGAGGATATATATATATCCAGACGTAGGGGACAGCAGCTTCTGATGCTGGGAGCCGATGGGTAACAGAACTGACATGGGATGGGTGTGAGACGCCAGCTGCAGACCCAACTGTCCTCATGTTACACAACCCAAAATCATGAAGGGGAAAGATGTTTCCATCTTTATTCACCTAGATAGAAGATAGATAAATCGATAGATAGGTAAGTAGATGCATAGATAGATGATAAGATAAATACATAGATAAATGATGGATAGAGAGATAGATAGATAGATAGATAGATAGATAGATAGATAGATAGATAGATAGATAGATAGATAGATACTGAAGGAGGATAGATAGGTAGGTAGGTAGGTAGATAGATAGATAGATAGATAGATAGATAGATAGATAGATAGATAGATAGATACTGAAGGAGGATAGATAGATAGGTAGATAGATAGATAGATAGATAATAAGATAAATACATAGATAAATGATGGATAGAGAGATAGATAGGTAGATAGATGATAAGATAAATACATAGATAAATGATGGATAGAGAGATAGATAGATAGATAGATAGATAGATAGATGATAAGATAGATAGATAGAGATAGATACATAGACACATAAATATGGGAAACTATGCAATAAATATCCAGTGATTAAAGATATTACTTGGGAGTCAGTTCGGCAGAACAATCCATGTGATGTAGATCGACACCTGCAAGAAAAAAAGTAAGTGAACCCAATGGAATGACCTGCATTTCTTTATTGATTACTAATAGAGTGTAGAAAAAATGATAGAAAAGACATCCAAAGGTAAGAATCAGACATCAAAATGTCATTAAAAGATTCAAGGTCCTGTAGATCTGCTTACTTCGGATGACGGACACCACCATGACGATTGTTTGGACTGCTGTTTCCTTTCACCGGAATGATGGAATTATCTTCAAGGTGAGTTGGACTTTGTTTTCTTGTTACTTTGTACTGATTACAAATAACAATGATGTCTGATAAAGACGCACAAAGATGGAAAAGGCTTAGAAAACTTTAGTATTGACCTGTATGGACATCACACCACGGTTTTTGTCTGTCAGGTTCTGTACGGTGTTTTGCAGGATGCACCGGACAGAACCTGACAGCACCGGACGAGCACAAACTGAGGGCAAATCTGCCCTCCGCTCCTGTTTTTCTTGCAGGATTCGTTTGTGCTCGTGGCTGCTGCTGTCCGCGGTGCTGAAATTTCAGCCGTCGGTACAGTGGAGCTCTCCATGGTGCTGAACTTTAGCGACGACTCTGAAATGCTGCTGCTGCTGTCCATGGTGCTGAATGAGCGCGGCTGCATTTCAGAGCTGCCGCTCTTCAGTACCAGGCATCCGGGAAACGATCTGGTTTGTTTGCCGGATCGGGGGTGATTCGGCGCCCATAGACTCCCATGTTATGGGCGCCAGATCTCCCCAGATCCGGGAGGATCCGGTTTTGTTCGTTTTTTGCACCAGACACAAAAAATGATGCAGACTCCGATTTTGTGTCCAGTGCAAAAAACTAACAAAACCGGATTTGGGTGAAAACATGCAAAACCGGAGGCCAAATAAGACCAATCTGGCACCATAGGGACACATGGGGGGCAAAACCTGATCGGGTTCTGCTTGGGTCAAACCGGACAGAACCTGAAACCGCAAAACGGTGGTGTGAAGCCAGCCTTAGACAAATGGAGGAAATCCAGGTCTGTTACTACTGTCACTCCCAGAACACAATGGGCAATGCTGAAATGTCAGCGAGGGGGAGAAGTCCTAAAAATAATGTCTCCAGACTATGACCTAAGAACATGTGGTGTCAGTAATTCATAGATTATTTATTGGTCGGGTTCCTGCAGACGTTCAGCTTTATCAGAGGATCGTGTCCTGCTCCAGCTTTAGTCTATATCAGCATCTCCTAACTCTCAGCCAATGGATTAACCTCGGTTGCCCATCTGACATTGAAGCCGGACTTTACAGAGGTTGCAAAGTCATGACTATACCTCATTACTTAATTTTGCCTCCTTCTCTTCCATGCTGCATTGCGGGTTCAATGCCAAGTTCTTGCTCTTTTACAAGCTGCTTTCAACTGCTGCTGTCACGAGAATCTCCCGTCATTAGGAGTCTTGTGACAGCTCTGGGACCTGAGCATTTAAATGTGATTGCTTTTTTTTTAGTGTAGCAAAGATTATTGTAAGTTTTCTTGATGGTTGCTCCTGGTTGGTTCATCTCAGCTGTAGCAGGTTTGTGACCACTCCCCTTCCCTTTAAATAGTAACATGATATATAATCTGGTATCAGCAATGGAGTCATTCTATTCTGACGACTTTGGAGGGAGGAAGTCTCTTGAGGCTTCTGGAGTTCAGTTGTTGGAGACGTGTTTTCTGCCGTCCTGGTGTTTGGCTGCAGCAGTCAAGTTTGTTTCTTTTTTTTTTTGTCTATATTCCTGGTCTGTCCTCCTTCCCTGTGTTATATTGCTGTAGTGGTGATGTCACATACTCACTGGCGTTGGCACTAGGCAGGGTGAATGGAGGGACAGTTAGGGACTAGGCACATGATGGCAGCAGGGAGAAAGACCCACTTAGGGATATTAGGGGAGCTCAGGGGCCAGATATAGGTTAATGTCAGGAGGTGTCCCATTCCCCACTCCCTATTGTCCGGGTCTTTTCTTCCTTTTCATCCCTACCTTAGTCAGTGATGACAGCTGTACAGCAAAGGTCCTACTTACTGTTGGACACAGACAATAAAGGGTCCTGTGCAAGAACAACATATAGGCCCTTTCCATTCCAATAGCTCATCATAATGCACAAGTCCGCCTGCTTTGGAGGTAGAAGTGGGTCCCCTTACCTCTTAGGCCCCTGTTCGATCACATAGGTTGCACCAATAATGTGTCCACCCCTGGTCCTACTCTGTATTCAGTTTGTATATGGGAATTTACCTATCCCCTTTGCTTCTTACCCAGTACTCAGGAGTATTCTCCTACACCGACCTACTGACTATAATATATGGAGGTCCAGCAGCAGATAAAAGCAGCTTCTAAAGCAGCATCAAATGTGCTTTGAAACTGCTCTGCAGCAGTGTTTGGGGAAAAAGGAAGCAAAATAAGGTAATGTTACAATATTTTATAACATTACAACACCTAGGGGATCATTCATTAACAAAAAAGTTTAGTTTTTCTTCAAGGAGCTCTCCATTTTGCCACTTTGAAACCAAAAGAAATCTGATATAGAGGTGAATGCGGCATCTCCAGTCCCTCCACATTCCTCATATTTCATACAAATTAGCAGAAAAGTTGGCCATTTATATGAAGAATATGAATATCTATCCATAAGTAGCTCCGGTTACTTGTGCCGTGATCCATGCAGTACCCGGAGTCACCACAAGGTGTCAGGAAAGGGAAGAACACATCGCTTTACAGGAGTGATGCAAATACGTCATGTAACCCAAGTGCATTATGGGTAATAATAGACTTGGACAATGAATTTCATGGGAGATTTAGAATAACTATTGAGATGTTCTATTATATTTAACACTAATTAATATAGTACATTAGATTTATTGAACTATGTTGATACAATAAGTAAACTATGCAGGTCATAATGGATGCAATATGGGTCATAAATTGCTACAGCATTAGCCAACATCATATTATTATGTATCCGTCAAGTTTTTAAATTATTAGAAACCATACTTCCTGCGGCAGAGTGACTGACAGCTCCGGTTTCCGTCTCCCTTGCCTTTAGCAGTTTTTTATATGCACGGCATCATTTTATGGAGGAAATCTTCTATGTGATTATCTCCATTCATTAGGACACCCACAGACAGCCAGAAAATTGCTGTGTTCAGTTTATGGAGATTCGCAATGTCTGGGATTTTACAGGCAATTTTCTAAGAAATGTAAACGCTATAAATGGATTTTATAGTGTTTTTTTTCTTTATTTTTTCTTTATAGCACGTGAGATGTCTGATTCAGATTTAAATGCTCTAAGAAATATCCAGAGATACATTCATTGGAACAGTTTATAGCAACTCCCAACATATCCCCAACAGCTGTAAGTGCATGCTGGGAGTTGTAGTCCTGCTTCATAATGAGTGAGTGCACTCATTGCTACTCAACTATCCATCCCCCATTGAAGACTGAGGATAGGCTCACAGTATACCTGTAAATTCAAGTCACTTTTTATCTGCAGTTATCTCTGAGCTAGTGCAGGAAGACTAGTAGTTATGATGTCACCAATAAGCAGCGCACACAGAACGAGAGGTTCCTGCTTTCATATCTTTATATAACAGAACAATTATGCAGCCTGGACTGAGCAGTGTAGATGTGAATCCAGCAACGGTGGTGAGATAAAACACTTACTAGAAAGCAGCAACACAATCTCTTTCACTCTACTCTTTTTTGCTTATAGACTTCAGTAGGGTTCAGTGTTGTCATGAACAGGATGGATTTGAATATGTAAGGGGAGCGTGTGATTGTGTCCCACTTAAAGATAGCAAAATGAATGCAAACAGACACCAGCAAAAGTTAAATGTAGGTGTTACAGGATGGCAGCGAGCTTGATGGCTTCAAAGTCTCTTTACAAGGAGACAGACCTGAATACAGCTGATGTACAGCAACAAACTAAAACAGGTAACACTTTGCTCATACATATGACAGCCTGCTGGCAATCACTTCAGCAGCAGTTCCTTCACACACATAATTTTGGCAACACTCCTTGTCCTTAAGGTGAAAATATCTGTCACGTGATTAAATTGCGCTGACTTTGCTGCATGCTGCTGTGTGTGTTGTGTTTGCATTTCTTCAAGAGCTGCATGAGGTATGGATGTGAAGGTCTTGTGATCAGCTGCTGGGTTGAGGGATTGATGTGAGGCTTGGGTGTGAACCTGCCCCCTTATTTTAAATAGCTTTTCCCCTCCTCTGTCAGACGCCACTGATAGAGTTAGTTTACTCTTGGTCATTGTGCTGTGCGGATGCTTGCTGCTGGGCTGAAGTCTTTGCCTTGGGAGTAGCTGTGATCCCGGATCCGTGGGTGGAGGTAAGGGCCCTCAGCCTAGGGATAATCAGGAGCTCAGGAAAATAAGGTGGACGCTGGACCATCCTCATTCAGAGGTACCTCCGAGAGCAGGGCGAGCTAGGACCCCCAGTGTAACGATCAGTTTAGCTCCCCCTGAATCCCTTCGCCCATCACACCATCCAGTTACCGGATTCCTTCATCTCCTAAGCGTGACATTAATGTTTATGGCAGGCAGCTGAGCTGCAGGAGGCCATTCCATACTCCCTGGCTTGCAGCACTGTGCCGACGGGGGCGCTCAAGAATATAATGAGGGCAATCTAGTGTTGAGCCCCGGGCGGTTGCCCAGTTTGCCGTTTTTATAATTCTGTACTTATGAAAGTGTAATGTCTGATCTTGAGATTCTCTACCCAGTGACATAAAGGCCATTTGATTAGGTAATGTGAAACATAACATACCAGATGTAGGGCTCCATCCCTCCACATATGTATATATACAGAGGGGGAGATAAGTATTGAACACACATTAATTTTCTAAGTAAATAGTCATTATGTCTAAAGATGCTTAGGCATGAATTTCTCATCAGATGTCGGTAACAACCCATCCCATCCACACAGGAAAAGAAATCAAATCGTAGACGTCAATAAATTATGTGTAATAAGGAGAAATGACACAGTAAAAAAGTATTGAAACGTCAATGAATGTATTTAATCCTTGGTACTTTGGCCTTTTTGGTGATGAAGCTCCAGACATCTCTTGAATGGAGACGCTCGTCCCTGCATTGCTCCTGTATGGAGACACTGGTCCCTGCATTGTTCCTGATATGGAGACACGGTCCCTGCATTGTCCTATATGGAGACACTGGTCCCTGCATTGTTGTGGAGACACCGGTCCCTGCATTGCTTCCTGTATGGAGACCTGGTCCCTGCATTGTCCTGTATGGAGACACTGGTCCCTGCATTGTTCCTGTATGGAGACACTGGTCCCTGCATTGTTGTATGGAGACACTGGTCCCTGCATTGTTCCTGTATGGAGACACGGTCCCTGCATTGTTCCTGTATGGAGACACTGGTCCCTGCATTGTCTGATGGAGACACTGGTCCCTGCATTGTGCTCCTTTATGGAGACACTGGTCCCTGCATTGTTCCTGTGTGGAGACACCGGTCCCTGCATTGTTCCTGTATGGAGACGCTCGTCCCTGCATTGTTCCTATATGGAGACACTTGTCCCTGCATTGTTCCTGTATGGAGACACTGGTCCCTGCATTGTTCCTATATGGAGACACTGGTCCCTGCATTGTTCCTATATGGAGACACTGGTCCCTGCATTGTATGGAGACACCAGTCCCTGCATTGTATGGAGACACTGGTCCCTGCATTGTATGGAGACACCAGTCCCTGCATTGTATGGAGACACCGGTCCCTGCATTGTTCCTGTATGGAGACACCGGTCCCTGCATTGCTCCTGTATGGAGACACTGGTCCCTGCATTGTATGGAGACACTGGTCCCTGCATTGTTCCTGTATGGAGACACCGGTCCCTGCATTGTTCCTGTATGGAGACACCGGTCCCTGCATTGTTCCTGTATGGAGACACCGGTCCCTGCATTGTTCCTGTGTGGAGACACCGGTCCCTGCATTGTTCCTATATGGAGACACTGGTCCCTGCATTGTTCCTGTATGGAGACACTGGTCCCTGCATTGCTCCTTTATGGAGACACTGGTCCCTGCATTGTTCCTGTGTGGAGACACCGGTCCCTGCATTGTTCCTGTATGGAGACGCTCGTCCCTGCATTGTTCCTATATGGAGACACTGGTCCCTGCATTGTTCCTGTATGGAGACACTGGTCCCTGCATTGTTCCTATATGGAGACACTGGTCCCTGCATTGTTCCTATATGGAGACACTGGTCCCTGCATTGTATGGAGACACCAGTCCCTGCATTGTATGGAGACACTGGTCCCTGCATTGTATGGAGACACCAGTCCCTGCATTGTATGGAGACACCGGTCCCTGCATTGTTCCTGTGTGGAGACACCGGTCCCTGCATTGTTCCTATATGGAGACACTGGTCCCTGCATTGTTCCTGTATGGAGACACTGGTCCCTGCATTGTTCCTGTATGGAGACACCGGTCCCTGCATTGTTCCTGTATGGAGACACTGGTCCCTGCATTGTTCCTGTAAGGAGACACTGGTCCTTGCATTGTTCCTGTATGGAGACACTGGTCCCTGCATTGTCTGTAGGACCTGTCCTGCATTGTTCTATGGAGACACTGGTCCTGCTTGTCCTGTATATGTACTTCCTGCATTGTTATGGAGACACTGGTCCCTGCATTGTTCCTGTATGGAGACACTGGTCCCTGCATTGTTCCTATATGGAGACACTGGTCCCTGCATTGTTCCTGTATGGAGACACTGTCCCTGCATTGTATGAACACGGTCCCTGCATTGTTCCTTATGGAGACACGTCCCTGCATTGTATGGAGACACGGTCCCTGCATTGTTCCTTATGGAGACACTGGTCCCTGCATTGTTCCTGTATGGAGACACCGGTCCCTGCATTGTTCCTTATGGAGACACAGTCCCTGCATTGTCCTGTATGGAGACACCGGTCCCTGCATTGTTCCTGTATGGAGACACCGGTCCCTGCATTGTTCCTGTATGGAGACACTGGTCCCTGCATGTTCCTGTATGGAGACACTGGTCCCTGCATTGTTCCTGTATGGAGACACGGTCCCTGCATTGTTCCTGTATGGAGACACCGGTCCCTGCATTGTCCTGTATGGAGACACTCGGTCCCTGCATTGTTCCTGTTGGAGACACTGGTCCCTGCATTGTTCCTGTATGGAGACACTCGTCCCTGCATTGTTCCTGTATGGAGACACTGGTCCCTGCATTGCTCCTGTATGGAGACACTCGTCCTGCATTGTTCCTATATGGAGACACTGGTCCCTGCATTGTTCCTGTATGGAGACGCTGTCCCTGCATTGTTCCTGTATGGAGACACCGGTCCCTGCATTGTTCCTGTATGGAGACACTGTCCCTGCATTGTACTTATGGAGACACTCGGTCCCTGCATTGTACTGTAGGAAAACTGGTCCCTGCATTGTTCCGTCTGATGTATGGAGACACTGGTCCCTGCATTGTTCCTGTATGGAGACACTGGTCCCTGCATGTTCCTGTATGGAGACACCTGGTCCCTGCATTGTTCCTGTATGGAGACACTGGTCCCTGCATTGTTCTGTATGGAGACACCGGTCCCTGCATTGTCCTGTATGGAGACACCGGTCCCTGCATTGTTCCTTATGGAGACACGTCCCTGCATTGTTCTGTAAGGACACGGTCCCTGCATTGTTCCTGTATGGAGACACTGGTCCCTGCATTGTTCCTGTATGGAGACACTGGTCCCTGCATTGTTCCTGTATGGAGACACTGGTCCCTGCATTGTTCCTGTATGGAGACACTGGTCCCTGCATTGTTCCTGTATTGGGGAGACACTGGTCCCTGCATTGTTCCTGTATGGAGACACTGGTCCCTGCATTGTTCCTGTATGGAGACACTGGTCCCTGCATTGTTCCTGTATGGAGACACTGGTCCCTGCATTGTTCCTGTATGGAGACACTGGTCCCTGCATTGTTCCTGTATGGAGACCTCGTCCCTGCATTGTTCCTGTATGGAGACACTGGTCCCTGCATCTGTATGGAGACACTGGTCCCTGCATTGTTCCTGTATGGAGACACTGGTCCCTGCATTGTTCCTGTATGGAACACCGGTCCCTGCATTGTTCCTTATGGAGACACTGGTCCCTGCATTGTTCTGTTGCGAGACCATGTCCTCACATTTCTATCCTGTATGGAGACCTCGTCCTGCATTGTTCCTGTATGGAACCTGTCCACTTTCATTGTTCCTGTATGGAGGCACTGGTCCTCGCATTGTTCCTGATATGGGAATGTGTCCCTGCATTGTTCTCCTGGATGCAGAGTTATCGCAATGTCTTCTTATCACATGTCTATTGCTCAGTTGGATTTTTGCCCATTCTATCACAACAAACACTCTTCACATCCTGCAGGTCTTGTGGACCTCTCTATGATCTCTGAGCTTTAGATCCTTCCAGACATTTCCTATTGGATCCGGTGATCGGCTCGGCCATTCTGAGTTTCCTCGGCTGTGTGTCTGGGATCATTGTCTTGTGAAATGTTGTCCTCCCTCGTTTCATCTTCATCATCCTGGTAGATGCAGCAGATTTTTATCAAGAATGTCTTCTTTCATCATCCATTCATTCTTCATTCGAGTATATGAAGTTTGCCAGTGTCATATACTAAAAAACAGCCCCACACCATGATGTTCCCACCTCTACACTTCACTGTTGTTGGTGTTTTTGGGGTGATTTGCCTTTTGGCCTCCAAACATGATGTGTATTATGGCATCCAAAGAGATCAATTTTGGTCTCATCTGACCACACTATATTCTTAAGTATTTCACAGACTTGTCTAAATGTTATTGAGCAAACTTTAATCGCGCTTGAACCTGCTCTTTATTCAGCAATGGAGTCTTGCGTGGTGAGCATGCATATAGGAGCGTGCATACAGGAGCGTGCATACAGGAGCGTGCATACAGGAGCGTGCATACAGGAGCGTGCATACAGGAGCGTGCATACAGGTGTGTGCATACAGGAGCGTGCATACAGGAGCGTGCATACAGGAGTGCACATACAGGCCAAGGAGGGGGAGCGCATTACTTATTGTTTGAAACAATTGTACCTGCTAGTTCTTTCTGTAGATCTCCACAGGTGTCGTTGGCTCTTGGACAACTCTTCTGATAATTCTTTTCACTCCTGTCTGAAATCTTGAGGAGAGCACCTGGTCCTGGCCGTTTCCGGTGAAACTATGTTCTTCCACTTCGGGATTATGGCCCCAACAGCTCTCACTGGATCCTTCAGTAGGTTAGAACTCCTTCTATAACCAATGCCACCAGTGTGTTTTTGCAACAATAAGGTGAGACAGCTCACTGGTTTTACCCATCATGAGATGTTTCTTGTGTGACACCTTGGTAATGAGACTAATTCCTATAGACCATCAGCTGATATTATTTTTCACTAAGTGGCAGGATTGCTTTCTAATTACTGATAGATTTCAGCTGGTGTCAGGACTTCCATGGTCCTCTCTTTCTTCATGCGTTCAATACTTTTTTCCCTATGTCATTTCTCGTTATTGCACATAACTTATGGACTCTATGGTTTGATTTCGTTGCCTGTGTGGATTGGATGAGTTGTTACTGACATCTGGTGAACATTTCACGCCTTTGAAAAACATATACTTAGATAATCGGTGCCGTGGTCAATACTTATTTCACCTGCTGCACATATCTATAAGCCCCCGCTCCATCATTGCAGCCTGGCATCCAGCTATCATGCTCCCGAGTGTTCTCCAGATACACCTGGCATTGATTTATCTGCAGACAGATACATCAGTGGGTAATAGTTTTGCACACAGAGATTTTTTTATAGGCATTTGAGATAGGAAATCAGCAGTAATTATATGCTGCTGGCGTCAGCGGAGCTGAATCTGAGCAGAAAAAGCGCATTATCTCCAGTCCAATTTAACACAGTGCACTCAAAATGCTATAAAAATGGTCCATTTAAACGGCACCTAATTGCGTAGAATGGAAGGTATGTGCCGATGGTATCAGCGCGGAAAGCTGGATATTCTTCCAAGCCAAATATGACATGGAGACATTTTAGTCTAAATTAAAAACCTTTCACTTTATGAAGCTCTGGACGTCTGATGCTGGATTAAAGGGAGCCTGGCAAACCTGTGCCCCCCCCCCCTATCGCCACCACTGATGGTCCTCTTCCTGCATCCTCCTAAGCAGACCCAGTCAATCTTGTTAAAAATGAATTTTGTTGAATTTCACTTAATCTTTTAAGTAGAGTCAAGACGAGCCGCCTATACACTATATGGCAGAATGCAAACGCACAGACCTCCCAAAAAGCCGCGATCGGATTGTAACACTCCGACTAACCGCGGGTCTGTTTATGTACATCCATGCTGTCATGCCTCTGGATTTGATTCGGAGACCTTGTTCTGTGTGGTTGGTTTCCTGTCCAAGGGCCGATCGTCTTTTACCTTTGATTCTTTCCTTTTGGTTTGGTGTTTTCATTGGTTCTGTCCTATCACATCTTGGGTGTGGATATTCATACCTACTGTCAAGCATGGACAAGGGGTTGTCCGGCACACGGGGCAGTACAGAGGTTACAACGGGGGATGGAAAAGGGAAGGAAGGACCTAACAGTAGGGAGAGGGGATATGGGTCACATCCTAATTCTTTGGACGAAGTGCCCATTTGTGGGTAATCACAACTGACAAAGGTGAGCAATTCCACATCGCAAAGTGAAAGTGTTTATTTGAGATAAGACCCTATTTGCACATTCTTTTTTCTACACATCCTAATTCTAGCCTGTGTCTGCACACTGCGATCCCTAAAGTCCCTAAACGGGCTCTTCCCCCCCCCCCCCCCCCCGCCGCTGTCCCATGTTTAATCCGTAGATGTCCCTTTACTCAGCCTGGCTAGTGCACTAGCCTTCACCTCTATAATAGTCCGACACAGGGGAAGGTAGACCAATAGGGAGACTTAAGCAAAAGGATATACAACTACTTTAGAGCTGCAGCCAAACACCAGTGCTGCAGGCAACAGAACTCCAACATAAAGCTTCCTTCTCCAAGGTGGTCAGTTCACAAAAGAATCTTTGTAACCGGCATCGGGTGATGGATCATGTGACTATTTAAAGGGAAGGAGAGTGGTCACAAATGGCATCACCTGAAACAGAAACTACCAGCAAGGAACGATTCCTTAACCAAAAGAAAGCAACTATGTTTAAAATCCAGAGTCTCACAAGACAATGTGAAACTCAAATCCCAAACCTGTCACAAGTCTCCCAAGGACATTAGACCCTCGTGTCACCTTCCTTATGCTGGTCTTCTCTACTGGCTATATTCCTATGTGGATACTGATATAGAGTTCTAGCCCCACTGCCAAGGATTTTTGCCTGTCAGAGACCAGCTTGGTGTTTGCTCTTTGCTCTATCACTTATCTTACTTTCTCCTTTTTCCTGTTGGTAGTTAAGTTGTAGGAGACTATTTTTTTCTGGCGGCAGCTACTTCACCTCTTTCCACTTGTGCACGTTTTTTCATGTTTCCACACATTTGGTCCTTACCTATCTGTGCATGCTTTCCCTATCCTGGGTTATTGTGTACAACTATATTCCCTCTGGTTCTTAATGAAGTACGAGGAACAACTCGACGGCCTTTCAGGCAGCCAGGTCCGGGTTGTGGTTTTTCAGTGTTGTGGTTAGAGTTATTCCAGCCTGTGCAGGACCCACCAGGGACTGTGCACCCAGGAGTATTATTCTGTACAGGAACCAGTAGGACCAGGTGCAGTAGTTGAGATAGGCTTTATTTACTTATGTAGGCGATCTCATGTGCATAATGCATGCAGAGTGAGGAAATATGGGAGATCACAACCCCAATTCAAATGGTATGTAGGGGTCTCAGTGGTTGGATTCCCAGGTTTTCACCCTGCATGGAGGTAAAGACTACTGCACAAAGAACCCTGGGGTATTCAGTACCCAAGAAGGTCTCACATTGGTAGTCCGGCAGGTACAATAAGTATGGTCAAAGATTAGCCAGAGGTTTCATCAAGGAGAAGAAAGACTAAATGTACTGGGCAAAATGAGAAACGAGCAGCATATCAAGAGCCGTCCAGAATTAGAGACTAGAACAAGGTAGATATATGGTCAGAACCAGGTCAAGTTCAAGATAATAATAATAATAATTTATTACGCAGCACTTTACAATTCAGAGATCAAAAGTTTGACAACCAGGCCGAGATTTGATACAGTAGTGTCACGCTGGGTGTACCCAGCGCTGGACAACGACAGGGGAGGGGGAAAGGTCCCTAATGCTAAGGGCAAAGAAGGGGATGGTGACCCCTAGAACAACTAGCGCTGACACCTAACTCCACTAACGTCCCTATATAGTTTCCGCAGCTGTCGCCGCCAGGATACCTATTCCCTGACTGTCCCGGGACTACCACTACACAGGGATCAGAGCGGGTGATCACTAGTCAGCCCGGCTAGCAACTAAAGAAACACACAAGGGAAACGACAAACAGGGAAGAGATACACTTAGCTTGAGCAGTACCAAGCAGCAAACCAGCAGACTCCAGGAGACACTGCTTTGAGCTGAGATGCAACCAGGAACACCTAAACAGCTATCACCAGCAGTGCATCCTGGGAGTCAAGGGGAATATATAGGCAGCTTAAGGTAAGGAATCAGCTGGGCCTAGTGACCTCCAGCTTTAACTAAAAGAAAAATGCCTCTTCAAGCAACAAAGACTTTTTTTAGGATTTTGACTGTTTGGCCAAACACTGGGACCTTCTGCGAGTGGCCTCTACAGTCTCATCTGTGCCTCCTGACACACCCTGGACAAGTAGGCAATTTGGCCAGCTGTCATCTAGAGGCCTCCTGAAAAATAAAATCATAAAGACAGGCGCCCTTGTGTGTACCTGGTGGTCTAATGGGGATTTTTGGGGTAGAGGTCACCTGATGAAGGCGGGACCTGCCAAACATGTTGTGAGAGCCTCATTTGTCAAATAAGCATTGCCAAAAGGATAATCTGTGCTTGGGTGCTGGTTCATGCACTATACCAAAAAAACGCATACTTGCAACGTTCACCATCTAGAGGCTCCCTCCTTTTTGGGCATCCTGTGGGAAGTGATGGAAAGAGAGTGGAGTAGGTCAGCAACTGTGACCAGAACCTCACACGGGAAGAGGAACAGAGGTGAGAAATGATCATATAACGTCTCACTTACCAACATTCCAAACGTGGAGACATTTAGGTTTTACTCCTAGAAGAGTAAAGGGCAAAGTGTCCATTCATCCCATTTGATGCTCGGTACACGCAACAGTCTTGGCAAATTTGGGACCATTGACTAGAAAAATAACATACACTCTATGGAGAAAAGTATGTGCCCCCTCCACATTACCCATTCAGGATTTTTCTGACCTCCCATCCTACATCCATAAGATTAATATGGAGTCTGCAGATATAACAACTCCTGCTCTTCTGGGAAGGATTTTTACAAGATTTAGGAGGTGTCTGTAGGAATATTTGCGCAATTATCCAGAAGAGCATTTGTGTGGTGACACTGATGTTGGGGAGGCCGGGCTCAATCTCCATTATAGGTGTTGGACAGGGTTGAGGTCCGGGCTGTGTTGGATGGCTGAGGTCTGTGGTGTTGAAGGGGCTGAGGTCCGGGCTCCTTGGTGTTGGATGGGGCTGAGGTCCGGCTCTGTGGTGTTGGATGGGGCTGAGGTCCGAGCTCTGTGGTGTTGGATGGGGCTGAGGTCCGGGCTCTGTGGTGTTGGATGGGGCTGAGGTCCGGGCTCTTGGTGTGGTGCGACTGTGTTTGGAGGCTGGTCCGGGCTCTTTGGTGTTGGATGGGCTGAGGTCCGGGCTCTGTGGTGTTGGATGGGCTGAGGTCCGGGCTCTGTGGTGTTGGATGGGGCTGAGGTCCAGGCTCTGTGGTGTTGGATGGGGCTGAGGTCCAGGCTCTGTGGTGTTGGATGGGGCTGGGGTCCGGGCTCTGTGGTGTTGGATGAGGCTGAGGTCCGGGCTCTGTGGTGTTGGATGAGGCTGAGGTCGGTCTCTGTGGTGTTGGATGGGGCTGAGGTCGGGCTCTGTGTGTTGGATGGAACTGAGGTCCGGGTTTGTGGTGTTGGATGGGGCTGAGGTCCAGGCTCTGTGGTGTTGGATGGGGCTGAGGTCCGGGCTCTGTGGTGTTGGATGGGGCTGAGGTCCGGCTCTGTGGTGTTGGATGGGGCTGGGTCCGGGCTCTGTGGTGTTGGATGGGGCTGGGTCGGGCTCTGTGGTGTTGGATGGGGCTGAGGTCAGGGCTCTGTGGTGTTGGATGGGGCTGAGGTCCGGGCTCTGTGGTGTTGGATGGGGCTGAGGTCCGGGCTCTGTGGTGTTGGATGGGGCTGAGGTCCGGGCTCTGTGGTGTTGGAAGGGCTGAGGTCCGGTCTGTGGTTATGGATGGGGCTGAGTCGGGCTCTGTGGTGCTGGATGGGGCTGAGGTCGGGTTCTGTGGTGTTGGATGGGGCTGAGGTCCGGGCTCTGTGGTGTTGGATGGGGCTGAGGTCCGGGTTCTGTGGTGTTGGATGGGCTGAGGTCCGGGCTCTGTGGTGTTGGATGGGGCTGAGGTCTGGGCTCTGTGGTGTTGGATGGGGCTGAAGGTCCGGGCTCTGGGTGTTGGATGGGGCCTGAGGTCCGGGCTCTGTGGTGTTTGATGGGGCTGAGGTCCGGGCTCTGTGGTGTTGGATGGGGCTGAGGTCTGTGGTGCTGGATGGGGCTGAGGTCCAGGCTCTGTGGTGTTGGATGGGGCTGGGGTTCGAGCTCTGTGGTGTTGGATGGGGCTGAGGTCTGGCTCTGTGTGTTGGATGAGACTGAGGTCCGGGCTCTGTGGTGTGGATGGGGCTGAGGTCTGTGGTGTGGATGGGGCTGAGGTCCAGGCTCTGTGGTGTTGGATGGGGGCCTGTGATGGGGTGAGCTCTCTCTGTGTGTTGGATGAGACTGGGTCCGGCTCTGTGGTGTTGGATGGGGCTGAGGTCGGGCTCTGTGTGTTGGATGGGCTGAGTTCAGGGCTCTGTGGTGTCGATGGGGCTGAGATCAGGGCTCGTGTGGCCGTCATGTTCCCCCCTCCATGCCTGTATGGACCTTGTGCTCTGGACTCAGTCATGGGGAACAGAAAAGGTCTTCCCACAAAGCTGTAGCTACAATTGTCCACAATGTCTTGTACTGAAGATTTTCTTTCTTTGGAAAATGTTCACATTTAATTCTGAGTGAAACTAATTCTAGAAGAAAAGAGGCAAAATCCATCTGTAGATGTGACCAGGCACCTCACTGAGTCCTCAGTCCTCATCTCCGTCCTCCGTCCTCAGTCCTCCGTCCCCGTCCTCCGTCCTCAGTCTCATCCTCAGTCCTCAGTCCTCAGTCCTCAGTCCTCAGTCCTCAGTCTTCAGTCCTCCAGTCCTCCGTCCTCCGTCCTCAGTCCTCAGTCCTCAGTCTCGTCCTCCGTCCTCAGTCTTCAGTCTTCAGTCTCAGTCCTCAGTCCTCAGTCCTCATCCTCAGTCCTCAGTCCTCAGTCCTCATCCTCTCTTCATGCTTACAGTCACATTCCGGACGTCACTTTTCCAATTTGTGCAGGAAAAATCCAGTTGGATGAAAGAAAGCAAGAAATTTCCACCGCAAACAAGTGCAGGCGTTTTATTGGTGTTTTTCACTTAGATTGTGGATACTGACAGCGTGCAAAACCCCGACCCTAAGCCCACACAGTCACTATATACAGTATATATAGATTGTATGTGTATACATTCGTGTAAGTTATTGATCCAGCTGGTAACATTGCCTGACTTGGATCAAATAATTGTGAATCCCCAGTGATTTACCCGGCGCTGGACGGACGTCATGGCTTTATTGTGGTGGAGCCGCCATTGTAATGGCTCCGTGACTTCCTCCTCTGTAG
Organism: Allobates femoralis; assembly: GCA_033576535.1. Classification (NCBI taxonomy): domain Eukaryota; kingdom Metazoa; phylum Chordata; class Amphibia; order Anura; family Aromobatidae; genus Allobates; species Allobates femoralis. The sequence continues at coordinate 27,034,231 of JARQOC010000009.1, read as the reverse complement.
GAGATCCACTTATCTGTGTCCATCTCTCGGAGGAGACGATGACAGCAATATTCTGTATTGCAGATTATTATCTCGTCTGCTCGTCCTTTCCCACTGAGAAACCTATTAACCCACTCATTTCTATATCCAACATTACATGTCCTAGATACACAGCCGAGGGCATCGCTGGAATCAGGGTCTCAGCCCCTACCCCTACCTGCCCCCTATCATGTGGCTCTTAGATTACATAGCAAAAGCCTTAGATAGATTCCTTTCAAGGGACCCTCAGCAATTAATTACCTTGGAATAACCCTTTAATGACCATTGGGTTTACTCAAATTTCCTTTAGTACAGGAGTGAACAAAGTTCGACCTGCGGGGCCACATCTGGCTCGCTGGCTGCTCCAGTCCGGTCCATGGACTAGAGACTTTAATCAGTGGCCCGAGGGCCGCACCCTGCCCTCCACTGCCTGCTACTTGCATCCCGATCCTGAGGATTCAGATAGTAGTGATTCAGCGAATACGGTACATTGGTGGAGGATGGAGCTGTCAGCTCTGTCTTCCACCAAACACCGTGTGCGACTGAGACTGCAGGGCGGATGATGTCATGTACTGGAGACCGGAGCAGAGCGCAGCGCTGGGGAGACAGGAGGGGGCGTGTGGGTTTATTCATTCTATGTGCGATGTAAGAGAATCCATACTATATAGGGGCTATGTAGCCTAATGTTTATTGGCTATCTGGCTCATAGTATATAAAGAGTTATAGAGCACAGTAATAGGTGACTATATAGGGCCCCATACTGTATAAGTGACTGTGAGGGCTATACAGTTTATAGGGCCTCATACTGTATATAAGAGGTTATGTGAGGGACCATACTGTATATAGGTAGCTAATAGGGGCTCATACTGTATATAGGTGGACTGTGTGGGGTGGCTCATACTGTATATAGGGGCTACCTGGGGGCTTATATTGCATTTAGGGGCCTATGTGGGGGTCATACTGTGTATAAGGAGACTATTTGGGGGCTATACTGTAAATTGGGGAATTGTGTAAGGGCTCATACTTTATATAGGGGGCTGTTTGGAGCTCATTCTGAAAATAGAGAGCCTGTGTGGGGCTCATAATGTATATAGGAGGCTGATACTTGTCTATATAATTACTGTGTGAGGCTCATATTGTATATAGGGGCTGTGTGGAGGTCATACTGTATATAAAGGGCTGTGGGGGGCTCATACTGTATATACCTGTGAGGCTCATGCTGTATATACAAGGGATATGTGTGGGCTCATAATGTATATAGGGAGCTGACTGTATATAGAAGAGACTGCGTGGGCTATACTGTATATAAAGAGCTGTGTGGAGGCTCATACTAGTATATAGGACTCTGTGAGGGCTCATGCTGTATACAGGGGGATCTGTGGGGGCTCAAATGTATATAGGGGGCTGATACTGTATAAGAAGGACTGCGTGGGCTCATACTGTATATAGGAGGCTGGTGGAGGCTCATACTGTATATAGAAGGCTGTGTGGAGGCTCATACTGTATATAGGGGCTGTGTGGAGGCTCATACTGTATATAGGACTCGTGAGGGCTCATGCTGTATACAGGGGGATGTTGTGGGGGCTCAATGTTTATAGGGGGCTCATATTAGTTTTATATGAAAGACTGCGTGGGGCTCATACTGTATATAGGAGGCTGTGTGGAGGCTCATACTGTATATAGGGGCTGGTGGAGGCTCATGCTGTATACAGGGGATGTGTGGGGCTCATAATGTATATAGGGGGCTGAGATACTGTATATAGAAGGACTTGTGTGGGCTCATACTGTATATAGGGAGCTGCGTGAGGGCTCATACTGTATATAGGAGGCTGTGTGGGCTCATACTGTATACAGAGGGACTGGGGGGGCTGATGCAGTATATAGGTGTCTTGTGTGGCTCATACTGTATATAGATATGGGGGGGGATGTCAGCATATCTAATTATGCTCAATATTAAGTGATACAATTAATATCAATATAAAATAATAGAATTAAAATGTTAATACTAATATTAAGCTAAATTAATTTCAGCCTATTGGCTCGGCCTCAACATCAGTCTCTCTGACCCCATGGAAATTTAATTGTCCTCCCTCACACCGCTCTAGTAAAATCATCTCTACAGATGCACATATTTGTCTTACCCCATTTATGAAAATAAATATGATCTATGATCCACTGGCGGAACGTGAGGCGGCTCCTCCTTTCCAAGTCTTTGTTCTTTCCTTTTTCGCTTATGTAAAATGTAAACACGATGTATCCAGAATGACAAACTCTACAGAAGAGCATTGTCACCGCGTCTCTCTTCCCCCAAACATCCCTTGATTAAATATACTGATGTGACAGTCATGATGGTGAAGCGGATATTCCGCCATTACTATATTGTGGGATTGCCCCATCCCGCGGGGGAGATATTTACAGTGAACGCACTTAACGTTCCACCTTAGACATTGTAGAGTAAACAGGGGGTCGATATCATCCTGCCTCCGTGGATAGAAGGAAACATTTCAACCTCTTTTCGGTAAATCTGTCCACGTTTTATAAACGAAATCTTCCAAGATCGGAATTATAGAAAACTATAAATAGACGATTCTCAAGATCGCTAAAGACGTCTTCATCATATGGATGTAAGGAGGTTTGGAGAGGCGTCTGATGGTCTTTAAGAAAAGTATTTAAAAGTGTCATATACAGAACTGCCGACCCCCGACCCTCCTGCTGCCCCTCTCTATTGTCCAGCCCACGAGGACCTGTGGCCCACCAGAGGTTTACCCGCTGCCCCGGCCGCCCAGTCCAATCCAGCCCTGGTATTCCAGCTGAGATGGGAATGTGTCAGCTGAAGCGTTGACCTCTGCTATCACCCACAGAGGGCAGGTTGTCCCTTAGACACATGTATGTTCTGATCACGAGAGTAAACGTGCAGCATGGGATATCCATGTACAGGGGCATCTCAATGAATTAGAAGATCATCAAAAAGTTAGCTTATTTCAGTAATTCAATACATAAAGTGACACACATCTATTATATAGAGTCATTACACACAGGGTGATCTACTTCAAGTGTTTATTTCTGTTAATATTGATGATTATGGCCAATAAAAACCCAAAGGTCATTATCTGAGAAAATTAAAGTAGGGAGGGTGAAGGGTCTGAGAGATAAAATATGACCTAAATAGGTATCAGAGGCTTCACCTTGTGCGGTTGTGGGAGTCACAACCACTATAAAAGCAGATCACGGCTACTGCAGTCCCCAGCATGGTGCATATAGAGTAGGGAGGAAGAAGGGTTAAACACCGCGCTGCCGTATTCCAGCAGACATCAAAGGAGGAATATAGTATTGATTTATTAGTCAACACGTTTCTGGGCTCCCTGGTCCCTTCCTCAGGACAAATCAAAATCAATATCATATTGCCATGTTTCAGGATGTTTCAGGAAGCCCCGAAACGCATTGACTAATAATTCAATATTATATTCACCCTTTGATGTCTGGTGGAATAAGTCAGCATGATTTTTAACCCTTCATCCTCCCTACTTTAATTTTCTGAGATAATGACCTTTTGGTTTTCATTGCCTGTAAGCTATAATCATCAACATTAACAGAAATAAACACATGAAATAGATCCCTCTGTGTGTAATGACTCTATATAATAGATGTGTGTCACTTTATGTACTGAATCACTGAAATAGTCACTTTTTGATGATCTTCTAATTCATTAAGATGTACCTGTACCTGAGCCCTTCAAAAAAAAATGGTGTCGGACACCTTCAACTGCTTAACGGTTGTGGATATGGCCATATTTATAAGCTAAGTGTCTCATTGTTTCTTACCTATAAAATAGTTCTCTATTAAAGGGACGCTGTCACCAGATTTTTGCCATCCCATCTGACAGCAGCATAATGTAGAGACAGAGACCCTGATTCCAGCAATGTGTCACTTACTGAGCTGCTTGCTTTCATTTTGATAAAATTACTGTTTACTCTGCTTCAAATTTAGCAGTAAATGACTACGCTGGACTACTTGATTAGTCCTACAATGTTAATCTCCAACTGATTGAACAGTGATTTTATGGAAACTACACTGAGCAGCCCAGTAAGTGACACATCGCTGGAATCAGGGTCTCTGTCTCTACATTATGCTGCTGTCAGATGAGATAGCAAAAACCTGGTGACAGTGTCCCTTTAAGTTATATGTCTTGGTATTCCAGAGTGCTACTGTTTTATTCTAAAAATCACCTGGTATCCTGATCCCCCATGTCTGTATGATTTCAGAGATATCAATCTTGTCTAGTTTTTTTTATTTTAATTATTATTTTAGCTGCTGGAAAACCATTCTTAAAGGAACTGATCACTTTCAGACATGTTTTTTTCCCGGCTGCAGCTTGTTAGAACATAGCAAACTTTTGTATAGTCACCGTCCCCAGGTCCACCAGTGAGCCTCTGCCACTGCTTCCGTGACTTAATAGCGCTACAGATGATCACTGAGCTCAGCGGCTCTGCTGGTGTAGGCAGGACGCCCCCTTTAATCACTGCGCTAACTGGCCACCACGCTATCAGTGTGACGTGAGCGATGAAGACACAGGGAGCAGCGGTGGAGACTCTGTGGAGGACCTGGAGAAGGTGAGTGCAGCTCGGCTTGTTTGTAGATAGGGATGAACATAGTCTGATAGGTCAGAGGTCCCCAACTCCAGGCCTCAAGGCCCACCACCAGTGCAGGTTTTCAGGATTTCCTTAGTATTGCACAGGGCTTGGCCTCATTACCTGTGCAGATGATCACATTAGCACCTGTGCAATACTAAGGAAATCCTGAAAACCTGCACTGTTGGCGGGCCTTGAGGCCTGGAGTTGGGGACCTCTGAGATAGGTCACAACATCTTTTTTTTTTTGTAAATCAATTTTTATTGGGTTTTCAAACATATTCAAGACAAACGTGCAAGCCAGTATCGACCAAACAGGTAGAGTAACAAACTTCGTGACCTATTAACACAACTGGGTAGAGTTACATGAAATCACGTTTCTAGAAATTCAAAATTGTTAAACATCTAGGTCTCACGCAAGTACTTTTTTGTTGGAACTGGTTGAAACTGGTTGAATTGTATAGTAAATCTTTCTGGGGACCACCACGGTGGTCTACCAAATTAATTGTCAAACTGTATTCGTAAAGATAACAAAAACATTTAAAATAGACAAGAGTAGGTTTTAAGAATTAAAGAGGAGGAAGAAAAAAAGGAAAGGAAAAAAGAGAGAAAGAGAAGAAGAAAGAAAAAAGGGTGGGACACCAGTAGAGCAACATTATAACATTAGGACATCTGAACAGCAGAATAACTGATTATGTCCGGGCCCAAGTGATCCAGCCACTTGAGCCTCGTAAGAGTTCAGTATTTCCAGCATAAGCAGAATGCCTTCCTATGTTAGCCATGACACTAGGTCTGTTGACTCTCTAAACAGCAACCATGGAGCCCATGTGTTTTGATGGCGATCCATGCCCCCTGGGTCCGGCAGGTTAGCGTGAACCAGCTCCTCCATGCGGCATATATGGTTGATCTCATCCACCACCTCCTGCTTTGTTGGGCATTCCCTCGCCCTCCAATGTTTGGATATGAGATGTCTCGCTGCTGTCAAAAAGTGACGCAGTATTGATTTTTTAAATTTGGGGATCGACATAGGGACAAAGTTCAATAGTGCCATTTCAGGAGTAGGAGGCAGGTGTATGGATGTGATCCGCTCATATAAATCAAATATCATCTTCCAGAACGCACCGATCATCGGACATCCCCACCATATATGGAGGTAAGAGCCTCTCTCACCACAACCCCTCCAGCAAAGCTCCGGGGTCTCGGGGTGGAAAACATGAATGTCCGCAGGGCACCTGTACCATCTTCCCACCACCTTGTAGTTACGTTCCTGAGCTGAGGCCGATATGGAGGCCTTATTGGTACATGTGAAAATCCTCTCCCACTCCAGAGGGGAAAACTTTCTCTCTAGGTCAGACTCCCACCGTCTGGTAAACCCAGGGAAAGCATTCGTCTCTCCCAATTCCGCTTCTGCAAATTCCTTATATAGAGAGGATATCGCGTGGTCTAGGGTCTCCCCTTTCATGCATTTCCGCTCAAAGGCGGACAGAGGTCGGAACAGAACCTCTCTAGGTATGGATTTGATATAATTCTGAAGTCTAGCGTGCATCAACCATGAGTCTGGAGGTGGGCTTCCCCCCGGAAACAAATCAGATATAGATTTCAGGCCCTCCCGGGTGATATAGTTATGTAAGGTAGGGTAGTCTTTCCTATCTATGCCCAGGAAGCTGGGCCTCCCCATCTCAACATGAAAGTTAGTATTTCCATAAATAGGGGTCAGAGGCCCAGGGTACGATGTGAGTCCCAGTTTAGTTCCCTTATGACGTAGAAAAAGTCTTAGATGTGAAGAGATAAAAGGCACCTCTGTCCGACCCAGGGAACCAGATGACCAGATCACCGACCGGGGGGGGATGGGTGAGAACATACTCTCGGCCTCCACCCATTTTTTTCTATCATTCTTGACAAATAAGTCTAGGATACATCTTCCCATATTAGCCGAGTGGTACATCTGGACATCCGGTAGCCCCAAACCACCTCTAGGCACCGATCTATACAAAGTGCGGATAGCTACTCTTGGAGGCCTGTGGGACCATATAAATTTTATAAATAAGGTTTTTAGACGAGAAAAAAATGAAGCAGGAAGCATGATAGGTATGGTCTGGAAGTAATACAGCAAACGGGGTAACAGATCCATACCTAGCACATGAATTCTGCCCAGCCATGAGATGGTAAGCTTATTCCACACATTCAGTTCTTTCTCTAGTCGGAGGAGGAGGGGTTGATAATTTATTTTATAAAGGTCTGCTGTGTCTCCCGTAAGTTGGACACCCAAATATCGCATGGAGTCTAACCTCCACTTAAAAGGAAAGCTGTCCTTCAACATCTGAACCACCAGCCGTGGTAGGGAAATGTTAAGTAACTCCGATTTGGACATGTTTATTTTGAGGTTGCTTAGGTGACCATACGCCTGTAACTCTGAAAGTATGTTGGGGATGCTGATCAGGGGGTTGGTAATATAAAGCAAGAGGTCATCGGCAAAAAGAGCCAACTTATGTTGTCCTCCATGGCCCCCCACACCCTGGATTGCCGAGTTGTTACGAATCGATGCGGCCAGGGACTCCATGCAGAGTATATAGATGAAGGGAGACAGGGGGCATCCCTGACGGGTACCGTTCCGTATCGGAAACTGCTCCGATAGGGAGCCATTGACCCTTACACGAGCAGTTGGACATGTGTATAGGTCACAACATCTTTAAGTAAGTGATCCAATACATAGGATAGACTCGGATTGTTCATTGATTTCTATCTACTGCATTCCCATAGACAATGAACAATAATAATAATATAATATTTATTAATTTATATAGCGCTATTAATTCCATAGCACTTCACATACATTTTGCAACACTGTCCCCATTGGAGCTCACAATCTAAACATCCTATCAGTCTTTGAAATGTGGGAGGAAACCGGAGTGCCCGGAGGAAACCCACAAAACACGGGGAGAACATACAAGCTCCTTGTAGATGTTGTCCTTGGTGGGAATTAAACCCAGGACCCCAGTGCTGCAAGTTTGCAGTGCTAATCACTGAGCCGCCATACAGTGCTAACCACTGACTACCATACAGTGCTAACCACTGAGCCACTGTACAGTGCTAACCACTGAGCCACCATACAGTGCTAACCACTGAGCCCCCATATACAGTGCTAACCACTGAGCCACCATACAGTGCTAACCACTGAGCCACCATACAGTGCTGACCACTGAGCCACCATATACAGTGCTGACCACTGAGCCTCCATACAATGCTAACCACTGAGCTACCATATACAGTGCTAACCACTGAACCATCATACAATGCTAACCACTGAGCCACCATATACAGTGCTAACCACTGAGCCACCATATACAGTGCTAACCACTGAGCCACCATATACAGTGCTAACCACTGAGCCACCATATACAGTGCTAACCACTGAGCCACCATATACAGTGCTAACCACTGAGCCACCATACAATGCTAACCACTGAGCCACCGTATACAGTGCTAACCACTGAGCCACCATACAGTGCTAACCACTGAGCCACCATACAGTGCTAACCACTGAGCCACCATATACAGTGCTAACCACTGAGCCACCATATACAGTGCTAACCACTGAGCCACCATATACAGTGCTAACCACTGAGCCACCATATACAGTGATAACCACTGAGCCACCATATACAGTGCTAACCACTGAGCTACCATATACAGTGCTAACCACTGAGCCACCATATACAGTGCTAACCACTGAGCCACCATATACAGTGCTAACCACTGAGCCACCATATACAGTGCTAACCACTGAGCCACCATATACAGTGCTAACCACTGAGCCACCATATACAGTGCTAACCACTGAGCCACCATACAGTGCTAACCACTGAGCCACCATATACAGTGCTAACCACTGAGCCCCCATATACAGTGCTAACCACTGACTACCATACAGTGCTAACCACTGAACCACTGTCCAGTGCTAACCACTGAGCCACTGTGCCGCGGTGTTCGATTATGTGCATCTCCATTTAAAGTGAACCTGTCACCCCCTTTGGGCATTTTAAACTATGCCCACCAGCATTTACATGATGTGAATGGGGTTCTAGTAACCCCTGTATGTGCCCAGACTGGCTCCTCATACCTGTAATATGGATGTTGTTTAGACCTGGTGGATGGTGTTCTTGCCGCCCCTCCGGGCCCTAGTTTTAAAATTTCCCACCCCTCCTCTGGCCGGCGCCTGAGTGATAGCCGCACTCGCACAGTGGTGCGAGTGACTGCAGTGCTTTGAACAGGCCGATGTCTCACGAGACTTCACAGATGTCGGCAATATGCACGGACTGCGCAGGCGCACCTGTCTGTGCTGGCTAAACTCGCGAGACATCGGCCTGTTCAATGCACGGCAGTCACCCGCTCCACTGTGCGAGTGCGGCTGTCACTCAAGCGCCAGAGGAGTGGCGGGAAATTTTAAAACTAAAGAGCGGATTTAGCAGCCTGGAGGGGCGGCGAGAGCACCATCCACCCGGTCTAAACAACATCCTACCGGTCTCAGTAGGAGGCCAGCTCTGGACCTGATAAAAGTTCACATTTCAGGTATGAGGGGCCAGTCTGGGCACATACAAGGGTTACTAGAACCCCATTCACATCATGGTGGGACATAGTTTAAAATGCCCAAAAGGGGTGACAGGTTCCCTTTAAGACAGTCTGGATTGAACTATCCCTTTAAGCAAGCGCAACCAAAACTCTGTTCAAATGAAGCATTAAAGAGCCCAGTTATAACAACCTAGGATCGCCCCTCCCTGATCTAGTAGTTATCACATATCCTGGAAAAACCCTTTAATTGGCTATAACTCCCATACACAATCACTGCGCATGTGCAGACACTGCTCACTGAATCCAACCAATCACAGTGAACCTTTCATACGTGACAGTGCCTTTACACTATGATAGCTGCGCTCTTATTGGTTGCTATGGCGGTTATTTTTCCTGCACCTGCCCAATCACAGTGAGATCCTCTCTGCCGCAGTAAAGCAGGGCAGATGCTATAGTGACAGGACGAGACAATACGAGGCGTCCCGGCATCTACTGCGCCTGCGCGGCACCTCCCGGCTCGAGGGGGTGTGGCCAGTTACAGCCGCAGCCTGTCGTCACTTCCGGCGCTCGGCGCTCCTCTCTGGCTCTAGAGCGGAAGTAGGCCGAGTGTGGGCGAGGAAGACGAACCGCAGCCGGTGTGACGATGGCCGGAGCCGACGGAGATGACTCCCTGTATCCTATCGCCGTGCTGATAGACGAGCTGAGGAACGAGGACGTGCAGGTGAGCGGACACTGAGCCGGGGCCCCTGCCTCAGAGCGGCTGACAGGGGCCCTTGCCTGAGAGCGGCTGACAGGGGCCCCAGTGCTCTGCAGACCCCCAGTGTAGTGCTGCTCGGCCGTCCCTCATTGCTCTGTTCCCCTGGAGACCCCAGTGTGGTGCTGCTCGGGCCGGCCCCTCAGTCCTCTGTGTCCCTGGAGACCCCCAGTGTGGTGCCGCTCAGTGACTGTTACCAGGGCGACCAGTGATGGAGGCTCATGATCACCACACAAGTCACCGGGCGACCATGACAGCTGCGTCTGGAGGACGAGCACTGACTGCTGTGTACGGGGGGGGGACCTCCTGCCCCAAAATAGAGAAAACCAATGGCTAAAGAAAATTCATTATTTTGCTCGCAGAGCCCGTCCTTTGCGCCCCCCTCCCCCCCCCCCCCCCCCCACGCCCAGTCCTTTGCGCCCCTGCCCCCCCCCCCCCCCCCCCAGCGCCCGTCCTTTGCCCCCATGCCCCCCCCCCACGCCCGTCCTTTGCGGCCCCTGCCCCCCCCCCCCCCCAGCGCCCGTCCTTTGCGGCCCCTGCCCCCCCCCCCAGCGCCCGTCCTTGCGCCCCCCCCCCCCCCAGCGCCCGTCCTTTGCGGCCCCTGCCCCAGCCCCCCCCCCCCGAGCGCCCGTCCTTTGCGGCCCCTGCCCCCCCCAGTGCCCGTCCTTTGCGCCCCTGCCCCCCCCAGTGCCGTCCTTTGCGGCCCCTGCCCCCCCCAGTGCCCGTCCTTTGCGGCCCCTGCCCCCCCCCAGTGCCCGTCCTTTGCGCCCTGCCCCGCCCCAGCGCCCGTCCTTTGCGGCCCCTGCCCCCCCCAGCGCCCGTCCTTTGCGGCCCCTGCCCCCCCCAAGCGCCCGTCCTTTGCGGCCCCTGCCCCCCCCCAGCGCCCGTCCTTTGCGGCCCCTGCCCCCCCCCAGCGCCCGTCCTTTGCGGCCCCTGCCCCCCCCAGCGCCCGTCCTTTGCGCCCCTGCCCCCCCCAGCGCCCGTCCTTTGCGGCCCCTGCCCCCCCCCAGCGCCCGTCCTTTGCGGCCCCTGCCCCCCCCGCCCGTCCTTTGCGGCCCCTGCCCCCCAGCGCCCGCCTTTGCGGCCCCTGCCCCCCCCAGCGCCCGTCCTTTGCGGCCCCTGCCCCCCCAGCGCCCGTCCTTTGCGGCCCCTGCCCCCCCAGCGCCCGTCCTTTGCGGCCCCTGCCCCCCCCAGCGCCCGTCCTTTGCGGCCCCTGCCCCCCCCAGCGCCCGTCCTTTGCGGCCCCTGCCCCCCCCAGCGCCCGTCCTTTGCGGCCCCTGCCCCCCCCAGCGCCCGTCCTTTTGCGGCCCCTGACCCCCCCCCAGCGCCCGTCCTTTTGCGGCCCCTGACCCCCCCCAGCGCCCGTCCTTTTGCGGCCCCTGCCCCCCCCAGCGCCCGTCCTTTGCGGCCCCTGCCCCCCCCAGCGCCCGTCCTTTTGCGGCCCCAGCCCCCCCCAGCGCCCGTCCTTTGCGGCCCCTGCCCCCCCCAGCGCCCGTCCTTTGCGGCCCCTGCCCCCCCCAGCGCCCGTCCTTTGCGGCCCCTGCCCCCCCCCCCCCCCCGGCGCCCGTCCTTTGCGGCCCCTGACCCCCCCCAGCGCCAGTCTTTTGTGCTTGTCCTTTGCGCCCCCCTCAACTGCCTGTTCTTTGTGCCGCCCCAGCGCTTGTCCTTTCCCCCCCCCCCCCCCCCCCCCCGCGCGCTAACCTTTGTGTCCTTCCTTTGCGCCCGCCCCATCACTTGTCCTTTGCGCTCCTCCAGCGCCTGTCCTTTGTGCCCATCTTGCGCCTGCCCCCAGCGCTATTCTTTGTGCCCCATCACTTATCCTTTGCGCCTCCCCAGCGCCTGTCCTTTGTGCCCATTCTTTGCGCTGTCCCAGCGCTTGTCCTTTGCTCCAAAACAACAAAGGTTTAAAAGATATTCTACTGTCTCAGCACCCACCTGCCCATCACCACGTCCATCCTTTGCCCCACACATAAAAAGAAAGGTTTAAAAAAACTAAAATTTTGCTGTCTCAGCTATCACCTGTCCATCTCCATCAACACAGCACCCGCCAGGCCCTTCGTAATCCTGCCTGAAGGGAATCAGAAAAAGTTACATTTGGGGGAATTTAATTTTTTTATTTGTCTTCCACCCTCTGATTTGCTGGTTTCTAGTAGTATTGGCAGAGTGCTGTTCGGTGCACTAAGTGCTGTGGCTAGAGTCGGCGTGAAGTAACATGACGTTCCTGTGACTGATTCAATGGCCTCAAGCCTTTTTCTAGACCAGAGTCCCCAAATCCAGGCCTCAAGGGCCGCCAACAGTGCAGTTTTCAGGATTCCTTAGTATGCACCGGCTTGGAATCATTACCTGTGCAGATGATCACATTAGCACCTGTGCAATACTAAGAAATCCTGAAAACCTGCACTCTTGGGCCCTTGAGCCTGAGTTGGGGACCTCTGTGTAGACAGAAGGAGTTTGCCACCACTAACACAACAATGGTGAGGCTGCAGCCAATAAGTAGCTGTTGATTGGCAGCAGCGGTCACATGACATTGTGTCAGGAGACCAGTTTGGGACACAGGACTGAGTAGAGCAGGGACATCACTGGTCCAGGTGGTTAGTATGGTTTTATTGTTTTACTTTATGCAGCAACCTGCAGCCAGTAATAAAGGGTTGTGAAGCAGAGGACATCCCCTTTTAATTGTACAGTAAACATCTCCCACCTCATTATTACACACAATACAGATCGGACGCGCAGGGTGTGTTTCCGCCGCGTAGACTGAACAGTAGGTTTGTTGACGTGAAGGGTTTTGATTTATTTTATTAAATATATTTGCCTTTTGTCAAATGATTTGAAGTTTGTTTGGAAGATATGAATGAGTCACCTCTATCAGTAGAGGGGAGGTTGGACCTCAAGAACATTTGCAGCTCTCTCCATTTCTTTGCATTCAAAATCCAACCACCACTCCACTGACAGTCACACTCGGGGGTTCTGTTCTCAAGATAGACACCGGTGTTGGAACTTGCCTCATATTTGTTTGTCCTAAGAAATAAGCAGATTGTTTCAAAAACGCGTTGATAAATAAACCTTCCTTAAAAACAAGGGAGACAAAGAGGCGCAGATTGTGCCTTATCACTCGTTTTACCAAAGGGTGACCCCAGATGGACCTTGCTCACCTGGTTTCGGTTGTGTTCACCCACAATCGGCTTGTGCGCCTGAGATGACAGCTGCCGCAGGACCCCCACCGCCACGTGCACCGTGGGAAAAGATCCAGAATCATCCAAGATAGGAGTGGTGTCTCTGCACCGCGCTGCTGCTTCATAAATGATACACAGGGAGCCAACACTTGTATCTGCTGCTCCTTTATTCCTCCTCACACCAACGCGTTTCGGTGCTAACCTTGCACCTTCCTCAGGGTTAGTTGTGTTGGCTCCCTGTGTATCATTTATCAAGCAGCAGTGCGGACCAGGGACACCACTCCTATCTTGGATGATTCTGGATAAATACATCTTGAACTACAGATGATGGATCCTTGTGTCTTTTCAGTGATAGAACCCTTTCCTAGTCTTTTGCTTGCAGGGAACCTGTCACCAGGTTTTTGCAACCTAATCTGAGACTAGCATAATATAGGACCCAAGATCCTGATTCAAGCGATTTGTCACTTACTGGGCTGCTTGGTGTAGTTTTAATAAAATCACTGTTTAATCGGCTGGAGATTATCATTAGCAGTCTACTTGGCCTGCTGCCAAGTAGTCTGGCATATTCACGGACTGCTAAATCTGCAACAGAAAATACACTAATTTTATCAAAATGACAGCAAGCAGCTCAGTAAGTGACACATCACTGGAATCAGGGTCTCTATTTCTACATTATGCTGCTCTCAGATGGGATGGCAAAAACCTGGTGACAGGTTCCCTTTAAAGGGAACCAACCACCTCAGATGACGTCTATAAGCGGATAATCCATGTCCCTGGACCCTACCTACACCATTGCAGCTATCTTTTTGCTAAGAATATTGATAACAGCAAACCGAAATAAACAGTTTATAAGCTTACATGACTTCAGTACATGAGGGCGTCTCCCTTGGGCTCCAGTACGAGAGGGCTGTGTCTTATGCAGCCTGAGTGACTTTCCTCCCCCTCCCTCTCTGTTTGCAGCACGTCACTGAAGGACGTGATATTATCTTTCTGTGGGCGGGCACGCACGGGAGCTGGCTTGGGTGCCCGCCCACAATAAGATAATATCACGTCCTTCAGTGACGTGCTGCAAACAGAGAGGGAGGGGGAGGAAAGTCACTCAGGCTGCATAAGACACAGCCCTCTCGTACTGGAGCCCAAGGGAGACGCCCTCATGTACTGAAGTCATGTAAGCTTATAAACTGTTTATTTCGGTTTGCTGTTATCAATATTCTTAGCAAAAAGATAGCTGCAATGGTGTAGGTAGGGTGCAGGGACATGGATTAACACCTTATAGACGTCATCTGAGGTGGTTGGTTCCCTTTAAAAGGGTTGTCCAGAATTCTATAAACATGGCTGATGTGTTTCAAAAACAGCGCCACCCCTGTCTACAGGTTGTAGATGATATTGTATTTGATCTCCATTTAGTGAACGGGCCTATGCTGTAATACCATAGGCAACCTGTAGACAGGGATGTCGCTGTTTTTGAAAGATTTCAGTATAGTTTTATTAAAGAGGATCTGTCATCCACCCCCCCTTCAAGATTTCAATCCAAAGGTAGCACTGAATGCAGCATGTATGCTGCATTCTGGCAAGGGGTACCCTAAGTGTTTCTGATGTCTAAATCAGGGCTGTGGAGTCGGTAAATCAAACCACTGTTTCCAACTCCGACTCCTGAATTTCCCTGGCTCCGACTCCTTCAGTCATGGCTCGTTTTTAAGTGATAAAATTATTGTAGGTCAATGGTAACATTAGGATTTAATCATTATAATGACATAATAATCAAGATATTTAGATATAACATGATAATAAATCATAATAATAATATTCAGCACATTCTGCATTGAACTACTATTATATATTTTAGGAGTCGGAACATTTTCTACCGACTCAACCAAAATGGGCACCGACTCCACAACTCCGACTCCACAGCCCTGGTCTAAATCATGAAATACAGCCTTTTAAAATGTGTACAACTGAGTCAGGAGGGCATTACCAGATCCACAGAAGTCAGGTCCTTCCTGGGGGCTATTCCTGCCCCCTGCGTCTATGTTCCTCCCTCCTCCCTGTCCTGGCCGCCTCCTTGATGGCCTGTCAGCTCTCCTCACTCTGCGCCTGTGTCTCCTTGTGCTGTCACGCGCAGGAGCAGAGTGAGGTGTTCCTATTGTCGGCCCCTCACTCCTACTCCCACCTTCCACCCTGTCAGCAGCAATTCATCCCGCCCTGCGCAGTGTATACAGCATAAGGCTAAGTTCACACATTGCGCATTTTTAAGCGCTTTTTTGTGTGCGCTCTTCAAAAATGTGTAATGTGCCTTTTGTCTGACGGCAAAGTGAGGGGGATTTCATGATTTAGACATCAGAAACACTTGGGGGATCCCTTGCCTGAATGCAGAATACGGTACATGCTGCATTCGGTGCTACCTTTAGATTGAAATCATTGGGGTTGAGTTTCATTAAAAAAATTTGCAGTTTGACTTAGAGAAAACTGTCATGTCCTTTTTTTGTTTCTAAACTGCACCCCAATGTTATTTAGATCATGTACTGGGCTCTAGATGCTTAGGTGTTTGCATTCGGTACCTTCACTTTCAGACATCAGGGTGGTGCTTCAGCTGGAATCAGTCCTGTCAATCCACATTCAGTCGTGCAGGTTTTTAAACGTAGTCATTCCTCCACATTATAATATATTAACATCACTGAGGGACCATTAAGATTTCATGGTTGTGACATCACTATCAGTTTTTTAAGAATGGAACTATAATGGGTGAAGCTTTGCATTGAACTGGTGGCAAAGGACCTGTGGTGATGTCACGACCATGTGACCTTAATGAGCAGAGCTCAGCATAAGTGAATTTCTGCAGGTCCTTCAGTCAGTATATCACAATGGAGGAAGCGTGACTATATGTGGATTGACATGACTGATACCAGATGAAAGTATCCGCTCTAATGATTGAATGTGCAGGTACCTAATGCAAACAGATAAGCATCTAAAGTGCTTTGTTATGGTAAATACATGTTTTTGGTTTGGTTTTTTTAAACCAGGTTACTGATTCACAGTGCGTGATCTAAATAACATTAGGAGCGCTTTAAAAACAACACAACAGGTTCCCTATAACAGGTTGCTCTCTGCATTAGCTGAGATTCTGTCAGCGAGCTCATTCTGGTAGGGTGTTTGTACACACTGCACCTATGCACTTAGCTGGAAATACACATCAGACATATACCGTTATATACTGTATCCACCCCTTTGACCCCCATACGTCATAAGGAGGCCAATAGTGTAGTTGTTTGGCCTCTCTCTGGGCAGTATGTGTCTGCAAGCCATTTGTTTTACTGTATACAGAGGTGCAGCAAAATATTTTTCCATAGAGTTATGGCAAAGTTTGGTTCTCAAAATTTAAAAAAAAAAAAAAAAACGTGACTGTAAAACAGACAGCACTTGGTTGTGTGAATGCAGCTTTACAAACTCCCCATCAGAACGAGCATGGGCGTTAACAATGTGCAGGAAAAATAGAACCTGTAAGAGCCAAACTGCCTAAATTTATCATGAAAGCCAATATTAAAAAAATTTAGTTTTAGCAAAAAAATGCATTAAAGAAAAACAAAACCTATGTCTTTAAAGACATCCATATCCTTCATAGTTTGCTTAGTAATCGGGTACAACAATGAGCATTCATATCCGGCCTGATGCATTGTGGGGGCTGATCACGTGGGACGGCCCAGCTTCAATATGGCAGTGGCCGGGAGCGGGCCGTCCCATGTGATCGGCCCCACAATGCACCGGGCCGGATATGACCTCCGCTCGGCGCAATACTATGAGAAGGGGCGGTAATTTAAAACGGGAGGATTTACAGAAGGGAATGAAGACGCCTATCGGGGCGCATAAAGAAAGATCAAGAAGGGGACAGAGAGCAAAAGAGAATGTCCAGGGGGGCTACTAACAGGAGCCCCCTGCTTCATTACCATAACAATCTAAGTATAAAATGCTTTTTATACACCATCACACCACACACTTGGGAGAGGGATAGTTAGATTAGTAATAGGAAGGTGCAGGGACAGGTAGTGACAGCTTGGGGGGCTTAAACTAGGTGACAGGTTCCCTTAAAGCCTTTTAGAAGTGCTGTGCCAATGTCAGAGTTTTTATTGGTCAATTTTTGGTGCAGAAAATGCATCCAGGAATAAGAATGAGCATGTCAATTAGGATCTAATATAATCGAAAAAAGCCGGGAAACTGAAGGTACCGTCACACGCGGCAATATTCTAGCAATTTCATGGCAATTTGCTGGTTGCTATGAAATCATGGACACATTGTTCCATTTTGTTGCTGTGTACAAAATGGAACAATGTGTCCATGATTTCACTGCAACCAGTGAGTTGCAAGCAATATATCTCTGTGTGTACCTGTACCTTAACTCTCTTCAGGGGGTAATTTAATGCCCGTGTGGTTGTTAGGCAAGCAAGTCCGGCCGAGTGGTGCAGGCTTGAATCACATGTAAAGCAACAAAAGGTAGAAAAAATGAGTCAAATCATTAGTGATCGTTTTCTCCATTGACCCCAATGTAATAAAATAAAGCATCAAAGACTGCTTGGTAGCGCATAAAACATAACAAAAACACGATGTGTTTTTGGTGCTTTTTTTTTTCCCCCAAGAGGGATACAGTTTTGCTGTAGAATTTCCTGCACCACAAGCAGACTACTTGCTGTGTGGGCACAGGGCCTCGAAGTGTCATACCTCATGCCTGTTTTTAGGTGATGGACCAATGACCTATAGAAGCTGTGGATTGTGTCTGGGTGACAATATTGGAAGCGCCCTCTGTGTATCGGCACATTACAGGACTGTGGCCCACAGCAAAGTGGAGCAGTTACTTTGTGCATCAGGTCAGATGGTGACATTTATTCTAGACAACTGTAATTATTCTGCGGCCTCAGGATTGATTTTGCTTTTCACATGTGAACTGATTTTCCCAGAACAGTCGATCAGAGGGACAGAGCGCTCAGTTGAGCACTAGCTTGTTTGCATTTAGTAGAGATCTCGCCCTCCGCAATGTCTAGGATCCCTGCTGCTAAAATCTTTGCACTTAACTATATGGTGTGGAGATTTAGTGAAATGAAGGAGATCTCCGAAAAGAATCTGACATGTCTGACTCGATCCTGTCTTGTACAGATCACAGTGTAAAGCTTTAGTCCTGCTCCGCTCACTCCACATCACATAAGAGGTGACGTCAGGACATCTGCTGGGATCTTGATCGGCAGGTATCGTGTACCTATCCCGTTTATTGGAAATTTGCAGATTTTCCACTTATCTACACAGTGACTAGAGTAAGGCTACGTTCACACTGTGCATATTTTTTCGCTTTTTTTTTTCAGTTGCGCCTTTTTGCTGTGTACGGGCAAAAAAAAGCGCTACTGCATTCACACTGTGCTTTTTTTCTGCATGCTTTTCCTGAGCCCATTTCAAACATATGGAAAAGTGAGCAGAAAAAAAAGCACAAGAATTGACTGTCTATTCTTTTTATGCACCACTTTTGCAGTGAAAGCACATGCATAAAGAATAGCGCAAAAGTGCAACATGTGAATTGGATTTCCACAAACCCGTAGGTTTTTGCTGGATGCATATCCAGAATTGTTTCACTACTTTTACACGCACGTAAAAAGCACTGCATAAATGTAGGAATACGCAGTAAATACACACCATGTGAAGAATAAAACTTTAACATTTGTTTTCCTTAAGCAACGTGCTGACATTGAATTCTTGATAGCAGAAGATGTTGCCCCAAAGGAAATTTATGAGAGAATGCACCTGTTTATGGTGATTGTGTTGATGTGAGCACTGCGTGTCGTTGGGCCAGTAAGTGTAAGTGGGGGTTACACGTCCGACTGCGGATAAATGCGGAACGTCCTGGGACGCGCAATTTTGAGTGCTTTCCGATATGCAATCGCGTTTACACAGACTGCGTATTCGGTGAACAAGTCCCTTCGATGGTTCGCCCACCAACAGTAACGACATTTACATGGAGTTATGGTGAGGTTGCAGTAGCAATCGGAGTTGGTCTTGTGCACACGAGCGATCCTGCAACAATCGGTCCTTGCGATTACTGCGGCAGTTGCATAGCATCAACTATTCAACTGCCGTACCTTTTGGTCGTTCCAGGATCGAGTTGTACCTCACACCGTACAACGCGCACCCGATATCGGCTCCAACTCGCGACCCACGTGACTTTTTGTCGGAGTTGGGTCGGAGTTGGACGCCGATATCGCGGCGTGTAAACCCACCATAAAGATGGCGAGGTAGGAATGTCTGACTTGTGTGACTAAATGTTGGACGTCCTGTGACAGCAACCACGGAGTTAAACATGCAAAACTGTGACAGACTGATTCAGGTTGATAGTTGAATCCCTTAAGGTTCCGTCACACGCGGCAATATTGCAAGAAATTTCACTGGCAATTTGCTGGTTGCAGTGAAATCATGGCACATTGTTCTATTTGTACACGCAACAAGATAGAACAATGTGTCCATGATTTCTCTGCAACCAGCAAATTGCCAGTGAAATTGCAAGCAAAATTGCTGTGTGTAATGGTACCTTTAGGTCCTTTCACACTATTGTTTCTGTCTGGATCTGGACAGAAAACCGCATCTGCTGCATTTGCCGCTGACGGCTGCACTTGAGTAAGCCCCATGCATTCTCTATGGGGCTTGCCACAAGTGCAGCCATCAGGCGGTCAAATGCGTTGGATGCGGTTTTCTGTCTGCATATGCCGGATCCGGACAGAAACGCTAGTGCAAAGGGGCCTTAGAGAGAAAGTGCAGCATAATCAGCATTTCAGAAGAACGTAGAGGTCACATTATTGCTTTACTTGGTCATTTGGAAGATCTTTGTATGATGGTTACCTCGGATGCTGACATCCGAAATAAAGGGGACTGAAGCCACCACTGTACGACATCCTCCATGCAGCCCAGATTTGGGCCGTGTGACCTGACTTCCATCTGTTCCCGATACTGAAGGAAGATCTGTGGGGACATCACTGCACCTGATGAAGGAGAGAGGCTGGTGCGGACGTGGGGACATCACTGCATCTGATGGAGAGAGCTGGTAGCGGAAACAGAGGGTCGATCGCTTCAGAAAACTTGTTCATCGTTGCAAAAGTGTATCCAATTGTCTGGTGATTATGTCGAAAAGTGGATATCTGTAATTAATGAGCACATTCTACAGATTATTTCTGCATGTGATTTATTAAAATATTCCCATCTAAACCCAAGGTGCGAAGGTGGAGGTGTTATTTTTATTCAACCCTCGTATATCTCTGGTGGACATGTTACGGTGAGCAGATGCTACATCCCCTGACTACTGTCCACCACATAAACACTTTTCACTCTTTAGAAATTGTCTTTGGATCTTAAAGTGGAGAGATCTTTACACGCTGGTGGTTCCAGCACGTACACAGGATGCTTTCCATATAGACAGCTTTCCCGCATCTGCACTGGACCAAAGCTGTGCGTGGAGGTGGCTGGCCGGCTGCTGGTTTCAGCGGCGGACATGTTTCTGAGCCTGCCTTCTTCAGGCACAGTTCCCATCACGTTCCTATCCAGGAATCACTCTAAAGTGCATTATGTGGAAGAGTACCTGCCGGAGTTGTAGCTGGAAATCGGGACACCTTTGAAGTACCAGTATATGTGTACATTGTATGTGGATCGGCACAAGGCTAATAATCACTTGTTTTTCCTGCATTGATTTACACTTGCACACCCCCGCCTCTCCTTTAGCTGTGTATACTCATCAGCGCGTGTCCATTATGGCTCGTCTTGGTGTAACGTCATCCTATAGTCATAGCTGCAATCAGTGGAGTGTTCCTGTATAATGACTTGTGTGTGAGCCAGTGACGCCCACGGTGCGGGATTTGATCCCGGATCCAGATAATGACATGATAAATTCAGTATAAGACTCGTCCTCGCCTGTGAGGTTATAATTCTGCATCATATGTGATGACTGGGGGTACGTGAGGGGTTAGAGCTACCCTGATTGCAATGTGTGGGCTCAGTAATGGTCACTCTTCTGTCATATGCTTTATTAGTAGAACACCACCATATATATTTTAATGTTGTTTACTTAAACCGTTATTCCCAGTATTGCAAGTTGTAACCTATCCACAGTATAGGTTATATCTTGCTGATTAGTGGGCTGACCTTTGGGATACCCACCGATCCAAGAATGGGGCATGAAATGCGTCATCTATAGGCCTAATAGTACATTGTACTTGGCTATCTTGAGCAGTCCCATAGAGAATGAATGAAGTGGTGGCCACTTTCCCCCTCTGAGACAGATTCTTGGAAACCGTAGGGGTCCCAGTTATCACAAACACACAATCTTGAGTCTAGGTGATAGTGATGGCTTGCAATGTTGGGATTAACCCATTAATTTAGATTTATAAAGCTAAATGCTTCACAAACATTGACTTGCACCATACTGTGTCTGCCTTTTGTCTAATGAGGGGCATGGTCTCGCTGTAAAGATGTCGTGATCAATATGCTTCCCAGTGTATCAAAATATATATATCGACCGGAATTATAGGTGACAGCGCAGTGTGGGAATTGTCAGATTTCCCGTGAGAAAATTCTAGTAAAGGAAAAGCTCCTCGGAGGCCCCATTACCAGTGATCTTATCTGCAGCCGCAGTGACGCTTTGCTCTTTTCTTGCAGCTACGTCTCAACAGCATCAAGAAGTTGTCCACCATAGCGCTGGCTCTAGGGGTGGAGAGGACCCGGACAGAACTGCTTCCATTTCTCACAGGTAAGGTATAGTCATAGTCTGCAGAGGACCTCCAGCGTTGTGTAGCCCCTCATGTATGGCCCCTTTTATCCAACTATCCTAGATGTTGGTCCAAGAATCCCAAGTCTATGGGTTCTTAAACATAAAAATCAGACCCGGATGACCCTAGATTGCGGACAGAATAGAAGTGGAGGAGTATTTTTTTCCTTTCTCTCCACGTCCAAGTAAAATCCGATACCAATCTGATAAAAATAATCAGATCGTTTGTGTTGATGTGGAGAACACAGACGTGTGAACCTCCCCATAGTGCATTTCACAACCCCTATGAATGGTGTTATGGCGGATGACTGTGTTTCACAGCTTTAATGATCATTTGACGGTGGAACTCTGACTTCTGCCTTAAATGGGCTGTCCACTCCTAGGACAACCCTTCCTGAATCAACTTGTTCCCCCCTTCCCCATTAAAATAATAAACCCTGTACTCGTCTCATGTGTTCTGTGTTCCATTGTTGTCAGTACCCACGGCTCACGTGATATTGTTATGTCATGGATCCCTGCATCCGGTCACTGCCAACTTCTGTCTTCTCACCCTCGGACCGAACGAGGTCCGGCTGCTGATCACTTCCTTGATTGTTCCTATGTCCAAAGGCAGAGAAATGGAAGCCAGCGGGGCATCACGTGAGCTGCAGTTCTGATAGTGCTGGAACGGCGCCAGCACAGGAAGGGAGAAACAGGGAAAGAAGTCAATTCACAAGGGATTGTCCTAGTAGTGGACATCCCTTTAATCATTAAGGAGTTGCTGCATTTCTTTAGCACTGCATCCCATTCAGTTTTTTCCTGAACAGCAGCACATCAGACCACTAAACTGTGCAGGACCTCTGCAACTTTAAATGGAGCTGGTGGCCAGGACACCTATATAGTGGATGCAGAAGCAGGGCTGTGGACTCAGTAAGCCACACAACCTCTGATTCACTTCAATTCCTACCTGAATCCAACTTGAACTGCTTAGATACCCGGTGTTTATCATAGTTACCAGCGTCCTCCCTGCTTAGCTCTGGTAACCATGATAAACACCAGGTATCTAAGCAGTGCGCGCTGCCTAGATACCCGGTGTTTACCATCGGTTACCAGCCTGTGAGGTCCTGATCGTTGGTCTCTCGCTGTCACATGCAGCAATGCGTGCTGACCAGCGGAAGCGCAAAGATCAAAATATGACCCAGAGCATTTTGCAGCAATCTCACAGCAGGGCCTGTCGCTGCTAAGTGTCACACGTAGCGAGATCGCTGTTACGTCACAAAACCTGTGCTGTTACAACGATCTGGCTAACAATTTCGTTATGTGACGGGGGCTCAACTCAACAGCCCTGTGCAGGGGTCAAACTAAAACAACAAAATAAAACTATTTGTCCTTCCTCTGGTGACGCCAGTCTGGTTCCCTGCCGTCCTTTGTGTCTTGTCTTCCAGTGATTACACGTTGTCAGATCAGCTCTGCAGATAATTTTCTATAATCAGAACCGCTCGGTCTGCAGTAAGTCCGATCCTGCTGTACTGATACGACTGCGTTTTTATTTTTGTTGGAACGTCTGATGATTTAGAGATTTTCAGTATCTTTATCCTTCTTTCCTAGATACCATATATGATGAAGATGAGGTGCTCCTGGCTCTGGCTGAGCAGCTGGGAAGCTTCACCACTCTGGTTGGCGGACCGAATTTGTGCACTGTTTGCTTGTGAGTGTTTTTTGTTTCTTTTATTATCAGGACCCTTTTGTTTTACATAATTAAGCGGTCAATGTGTGGATCTAAAGGGAAACTCCATCCAAAGATCGTTTCTCAGTTGTTCCATTACAGAACTGCATTGTTTTTTTTTTTTTGGGTAGTTCTCTATTTTACACTGGAGCCGTTATATAGTAATCACATAAATCAGTGGCGTTTATTCCTGCTTGAGTCTCTGGAGACTTGTGTGTCGTTCACAACATCCTTTATGGTGAAACTACAAGTACCTTCTCTTTGGGTTTCTCCTGATGATTGATGGATTGGACGAGCAGCACAGTTGAGTTGTTGTCCCAAACTGTGCCCCCTCCGAAACTGCGGAGGGACGGAGGCTGATTGGATCCAGAGCAGCGCTTACAACTAGCGAAGAGCTTGTAAGCGTGCACTCCTTACCTAGGAATAGGATAGTACTGTACAACCCATTTATAATAACAAAACCCCTTTTAAGGACACAGCAAACTTAGCTCCTAATAAACCGAGGCCTGAAGTGCCTCTTATCAAACACTTCAGCTTTACCAATTTTAGATTTTTTTTTTTTTTTTTTTTTTTCTGCACTTGATCAAGGGTTAAATAACTTAATATCCTAATTGTTCAGACTTTTACCAAACTGTCAATACTAATTGTGCTGTAATACTTTTTTCTTTTTAAACTTTTGGAATGAGAAAAGTGATTTAAAGTTTTTAATTTTTTTTTAAAGTACACCTGTCACCAGTTTTGCGTGTTATAAACCCTGGCCACCACCTTTAACATGCTGCAATTGTGGTTTCTGTAACCCCTTTATATCCGCAAATGTTTCCCTGCATACCGCATAAAACGACTTTCAATGTGTCACAATCTGTATGTAAATTACTTAAGGGTCTGATGGGGTGCGGCACACTTTAGTCAGAACCGCCCCGCTGTCTGGAAAACTTGCCCCGTTGCATTAAAAATGCCGCCCCTCCTGTATGTACGTGAATGACAGCAACTTGATCTACAAGTCTCGCGCTTGCGCAATGGCGCGGGTCACTGTGCCCAAAGACCCGCGAGGTTCCCCTGGCGCAAGATTTGTGTAGGACGTTTTATGTCATTCACGTACATACACGAGGGCAGACATTTCAATGGAGCTGAGCAGGTTTTCCAGGCAGCGAGGCAGCTCTGACTGAAGTGTGCCGCACCACATTAGACCCTTAACTAATTTACATGCAGTGAGTGACACATTAAATCGTTTTATGCAGTATGCAGGGAGAAGTCTGGAGATATAAAGGGGATACAGGAGCCCCAAGTACAGTATGTTAAATGTGTTGAGCAGGGTTTATAAACCCAAAAACAGGTGACAGGGTCACTTTAATTCATATCTACAAATGAGCAAATCGATTTTGATAGAACCTGGTCCAGCGGCCCCATTACTATTCCATGACATCCCTGACAGCAGCCTCCTTTTTGACTCTTCTTTTGATTAGCATGCCGTGCACAACAGGAGGCGGTTGCCGTGTGTGCCGGCGGGTGGGGGGCGCTTGCCATGTGTGCCGGCGGGTGGGGGGGCGCTTGCCGTGTGTGCCGGCGGTGGGGGGCGTTTAGGGCTTCTGTCCAGTGGTAGCAGAATATGGATATGGCCCCTGGTTCAATGTCATGCCAATTTTTTTGCTCATTTTCATTTTACAACTATTAATTGATACTTTTTAGCCCCGTTGGGGAACTAAAGCCTGCATATCATCACCTCATGATTATAACATAGCTGAATCATACCGCCTAAGTGTCTTTGTCATCTGCGTCTAAGCAGTTAAATAGCAGCTATCGGACCCATCCGGCCTGTGCCGTAATTATACATTAACCGGTCAATGCCGATGTGACCTGTGTTGATATCAACTGGCTCCGACTTGTTCTTTTTTCAGCATAGATGGGGCATTCCTATATTTTTAATTTGCACCCAGTCAGCGGCCATGCTTCAGGCTCCATCCTTTGCATTGCATTACTTGGCTTTCTTGTTTCTCGTTCTTCCCGGGTTTAATTCCATCAAACACAAAAGTTTCTAATAGACTGCTGCCTGGTCCCGCTTTGTCCTCCATTGGCTCCAGCTACAAAGCTCGCATCTGGCTCCCCACTTCCCTGCCAATCTACTCTGTGCGTCAGCAAGTAAAGCTGCCAAAGTCTTAGATCTCTTCTGAGCCTTTTCCGCCTTCTGAACGAAAGGCTTGTGAGCGGTGCGGGCACTGAGACATTAGGTGCCATCTGGGGGGCCCTGCTCTCCTGGCTCCCGGCCCACACTCGCGTTCAGTTTGGCAGCTCTTAAATATTTCTCTCGACGTCACCGGCTGAGTTGAAACTAATTTATGTATGTCGGTAGCAGATGCAGCAGGAACATAACAGGCAGCTCCAGGTGGTCGTGTAAGTGTACACATAATAAGCTTATGGTGCCGCGGGATTAGCAGTCATCAGCGGCTGCTCAGACTCCGAGCATCGTAGGAACGTTCCCGTAATCCGCACACAGCGACTCTTCACCTAATTGGCCTTACCTCTGTCTCCACGTGAGGCGTCGCTCTCCTGACCCGCATCTCTACATAGGATTTGCTAGCGGATTATTGCACAGCAGTTCTCAGATCCTAAGATCAGAGTAGAACCTGTCCTAGAAATCAGGGAGCCACTGAGCATGCTCAGATATTAACCCCTTGACAACCAAGGACTTATAGGTACGTCCTTGTTTGTGTCCGTCCCTTTGATGCAAGCTTGTGCGCTGAGAGCTCACATCGTTCACCCGCACATGGTGGCTGATCTAATCAGCCGTCGACATGTGCAGATAACAGGTGTTGGTGGATCCGCCGCTGTTAACCCCTTAGATTGCCCTGTCAATCACAGACAGCGTGATTTAAGACACAACAATGGGGATTGTGCTATTCCCAGCAGTCATTGGCGATCACAGGGTGCCGAGGGGGGGCTGGCGCTTCTAATACCGGGAGGCAGAATTGTCCTGCCAGCCCAAGGTGAGGACCGGGGGGGGGCTTCCAGAGTATGGGGAGCGGTGAGGGAATAGCGTCAAAGGGTGCTGGCAGAGCGATCGGCAGCACACTTACCACAGTGCCCGGCGCGACGGCTGCTGTTAGATTAACGGCAGCAGAGGCGGACCGGCCCATTTCTGTATGGGGGCTGCCCTGGAAGAGGCCATCATCACCAGCCTGGGGGGCACTTGCCCCCCTGCCACCTGGGCCAGTCCGCCCCTGGGGGTGCCAATGTTTTGCCATCGATAACAGCAAGGGGTCAGGTGAGTACCCTGGATGCTGTCATGACTGAATTCATGTGAACGCTTCAAATGAGCTTATCATTTATGATGTCCAGATCCATGGATCATCACAGCACTATACAGCAGCAGTGATCGCATTGTGCAGGGGTCAAGTAAAATAAGGTAAAAGTGGAAAAAAAAGTTTAAAAAAAGAATCTAAAAGTACAAATTGCCCATTTTTCACCCCATGAAAAATAAAGCTGTAAAATACACATTTAGTATCGCCGCGTACAGAAACGCCCCATCTATCAAAATTAATTATTCAGATCTGTAAACTGAGTGATGGAAAAGTAAAACTTTTGTATGTTTTTGTTGGTTGGCGCAACATTGCAATAACAACGGGTGATCAATACATCGTATCTAGGCAAAAATGGCATCTATAGAAAAGTCAACCTAAGACACAAAAGATAAGCCATCACACTGCCACAGATCCCAAAAAATGAGGGCACTAGGGTTGCGGAAAATGGTCCCAAAAGCACAATTCCTTTTTTTTTTTTATTTTGGTTCTTACAAACTTCAGAATTTCTTTTCACCACTTTGATAACAGTAAAAGTTACATGTTTGGCATCTACGAACTCATACCGACCCGAAGCATTATACCAACACATCAGATCTATCATATAGTGAACATGATAAATAAAAAAAAAACAATGTTGAATTTCAATTATTTTTTTTTTTTTGCAATTTCAGCACAGTTGGAATTTTTTTCCCCCGATCTCCACTATTCTATATGATAAAATGAATAAATTGACCCCTGATCCTACAGACAGGGAAGGAGTAGAGGAGCCCATAAACATCAGGGGAATGTCGGCAGGCCTTGGCATTGTGCATGGCCACATTAATTGGTATTGTACCTGCTCTATCCTTTGTTTCCTTCCCTGTATAAAAATAACCGAGAATGGTCAGTAATGCAGTCGGCGCTCTTGGTTGTACCGGGATATCAGTGCGCCTTATGTCGATGGATATCCTGCGGGGCATTTAATAGTCGTGTGATTAGTATCTGATTATTGATGTCATCTGTGTTTTCAGCCGCCTCTGGAAAGCCTGGCTACCGTTGAAGAGACCGTGGTCCGTGACAAAGCGGTGGAATCCCTGAGGAAGATCTCTCACGAACACTCGCCTGTCGACCTCGAAGCTCACTTTGTGCCGCTGGTGAAGCGTCTGGCCAGTGGGGACTGGTTTACATCCCGCACGTCTGCATGTGGCCTTTTCAGTGTCTGCTACCCAAGAGTGTCCAGTACTGTGAAGGCGGAGATCCGGCAGTAAGTGTCCTCACCCCACAGGAGTCGCACACGCAAGCCTCATGGTCAGGCGATACATGGCAATTGAACTGAGGTTTACATGCCAAAATGAAGGGGTTAATAATGAACAGAAATCATTTCATGACTCTTTAAAATATATTTGTTGTATTTTTATTTTTGCTTTTCCTTTACTGATCCTGCAAAAGTCATTCAATATACTTTGCTCTTCACATTGAATTTTTCATGTTTTTTTTTTTCTTCTTAGACACTTCCGCAACTTGTGCTCTGATGACACTCCGATGGTGCGCCGCGCTGCCGCTTCCAAGCTCGGGGAGTTCGCTAAAGTACTTGAACTGGAGTATGTGAAAAACGACATCATCCCTCTGTTTACAAACCTGGCATCAGACGAGCAGGTGGGTGAGCGAGGGGTCTGTGCTAAATGATCTACTATAGGGGAAAAGGCCACAGCACTCGCTGATGGGGGGGGGGGGGGGTCAGGGGTTCCCCATCTCGGATCCCCGTCCTCATCTGCGAGTTTTGTCAGAAGATAAAGTAAGTTTAGAGAAAACTAGGAGCAATGAAAGAAAATCAGCTGCTGTTTGTAAGAGAACTGCAGCTTAAAAGATATTTTGGAGGGAGAGGGATATTGTCATTGTTCATTCTCCAGTTTTCTGACTTAAAAAAAATATGGAAGTTACAGTGCACTATTTCATCTACCAACTTTTCTAAAAAGTGGGCAGTAATTAACAAAATGAGATGTAGCCAACTGGCAAATTATAGTGCAAATTAGCATCAAAGGCATCAGAGTTATTACACTGGCATGCGCTTTATGGACGGCTAGTGTGCTCATGCATCGTGCCGCACTTTTATAGTTAAAACTTTGGGCTTCGGCGATCTTTTTCCATTCAGCGCCATAGACTTTAAATGGTGGAGATCAGCGTTTTGTAGCAGCAAATTTCCTGATGGCTGAAGGTTGTTTTTCTGTCCCCCTAGGACTCTGTCCGCTTACTGGCGGTAGAAGCCTGTGTAAGCATTGCCCAGCTGCTGCCTGAAGAAGATCTTGAAGCCCTGGTGATGCCAACACTCCGCCAAGCTACTGAGGACAAATCTTGGCGTGTCCGCTACATGGTAGCCGACAAGTTTTCGGAGGTAAACCACTTGCTAATATGTATCACTTTGATTAATTATGTTTTTTTTTCTTTTATTTAAAGTGGAACTATCACTTCCGGGAAAAGCAGCAGAAGTGAGAGTGAAATTAAATTAGAAGACTTTTTCTCAAATTATGTTATTAGCAAACCAGGTGCATCTCAGTATTACAGGTAACTTGAGGTCAAAGTCTGGTGAAGTTGGGATGGACCATCTGTGAGAGGGGGACGATTCTGTACACATCTGAGTTGCAAATAAAACCTTGAACTTAGATTTGCAGAATTTTGGGTGAACTCATCTGTTCGCCTGTTTTGTCAAGTTGCTGGTCCATTGGGATAATTGATTTAACTTATTTTTCTCGTAAAGTCTCCTAAACGGATTCCCAAATATTTGTTTCTCAAATGCTTCCTAATGAGCAGATAATTGGTGAAAACCCAATTGTTGGAAGACCTTCCTTCCCTTCAACCAGAAGTCTGAATCTTAAGACCCAGTTACACGCACAGATAATTGTGCAGAAATCTTTCGCAGATGTCTTGTTGCAGTGAAATCATGGACACATTGTTAATTTGTACACGGCCACAAAATGGAAAAATGTGTCCATGGTTTCACTGCAACCAGAGATCTGTGAACAATCTCTGCACAATTATCTGTGTGTAACTGGGCCTTTACTTGATACTGACTATAGGGATTTATCATACATGCAATAAGATGTCCTATGTATCCTGCTAAAGGAAGAGGACATAGCTGCTTATAAAGGGTTTATTTGGTAATAGGAGGACATAGCAGCTTGTAAAAGGTTAATCATTGCGTACATGTGAGAATGCTGTATGGATTTACATTTGCTGCTGCTTCTTTTCTACTGATTCATTATATGCATAGATCAATTTGATTTTACTACATCTATATGTGCATTCACTATGTTTACATGCTGCACTTTCCAAGGTTTCCTCACATGCACAATGGTATCCCGCAGAAAAAGGGACCCTCAAAGCTGTCGAATAGTGAGACCCCTTACTTGAACAGACGTCACTTTTCTTAAAGAGTGCTACTATTAATGTGGAATTCCATTCATCTTCCTATGATGCTGGGAAAAATAGCTTTATTTCTTTACTGCTTCATTGGGGGACACTGGAAGATCTTGGGTGTATGCTGCCTCATCCCTTCATTAAAATCGAGCATAGCGCAGGGAGAATGTTTCTCCTCCGCCAGTGCTGCCTGCGCCTCATTTCCACTTGGTCCTCGCCGCCTGTGCACTTTGTTTAGGCTGCACCATTTGGGGGTTTGTAGCTTGTAACATGAATCTTTTATAATTCCAGTATAAACTTGAGACGCAAAATGCAAATGGTGAAATCTCCCAGTGTCGCTAACATTTACCACGTTACATTTCAGCTCCAGAAAGCGGTCGGTCCAGAGATCACCAAGAACGACCTGGTGCCGGCTTTCCAGAACCTGCTGAAAGATTGTGAAGCCGAGGTCCGAGCGGCAGGGGCCCACAAAGTAAAAGGTGCGTGTGGCACAGGGATTGCATTATGAGAATATATTCCTCTATAACTAATTGATTGCTGGGGCCTCCACGGATCTTGAGAGCGTGAGTCAACGGCCCAGAATCTGAGGATATGCCCTAGTACTATTCATAGTCTGTGGGACTGCAGTGATGGCGGACCCCCGTACTCCATCCTCATACACATTGGATAGGACAGATGTACATGTGCTCTGAAGAGTATCTGATGATATATAGGCAATTACCGTATATACTCGTGTATAAGCCGACCCGTGTATAAGCCGACCCCCCCCTACTTTTGCCCCCAAAAACTGGGAAAACTTATTGACTCGCGTATAAGCCGAGGGTGGACTCCAGCACAGGTATACAGCCCCCAGCAGTGAGGTATACAGCCCCCAGCAGTGTGGTATACAGGCCCTCCCAGTGGTATACAGGCCCCAGTAGTATCGTATACAGCAGGCCCCCGGGGGTTTATACAGCAGGCCCCCGGGGGTTTATACAGCAGGCCCCCGGGGGTTTATACAGCAGGCCCCCGGGGGTTTATACAGCAGGCCCCCGGGGGTTTATACAGCAGCCCCCAAATGCTGGCACTCGCCCCCCCCCCCCCCTGCTGCTTCTCTTACCATCCTGGTGTTCTGCTCAGAGCTGCTCCTCGGTGCTCCGTCCTCGCTGCTCCCGTCCTGCTACAGCCGGGATCCCCGGCCGTCGCGCGATGACGTCATATGCCTGCGACGGCCGGAGATCCCGGATGTAGCAGGACGGGAGCAGCGAGGACGGAGCACCGAGGAGCAGCGCTGAGCAGAAGACCGGGATGGTAATATAAGCAGCGGGGGGGGGGGCCCTTACAAGGGGGGAGAGTGCCAGCATTTGGGGGGCATATATGCACTGCTTCCCCCTGCCGCTGATTGACAGGGGGAAGCAGTGCATATATAATGAGCGGCCCCACGTGACGGGGCCGCTCATACACCAGCCTCCCCAGCCCCGGACACAGCCCCCACCACATCACATACCGTAGTGACTTGTGTATAAGCCGAGGGGGAGACTTTTCAGCCCAAATTTTGGGCTGAAAAACTCGGCTTATACACGAGTATATACGGTACTTCACAATATTTTATCCTATTTAATGAATAATAATGTGGCTAATTTTGGAGGAAACCATAATCTTTCTAAAATCTAAGCCTCTATTCACACTGACTTTCATTATTTTGAGAATTGAGCCTTTTTTACTGATTTGCAATTGCTTTTATAAAACTTTTTTTTTTTTTCCTTATTTTTTTTTTAAAAGAATTTTGTGAGAATTTGCCTGCTGACGGGAGAGAAGGCGTCATCATGAACCACATCCTACCCTATGTGAAGGTGAGATCGGGGAGAGGGGGGTTATTAACATACTCTCATAGGAGTTGTCCATTACTGGGAAACCCCAACAATTTGGGACCTCCATCAAAATAAAAAATGTTATACTCTCCTTCGTGCAGTGGGCGCCATTGATTGCTCATTGTGTCACGTGCAGACTGCAGTCAGTGAGCTGCCGCTTGTTCGCTGCAGCCATTACTATGTCATCAGAGCAGACGTAAACCCCGAGGGACTAGTGATACGCTCCGGATGCTCGTTGGCCTCAGCCGGTACATGACACAGCAGTGTCATGGCGGTGCTGCTGCAGGAGGTGAGTATCTATTGTTTTTGATTGGGGTCCAGAATTAAGCTGGTGGCTTGTCCATTACTTTTTACAATGGATTTTCACTATTCTGCTGAAGGAAGAGCATGGTTACTGTCCTAATCTGCCTATGACCCACCAGTCTCCTGTATTGGTTGCTCAGGCATTGTGATATCTTTGCTGTCAGTCGAGCAGAAGTCGCTAGCTTGGGAAGATTGTGATTGTAAGTAGACTTTTCGTCTTAGCAGAGTGGTGATAACTTTAAACATGAGTTGGAAAGCTGGGACATCATAGTCTGTGTTATTCACGGCCTTGTGTTTGACTCCTCTTATGATGGGTGAGAAATACAGTAAATCAGATTTGCTCACCCCATTGTGTTTGATGCACTGGCGTATACTCTATGGCTGGACAGATTTTTTTTTTTCTTCTTCAATAAAATGGTCAAAATGGGATAATGAATTAAAGGCAATACTGTGATTCCCCATTGCGTACGTTGCGGCATTGCCCAGTTCATGATATGTGACCCCTGCAGCCAATCGATGACCACTACGGACAGTCACATGTCCGTATATGCTGCGGCTTTACACTGGATCTTACTGTTTTTACCAGGGCTGTGGAGTTGGTAAGCCAAACGACCAACTCAGACTCCGCGACTCCTTCATACATGGCTCATTTTTAAATTGATAAATTTATTGTAGTGCATGAGGCGTTTAATAATTATTATGATACAATAATCACGATATTTAGTTAGAACTTAATAAAAAAATCTTAATAATATTCCGCACGTTCTGCATTGAACAACTGGTCCTAATTTATTATATATTTTAGGAGTCTGAGCCGGTCCATTTTCTACTGACTCCACCAAAATGGGGCCCGACTCAGACTCCACAGTCCTTGTTTTTATACTTGGGTAATGTATTCACGATCCATATGATTCTATTTTATGTCCATTTTATTAATACAAATTTTATTGGAATATATTTATATTTTTAATTCATAATACGAATGATATATTTCTCTGTCGTCTCATTGGGGGGGACAGGACCATGGGTGTTATGCTGCTTATCCATAGGAGGCGACACTAAGTAAATGTCAAAACAATAAGCTCCCCCTCTGTAGTATACACCCCCTGGCTGGGCCAGGCCACACCAGTTTTAGCTTAGCGTCTGTTGGAGGCACATCTATTCCAGAATTCTCCTCACATTAGACTGGTGACGGCACCCCTTTGGGGACTGCTTTCCCAAAGCCATCTACAGGCAGTGTCGCATCCCCGTACCCCCTCCTGCGATGTTGGATTTTCGGGCTGCGCCTCAGAATCTTCATATGGACGAAAGTTCCCACTGGCACAGATTTCCCACATCCTTCAATGGACGGGCACGGGGAGTGTCCGTCTCCCTGTGTCCCCTTCCACACCCGACGCAGACCCATATGATTCCCAGTGCCATGGACTACCTGCTCTCCTCAGCCCCCTACCAGGGCTCTGAGTTGAGAAATACACCCTGGCTCCGCAGCAGCTGACAGCCAGTGCCTGCTCTCCCTTCTCACAGCAAGGATACAGGACACAGAATGCAGCACATAGAAGGCAGCAGTCCACTGTGCTCCCCAGCCTTCCATACGGCAGCCTGAGTTGAGACGTCTTCTCAGGTGAGACCCCTCTATGCTATCACCCCTTGCTGGGCTCATCCATACTATGGCCCTTGTGGAGGGCTCTGGGCTCAGGGTTCCCTTCCTCCCTTTTACATCCATACTGCAGACCCCATTATACCGCCTCCCTGGCCACACTCACTACTGCCGACTATATGCCGCTCACTCTGGGTCCCCATCACATCCGGCGTTACTGCATGTCCCTCCCCCCATCATTTTTGGTCCAGATTTGGTCAGTTTTTCGCGGTTCCCGTCTGGCCCCGCCCTGTGGAGTGGAGATGGGTTCAAGATCTCGTGTCTTCCGATTACCACATAGTTTCTTTCTCTGCCTCCATGCCCATTCTTTCCTTCAAATCCCCCCCAAAGTCCCCAAAGCACCGCCGGGCCTTCTTCAATGCGATACATTCACTCCAACGAGCGGGAGTAATCGTCCCTGTACCAGATTCCGAGAGGTTCAGGGGGTTCTACTCCAACCTCTTTGTGGTTCCCAAGAAAGTCGGGTCAGTATAGTCCCATCCTGGACCTCAAACACCTGAACAGGCACGTTCATGTACGAAGATTCAGGATGGAGTCCCTGAACTCCATCATTGCATCCATGGAGGAAAGGGAATTCCTCGCCTCCATAGATATGAGACACATACCTGCATATACCCATCGTCCCAGCTCACCAACTATTCCTCCGCTTCGCGGTGCAAGATTTTCATTTTCAGTTTGTAGCCTTGCCTTTCGGCAAGGGTCTTTACCAAAGTCATGCCGGCTGCCATGTGTGTACGTCATGCCAGGGGCGTAATCGTCTTGCCCTACCTAGACGACCTTTTAATAAAAGCCCCTTCCTTTCAGGATTTCGCAAGCAGCGTCCAAATTACAGTAGACACCCTGTCTCGGCTAGGTTGGCTACTGAACCTAGAAGTCATCCACACCCCCATCTCAGTCAATCCCCTTTCTCTCGGCATGACGCTAGACACCAACCAAGGTTTGGTCTCTCCACCTCAGGACAATGCGTCTACCCTACGCCAGGCAGTATGTACCCTGCTACGTCCTCCCTCACACTCCATTCGGTTCAGCATGAGAGTTCTAGGCAGGATTGTTGCGGCAATGGAAGCTGTTCCCTTTGCCCAATTCCACCTCCGGCCATTGCAGCTGGCCCTCCTGTCGGCCTGGGACAAGAGCCCCTTTTTCCTGGACAAAACTCTCCATCTGACACCCTCTGTCAGGGAAGCACTCCTTTGGTGGCTTCGCCCAACTTCACTTTCCAGGGGTCTTCCTGTGAACTGGCTAGTACTAACCACTAGTGCCAGCCTTTTAGGCTGGGGAGCAGTGTACCGACACCACACTGCTCACGTTGGACCCCTGGGAGTCGTCCTTGCCGATAAACATTCTGGAGATTCGTGCAACCTCCCTTGCCCTCAGAGCATTCCGCCCCCTGCTGGCGGGTCGCCATATCAGTGTCCAATCTGACAACGCGATGGCAGTAGCTTACATCAATTGCCAGGGAGGCGCAGCAAGGCAACATAGCATGAGGTCCAGTGGATCATGTGTTGGGCCAAATCGACAGTCAGTCATCTCCGCGGTCCACATACCGGGAGTGGAGAACTGGGCAGCGGATTTTCTGAGTCTCCAGGGATTAGCCGCCGGAGAACGGTCCCTTCATCCATAGGTGTTCTAGCAAATATGCCGCCGCTGGGGGACGCCAGATGTAGATCTTATGGCGTCTCGGACGAACGCAAAAGTGCCCGCGTTCATAGCCTGGTCACTTGATCCACTGTCCATCGGAGTGGACGCTCTGGTTTATTCCTGGTGTCACTTCCGACTGCCATACATTTTTCCTCCCATACCCTTGTTTCCACGGGAAATAAGAAAAATAAAAGCAGAGGGAGTCCCGGTCATACTAATAGCCCCGGATTGGCCCAGGGGCGGCTGCTCGTCGACGTTCCTTGGCGTCTTCCAGACCTGCCGGATCTCCTCACTTAAAGCCCTATTTCCCACCAGAATTCCAGGTCCCTGAATTTGACGGTGTGGCCATTGAGACCTGGATCTTAAAGCGTGTCGGGTTCTCTTCTGATGTTATCGTCACCATGATCAGAGCCTGACAGCCTGCCTCCTCTCGTATTTACCACCGTACGTGGAAGATTTTTTTTCTCATGGTACAGGGATCGAGACTTCTCTCCTCTCCCTCTGTCTATTCCCGTGATTCTCCGCCTCCTCCAGTCGGGCTTACAGTCAGGCCTAGCTCTGAGCTCCCTGAAAGGGCAGGTTTCGGCTCTTTCAATCTTTTACCTATGCCTCCTTTCCTCTAAGTCCCAAGTCAAAACCTTTTCTC
This sequence comes from Allobates femoralis, assembly GCA_033576535.1. NCBI lineage: Eukaryota > Metazoa > Chordata > Amphibia > Anura > Aromobatidae > Allobates > Allobates femoralis. Next base: position 26,997,820 of record JARQOC010000009.1, on the reverse strand, counting down.
CAAGGCATTTCTCGCTTGGTTCCTCCATACAGGTGACCACTAGAGCCTTGGGACCTTAAACTTGTACTCAACGGACTTCAGAAGTCTCCTTTTGAAGCCCTAAAAGAGGCTTTTCTTCCTTTTTTATCTTGGAAACCCACCTGATGGACGTACCGTAATTGCCACCAGGAAGGTTACTTTCCCAATTTACCGTAGCAGCACTATCCTGCTGCAAACCCTTTCTCCCTTTCTGATCTTCCACCAAGACAAAGTGGTACTCCATCTAGTTCCCACCTTTATTCCCAAGGTGACTTCTTCCTTTCACCTTAACGAAGATATCATTCTGCCGTCCTTTTGTCCGGCTCCAGGTCATCGCGTGGAAAAGGCACTGCATAACCTCAACCTCGTGAGAGCCCTCAGGCATTACATTTCCAGGACCGCCTCCTCCAGGAAAACTGACACCCTGTTTGTCCTTCCTGAAAGACCATGTAAAGGACAGGCTAGCTCGAAGGGTACCTTGCTGGATTTGTTCCACTATCCAGGAAACCTACCTTCTACGGCATGTTCCCATCCCTGGTGGACTGCGTGCTCACTCAATGCGTGCGGTTGGTGCTTCCTGGGCTATTCGGCATCAGGCTTCAGTAGAACAAGTGTGCAAGGCTGCTACCTGCTCTAGCTTGCACACGTTTTCAAAGCATTACAGGGTCCATACCCAGGCTTCAGCTGATCTAGCCTAGGTAGAAGGATCCTTCAGATGGCAGGGGTGCACCTATCTGAGTAGGTACTCCAGGAAACCTGGGACTTCCTTGCTCCTTGGGTTGTTATTTTTCCCACCCAGGGACTGCTTTAGAATGTCCCATGGTCCTGTGTCCCCCAATGAGGCGACAGAGAAAAACAGATTTTTGTGTACTCACCGTAAAATCGTTTTCTCTTAGCCATCATTGGTGGACACAGCACCCACCCTGTTGCCCTGTGGGGACTTTGTTTTCCTTTCAAAGTTTGTTTTTCACACTGATTGTTTACTTGTTGCAATTGTTTATCACCTACTGCTTGTTCACTAAAACTGGTGTGGCCTGGCCCAGCCAGGGGGTGTATACTGCAGAGGAGGAGCTCATTGTTTTCACACTTACCTAGTGCCGCCTCCTATGGATAAGCATCATAACACCCATGGACCTCTGTCCCCCAATGATGACTATTAACACACACATACACATGCATATTAAAAATATGGTTATGTATGCTTGTATTTATTATACAAACAGCACATGACTTATTTCTATTTTCTTCAGGAACTGGTATCAGACTCTAATCAGCACGTGAAGTCAGCCCTGGCATCTGTGATTATGGGGTTATCGACTATCTTAGGCAAAGATAACACCATTGAGCACCTTCTACCTCTCTTCCTGGCTCAGCTGAAAGACGAGGTAATGTGGATAAGTGATACTTGCTCCTTCCTACCTGATTTGTCGCTTTCTGTGACACCGTGCCACTACTAAAACATTTCCTCTCCAGTGTCCTGAAGTGCGGCTGAACATTATATCTAACCTGGATTGTGTGAATGAGGTGATCGGTATTCGTCAGCTTTCTCAGTCGCTGCTGCCGGCCATTGTGGAGCTGGCAGAAGACACCAAGTGGAGGGTGAGACTTGCCATCATCGAGTACATGCCCCTGCTGGCCGGTCAGCTGGTGAGTCTGTATATTGTGTATATATATATTGTAGGTAATACTGTTATCACCACATATCAAGGCCCTTTGATTTGTACTGAGCATTTCTCCTGTCTTCATAGGGTGTGGAGTTTTTCGATGAAAAGCTGAATTCTTTGTGTATGGCTTGGCTTGTTGACCATGGTAAGTGCTACGACCGAGCCAAGATAATGTTATTAATTAGGTCTTGCTCTGGGCTCCTGCGGTGGGTTTAATCAGTCAGCAATTCTCTTATCATAATTAGGCTGAGCAGGAGCTGCCGCTGACATCACAGCAATGGTTTGGATTGCACAAAAGCAAATTGATTTTGGCAGATTTCTGCGATCCCGGCATGCGGCTGATGGAGCTTTGCAGTAATGGCTGGAGACTTCCACTTCTATAATGTAATGCTGAATTATTCAACTTGATAAATAAACCAAGGTGCAAGAGTTCTGCCCGTAAAACCCACGTCTGGCACAACAAGGCGCTGTTTATAGGCAGAAGATCTTCACTTAATTTAATTTAGCATTTATTAGAGATGAGCTAATCGATGTGTCGGATCCAGGTTTGTAATGTGGGACTGCTGGACGGGAACCGGGCATACGTCCTTCTACCTGCTGGCAATAACTGCTCCTCCGATTAGCTGGCCTGGCATGTCCTACTAGGTAGGAGCCAGGGGTCACGGTCAAAAATGGACCTCAGTGCTAATCTATGCAGCCCCCAACCATCTGGTGTCACTCATGGCTGCTAACTTGTATAAGGGTAACATAAGGTTACATAAACCTAGTTGGGCTCCTCAGGGACCCCTATGTCTCACTAGTAATGGTCCTCATGCAAATTGCACTACACTGTCAGTTGGTCTAACGTGTATGGGGATTTGATGGTGTAGACTAGAGACATCAATGATGCTTGTGCGACCACCAAGCTCACAGTAGGTGACTGTTTCCAACTTATCAGATATTTATCACATTCTATGTTCCATAACTGTCTCGCATAGTAAGGTTTTTTTTCTTCGGTTCTCGAAATTGGTTCATTTTGCAAGAAGAGTGCTGAAAAGTTTGTGCACCCCTGATTTAGACTTTTAAGAGCCCGATCTGCGCAGGTTCACACTCTTATGACAACATATCACATAGGGAAAAAATGAATTGGAGCTCTGTACTTGTTGCAGTCTGCACATGACATGTGGGCTCCGGTAATGCAGGCGTGATATACCCATCAAACCTTAACATCTTCACTCTGTTTTCAGTCTACGCCATCCGAGAAGCCGCCACCAACAATTTAATGAAGCTGGTAGAGAAGTTTGGTGCAGAGTGGGCCCAGAATACCATCGTCCCGAAGGTCTTGGCAATGGCGAACGATCCCAACTACCTGCATCGAATGACTACTTTGTTCTGTGTTAATGTACGTGTTCTCCACTGATTATATCGCCGCCAGATTATGTGCTGGGTAAATTATTAATTGGTGTTTTCTTTTGTTCCCCTACAGTCCCTTTCTGAAGCATGCGGAAAGGAAATCACCACTAAACTGATGCTGCCTATTGTGCTAAAGATGGCGGCCGATCAAGTGGCTAATGTCCGTTTCAATGTAGCCAAATCACTGCAAAGGATAGGACCTGTCCTGGATAGCAAGTATGTGTCACCCAAAAGACATAAGTCAACAGTTTTTGTATTTTATTTTTTTTGTTTTTTTGTCTTTTAATCTCTCTTTGTTAAGATTTTCAAAATATGCAAAACGCATCAATACATTGAAAACACCACCAATCCCAGGCCTCCACATGGTCATAAACCAACCAGATAGAGGCCCCTATATCAAAATGCTTTATCTCCAATTTTTTAATTTCGTATATGATTATACCCAGACATTCAACCTTTCAAATGGAAAGAAAAGCAAAAAGTCAGAAAATGAAATCTGAATTATTTATAAACTGTTGTGACAACAGCAGGGAGAGAGAAAAAGGAGACAAGAAATAAATCCCTTTAATTGCTTGCAGATCATTGGTGATCCGGGACCTGACGCCCCCTTTGAATGCTGAAAAAGATCTGAGAATTGTGCAGCTCCTTCCTAAGCGGATGACTTTTTCTAAAAAGTATTGTGCTCACATTTTGGAGGTCTTTTCAGTGATCATTTAGGGGTCTCCGGACCAGGGCTGTGGAGTCGGTATCCATTTTGGTGAAGTTGAGCTGGATTTAAGGAAATTGAGGAGTCTGAGGTTTGGCTTACCAACTTCACGGCCCTGCTCAGGGCCCATATCTGAAGTAAATATCTGTGAAAAAAAGAATGCGCAAATAGGGTCTTATCTCAGATGACACTTTCACTTAGCGATGTGGAATTGCTCACCTTTGTCAGTTGTGAAACCCACAACTGGTAGAAAAGCGTACAGGCAGCTGCTGCAGGGACCGCACTCTCACCGGTGACCGTGATGCAGAATCTTGGACAAAGTGCTTCGATGTCCGCTCATGTTCCCTGAGGAAGGAGCTCGGGAGGAGGCTCTGAAACGCGTAGGAAAATAAAGGCTGTATCTGATCCAGACATTCCTTGGTCTGTTTCATTGGTCTCGGAGCAGCAGCGCGGACACCGAAGCACTTTGTCCAAAATTCTGCTCAGGACCCAGACCTACATTGATCTGTAGTCAATTAAAGGGAACCTGTCACCCCTTTTGGGCATTTTAAACTATGCCCAACAGCTTACACATTATGTAAAAGGGGTTCTAGTAACCCCTGTATTTGCCCAGACTGGCCCCTCATACCTGAAAGATGAACTTACATTGAGTCCAGCGCTGGCCTCCTATTTAGACAGGGAGGCTGCTGTTTAGACCTGGGGGATGATGTTCTCGCCGCCCCTCCGGGCGGCTGAAAAACCCGCCCTGCACATTTTAAATTTCCCGCCCCTCTTCTGGTCGGTGCAGTGAGTGATAGCTGCACTTGTGCCGGCACAGTGGAGCGTGTGTCTTCTCTTCATTGAACAGGCCGATGTCTCGCGAGACTTCACAAATCTAGCGAGACGTCGCCACAGACGGGCGTGCCTGCACCTGCGCAGTGGAGCAGGTGTTTGTACATAGTGCTGGCATCTCGCTAAAAATTGGCCTGTTCAATGAAGCGAGGACACACGCTCCACTGTGCCAGTGTGAGTGCCGCTGTCACTCAAGCGCCGAGCAGAGGAGAGGCAGGAAATTTAAAATGTGCAGGCGGGTTTTGCAGCCCGGAGGGTCGGCGAGAACGTCATCCCCCAGGTCTAAACAGCAGCCTCCCTGTCTAAATAGGAGGCCAGCGCTGGACACAATATAAGTTCATATTTCAGGTATGAGGGACCAGTCTGGGCAGATACAGGGGTTACATAATGTGTAAGCTGGTGGGCATAGTTTAAAAAGTCCAAAGGGGGTTACAGGCTCCCTCTAAATGATGTGAAAAATATTTTTAAAAAATAAAGGAAATTACTCTTTTCAGGAGACATTGCTACTGTTCTCATCATTAATTTGTGTCAATCCTGTATAATTTTGCGCTATGGTCAAGTCTTCCACCCCCATAGCTTTCATGTGACTGGCAAACTGACTACAAGTATGATGTTGAGTCCTTCAACCAGTAGTTGTTAGGACAGGCCCAGGATTTCACATATTTTAAGGTCTCTGTATACACTGATCATGGGCAGTACCATTTGGGTCCAAGTTGGTCCAGATAAAACACGTGGCCCAGGCAGGCGGTCTACATTACAGCATTTGAAAGTGATGGATTTCAAAACTGCCTGATTTTTTTTTTAATAGCTCTTGACCTGATGATGCGGGTGTACTTGCTTTGAAAATGCTTGTCAGAATAGCTGCAAAAAATGCCTAAATTCATCCAGTTCAACTCATAAATTACTTAAAGCTTTCATAAAGGATTTAACCACAATTCTTATGTTTTCAAAGCCTGTACACCGGCCCCATCAGGTCTGAGACCTGTTTAATCATGTGTTCAGCCCTTTATGCTAGTAGTAGGAGCGAGCATTGATGTCTCTACGTTGTCTCCTCACAGTACGTTACAGTCAGACGTCAAGCCCATACTTCAGAAGCTTTGCCAGGATGAAGACATGGATGTGAAATATTTTGCCCAGGAAGCCATGACCGGTATGGGGTTTTTGTATGACTTAATTTTACGCATACTGAGAAGGTGTTATAGATTTTTTTTGGTGTCATTTTCTACCCTTTATCTTGTGTGGCCGCCCTTATTCATAATTTTGGAAATTCACAATTTCTGAGAAAAATCCATCAGTACGGTAGGTTTTAGAATTTCCATAGAAATGAATGGAGAGCCGTACTTGTGTGTTCTCCTCTCCGTCTGCAGCTGCCGGACATTTCTCATGCTGTGGATGGGGCTTGTGGACTTAAAACTGCAATTGACCCTTTACGTATTATTTTTTTTTTGTCCTCAACATTGGTTTGTGTAGTCACATCTGTAATCCGTGCCAATATAGACACTTTTAGCCCAAGACTGTCTTGCACAAAGCACATGCCCCTACAGCACACAGGAAACTTTTTAAAGGGAATCTGTCAGCAGCTTTTTCTCTCATTATGTGAGGGTTGAGACCCTGATTCCAGTGATGTCACTTGCCGGTCTACAGTTTGATACAATTAGTTATTTCTATCACTTTTATGGTCTCTGTGCCCTCTATAACCCCGCCGCCCACACCACTGCATTGACAGCTTTCTATGTGTACTGTGCATAGACAGAAAGCTGTTAATCAATGGCAGGGTCAATTAACACCGATGCGGAGGACTACATGGCACGAGACAACTAGTCCTCTAGAGAACTGCTGGATTTATGAAAACTACACCAGCCCAGTAAGTGACATATCACAGGAATCAGGGTCTCTTCCCCTACATCAGATTACATATCAAAAACCTGCTTGTTACTGACACTTTAACTTCTTCTTTCTGCAGTCCTCGCCTTGGCATAAGCAGTGTCGGCCCCGTCCCTTCCGTGTATGTTCAGTATGTAGTAGAATGATGTTTTGAACCTGCGGAACAACCATCCAAGACCTCACAGGAACAATGGCAACTACTGTTGGAAGATCACATTCCCTGCTATGTGCCTCTTCTGAAAGACTTTTATTTTCTTTTTTTACTATTTTATTTATGCGTTTCCAGTCTCCTTTTTATTTGCAGTACACAGGAGTCTTACTTGTTACTGGTGGTCGGTGTATTATTGGGTATTGGTGCTTGGGTTGTGATGCGGTCAAGGACCTGAACGTCAGACTGAAGTGAGATTAACACCCGGTACTGAAAACCTGACCCATCTGGCACCTCCTTTCCTTAAACTTGAAAGTGTCAGGTGGCAAAAAAATGGTTACTTGGTTGTGGATTAGCCCAATCTCTGTCTCTTTGGTCATTGTGCATAATAGGTCCATAGTGGTGAGGGATCTTGGGGGGGGGGGGGGGGGTATAGAACAGATTAAGGAATTTGAGTGGGCGTTGTTCTTGTCTGATCCCCTATCCACTGAAAGAGTGTTAATTATTAGATTGGGTGGGAGCGCAGGTGTGTAACTCCACCAATCATCCGAACAGGGGAACGCTTCACCCTTAGTGCAAGACCGTTGGCCGAGGATAAGTTGAATAGAGCTGCAGTGTGCACGCACGACCTGCGCAGGATGGTGGCCGATGTCTATGTTCAACTTGCTGTCGACCACAGTCAGCATGGTCATTCAACCTGCGCAAGACCGCGGCGGGCGTGCACGTTGCACCTGCGCAAGACCGCGGCGGGCGTGCACGTTGCATTTGCGCAAGATCGCAGGCAGCATGCATGCTTGATCTACCTTTTCATTCTCTCCCAGATACAAGGCCTGGAGGAGTCGGATAATTTTCACGCAGTGGATGTGATCATTTTTAGCGATCAGATGATCCCTTTATCTGTTACAGATTAGATTCCTTTCGACCATATTCCGTGTCTGATGTTCTAGACTTTGGACTTGATGTCTAAATGAAGACCTCTATAAATCTCTGCTCTTTCTCCTTCCGTTTTGCATTACCGTCCCATCCGTTGCTGCAGGCACAGGAATTAAATAACAATTGTGCGTTGGCCAATATTTTTGCATGTCGGGCATGATTAGGGCAGTGCTTATCTACTGATGTTTTCCGGGCTCGGGCTGTGTCCGTACCATTCCATCCCTGTAGGTTTTGTTTTTATTCTATGTTTTTTTTTTTTTTGTTTTTAAAGCTGGATGGCTTTGCACCCCACTGCCTGGGTGGACAGTGCGCTCATTTGAAGATAACCTCCTCCCTTTCTGTAAGCTGAGAGTCTGAATCCAGAACAACCTTTTAATTAAGTGCAAAAAGTAACTAAAGTCCCTTTCGCTCCGGGACAGTCCTCGAAGGCAAACTCCTCTGACTGTAGAAATTGTCATGTGCTTGATAAAGGAATTAAATGTAACAAATCATGCGCCCGTGTGGACAGTTATTTTTATTTGGGTCCATACACTTTAGGCCAGAATCACATACACCGTTTTCATAGGGGGCCATTCAGTGAACGACTACGGATGTGCTGCCTCTTCTACGGAGGTTCTTCACAAGAAGATTGCAGGTGCTGCACTATACAATCGCTATGGTCAAGCACTGACCAAAGACCAGTCATGGAGAGGATTCTTATTAACATCAGGATCCCCTTCAGGTTTTGCGACAAATCTGCACTGAAAAACACTTCAAAAAGAGAACTATGCAACATGTGCACACAGCCTAATAGCTTAATTCCTTCCCTTCAGAAAGTATTATACTTATGTACCCCAAAATGCCAAGGCCAGAGTCAATTAAAAATAGAAAAGTATCAAGAAAAGAGCAGTAACTGCATTTGTTTCCAGTCTTGTGTTCAGCTTATGACGACTTCCCACACTAACCACAAACCTCATAAAAGCTACGAGCGAGATGATTAATCTACAGCTTTCATAATCTACACGTCCTCCGCTTGGAGGTCTGATCAGATGTGTCGTCTCGTCGGGCATAAAAGGGATGGCAGGAATATTAAAGAGTTAACCACAAGCTTAAAAATTAATTGTATTTGACGTGAGACTTTATGGCCGCCACATGCAAACATAACCAACTGCAACGGTTTTTATACAGGCGGAGTAGACTAATTTTGGGGATGAATTGATTAATTCTGACACTTCTTGCTCCACCAGTCTTACCCCAACAGTGAGTGAAGATTTTTTTTTTTTGTTTTCCCCCATGGTAGGTCAGGAAAATATTACAAAATTTGCAACTACTTGACACCAGAAAGTCAATAATGGCTGCAAGGTGTTACATTTGCCCATAGGATCAAGCAAGTCACATGAACATCCAAGCGCTCAGTTTTTGCTTCATCAGTCACGTGCCACATATGCAGCTATGGTCGGAGCATAAATGTACAGATCATCTACCCTTTTGCGATGGAAACCATGGATTTGGAATACACCGCACGGATTTTGTCTCCAAACGCCCCCCCCCAAAAAAAAACATCCACAACACGGAGTACGGTATTACATGCTTTACTATAATACATGGATATTCCGATGAAGATTCACTATAAATGTACAAATGCTCTATAAAGGGTAGGTGTATCTTTAGGATATGCCGTTGCTTTATGATCAGAGGGGCCCACTTTTGAAAGCAATGCAGTGTCTGTACAGCTAGTGTGCCTGGAGGGTCCGCTCTGCATCGGGGCCAGGAGGGTGCCCGGAGGGTCCGCTCTGCATCGGGGCCGGGAGGGTGCCCGGAGGGTCCGCTCTGCATCGGGGCCGGGAGGGTGCCAGGAGGGTCCGCTCTGTATCGGGGCTGGGAGGGTGCCCGGAGGGTCCGCTCTGCATCGGGGCCGGGAGTGTGCCCGGAGGGTCCGCTCTGCATCGGGGCCGGGAGGGTGCCCAGAGGGTCCGCTCTGCATCGAGGCCGGGAGGGTGCTCGGAGGGTCCGCTCTGCATCGGGCCTAGGTTTCCTTTATTCTCCATATCTTTCGACGTTTTATGGTACTATTATCCTTTATCATCAGGTTGGCGCATTTATGCTGTGCAAAAAAAAAAAACCTGCAGCGTTTTAGGCTGTGTGCACACAATGCATTTTTCAGTGCAGGTTTGTCACAAAATTTGAAGGTTTTCCTAATGGCGCAAAGTCACTGAGAATCCTGAAGGCTCCTGCACACGGGGTACTTTCACCTTGCAGATTTGGTGCTGCAGCATGTCAATGCTTGCAGCGTTTTTGCTACAGATTTCACCCATTCTAATGAGTAGGAAAAATCTCCACCAAAAATGCATACAAACCACTGTCAAACTTTTTGAAGATTCAAAGTGCATAGCTCACCATGGCCTTCCTAGGCTGTTTGTGCTGGAATCCAAGCTGGTATCCAGATTAGCCGTGAAGTAAATAGAAAAAATCCGCACAGACCGGGTATTCTGATTTAAAACTCCAATTCTTTATTCATCCATACGAATAAAACACAAGTTCTGGGGTACACAAGCCCCCCTCCCACGCCTTACGCGTTTCGGTTAGAGCACCTTAATCATAGGCCTATGATTAAGGTGCTCTAACCGAAACGCGTAAGGCGTGGGAGGGGGGCTTGTGTACCCCAGAACTTGTGTTTTATTCGTATGGATGAATAAAGAATTGGAGTTTTAAATCAGAATACCCGGTCTGTGCGGAATTTTTCTATTTACTTCAAAACTTTTTGAAGGCCATATACCAAGCAGTAACAAAAATAAAGCTGTTTTATCTAAAACATTACATACCAAAATCAGGAAAAAACATAACATTAAAAAAATGCACTAAGACACAAGTAAAGTAATTAGATAAAATGTGCAAAAAATCTGCAGCATCCAAATCTCAGGTTCTCGTCATGGGAATTCTCATCTCCACATCTTCCTCCTTAAACCAGGTTATCGACAGGTTGTGGATAGGTTGTTCAGCCTCGGTCTGCTCTCCTCCTCCCCCCCCCTCTGCTCGCTGTGCACAGGTTGTTCAGCCTCTGTCTGCTCTCCTCCTCCTCTGCTCACTGTGCACAGGTTGTTCAGCCTCGGTCTGCTCTCCTCCTCCTCTGCTCGCTGTGCACAGGTTGTTCAGCCTCGGTCTGCTCTCCTCCTCCGCTCGCTGTGCACAGGTTGTTCAGCCTCTGTCTGCTCTCCTCCTCTGCTCACTGTGCACAGGTTGTGCAGCCTCGGTCTGCTCTCCTCCTCCTCTGCTTGCTGTGCACAGGTTGTTCAGCCTCGGTCTGCTCTCCTCCGCTCGCTGTGCACAGGTTGTTCAGCCTCTGTCTGCTCTCCTCCTCCTCTGCTCGCTGTGCACAGGTTGTTCAGCCTCAGTCTGCTCTCCTCCTCCTCTGCTCGCTGTGCACAGGTTGTTCAGCCTCGGTCTGCTCTCCTCCGCTCGCTGTGCACAGGTTGTTCAGCCTCTGTCTGCTCTCCTCCGCTCGCTGTGCACAGGTTGTTCAGCGTCGGTCTGCTCTCCTCCTCCTCCTCCGCTCGCTGTGCACAGGTTGTTCAGCCTCGGTCTGCTCTCCTCCTCCTCCTCTGCTCGCTGTGCACAGGTTGTTCAGCCTCGGTCTGCTCTCCTCCTCCTCCACTCGCTGTGCACAGGTTGTTCAGCCTATGTCTGCTCTCCTCCGCTCGCTGTGCACAGGTTGTTCAGCCTATGTCTGCTCTCCTCCGCTCGCTGTGCACAGGTTGTTCAGCCTCAGTCTGCTCTCTCCTCCTCTCTGCTCGCTGTGCACAGGTTGTTCAGCCTCAGTCTGCTCTCCTCCTCCTCTGCTCGCTGTGCACAGGTTGTTCAGCCTTGGTCTGCTCTCCTTTGCTCGCTGTGCATAGGTTGTTCAGCCTCGATCTGCTCTCCTCCTCTGCTCGCTGTGCACGGGTTGTTCAGCCTCGGTCTGCTCTCTCCTCCTCTGCTCGCTGTGCACGGGTTGTTCAGCCTCGGTCTGCTCTCCTCCTCCTCCTCTGCTCGCTGTGCACAGGTTGTTCAGCCTCAGTCTGCTCCTCTGCTCGCTGTGCACAGGTTGTTCAGCCTCAGTCTGCTCTCCTCCTCCTCTGCTCGCTGTGCACAGGTTGTTCAGCCTTGGTCTGCTCTCCTCCTCTTCTGCTCGCTGAGCACAGGTTGTTCAGCCTTGGTCTGCTCTCCTCCTCTTCTGCTCGCTGAGCACAGGTTGTTCAGCCTTGGTCTGCTCTCCTTTGCTCGCTGTGCACAGGTTGTTCCACCTCGGTCTGCTCTCCTCCTCTTCCTCCTCCTCTGCTCGCTGGGCACAGGTTGTTCAGCCTTAGTCTGCTCTCCTCCTCTCTGCTCGCTGGGCACAGGTTGTTCAGCCTTGTCTGCTCTCCTCCTCCTCTGCTCGCTGGGCACAGGTTGTTCAGCCTTAGTCTGCTCTCCTCCTCCTCTGCTCGCTGGGCACAGGTTGTTCAGCCTCGGTCTGCTCTCCTCCTCCTTGCTCGCTGTGCACAGGTTGTTCAGCCTCTGTCTGCTCTCCTCCTCCTCTGCTCGCTGTGCACAGGTTGTTCAGCCTCTGTCTGCTCTCTCCTCCTCTGCTCGCTGTGCACAGGTTGTTCAGCCTCAGTCTCCTCTCCTCCTCCTCTGCTCGCTGGGCACAGGTTGTTCCGCCTCGGTCTGCTCTCCTCCTCTCTGCTCGCTGGGCACAGGTTGTTCAGCCTTGGTCTGCTCTCCTCCTCCTCCTCTGCTCGCTGGGCACAGGTTGTTCAGCCTCAGTCTCCTCTCCTCCTCCTCTGCTCGCTGGGCACAGGTTGTTCCGCCTCGGTCTGCTCTCCTCCTCCTCTGCTCGCTGGGCACAGGTTGTTCAGCCTCGGTCTGCTCTCCTCCTCCTCTGCTCGCTGGGCACAGGTTGTTCAGCCTCGGTCTGCTCTCCTCCTCCTCTGCTCGCTGTGCACAGGTTGTTCAGCCTCGGTCTGCTCTCCTCCTCTTCTGCTCGCTGTGCACAGGTTGTTCAGCCTCAGTCTGCTCTCCTCCTCTTCTCTCCTCTGCTCGCTGTGCACAGGTTGTTCAGCCTCAGTCTGCTCTCCTCCTCCTCTGCTCGCTGGGCACAGGTTGTTCAGCCTCAGTCTGCTCGCTGGGCACAGGTTGTTCAGCCTTGGTCTGCTCTCCTCCTCCTCTGCTCGCTGGGCACAGGTTGTTCAGCCTCGGTCTGCTCTCCTCCTCCTCTGCTCGCTGGGCACAGGTTGTTCAGCCTCGGTCTGCTCTCCTCCTCCTCTGCTCGCTGTGCACAGGTTGTTCAGCCTCGGTCTGCTCTCCTCCTCTTCTGCTCGCTGTGCACAGGTTGTTCAGCCTCAGTCTGCTCTCCTCCTCTTCTCCTCTTCTGCTCGCTGTGCACAGGTTGTTCAGCCTCAGTCTGCTCTCCTCCTCCTCTGCTTGCTGTGCACAGGTTGTTCAGCCTCAGTCTGCTCTCCTCCTCCTCTGCTCGCTAGGCACAGGTTGTTCAGCCTCAGTCTGCTCGCTGAGCACAGGTTGTTCAGCCTTGGTCTGCTCTCCTTTGCTCGCTGTGCACAGGTTGTTCCACCTCGGTCTGCTCTCCTCCTCTTCCTCCTCTTCTGCTCGCTGGGCACAGGTTGTTCAGCCTTGGTCTGCTCTCCTCCTCCTCTGCTCGCTGTGCACAGGTTGTTCAGCCTTGGTCTGCTCTCCTTTGCTCGCTGTGCACAGGTTGTTCAGCCTTGGTCTGCTCTCCTCCTCCTCTGCTCGTTCGGCACAGGTTGTTCAGCCTCGGTCTGCTCTCCTCCTCCTCCTCTGCTCGCTGGGCACAGGTTGTTCAGCCTCGGTCTGCTCTCCTCCTCCTCTGCTCGCTGGGCACAGGTTGTTCAGCCTCAGTCTGCTCTCCTCCTCCTCTGCTCGCTGGGCACAGGTTGTTCAGCCTCAGTCTGCTCTCCTCCTCCTCTGCTCGCTGGGCACAGGTTGTTCAGCCTCAGTTTGCTCTGTACAGAACTCGTGCAGGATAAGTGTGGATTTAAATATCCCCAGACAATGGCAGCTGTGACGCATTATTCCATTCCTGCACACTGTTCCCCCTCTGCACCTGTCGGAATTATTATTTGCCTCTTGTTCCAGGTCGTGCTCCTCGCAGCAAGAGAATAACATGCTCATTGTTCCCGTACAATAGGGCTTGGGGCGAGGCGGCAGGCGAGGAACAATGTCACATTTACCTGAGCGCCTTAGATCAGCACAAGCCATTTTCTTTTAAGCTTCTCGTCAAAGGCGAAGCAAGGGCAGCTTTAAAGGAGCCCTCGCCATTGTCGCCTTCATATGTTGACATCTTTATCTTTCCAGCTTTATAATTGTTTCGTATAAAGCAGATCTGTCCCCAGATTGCACAATACAGGCTGTAGATCACATAGATCTCCTGGACCTGATGACACAGGTGAACTTACTGTGAAATCTATATTAGACTGGCTATATAAATCAAGATATTAAAATTAGCATTTAATAATTCCAGGGAAAGAGTGAGTCAAAGTGTATTCAGTTTCCACTCAGCCTGACAAAGCTGCGGCTTGTACTGAACTGTGTGAAATTTCAGCAGCAGCAGGGGGATTCTGAGGAGGTTGAAAATCAGGCCGCGAGTTAAGCTTCGGCTAACAGCAGGGAGGAGGAACACTGAGGAGCTTATAAAGTAGGCTAAATGGGTGAAGATTCAGCCAGCAACTGGGAGGGGAGACACTGAGGAGCTTGTGAACCACCCTAGGCAAGTGGAGAGTCAACCAGGAGCAGGGAAGAGGGACGCTGAGGAGATAGTAAGTCAGGCTGTCTGACGATCAGGGGCGTAACTACAATAGGTGCAGGGGTTGCGATGGCACCCGGGCCCTGCAGCCTAGGGGGCCCCAAAAGTCCCTTTGGCCTATAGAAAAAGACTAATACTATTAAAGATTTGCAATAATGGGGGGCCCCATTGGAGCTTTTGCATCGGGGCCCCTGGGCCTGAAGTCACGCCACTACTGACTATTCAGCCAGCAGCAGGGAGGAGGGACTCGAGGAGTGTGTAAATCAGGCTAGGAGAACAGAGAATGCATTTGAGCTTTCCACAGCCATTCCTACGTGAATTTTCACAGTAAATACACCAGCTTCCTCAGGCCTAAGACTTTAGTAATGAATGCAGCGTGTATTGAGAAATCTAGTGAGAGCAGCATTCAGGCATTAACCTTTTTTTTTCTGCTCTTTTCCCAACTTTACCTTTATTAATGTTATGGTGTAAAACTCCATGAAAGTTGGCAAACTATTTGTACAAATGCAAGTTAGCCAAAGTGGGCAGAGCTGGGATAAAGTGATGCGAAGACGTCCATAAAAAGTCATGCATTAAAACTTGTAAAAATATGATACAAAGTTGTGGATGATCACTGTGACCTCTGGCGGTCGTATGGAAACCTCTGGACAGGTCACTTATTCGTGCACGATCGTATACTGTGGGGGGGAAAAGCCACAACCACAAATCTGGATTTCCAATTGCAGAAATCTCTACTAATGATAAATTCCGTCTCCGGTGCAGTAACCATTGATTCCGTTGGCGTTTTAAAAGATTCCGTCGCAAGAAAAGAACCTAAAGTTCTACGCCAATTGTAGAAGTGCGCGCTCACGTCATGGATTTTGCCCTGACCCAGTTGGGGGGTTCCCAGTTCAACACGTTCTCGTTTCTGTCTATTATAGGGTAAACGTGATGCAATATTTTGGGAAAAATAGATTATAGCTGCAACAGTGAGTAGAAGCACCATGGCAGCGGACGGCGAGTCCTCAGTCTTAATCTTATGGTGAATGGATGACACTATCCGGGTAACGAGCGAGTAGCACAAGCAGGGTTAAAGCCCATTTGCTTATTGGATTGCCAAAAAAAAAAAAAAAAGAGAAATCAGTGACACGACGGATTTTTTTTCTCTCTAAATCATAATACCGTCTCCATGGTAACAAAAGACGTCAGACTTGTTATTGCAGGAAGGAGCATCTGCGAGGACATTGCATTTAGCACAGAGTGGAAACTGACAGCCGGGGAAATAGAAATACATTGATTTTTCTCTCTGCCGCACGCCGAGTGTAGGAAAATCCTGTGAGGAGTCGGCTTCACCGTTACATCACTTCTGCCCTTTTGGTGACCCATCGGCAGCTGCCGGACACTGACAGCAACGTGCAGCCTCATATAGACATGTGCGATCATTGGCACAATTATATGTAGATTTACATGTGACTGGGGAGCAAAGAAACTGGAATTTAATTCTGTAATAAATCTGCAAATGAAAATTCCATTGCAGGTGGTGGTGGGGGGGAGGTGTGCTGTGCCGCAGCAGGGGAAGGGGGTGTGCTGTGCCGCAGCAGGGAAAGAGGTGTGCCGTGCTGCAGCAGAGGAAGGGGGTGTGCTGTACCGCAGCAAGGGAAGGGGGTGTGCTGTGCCGCAGCAGGGAAAGAGGTGTGCTGTGCCGCAGCAAAGGAAGAAGTGTGCTGTAGCAAAGGAGTAGGTGTGTTGTGCTTGCAGCAGGGGAAGGGATTGTTGCACTTAATTTAGTGAAAAGCATTAAAGATCACACCCCGCTTCCCTATTAAGAACAATTCTCTCTGCAATACCCAGCCCATCAGGGAGGTTTGTGCACATATGTATGTAATATGGTCTACTAGTCTCATCTGACCAGAGCCCCCTACATAAGCCATGTAGGGGGCACAGTGAGCATGTGGAGGAAGGGGCTCTGGTCAGATGAGAACTTTTTGGGTTAAATGCAAGTCGCTGTGTGGCTGAAATCTAACCCCATACATTAGCTAGAAAACACCAATCCTCCCCCCCCTTCCCGTCACACATTGGTGGCAGCAGCAGCAGCAGCCTACTGTGGTGAGACTTTTCTTCAGCAGGGGCAGGGAAGCTGGTCAGGGATGGTGGGAAAATGGATGGAGCTGAACACAGGGCAGTTCTGGAGTAAAAAAAATCATGGAAGCTGCAAAAGACTCGAGACTTGAGGTGTAGGTTCACCTTCCAGAAGGACACCGACCCTCCACATCCTGAAAATCTACAATGGAGGGTTCAGATCACAGCATATTCCTGTGTGAACGGCCCGGTCACCATTCAGACCCAAATCCACTCAGAATCTGTGACATGACCGACGTCTCCATCCAATCACTGAGCGAGAGCAAAGAAGGGAAAATGTCAAGATGTGTAAAGCACAGACCCCAAAACTCCTACAGCAGTAATTGCAGCACAAGCTGGTCCAACAAAGTGTTAACTCAGGGGGCTGAATACTAATAGAAGTCACAATTTCCAGATCTATAGTTAAATATGTATAAAACTATATTTCATTTCCTTTACAATTCAGAAATACTTGCTACTAAGTGTTGGCATCACATAAAATCCCAATAAAATAGATTTACATCTGTGGATGTAACTTGGTTAAAAATGGGGGATAGTTAACAAGCTATGAATATTTTTTTCAAGGCACTGTATATCAGGGGGAACAACACTTTTTGGTATCTGAGATCTGAGAGGTGAAATTAAACCTCCCACAACACAACTGCACCTACATCGGTGAATATACTGAAGTTAGATCGGCTCAAGATCAGGAATTTTGTATGTGGCACAGAAGTCATTGTAAAGTGAAGAAATCTTTAGTAAATTATTGTGGTCCAAGTGTGATTTGCTTAGTCACCTCCTGATATACCCAGTTCGGCCGGACCACCGAGCTCTGCTGTTTGCCGCCGCTCCGCATGCATTGCAGCAAATCTGGCTCTCGCTGCACCAGCACCTCCGATCTGGGATGCACAAATCCTACAGTTTACATGATCCACAACACCGCTGCAGAGATACTATTAGTGCAACTTGAAGCCCATGAAGTAAGAGGGCCAATTATACCGACAAAGCAGCAAACCGGTTCAGTCATAGACGCATTAGGTTGCAAAGAGTCTATATACTATTCTTGCAAGGGGGCTATCTTCTATTTGTGCCCGCCCCTGCACCTCACCACGAGAGCCTCAACAATAACACCTTTTGTTCTTTTCTACATCATGTTTTTGCTCTTATATCACGTCCTAGAACATTGAAAGCTTGGATGCTATAACTCTAAAGAACCCTTGCCTAGGTTTATGATAAAAGCTTTGGACAAAACTTGAAACACAGTGGTTCTAACTTTTTCTAGACTATGGATGAAGTCAGCATAAAAAAATAAATTATCATTATTATTTAACAACCTTGAGCTCAATCTCGATACATGGCGACTTGATTAATGAGCACTCTGTAGGACGATTGATCTTGTACAGTCTAGACAGGTCCAACAGGGTCTGGTCCAAGCCTTGACAGGTCCAACAGGGTCTGGTCCAAGCCTTGACAGGTCCAACAGGGTCTGGTCCAAGCCTAGACAGGGCCACAAATGTCTTCTCCACCGTTATCTTGATAGTATTAAGCCATTGGGTTGCTGGTCTTCCTCTTTGCCTTGTTCCTTCTATTCCTCCAATCATGATGTCCATTTCCAGTGATTGTTCTCTTTGTATGAGAAGTCTTAGCTTGGTGATCCTTTGCATCGAGTGACCTGTCTGGCTTGATTTTTTTCCAAAATGGATGTGTTTGTTCTTCTTGCCATCCATGGTATTGATAACATCCTTCCCCAGCACCACATGGCGACTTAATGGATGAATGCTCTGTAGGGATATTCATTTTGTGCAAGCCTAGACAGGTCCACCAGGGTCTTCTGCAAGCCTAGCTAGGTCCACCAGGGTCTTCTCCAAGCCTAGACAGGTCCACCAGGGTCTTCTCCAAGCCTAGACAGGTCCACCAGGGTCTTCTCCGATATCTTGATTGTACCAAGCCATCGGGTTGCTGATCTTCCTATTCGCCTTGTTCCTTCTATTCTTCTGACCATGATGTCCTTCTCTAGTGATTTCTCTCTTCGCATGTTGAAGTCGTACCTTGGTGATTTTTGCTTCCAGTGACATGTCTGGCTTGATTTGTTCCAGAATTGATGTGTTTGTTCTTCTTGCCATCCATGATATTGATAACGTCCTTCTCCAGCTCCACATTTTGAAGGCGATTCTTCTTTTTCCGTCTTGTTCCTTTAAGGTACCGTCACACAGGGACATATCGCCGGCGATATTGCCGGGGATCGCGGGAGCGCGCATCCCTGACAACATCGCCGGTGAGATGTCAGACGGAGCAACTTACCGGCGATGTCGCCGGCTAGTTGCCGCAGCTATCGCTCGCTGGGTTGCCCAGCAACCCAGCGAGCGATCACTCGCAATGTTAGATATAGGCGGAATCGCCCACAACATTGCTGGTTGCCGCGTTACACAGGGCGATCAGGCAGGATCGCCTGAGCAACATCGCCAGGTTTCCGAACATTGTTGGGAAACCTGGCGATGTGACTCAGGCGATTCATCGCCTGATTATCGCCCTGTCACACGAGGCAACTCTCCGGCGATGTCGCCGCAACCTGGCCACGCCCCTCGGTTGCCGGCAACATCGCCGGAGATATCTCCCTGTGTGACGGTACCTTTCGTGAGCATGGGCATAAGATTGAAAATGTTGACAATTTTTCTAAAATATTAGAATCTGAGAGTCCTCAGTGGTTGATACCTTTTAATGGCGAACTGAAAAGATGGTAAGTATAGCAAGCTTTCGGAATACTGTGGTCCCTTCCTCAGGCTGATAAGGACACAGATTCTGAAGACACACACACATATATATATATATATATATATATATATATATATATATAAGCAAATGAAACAAAAAAAAAAAACAACAGTCTTAGATGTTATAGTAAATGCGACAGGTGACGGAAAACAGAGTCAGGCTAGAGAGGAAGAGACGGGGAATTGAAACTAAAAGTCTAAGATAAGCGGAACAAATTGTTTACTTGCTATATGGCAGTAGTCTGTGGAGAACTGAAAATACTTACATGAGTTGAAAGGAAGGAGGGTGTTCACATAGGAAGTGTCAAAAGTTCATTGTCCTCAAAATGGAGTATGTTGGAGATGCGTTATCCCCAAATGTCTTTTCAATTTATATAAAAACACTTGAATCTGTGATGTCCCCAAATGTCCATTCATGTTATATAAAAAGCCATGAATCCATGTGATACATTTAATCCTGTTTTGAATGTGTCAGAGGTCGTTATCAATTTGTATTCCCAAATTCTTCTCTCTCTCTCTGTGATTTGAAGTTGCTTTTTAAGATGAGCAGCCCCATGTCTGTTAACCTGTGGTCTGGGCTGGAAAAATGTTTTGCTACAGGTAGGTTCTGGGCTGGAAAAATGTTTTGCTATAGGTAGGTCCATACGCTTTTCTTTTATTGAGTGGTGATGAGAATTCATTCTTGTTCTGAATTTTTGTCCGGTCTCCCCTATGTACATGCCATCTGTTGGACATTTGGTACATATGATTAAATACACCACATTGCTAGTGGTGCAACTGAAGCTACCTGGGATCTTGTATTTGCTTATGTATACATGTATGTGTCTTCAGAATCTGTGGCATTATCAGCCTGAGGAAGGGGTCATAGTGTCATGAAAGCTTGCTATGTTTACCATCTTTTTCGTCAGCCATTACAAGGTATCAGCCACTGAGGACTCTCAGATTACAATATTTTTCTATCTCCTGACTAACACGGTACAAACATTTTTTACCTTGACAATATTTCTAGTAATTCTGGGGCTGAATGATCTATTTGTTCTTCCCACAATTGATAGAAGTTTTTAGTTTTTTTGATACTACTTTTCTTCCATGTACTTTGCCCGCCTGGCGCAGATTTTTGCCTGCACCATGCACATTAATCATGGTACCTGAAGCATGACAGGTAATTAGCGGGTGTCTTGCTCATGTGACTCAGGTAATTTCTAAGCTCAGACAAGTAGAATTGAGTAGTGGAATTAGAGCCGCGAACGCCTATAATTATTACAGTGGATACACTTGCTAAGTACCAGTGTTCGGCTTTTCGAGAACATGTTTTCAAGGTCAAACTGTGCTCTTTCCTTCGGAACTAATCCCGGAAAGAAGGTATTCTTTTCTTATCTTCTCCTTTATAAAATGTAAAGATTATGGTGTAACGCTCAAGACGGGCTGGCGCTGCACCAGGCGTTCAATCATCGGCTTCACACAAATGACATGTTGAAATCTGCTTTTGAGGATGCAACAAAGGACAGCAGGAAGCAGATATCAGAGAGACGCGATAGAAAAAGGGGGTCAAGCCCAGAAAGTAGCGGGAGCCGGGCTTCAGGACAGCGCAAGATACTAAGAGATGTGATATCGCACATGAATTACAAAAATAACATAGAAAACATGTTCAGCTTTATCGTATTGAGGATATGTGCGTTAGAAGCCATCACTCCGTGTGCACCATTCAGGCTTTATGGCAATATCTGCGGGGCCTATGGTCACAGGCAACCTATAGCCCCTTAGTTATTTACTGTATGCAAGAACAAAAGTACAATTGCTTATTCAAAGTGCACTTGACCTTTCACATAATACAATTGGAAACGCATGGTCTTGCTTCCATCAGCCTCACAAGAATCTTTTGTTCCACACATCAGTTTTACATGGCCAGGAACTGTTCCAATACTAACGCTAAGAACTTATCACCCACTTTTTTTTGGGGTTGGAGGTTCCTCTTCAGTAGCATTCTGCCAGTAGTTTAGGTGTTGGAACTTGTTTTACTTGGGAAAAAGTGACCCGCCACCACTTCCTGTAGAGAATCAATGACCCACAGCCGCTTCCTGTGAAGAAACAATGACCCACCTCCTGTTGCTGTAGAGAAACAATGACCCACTGCCTTTTGCTGTAGAGAAAATGACCCACTGCCTCTTGCTGTAGAGAAACAATGACCCACTGCCTCTTGCTGTAGAGAAACAATGACCCACTGCAACTTCCTGTGAAGAAACAATGATCCACTGCCTCTTGCTGTAGAGAAAATGACCACTGCCTCTTGCTGTAGAGAAACAATGACCCACTGCAACTTCCTGTGAAGAAACAATGATCCACTGCCTCTTGCTGTAGAGAAACAATGATCCACTGCCTCTTGCTGTAGAGAAACAATGACCCACTGCAACTTCCTGTGAAGAAACAATGATCCACTGCCTCTTGCTGTAGAGAAACAATGACCCACTGCCTCTTGCTGTAGAGAAACAATGACCCACTGCGCCTCTTGCTGTAGAGAAACAATGACCCACTGCCTCTTGCTGTAGAGAAACAATGACCCACTGCAACTTCCTGTGAAGAAACAATGATCCACTGCCTCTTGCTGTAGAGAAACAATGACCCACTGCCTCTTGCTGTAGAGAAACAATAACCCACTGCCTCTTGCTGTAGAGAAACAATGACCCTATGCCTCTTGCTGTAGAGAAACAATGACCCACTGCCTCTTGCTGTAGAGAAACAATGACCACCTGCCTCTTGCTGTAGAGAAACAATGACCCACTGCCTCTTGCTGTAGAGAAACAATGACCCGCTGCATCTTCCTCCATTGTGTACAATTGATGTTACCCTTTAAATAATGTGATGATCTGAGCGTCCCTTCATCTATGAAATGAGATCATGAATGAGATCATGTTCTGTACAGGGACCATATAAAATGTATCTATTTTTGCATTGCTAATAATTGCTCATCTAGCACAATGGATTGGCTTTCTACGTTTTGTGTTGGATACGGCCCCACATTCCGGCTACGGTCACAGCTCAGCCATCACACGGTCTCTACTACCTCTCCCTGGGCAGCAGCCATGTGATCCAGTGAACAGTAACACCACGATTAACCCTTCTTTCTGGATATCAATCATGCCCAAATTTGCTAATTTTCTCGATTCTTTTATTTTTCCCTATGATAATTCTATTCCCCACATTTATCGATACATTGTTAGACGATGGCCTGACGTCTCATAGAATAGAAGGCAGCGCACTTTATAAATCCTGGTTGAGCACGTTGGCTGCACCTTTCCTCCCGCTTCCCTTTATAGCCTTCACATCCTTCCATTGTGTCTGAAGAGCTGAGAACTCAAGCCATTAACCTTGAGGTTTCTCGGTGCTCCGGAGCACTGCCCTGCTGGGATAAAAGCTTCGTTCTGAAGCCTTGCCGGCGGGCGATAATTCTAACCTTCCGCGTTGTGATCAGCTGACGCCTTGCAGCTGAAAAGCTGAGCGACTTATGCTATAAGGGGCTTCACACCCCTACATATTTCTGCCTTTTGTAACCTTTCTACATAAACCTGCAGAAATGCAGAATAAAACATCTTCCTACCGATGTGCGCTAGTTGCCATCTGTATGGAAACTGCGCGTTCATAACAAGCTCAAGTCCTTTTTTTTGCAACAATTGGTTTTAATTTCACCCATGCATCATCAAAGTACTCCACCCGCCTCGCAGGTGCAGTGGGCTCTCCAATCGCTCTCCCTATTAACTAAATCTGTATTACTCTCTCTTCCTCACAAACTAATCTTCCCTGCTGTCAGGCACTATCTGTAGTTTTTGTCAGTGTTTTATTACTTTCTCTACCTATTTTTATGGCTATGCAAATGGCGTCCGTTTAAGAGTCTCAAACACGGGACTAGCCAGATATCCCTCCAGGGAAGGACCTAGCCCTGGGGTGGACTCCTTGCGGAGACCACCATAACCACCATATTAAGTGGCCTGTTGTGAATTCATTGGAGTGCCCTCCGGTGGTTGTTGCTGGTGATGCAGCTGATTGTGTGGGCTTCACAGGTGATGGTGATGATTGGGAATCTGGTTCGTGGAGCATATAATGGTTTGAAGTGGATCAATCCTTGCCAGTTGTCTTTGGTTCCTGGAGAAGTTCACATCGCTCTGGTTTCTTCTGCTCTGTGGAATGCTTTGCAAGCTAAGTGGGTGGTTTTTTGATATTTTGTGGCACACTTTTGTGTGCTTAAGGTTCTGCTTATGTTTTGTCTTTTTCTGAGTTGTGGGTTTGCAATTTAGTCTGTATATGTGTTTATCTGGTCTCAGGAAGTTTTCTTCCTAGGAATTTTAACATTCACTATTATCTGTTATTTCCAGTTCTGCTGACATTTGATTTATAGAAGTCTGCAGATATAGGGGGCGCCGAGTCTTAGTGACTCAGGGTAATTTTTGTACTATCTGCTGTTGGTGTTTTTTTTTATAGTGTTTTATAGTGACCGCAATAGTATTCTATCCTGTCTTTCCTATATAGCTAGTGTGAGGCACCGCCGGCATGATCCGCATGGCCGGGGTACATCACATGTAGGATCAGAGGATGATCCTGTGCACACTGGCCGGTTTTCCTGTGATGGTAATACTGTGTGAACCAACCTGAACACAATGAGTTCATGAGCCTAATGAGCGGCAGTGAGAGTGAGAGGAGTCCATGAGGAATAGGATGTGATGAGTGAGTGCTGACAACCCGGAACACAGGGAGTTAACCTGAGCTGTGTGGAAGCTGATGATTAGCAGCTGAGGGGGTGTGTCCAGGTGGGAGTGGCTGGCACGATAAGAGCCGGCCACCTGTGTGATTGAGACCAGAGATTACCAGCCAGAGATTACCAGCCTGTGATTGAGATGGAAGCTGAGACCAGCCCAGTGCAGAGCAGTCCAGAGGCTGTGTGAATGAAGGGAGCATGCTAGCTCCATGCCGGTGCCAAGATCCGTGGTTGTGATAGCACCTGGTGGGGAAGCCGTGGCTGAACCCGGTGGATACTGGTCCGGGCGTGGGGTGAAACACGTCCGGGAAAGGAGCCCGTGGGGGACGCTTGGTGGACCCGTATCCAGGTAGCGAGACCCGGATCCGTGCCCGGTAAGACAGCGGTTCCCGTGTAACGGAGAGAGCTGTGTGTGATTAATGCCAGGCGGGCATAACCGCTATTGGGTCCGACTAGGCAGTCGGTAAGGACCCGTTGATGTATGAGGGCTTAGGCAATGGCCCTGAATGTGAGATGATGGCCAAGATGTAAGACCCATGTATAATCATGTGGAGAGATAGTGACCCAGCTGGTATGGATGATGTTGGAGGCGTTCCGTCCTTGGGACGAGAGGGAGGCTTGCCCTGCTGCATGCAGAGGGTACCTGATCCCTCAACCACGACCTCTAATGGTGTGGGTGTGCCTGTGGTGCCAGAGGCAGGGGTAATAGGGCTCCTAGTAGGTATCGGATGTGGTTCCCGTGTACTATGGTTTGCCAATCCCTGTAATGGGCCATGGAGGGGCCACAGTCCATGGATGTGGGCTGTGAGCAGGTGTGTGATCCATGGACGCTGGAATGATGGATCACATACGGTGTGTAAGGTCCCGGTCAGGCAGGATTCCTGACTACGGGTGAATGTATATCATCATGCTGGGGGACTAAAGCCAGGCGGCAGGTACCGCCATTGGGACCCACAGGGCCCGTTGAGGCGTATGTAACGAAGGTCAGAAGCAGGGGTTAGAAGGGCTCCCGTACTGGGTAACGCGGGGTTAGGCCTGAGCGCGCAGCCACGGGTTACTAGGGTTTGCCAATCCCTGTTATGAACCCGGAAGGGTCATCATCGAAGTATATCAAATGTATTTATTATAAAGGTACTGTAAGATGTGTAAGTAGGCCGGAGGCCGTAGCCACCACGGGAGCTGTTAGTAGAGCTCCAATGGGGACAGAGAGTCATGGTTACAGGTCCCGGGTTACTATAAATCGTTATGTGCAATATAAGTGTTGTGATGTTAAATGTAAATGTATGGTGTTTATGTAAAGTGTTGTTAATCAATGTGATATGTGTGAAACATTCTACCCGGGTTATGTGATTATTATGTGAAAATAAACGGGTAGACATTGGTTAACTTAAAAACACGTGTTCTTGTCGTTTTGCAAGCGGGTTCCCCGGTTGCTACCTCACATATGGTGGAGAATGCGGGCAAGGTTGCCCGGTGAGGAATGCACCCCAGTTACAAAGGGGGGTTGGTACAGCCGAGGGCTGTGGTGCCGGAGCACCTTATATGGACAATTCTGTTGATGCACTTTATATGGACTTGGTTGCTATGGGCAACCGCACGACGCACCCTAGCCTCTTGCCGGTGACCTGGCGAGGTCACGAAGACGTCGTACTCAAAGTATCGGGCGGCCCTAGGGGTCCCGAAGTCAAAGTCGGCGTGATCAAGGTTCCGGTGGCCCGAGGGGTCACGAAGTTGCCAAGACAACGCCACATCCGGATTCTATGAACTGTGTTTGCCCCTGCTGGTTTAAGCAAGGAGGGGGGAGGTTGGACAGGAGTCACAGGTATACAAACCGGGAGCGGTGCCACAAGGTGTTGTGTGGTGGCCCGGCTCCTATGGCAGTGTGTTCATCCCCCACTGGTCTGCACAAGGAGGGGGGAGGTTAGGACACGGTTTACCGGTGTCCTAGGTGTACAAGCCGGCAGTGTGTGTGACCCTTATTCACAAGCCAGGAGCGACGCTGTCACCCGACTTGTCAGGGCCGTGTGTTTAACCCCTACCCACGGGTGTAAACAAGGAGGGGGGTATGTGAGGCACCGCCGGCATGATCCGCATGGCCGGGGTACATCACATGTAGGATCAGAGGATGATCCTGTGCACACTGGCCGGTTTTCCTGTGATGGTAATACTGTGTGAACCAACCTGAACACAATGAGTTCATGAGCCTAATGAGCGGCAGTGAGAGTGAGAGGAGTCCATGAGGAATAGGATGTGATGAGTGAGTGCTGACAACCCGGAACACAGGGAGTTAACCTGAGCTGTGTGGAAGCTGATGATTAGCAGCTGAGGGGGTGTGTCCAGGTGGGAGTGGCTGGCACGATAAGAGCCGGCCACCTGTGTGATTGAGACCAGAGATTACCAGCCAGAGATTACCAGCCTGTGATTGAGATGGAAGCTGAGACCAGCCCAGTGCAGAGCAGTCCAGAGGCTGTGTGAATGAAGGGAGCATGCTAGCTCCATGCCGGTGCCAAGATCCGTGGTTGTGATAGCACCTGGTGGGGAAGCCGTGGCTGAACCCGGTGGATACTGGTCCGGGCGTGGGGTGAAACACGTCCGGGAAAGGAGCCCGTGGGGGACGCTTGGTGGACCCGTATCCAGGTAGCGAGACCCGGATCCGTGCCCGGTAAGACAGCGGTTCCCGTGTAACGGAGAGAGCTGTGTGTGATTAATGCCAGGCGGGCATAACCGCTATTGGGTCCGACTAGGCAGTCGGTAAGGACCCGTTGATGTATGAGGGCTTAGGCAATGGCCCTGAATGTGAGATGATGGCCAAGATGTAAGACCCATGTATAATCATGTGGAGAGATAGTGACCCAGCTGGTATGGATGATGTTGGAGGCGTTCCGTCCTTGGGACGAGAGGGAGGCTTGCCCTGCTGCATGCAGAGGGTACCTGATCCCTCAACCACGACCTCTAATGGTGTGGGTGTGCCTGTGGTGCCAGAGGCAGGGGTAATAGGGCTCCTAGTAGGTATCGGATGTGGTTCCCGTGTACTATGGTTTGCCAATCCCTGTAATGGGCCATGGAGGGGCCACAGTCCATGGATGTGGGCTGTGAGCAGGTGTGTGATCCATGGACGCTGGAATGATGGATCACATACGGTGTGTAAGGTCCCGGTCAGGCAGGATTCCTGACTACGGGTGAATGTATATCATCATGCTGGGGGACTAAAGCCAGGCGGCAGGTACCGCCATTGGGACCCACAGGGCCCGTTGAGGCGTATGTAACGAAGGTCAGAAGCAGGGGTTAGAAGGGCTCCCGTACTGGGTAACGCGGGGTTAGGCCTGAGGCCGCAGCCACGGGTTACTAGGGTTTGCCAATCCCTGTTATGAACCCGGAAGGGTCATCATCGAAGTATATCAAATGTATTTATTATAAAGGTACTGTAAGATGTGTAAGTAGGCCGGAGGCCGTAGCCACCACGGGAGCTGTTAGTAGAGCTCCAATGGGGACAGAGAGTCATGGTTACAGGTCCCGGGTTACTATAAATCGTTATGTGCAATATAAGTGTTGTGATGTTAAATGTAAATGTATGGTGTTTATGTAAAGTGTTGTTAATCAATGTGATATGTGTGAAACATTCTACCCGGGTTATGTGATTATTATGTGAAAATAAACGGGTAGACATTGGTTAACTTAAAAACACGTGTTCTTGTCGTTTTGCAAGCGGGTTCCCCGGTTGCTACCTCACACTAGTTTGGCCTCTTTTGCTAAACCTTATACTCTGCCTGTGTTTTTTTTTTTCTTTCTCTTGTTTCCCAGTTAATATTTGTGGGGGCTTGCTATTCTTTTGAGCTTCTGCTCTGAGGCAAGATAGCTTTTCCTACATCCATCTTTAGGAGCAGTTAGTTCTCTGGCTGTGCACAGGTGTCTAGGTCTGGTTAGTTACATCCCACGGCTACTTCTAGTTGCGGTGTGTAGTCAGGGATTGCGGTCAGTACAGTTACCAACGACTTCTATGGAATCTGAATGTTACTCCTGAGTCATCGGTTCATAACAGTGGCTCTTTCAGTCACTATCCCGCTCAGTTACGAGCTTAAGTATATGACAAGAGAATTACCAAAGCCAGGTATCCGTCCACAGACGGCTGTTTTGGGGTATTGCCCCTCATCAAAATCAGTAGGATTCTGGCTAGGTGGGAGCAATGCCTGGTAGACCAACATCACAAAGCTCTCACTGATCTCAGGGAGATCCACACTGATGAGGGGCAATACTCAAATACCTGTCTGTGGATGGATACCTGGCTTTGGTAATTCCTTTGTTATATCCTTAAGGTCGTAACTGAGCGGGATAGTGACTTAATATGGTGGTTATGGTGGTCTCCGCAAGGTGTCCACCCCAGGGCTAGGTCCTTCCCTGGAGGGATATTTGGCTAGTCCCATATTTGAGACTCTTGAGGTTACAGGTAGACACGAGAATACCTTGACGCTGGTTACCTGGCTCATGTGTAATGCATTACATTAGCTAAATTTCTCAATGTATGTCTTTAGCAGTTCCTGCATTTTTCTCATTCAAATTTGCATTCACTTTATTCACTTTTAGCCATTATGCTATACCTTGTATACTTATACCTTATAATGTGTAGTGTGCAACGGATTACTCGTGTACAATAATGTTATTTCTTGCCAGCACCTTCACTTACAGGTGTGCCAGTCATTTTTTAATAATATTCCCTGAAGTGTCCTGTAGTATCTGTACATATACTCTAGCAGCGGATCCTATACCTCGGCAAGTTTTGGGATTTGGCCTCTATGAATGGGACCTGTTTTTCCAGCACACCTTCTAGATAAACGATCAGACTGAGATCTGGGGAATTCAGAGAAAAACACCTTGATCTCTTTGTCACGTTCCTCAGACCATTCCTGGCTGATTTATCATCCTAATGAAAGAGGCACTGCCACTAGGGAATCCTGCTGCCATGAATAGGGGTACTTATACAATTATTAGGCAAGTGGTACGTGTCATGACTCAGTACATTCATTGAAGGAAAGTGACTTCACTAGTTCTTCATGCAACTTTTGACCTTAGGTAAGTCAACAACTGTTCTACATAAGTGCTAATGGCAGGCACTGATGTCACTAGTCATTACTGGTCCTTTGTACACGATAGGGAGTCTAAGGAATGTGTATCATGTAATTTTTTCACTGGATTTGACACAAGTTACAGCAGTGAGCAGTGTTGGTCAACTTTTCAATTTGCTAAAGTAGCTAATATTGATCGTCCTTTGCATGCAACGTTTTTGGATTCGGCAGAAAAACCCCACTTGTCCCGGATTCATCCGGCGAGATGGCAGCCGGATGCCAGATAACTGCCATCCGGCTCCATCCAGCTCCATCCAGCTCCGTCCGGCCCTATAGTATCCTATGGAGCCAAAATCCGGTCCCGGGCTGTCACCCCTGACAGCCCCGGACCGGATCACGCCGCAATGTGAAAGCCAGCCTTACGCAGAAGCTTTAGATCATATACAATGCATTGTACACAAGATCTTCCGAGCTTCGTATATATCATCATTTCTGACATCAATAATATTGGCCTGCTCATACATTGTTCTGCCTTCTTTCACGTTCTATGCGGTGTGCGATCGAGCATACATCTTAAACCTTCACTGTCTTCTAAATAAACAGACTGTTCCTTCTGTAGTCTAATGGATTCATTCATCTACAGTAAGTGAATGATGCGATTGATCGATTGATTGGTAAAAACTATAAGAATACAGATAACACAAATCAGTATTAGGCAAATGAAAATTTACAGTACTGAGGATCATACAGCAAGATGGAGGCTTACATTTAATACATGCATTCCTAACAGAAATAATCCCTATGTAAAAATGATTGTAATCAGGGGCGGAACTACACTGGTGCAGCTGCACCAGGGCCCCGACCGGCTGAGGGCCCCGACCGGCTGGGGGCCCCTTCAAGCCTGGAGGGGGGCCCCCAGCCGACCCCCGCAAGCTGCCGCCTGATGAGAGGAGTGTCAGGCAAGGGAAGCAGAGAGCTTCTTGCTTACCCTGCCTGATCCCGCCCCTCCTCTCCTCTCCTCGAATACTTCCGCGCGGCTCCCAGGTAGGAGAGCATCGCGCCTGCGGCTCAGTGCTGCTCCCAGTGGCACCCTCCCCCCCCTTTCCGGGCCGCGCCGACGGCCAGCGGAACCCCTCCCCCCGGGCCGCGCCGACTGCCAGTAGCCCCGCCCCCCGGGCCGCGCCGACGGCCAGTAGCCCCGCCCCCCCGGTCCTCTCCTGCACCAGGGCCCCCGGGGGTGACGGTCCGCCCCTGATTGTAATGTACCTAGCAACAGACCTAAACACATAAATTCACAGACAGAAGTAATACTCTCACCAGATATGCTTGGCAAAGATGATGGGGGGTTCCAAGAACAAAGCAAAAACCAACCAACCCATGTGCTCTGCATTAAATCCTGTCTTAAGGATCCTGTCTACTGCTGCTGGCCTGGGAAGCTGAGGGACTGACCCACAATACACTAATTATTATATATTTATATAGTGCCATTGGATTCCATGGCGCTAGGGTCTTAGAGAAGACGACACTGAATAATGCAGGCAATACTGCCAGATGGTGCTAATCACATTAAACATCACAACAAGGTAACATGTCATACTACAACACATAGCAAATTTAATATCAACTGCTCCCACTATATCTAAATGGGCAGAACATACATATCGTATGTTGTAACATATGGAGGCCTACTAGGAGGGTTCTGTGCACACTTTGATCCATAGCTCAAGCCTGAAATCACTCACCCACAAAGGGAAGACTCCCAGTCAAAAGAATTAACGTGCACAAGGAGGCTGGGACATAAATCCAGGGGCGAACACACCAGTGGTGCAAGCTGTGCAGCTGCACAGGGGCCCAAAAGTGAAGGGGCCCAATTTCAACTCTAAAGCACATTGATTTGTGCATTATCAGACCCATAAAATGTTCTTGTACAGGGGCCTCTTTCGGTGCCAGGTACATGGAAGTTATGGAGACAGTACAACTCAGATGTTTCCATAGTCCAGATCTCTTTTGGACACTGCATGGAAGCCGATATTCCCTTCTCAGTCATGAAAAACTGCACCAACACAACGCTGGTGCTGTAATACGGAGGACAGAAAATCCGCCACACATCCAACCCAGAGTAAACAAAAGGTCAGCACTGCACAGTCTTTGGGAATTGGCCAACACAACTTCATCCCATAAGAATTTTTTGAATCAGTGTGTGCACGGCCTACCAGAACCCCCCCCCCCCCCGAGCTGTTCAAAGACACCAGCTGCTGCGCCACCATGCAGGATCTCAGCTCTGGGCACTTTTACCCATTAATGACGTTGGATCAAGTGGTCACAGTGAATCATGCTTTTCTTTCACTTTGCATCTCTAAAAATATGGGCACTTTAGGACAATGCTCAAAAGAAACCAATAGGGCTCCAAATAGATGTGCATAAATAAACCCATTCACATCATACGCTTAACCCTTTCACTACACATAATGTAAGTTCCTATCATTTTTTAGAGTCAACCAAATGTGTATCAGGTTAACTCGTACAATGTCAATGCTGAAATATTCTATGGAAATCACAGATGCGCTGTTATGCATGTACCTACTAAAACAAGGGAGAAATAAAGCCTACAGCACTGCAGCCGCACCCATGTCCTGCTGGGTTCTGTACAGACTAGAAGATCCCTAGCTGCAGAACTAAGAACCACAACTTGGACCGGACTCCCTGAAAGGCCATTGAGATGTTTCTTGTTCCTCTTGAGGAACCAGAAGCGAGGCACAAATAAATAAGAGTGAGAAAACGTGCAGAGGTAGACAGGGACCTAAAGTGAGGAAACTTAAAGCACATGCAGAAGGGAGGAAAAAGAAGGAAACAAAAACAATAGAAACCTCCCACCAACCCAACTAAGGACAAATACAGAACATTAACACAACTGGTATTTGCCTTGCAGGCAAAATCTCTTAGTTGCAGGGGAGAAATCCACCTCGAAATATAGCCAGCAATAAGACTGGTTCAAGAAGAGTATAAATAGCTAGACCCATGATGTGATAGGACAGAGATAAAATGGGAAAGTTAAAAACAGCTGACTAGCAGCAAAGCAAGAGAAGAAAAGCAAAGATAAGGGACAGAGATCAACCAAGCTGTGGTACAGCAGGGAAGAAAACAACCGCGAAGAAAAAGGTCACCGGATCAAGTCCCGACACTGAGGCACCTTAAATCCTTATTTCACATATTTCTAATGAACATCATTCCTGTATTACAATAGAGGCCCACGTTCCCGGAATCAGACAGCGGCTTTGTTAGCTCAGTAATTAAACTGAATCATTCATAGATCTCTCTGACAACGTTGAATGCATCGCAGTGACACAGGAAGGCTCCACCTTGGAGATAAAGGTGTCCTCAAAACTATGCATTAATAATTCTCTTCTAGCAGAAGTTTATGAAAGGTATTCTTTTCAGGCTGGATTTAAAGGGAACTCTTCCTGTTGAACATTGCATCTCAACTGCAAGTAGTATGTTACTGATCGATATAGGTATATGGTACAAAATTCAGTCCAACTATAAAATACAGGTTAAGTGGGGTGCAGGGTCCTGTTACCCTATAGTATATATAGTGTTTATGTTGCTGGTACTTCGGATAAGCTAGGGTTAAATTAGCAAGAGAGGTACAGTGGAGTTATGGGTTTCATCTAGGAGTGAAAGTTGCCCTATTAGGTTTAGAGACAAATTAACCTTTCAAGGTTTGGGTTCGGTTGCAGTCCGAACTCGCGGATGTTCAGACACTGTGGCCCAGTTCGAGACCCGAACTTGACCCTGGCCATCACCAAGGCGGGAGGGTGTTTTTATTTTTCTTTTACAACACTATCAAACTATAGACAAAAACCTTTTTTAACCCCAGTGCTAGCCGATCACACACTGCAAGCGGCTCGCACTGGCCCGACCACCCATCGTACCGGAGCACATCCATCCAAGGCTGCAGCACTTTGACATAGAAATTCCCTGAACTCCAGCCCCGAACAGGTTTGCTCATCTCTAATTAGGGTACCTAGTGGGTCCACGTACAACGGGTGGAGTTTATTACCAAAACAAGTGTGCATGTGTGTGTGCAACGCTAGGAGAGTCCCAAAGTTGTATTAGACCACTGGAAAAGTAACTGAGCAAAATGATTCAGACCCTTTAGGTCAAATCCGGGAAACGGGACAGGAACCATGAGCAGACACGAATGTGTCCCTCCTGGTACTGCCCCCTGCCCTCTTGCTTTCAATGGGGGCCCACGGATTGTGGTAGTTTTTTCCCCTAGCGTTGGCATAGTAGATTTTAGCCCCATTCTGGGCAAACAGCTATCGCAGGACAGGTGGTGTAGGAGCTCTTTTGCCTGGCAAAGGCCTACGTTGGTCCTTTGGACAGATCCCCGTAGAAGGGGTAGGACCTGTACCACACAGATTGTATGACGTCACGGCAGACTCCTGTGGCTTGTGGAATATGGGAGTGTAGAGTCACTGGAACGGTGGGAAGCAGCGAGCAGCAAATGTAAACTGTATATATCCTTGTGTCTTCACAACGTTCAAGATGTGTAGATGTGTGCCCATGCTTCATGAGACTTTGTAATACTTCTTAAGAACAGTTTATGTACAGAGTTTATGCCCGCTTTACCCTAGATGAGAGTGACTGAAAACATGACTGTTGCACTAAGGAGCCAGCCGGGGCCAGCTCAACGGCACAGCGAAGACCATGCCTCACCCACCACGTCTACCAGGGGCCCCACAAGCCCAGACCCTCAACACAAGTTAAGGGGCAGTCACACGTGTCAATATCGCGTGCAATGTCGCTGCTGCATGTGACGTTGCAGCGATATTGACGCATGTGACATAGTATATCATAGATAAATCGCTGGTTGATGGTCGCCAGGTTTTCGGACTGGACCGAAAACCTGGCGATGGTCGCCCGGTGTACATGCAGCATCGCTGCGTGTGACACCGGAAGACGCGCGATCAGCCAGCTCCCAGTGCCTCTCAGCAAGTGCTGGAAGCTGGTATCCATGGTAAACTGCGAGTAACTAGACAGCGCGCGCTGCCTAGATACCCGATGTATACCTTGGTTACCAGCCTTCTCCCGCTCACCGGCTGGTATCCAAGGTACACAGCGGGTAACTAGGGACCCTAGTTACCCGCTGTGTACCTTGGATACCAGCCGGTGAGCGGGAGAAGGCTGGTAACCAAGGTATACATCGGGTATCTAGGCAGCGCGCGCTGCCTAGTTACCCGCAGTTTATCCTGGATACCAGCCTGCAGACATTATGGAAACTATATTTAAATCATTTCCACAATGTTGCTGGTCCAATGATCGCTGGTGAGTCTGCCTGTGTGACAGCTCACAAGCGATCAGCCGTGAATGTCGCCAGCGATCAGATCGCGGACGACATTGACGTGTGCGACGCTGGCTTTAGACAATATTTTTGTGGAGATCTATATATCAATCTGCTCAGCTCCTTCTGCTTTAACAAGGATTCATTGTTCTTTGTCATCTATCCATTGTGTGTGTCTATGAAGAGTAGCGTCATGGCTGACACTGCAACAGCCCTGTTAGGAGGAAAGGTAGTTGTCTGATAAGACAGAGGGACAGAGTTTATCCAAGGACTGGCTTCCCTCCATCGTACATCAGTTGCAGAGGAAAAGTGGAACTGAGTTTTGCTACCCGTTACAGCCCACGAAGCTGACGCATCGGAAGCGGTGTGTCGACCGATTGCGTCAATGACGTCCCTGGGCAGAGGTAGTCGAACTCACCCCTTTGAGAAGTGGAGGGATAGACCTCCCTGATAAAGAGCTGCCACAAAGGGTGGACATATAATTGGTGCAGCCGCACAGGGGTCCAAGAGGTATGGGGGCCACAACCACCTCCAAAGCATGTGGGATTGTGTATTATCATGAGATTATGGACAAGGGCCCATATAATGATCTTTCACCAGGTCCTTCTTCTGTTGCACAGGGGCCCCAAGAGGTAAGGGAGCCACTACTAGGTGTGAGGGGGCCACTACCATCTCCAAAGCAGCTTCTCACATGGAAAGAACTATTGGACTGCAAAGGGCCCATAAACTGTTCGCGCACAGGGGCCCTTTTTCTATTTATGCTCTTGAGCATCTGTCCTATAAAAGTGTGACGTCCGTCCAAGGCAACAGGCACAAAAGACAGACAGACGAGGTGCAAGCCGCTCCATTAGGCATAACCCCTAGAAACTCTGACACTGTTTATCCCCTATACAGGCATCTGGATTTACAATGGGATCCAGGAGATTGCTGCCTATGGAAGGGCAGGAGTCCAGAGATAGGAAAGTCACCAAGCTGGGTCAAAGCCGGGAGGTCAGGAAAGGACAAAATCAGAATATGATCGTGTAGTCAGCGGTCAAAAGCAAGATGCTAAATCATGGGACAGTAGGCGCGTCAAAAAAAACAGGCCAAGGTAATGCAGGAAAACACTAATACAAGACAGGAGATTAGCCAGGGAAGCCACTTCTGGCAGCTTCCAGCAAGAAGCTGTATTAGTAGAGTGTGGTACTTTCCAATAGGCTGAATCTTAGTAGTTAATGACTTCAGCTGGACAGCACACACACCTCCACTCTGTCAGACTGTGAAGTACTATGGGTCCCAGCCACTCTAACCTTAGTGGACTTGAGCCTGCGCTGATCATAGGTTCTAACTTCTCCCAGATGGGAAACCCACAAATCTCTTACCTTCCTTTGTCCCAAGCGTGGCTTTCGATAAGTCATGTTGCACAGATGACGTTGCTCCGGCCCCAACTGTTGCACTGTGTACACTAAGGTAAGAGAGTCTAACAAGATTCTACTTGTTAGAAGATTCCATTGATAATATCAGTGAAGCCATGTTGGAAAACACCCGTGATGAGTTGTAGTAAGAAGAAGAACATTACACTGCAGAGCCCCCGCAGGACAATAAAGGTATTACACATTATCCATTGCGTGATACACGGCAGGTCCTCCAGAGAGGCACGCTTTCTCATTGCTTTCTTATTATCCTGAATATAGGCACCCCCTCCTCTCTCTAGTAGATGTAGTTATATAATTATGGACTTTCATTAAATTTGTCCTTTGAACATAAAACTCAATATCAAACCTCAAATTTGTAACAAAAACTAAAATACTAAAAATATTTTATTGGGGAAAAAAAAAAGTCTCCGTAATCCCTCAATCATCTCGCTCCCACATGTATAATGGAGATGTGGGCATTTGGGTATAAAGCAATTAGCCATTTACGGTAAAGCCACCCGCCACCAGGCACTAGATGCCTCATTAATATGGATTTAGTAAGTGCCAATAAATAGGGTAAAATTTTCCTTTATTCCCAAGAAAGTGGTCTAATTAAAATTTGGCATAAAAAAAATCTTCTTGTCAACTCCTTTAGGAAATGAGGTAAAGCGAGATAATGTATCCGAGAGCGGGTAAGGCGTGCCAACTGTTCGCAGCCAAGACACTCGACCTAGAAGGCGGCACGTGCCAACCACTTAGCAGCGTATGACTGTGAATGGCGTTAATCAGGTGGCGGGGGGGGGGGAGATATCTGTAGATTACTGGATTGCTTAGATGTACGGTCGGCAGCTGCTAATTTACGCTCTGACCACAAGCCCCGAATTGACGTGACCACTATATCAACGTTCTCCAAGGGACGAGCGACCCCGAGATTCATGATCCATCAGTGTCCGATCAGATTTCTCCTCCAGATCTGAAACTATTCAATTCACATGGAATAATAAAGACTCCAAAGTAAAAATAAACATTTGTGAGACGTATTTGTATTAATGGTAACAGTAAATATGGACAGGTATGGTCCGCGCTGCTGGGAATAAAGTAGGTAGAAATGATAGGTGCCTTTATTCCATTCCCTACGCGTTTCAAGGCCGTCCCAGCCTCTTCCTCAGGAGCACCTCCATCAATAATCTGATTATGGATAGTGTTGCTCCTGAGAAAGAAGCTGGGACGGCCTTGAAACGCGTAGGGAATGGAATAAAGGCACCTATCATTTCTACCTACTTTATTCCCAGCAGCGCGGACCATACCTGTCCATATTTACTGTGCTTTCACCGCCTCGAGCGGGGGTCCTGCAGCAGCTGATACCAGGCACTGATACCAATTGTGGGTCTCACAACTGCTTAAGGTGAGCAGTTAAACTATTTGTCTTTCCGGTAATTTTGGGAGATTCGACCCATTGTGCCCTTGTCTAGCCATTTCTTAGTATTTGTATTAATGGCTGAATGGTATGAGAATGGAAACCTTGCTGTGTAACTGTGCTTTCATCTTAATATTTAAATGGTGACAATAAACATGTATGAACCAAAAGTAGATGAATAAGTGAGAAAGCGAGGAAGGGGGGGGGGTCCCACCAATCCTGAGAACAGGGCACTGCTGCGCCCCCAATGGTCACGCATGGTCGTCAATAGACCCTTGGGATCAAATGGGTCGTTTGTTACATGAAAGAAAGTCTGGGATATATTTATACTGTTTAGTGACACGTAATACACACAATATAAAGAAAAGTTTTTGCCCCCTCCACATTCCACCTCCCATCCTACATCCATAGACATTAATATGGAGTCACTCCTCCACAGCTTCTACTCCACTGGTAAGGATGTCTGCAAGATTTTGGAGGCATCTGTGAGACTTTTTGTCACTTTACCCAGAAGAGCATTTGTGAGGCGACACTGACGTTGGGGTGAGACAATCTCTGTACTAGTTCCTCCCAAAGGTGTTGGATGAGGTTGAGGTTTGGGATTTCTACGGCCAGTTGTGTTCTCCACCATTGGCCTTTGTGATGTACGGCTTTACACTGCTCCAGCCGACATTCGGCATTGTGCTTGGTGATCTACGGCTGCAGCTGCTCGGCCATGAAGCTTCCGGTGGACGAAGTGTTTGTGCTGTCACCAGAGGAGGTCTGGACTCTGCAGTTATGGGGTCAGTAGAGCAGTGGAGACTTTTCTGCCCTCTGCTCCTCAGCACGGGGTCTGAGTTGCTCTGGTTCCTTCCACTTCTCAATAATATCACTTACAAGTAATGAGGGAAGAAATGTCATGAACGGACTTGTTACCCCGGTGGCGCCTATTACAGGACGCGCTGGTATAATTAAGTCCCGCACCACCGGCCGCTCTGTCACATGGTAGCAAAGGCAGAAGGCATGATGTGGGGCTAGAGGTTATACACTGGGGGTAATGATGAGGCCGGATGTTATATATCGGGGTATTATGGAGCCAGATGTTAAACACCAGGGGGCAGTGTCAGACTGGGCCCATCAGTCACATTGCATCTAGGGGCCAGCTGTTCAGCTATATGTAAAAACAACCTGATCCTAACACAGAAACTTACTTATGTTTCTACATAATATTAGTTTGGGTAGTATATTAAGTGAATGGTTACATTATGCTTTTTCCTGTAAATTTTGAATCAAGGGTTACTCATCAGCACTCCTTCACAGGGGCCCACCGGTGGATTTACCGGCTTCCCGGTGGGCCAGTCCGAGCCTGCCAGGGAACAATTAATTGAGCCAGATTTTTTACACTGGGGTTCAAGAGCACTGAACAAAATAATGGAATGTAATGATTACAATGCATGTCCGATACTTTTCTCCATATACTGTGTATTGGTAGAACAATAGATACATGAGATAGTTTGTACACCCCTGAGAGCAGGGTCGTCTCTCCCCCTCGCTTGGTGATAGTTTGTTACTTGCTCTTGTTCAGATTTTACCCTCTCCACATGCGCAGCGCCTGGAATCAATGATGCTTTATAATAAATAATAATAGATAGAAGGATCGATACATGACAGACGGGCAGACATTGCTCTGATATGAGTGGAGCGCTGCAGGCACATTTTCGGTGAACGCTTCCCACACGAGGCTTTGACACATCAACACTTTTACCGAGGTGTGAAGGTTATTATCAAAACTCTGCAATGTGTGAACAGAGCTGTATTCTCCGCCGCCCACAGAATGCAGGGAAATACCCAGAGTCTCGGCAGACATGGCTGCTCGCAGAACTCTTACATAAGACACTCAGCAAAAACAGGCGACTTCAAGAGAGTCGGGATTTTGGAGATTTTGAAGTAATTGTATCCGGATTTCTCAGCTCAGAGGACGGAGAAAGTGACCAAGGTGGAAGTCACTGACCTCAGTAGAGAGCAGGTCCCCGGAGCGTCACATCAGACGTGTCCCAGAGACCTGCAGACAGTAGAGGACAATGACCAGTAGAGGGGCACTGTGTGACACAGGGGTTCAGAGAATGGGACGTCACCCCGACCTGCAGGGCAGCCATCATTAATTTGTATAGGCAGCTTAAACCCTCTGGTACTTTCATGCTTTTTCGGTGTCGTTCCCACAGCGCCACCTTGTGCCCATAACATCTGACTGTCCATAAGTTAGAAGTTACATCACAAGCGCTCAATACAAGTCGTGGTAAACACTTTGTATATCAGCCACTATAATGGGGGTTGCCGGTCATCGAGGTAGCAAAATAAAACATTTCTCCAGTTTAAAAGTTCATATGGTTTTTAATGCTCCATAATCCAGCAATAGATGTATGAGCCTTTCATCAGCTATTCCGCAACATCACATGTAGTCCATATAAACTCCATTACCATTCACTGGTCCATACACAGATGGGTTTCAGATCCATTACTCTGACAGGAGCTCTGGCATGCTCCAAAGACACATGGCCTCCACAGCCTGTCCAGCACACTTGCAGGACCTTGCTTACATCACAGAACATATGACCCAGAACCAGTCACTTGATATCTGCTGAGACACACCCATGGGAGGTACGTGGTTAATCATACTCACCCAACTCTCTGACTAGCTATAAAACCAGCCCTTAATACAATACATAAGATCTCTGATACTATAAGTCCCAGCGAAACTGTCTGGTTTTACACTGCAGCAGGCCACAGCCTCTGCAACACATACCAGTTACGTACAACCTAGCCGGATGATACATCACAAAGTCTTCGAGAACCAAAACGAAGCCCTCATAGACTTGTATTGCATTGAGACCTCCATGAAACACTTGAACTGCTGGCAGGTCACAAATGGCCGAGAGGGAGACGGGGGCCGAGGAGGGAGGCGGGGGCCGAGGAGGGAGGCGGGGGCCGAGGAGGAGGCGGCGGCCGAGGAGGGAGGCGGCGGCCGAGGAGGGAGGCGGCGGCCGAGGAGGGAGGCGGGGGCCGAGGAGGGAGGCGGGGGCCGAGGAGGGAGGCGGGGGCCGAGGAGGGAGACGGCGGCCGAGGAGGGAGACGGCGGCCGAGGAGGGAGACGGGGGCCGAGGAGGGAGACGGCGGCCGAGGAGGGAGACGGCGGCCGAGGAGGGAGACGGGGGCCGAGGAGGGAGACGGGGGCCGAGGAGGGAGACGGCGGCCGAGGAGGGAGACGGCAGCCGAGAGGGAGACGAGAAGGAGACCATGCAAGGTATTTAAGTCTCCTCATACTGACATGTCATTCTCCTTAAGGAAAACCCTTACTTCTTAGAACCCATTCTTACCCTCCCATACAGCCAAATCAGATCTCATATTTTGCTCTGATGAGGGGCAATACCCCGAAACACTGTGTCTGCAAATAGAGATTCTGATTTTCCTTTTATCCTAAGTCATATAATAAGGCTCGTTAAAGTGTGGATATTGACTTTTAGAATTGCTACTTCCAATAGGTGGCGCTAGAGTTCAAGCCCTTTTTGAAGAGGCAATTTGCATGTTTTACAGATTAGAAACATTAGATATAAAATGATATCTATTGACAGAGGTTTTCCAATGTATTCATTGCATCTGGATACATGGCCGTATAAACTGTTAATGATGAAAAACAAAATATACAAAAAACTTGAAAAAAATAAGATGCTAAAAAGAGGTTATAAAAGGACAGGAGCGTTTGTCCATTTTGACTTTGTAACCCTGAAAACCTCTTTAATCTTCACATCTTGCAGGGGCAGGAGATACAAGTGACATTCCTGTAAGCAGAAAATGTATACTGCATTTACAGATTTCCTGTCCTCGGTGACCGTCCAGATCAATGCAAATTGCATTCCATTTTCAGCTCTGAGCCGCTGCACAACATCAATATCTTGAAATGAAGAGTTTTCCTTGCAGCCGGTTCTCCCTCTAATGTGTTCGGGGCTCCAGGCAGGAGGAAGCTGCTGCAGCGGAAATACAAGTCACCGGCCGATCCTCGTAACGGAATACAATTGACAATGTAGAATAAGAACATTTTTGCACAAAATCATCACCGTGCATCATTTGAGAATTTGTGCAAAAATACGGAAAATACAAGCATAAAGAAAAAAAGTCAAACCATAGATTGGGCTCTCTGGTTTCTGTTTTTCATTGAAGATTGTTCAGCAATGAGGGGCAATAACACAATAGGTACAGGTTTCATCGCCGGCCTGGAACTTAGGGCCCAAAGTAATTGGAAGGACTAATGTTATTAAAGATTTGCAATAATTGGGGGCCCCATTGAAGCTTTTGCATTGGGGCCCATGAGTTTCCAGTTACACCACTTGCTCTCTTGCTTCCATTCACACCTGGAAACCTGTCCACAGCAATCGCTACTCTCTTCCGAGAAGTGGATACAATTGTAGACAATGTTTGTGAGATCAACATTGTGGACTCCAGAATGATACACTGTAGGCGTGAGCTTCGTGGTTTGCATGGCTCACAGAGCATTGTCCTGACCGGATATCACTGGGTTTAGTCCTGGCAGTGAGATCTCTGCTGATCAAACAGTGACAAAATGTTTTGAGGTTGGGATGAAGTGTTTAAAAGGATTTGTCCAGTTTAAAAATGTTACTGTCATCACATCAACAGTGCACGTGAATCAGTAAACTCGGCAGGTCATGTCTCCATCAGCAGAGTCGCCAGTCCAATGACTGGTTAAAGGAATTCACATGCAGCGTAGATGTAACATCACCACTGCAACCTGTCAACAAATACCAGGGGCATGCGAGAGCGATGTATACAGCAGTCTTCGGCGTCTGCTGTGTGCTGTACAGACAGTAGTTCTCTTTATGTGATGTATACACAGCAGTTTTGTGTCTCCAATGTGATGTATACAGCAGTCTGAATGTTCCCTATGTGATGTATACAAATCTCTTGTCTCCTATGGGAAGTATATTACAGCAGTTTCGTCAGTGTCTCCAATGTGATGTATACAGCAGTCTGAATGTCTCTAATGTGATGTATACAGATCTCATGTTGTATCCTATGGGAAGTATATACTGCATTCTCCATGCCTCCTATGTGGTCTACAGCAGTCTCTGTGTCTACTACGTAATGTAACAGCAGTTTCAGTGTCTCCTTTGTGATGTGTATGCTACAGTCTTGGCGTTTCCTATATGATGTATACTTTAGATTCCCCATTGTGTGACTTCTATA
Organism: Allobates femoralis; assembly: GCA_033576535.1. NCBI lineage: Eukaryota > Metazoa > Chordata > Amphibia > Anura > Aromobatidae > Allobates > Allobates femoralis. Next base: position 26,955,404 of record JARQOC010000009.1, on the reverse strand, counting down.
AATTTAACGTGAGCATGTGAACGTTTGAGGAGACCTGCAGTGTAAGGCTGGTTTTACACTGGCATATGGGGGCATGCAGGAAAAGCCTGGATTTCCCCAGCAACGATAAACTGGATGCTCCTGCACCCCATGCGGGATCATCCATTTGCAGATCTTGCAGGGATCCAGCAGATGGTAAATGACATACCCCATGGGGAGGGGGCATGTAATATAGAACTGCATTCTGCCATGCCCAGTTCAAGGATTCCCAGCGAATCTGGATTTTCCCAAGTCCGTTCAGATTTTAGCTGGGGGCTCTGGATCCGGGGGTCCACTTTTTTTTTTTTTATGGGACAAATGCAACAAGATGCAGATATTGTCTCCATGAAAAATCTGTGGACACCTGCAATCCATGGCAAACGTGCACCACCTGGACCTGCTAGTGTCTCGAGGCCCATTGTAAGTCAATGGGCCAAAAGCTGAAGCGGGTGCATCCAATTTGTGACAGATGCACACAGATGCCAAAGTACGGCGTGTGACAACCAGCCTAATAATATCTGTGTTCTGTACGACTTACTGCTACGAGAACCGGAAAAGCAGCCGAGAGTAGTAACATCATCAATAGCAGCCGTCACATCAGGGGGGGGGGGGATTTAATTAAATGTTTGACCAAATATTGCAGGATAAATTTCAAGTTGATCATTTTGTATGGCCTCCAAATAATAATATACATATCCAAATGGCACGTGGGTATATACCTTGGTGCATATGTTCTTCCTCGACTCCTGTAAGTGAATCTGCAGCAACATCATTGATGAAACTTGAGGTCGGGTTTGAGAACAGATGAAAATCACATTTTATAAGGAGTTTGTTCATCGCGGCCTCAATGAGCCATCGCTCAGGGCTGTGAACAGAACGATGGTCAGACCACATTTCTCTATGACCTTCTGTGATGAAGTCAATGTGGGATTCCCCAACAGTCGCACAGGCTGCGCGGCTTCATTATCTGCCTAATGACAAGTCATCTGTGATCTGTTCTGTCTGCACCATCTGTTCATATGCTTTGCAAGATTCGAGAAAAAACACAGCTTCCCCCTGTCTGGATACGGACTCTGTCCACCAATGTCACATCTGACACAGTCATTTTGATGTTCGGACGTCCCAGCATGGTCCGGTGCAGGGGCGTAACTACAATAGGTGCAGGGGTTGCGATCGCTCCCGGGCCCTGCAGCCTAGGGGGGCCCCAAAAGTCCCTTTGGCCTATAGAAAAAGACTAATACATCAAAGATTTGCAATAATTGGGGGCCCTGTTGGAGCTTTCGCATCGGGGCCCTGAGCCTGAAGTTACGCCACTGGTCGGTGTATATTCCCCTTTGAGGCCATGGCCCTGTCCCTTACACCTTCCTTTTTTCCAGTAGTACCAGGCCCAGGGTCAACCCGACCCCCTCAGGTTTGGGCACTCTCATCCTTATTGGCCTTTCCTTCCATTTAAAAGTGTTAGGACTCATTGTTATGCACACGTGGTAACTCTCATGGCAAAATAGGACCTGTCTCAAAACTATTGTACCTGACCCAACAGGTTCTTGTACAGACTAAAGGTTCCCAGCTGCACAGTCCATGGTGGCAGCTGCACGGGCTGGAATAACCCAACCACAAAACTAGGAGATGACAACTTGGACCTGCCTGCACAATAGGCCTTTGAGTGGTCTTCATACCTCCTTAGGAACTGGGGGAAATTGGAAGAGCCCTATTACCCTGAATAATGCACGCAGAAATAGTAGAGATCTTAACTTAGAAAACATAAAACCCAGATAAAAAAAATGGAAAAAGTAAAATTTCTCTGCAAGAAAGGAAAGCCTGGTATTCCTCAACTCTTGGCAGATGAAAGGAGAAGGATAGTCAGACTTAACAGCCAAAACGATAAACCTACCTGGCATAAATCATTGGTAGTAAGGCTGGATCTCCAAACAGGATCTACAGTGAAATATAGCCAGCAGAGAGGACCTGAATGGGGAAGGTATAAATAGCTGCACCCTCATTGTGATAGGACAGACTAACTGATAAATGGAAAAACTTGCTGACCCAAAAAAATGAAACAAAGGTAAAAGATAATCAGCACTCAGAGTCTGAACCTGTTGTGGCTCAGTGGAGAAGGAAGACTATTACACAGCAAAGGGTTGCCGGATTGAACCTGGAGGTATGAGACTTATAAGCTGATGGTGTATTTTTAGGATAAGTCTCCGTTTCTGGTGGAGGTTTGACACATGGTAACCACCACTGATCCGAACATAAGTGTTGTGCTGCCATATCTATTACAGCACAGGACACATTCACTTAAATGGGAGCTGAAGCACCTAAAAACACTCAATACACAGTATGCGGACCTTTAATGATGCGGCTTCATATACTGAAGACTTTCTACATTTGTGGTACTAAGTATAAGCTTATTGGTGGGGAAACCAACACCAGTCATAATCTACTGAGCCAGAACAGTCCCTTAGCTCTTTCCTCTGGCTCAGGTGGAACTTGACTGCTGCAGCCGATCTATCAGTTCATAGCTGCAAAGGTTACTGCACAACACCCAAATTATCTAAGAAAACTGACGGCACTTCCTAACAAGCAAGTGTGAACAGGTACATGCTGAACATGAAATATACCATAACATAACATATGTGCACTCCTACCCATTAGCTTTAAATCTTTTTTAGCAGATTCCTATCCGTCCATAAGTTTTGTTTTGTTTTTCCACTCGGACAGAGGCATTAGGTTGGGACCCAGCAGAGTGATATGCCTTGTCGCTGGCTGATGGGCTCACATACGTTGTATATAAAAAAGGGCCAGTGTATCAACATTTTTAAATATGTACAGTGTTTTCCTTAGCAGTAATGTCTATATTCCTATATTCATTGTTTGTATACCATAGAGTATTAGGTATTACTTATTTGTTACTCAGAAAATTAACACCATCAATACTGCAGAGGAGCGATGGGGTCCAGTAGGTGAACCTGTATTCTTTTTTTGGCACGTTTGGGACCAACTTAGGCTTCTTTCACATCAGCAGTATTGCAATTTTGTGGTAGATCCGGAATATGTCCCCGCACAGGGGCGGACCTACCGTGGTGCAGCTGGTGCAGCTGCACCAGGGCCCCTACCGGCTAGGGGGCCCCTCAAGCCTGCAGGGGGGCCCCCAGCCGACCCCCATGACCCTGTGCCAGTGTGCAAGAGGAGAAGGGGTTAACCGAGGGAAGCTTCCTGCTTCCCCTAACTGAGCCCACCCCTCCTCTCCTCTGCTGCCCCGGCTCCCAGGACTGTGCAGCTCGCTCGATGCAGGTAGGAGCAGCAGCACACATGGGCAATGCCACCCCCTCTGCTCGTCGCCGTCGCCTGCCATCAAACAACACCCCCCCCCCCGGTCCTCGCCAACGGCGACACCACCCCCTACCGCTGCTCACCATCGGCAGCTGCACCAGGGCCTCCTGGTCGCAAGGTCCGCCACTGTCCCCGCATCTGCCGGATCTACCGCGTAACGGCCGACTTGCGGCACCGATCCGGCAAGCCCCATTCATTCTCTATGGAGCTTGCGATTGAGTGCGGCCATTGCCGAATCCGGCAGTTCCGGCACTTGCCGCTGCGTAAAAAAACACTGCTAGCAGCATTCGACAATACTGCACCCGACCGCAAGCCCCATAGAGAATGAATGGGGCTTGCCGGATCGGTGCCGCAAGTCGGCCATTACGCGGTAGATCTGATCATTTACAGACAATGAGGCAGAGTTATTAAAACCGGCTAAAAAAAATAAATGGTATTAGTTGCCCACAGCAGCCAAGAACAGCTTTTATTTTTCAAGAGCCAAATTAAAAATTAAAGCTGAGCTCCAATTGGTTGCTATGGGCAACTAAGATGTTATTTTTCTTTTAGACAATTTCTCAAATTTTCCCAAATTATTGCCTCCCCCTCCCGCCATACTTGCTCCACTATACAGCGTTCCCCCAATCCCATCTCCTTCAGCTGCTTCTTGCATGAGAATATCAGGATGACGGCCGCCGTTTGCTGTCGCTTTAGAGATTTCCATCTTCTAACCAGGTGATTACAAGAGCGGAGGGTATTATTATCATGGCTGACGTCAATGCAGGAATCTTATCCACTGACCAGGCTCAAAGCAAAAATAAACCAGACCCTGCATTATTAATAAGAAACTCAGCCGGAGCCGGGTGTCCGGAACAGTCCGGGCATCAAATAATGATTACGTCAAGGGCACAAACAGCAGGAAAATGCCTTTACTGATCGCTATAGAACGCGGCCGGAGGGATTTAAAGAAAAAGTGTCAGCGAAAGTCAAGGGGAGAAGTGCGTCCTCAGCACGGGGCGTCTCTATACAGGAGATCATGTGGGGGAGCGGACAATACTCTCATCTGGGGACCACTGACTGAGTCCAGTAATCATCATTAGATCGGATCCAGCACAATCCGTTCTGCAAACACAACTGTTTTGTCCATTTTTCAATAACTGATTTCTGCAGGATCCGTTAAACATTGGAGTCTATGGAGAACGGATCCGGTAACTGATCGCTATTTATCTTCTATATGAAACTGATCCCGTAAGAAACAAACGGATCCTTTACAAACTACAGAAAAACAGAGGCGAACAAGCGATCAGTTACCGAACACTGGATGTGTGCAAAACATGCGAGAGAAGCTGTTTTTTTGGGGTGCCATGTGTGCATGTGTCACAGATTGCGTGACCTACGTATGGTGTCTGTGCGACATCCATATAGCACACACGGGCAGCTTGTCATTGTATACTCACCTGTGTCCAGCACCTCTGTTCCTCTCTCTACCGGGGCCGCTGCACTCAGTGCAGTGAATATTCATGAGACTAATGAGCGGCCCTGGAAATGAGAAGACAGGACATCTCTGGAGGCAAGCGAGTATGACATTCTTTATTTTTTAACTTGTAACTCTTTCCTCATGTCCGTGTAAATGGAGGTCACATGCATAATATCCGTGTGTGTGATGTTTTTGGCATGAAGCTGACTCGCCCCCAGGGCCGTGGGGGTACTTGGAACAGGGCTGGTTCGGTCTCTCGGGGGATACACGGGGGCTGAGACCCGGCTGCGTGGCCCTGCAGAGTCACTACAAATGCGGGGGGAAATGATTTAGAGGTAAAGGGTCGTGATGCCACCCTCGGTATTCGGCTATTTGGGCCAACGCTGCCAGACGGGACCACTGGGGATGATGAATGGGCAGCTATGGTGGTATCGATCCCCAGGGGTGGAGCGTATCCCCAGGGCAATCGGGAAAGTCTATGGTGTTGGGAGGCCATTGGAAAGCAGGACTGAGGGCGCAATGTGTTTTTTTTTTTTAGACACTAACAGTGTGTGCTTTTTTTTGGCATATTTACGCAATTTTTTTCCATAATTTAGGAGTGGAAATTGATGGTAACCTTTTCACAAGTGGCTTTGAAGCATTTTTTTTAAACTGGTGACAAAACCTGCATTAAAAATAAAGTAGACCATGCACACATGGAGTAATTGGGGAGTTTTTTACCTCAGTTTTTGTAGCCAAAACCAGGAGTGGAACAATCAGAGAAAAAGTATAATAGAAACACGTCACCACTTCTGTATTTATCACCCACTGCTGGTTTTGGCTACAAATCCTGAGGTAAAACTCATCAAAAGCTGAACGGGTCCCACATGGCCTAAAGGCCCCGTCACACGGTACGAGATCTTGATCGATATCGCTGAACCATCACAGGTTTGGAGTCGTTCAAACGGCATCGTTATTACCTCGTTACGTGTGACTGAGATATGGTTACAATAAATCGTTGCATCGTTGATCGCAGATTTGAGAACATGTTCTCAAATCAAATGATCCATAGACATAATTAACCTAAGAGTTAGGCCCCATGCATACTTTGAGTATTTGGTGAGTTTTTTACCTCAGAATTTGTAGCCAACAAGAACAAGAGGAAATGAATAATAATACAGAAGTGGTGACATGTTTCTAGTCTTCTTTTCCTCTTGCTCCACTCCTGGTTTTGGCAACAAATTCTGAGGTAAAAAACTCACCAAATACTCAAAGTATGCATGGGGCCTAACTCTTAGGTTACTTATGTCTTAGGCCACATGCACACGTTGAGCATTTGGTGAGATTTTTACCTCAGTTTTTGTAGCCAAATCCAGGAGTGGGTGATAACATAGAAGTGGTGACATGTTTCTCTTATACTTTTCCTCTTGTTCTAGCTACAAAAATTGAGGTAAAAAAAAACCTCCCCAAATACTGAATGTGTGTACATGGTCTAATGTGAACATTCATTAAAGGGAATGTGTCACCAGGTTTTTGCCACCTAATCTGAGAGTAGCATAACATAGGTCCAGAGATCCTGATTCCAGCTGGAAACGCATTGTCTGAGTTACATGCGAGTCACTCGCACGAGTCTCGGATCATTCACCCGGCACAACCCCTGCCTCTTTGGATGGGATACTCAGTGTTCTTCTATGTAGCTCCACTGCTCCTGTCCAGAGAGGGGGAGGCCATCCCAGGTGAATGATCCGAGACTCATGCGAGTAACTAGCATTTCACTCAGACAATGTGTTTTCCAGCCTTACTCTGCTGCTCAGTGTAATTTTGATGAAATCACTGTTTAATCATCTGGAGATAATCTTTAGAAGACTACTTGACCTGCTGGCAGATAGTCCGGCATATTCATGAACTGCTAAATCTGCAGCAGAGAAAACAGTCATTTTATCAAAATGACAGCAAGTAGCTCAGTTAAGTGACACATCACTGGAATCAGGGTCTCCATATCTCCATTATGTTGCTCTCAGTTGGCAAAAACCTGGTGACAGATTCCCTTTAAGGGTGAGTGCTCACGGTCAGTATACGCAGCGTCTTGCCACTGCGTAGTACAGTATAAGCATAGTGGATGGGATTTCAAGAAATCCCATCCTCACTATGCTTAACCCGCAAGCAGCGTGTTTGGAGCTGCGGTGCGGGTTGCCAGCAGTCTGTTCCTCCGCAATATGTTTATTTCATGCTGCGGAGTTGGAAGCGGCTGACATTAGGTGACTGCAGGGAGAAGCCGCCCCGCGCCCATCGCACATGGTGAGTACAGGGCGGCTGTGGTCTCGCTGCGGACACCCGCGGCTTCACTCAGGTCTGGAGGAGCTGCGTCCAACACGCAGCTCCTCCGGCCCGTGAGCACACACCCTAATGGTTCTCACATGCTCACATGTTGGACTGGTGATGGTGGTGTGGGGTTGTTTTACATAGAGACACTATAGTGCAGCCATACTGAGCACAACTCTGAAGTGCAAGAAACATGGGAAAATTGAAACAAACTGAATTTACGAATCACTGGTGTCAATTTAAAAGTGCAAAGTTACAACAAGTTTAGAAAATGGTGCAAAACATAGTTAAATACAGACATATTTGTACTAGCGGTAACAACGCAGAGGGTTAGACCCAGCCGCACTTTTTCATTATGGAGCTCAGAGCTTTTTAAGATATTTGCAACAAATTCTAAAGTTTGTCTCCTATAGCAAAAGTTATAGTTATAAGTCACATCTGTAATTGCAATGGAGCTCAGGTGCAGATATTAACCAACACAGCAATGTAGGATAAAGCTGCACCTGCAGGACAGGAGGACGGGCTGTAAATCCTATACCTGCAACGATGAGAGCACACCATGATCCATACATCGCTAATATTATATAGTAAGACACCAGCAGCTCACCTCTCCACGGCCTCAGCCCCATTCACTTCACATCAGTCTCCTGCTCCTAATTAAAAACACCTATGTTCCTGAAGAGAGCAACACTGGGAAAAGAGGAAAAACACAGAGTAGGGGGGAAAGAGGTTTAAATATTTGGTCATTAAAAAAAATGTTGATCACTGAAGATCCATTGTGTTGGAGCATTTAGGAGAAATTCACACAGCGGATTTATTGGAGAATTTCTGCAAATGTGAACTTGTTTCATTCATCTATATGCAAAGCCCATTGAAATGAGTGAGTGGATAGTACAGAAATTCTGTCTTGTGTGAATTCCTCCATATTTGTAACAGTCCTAGAATGTGCGAGATGGTTCTGATCTTTCAGGGAGGACCCAGACAGCCGCGGACCGGATTTGCACACAGGACTGGGGGGCTTTTATGCCCTCCGGTCCGGTGTGCAGCGCACGCAGCTACAGCTGCTAACAGGTCAGGACCGTGGCGCCGCGTCCTGACTTATCAGCAGGGGGAACTGCGTGCGCTGCACCACCGGGCATAATAGCCCCCCAGTCCTGTGTGCAAATCCGGTCCGCGGCTGTCTGGTCCTCCCGGACAGAACCGGACCGGATCGCGCCGCAGTGTGAAGCGACCCTAAAACATCCTAATATTTACACAAGACCTTTTTAATATGGACTGCCAGCTGTATTATCAGGGGCGTAACTACAATAGGTGCAGGGGTTGCAATCGCTCCTGGACCCAAAAGTCCTTTGACCTATATGAAAAGACCAATACTATTAACCTTCAACTGGTGAGATGGGCTTCTGTCACACAACTGGTGATGTGCGGTTTCCTATTCCCCAGTGTTTAGAAATCTCTCATATTTACAGAAAATGCAAAATCACGTTTGTTTTCATCGTTTTCTTATTGGCGATTGATTACACATGAGTATAACAAATTTTTGACACACACAAGTATCGGAAAATGTAATATTTTGATGATTTAATCCGAGGGCGTTATGAAACATGACTTTTAGGATAATGTCAATAAAAATCACAAAAATTTTTCAAAAACAAGTGCACGAACAAACAGAAACTCAGTTATAAATTTGTGCAAAAATAAAGAAGTTTTCAAAATTTCAAAATGTGTAAAAAAGAATTCCATGAGTGGTGATGTGGGGTTCAGCAAGGCCAAGACAGCACTTAGCGACAGCTAGCTCTGTTATGCGTGGCCAGAAGACAGAGGCCTTGACGACATCCTGTTGACAAGGAAATGGATGGAAGCTAGTGAGACACGTATCCTCATACCAACATTTTTCAATGAATGGCAGCCGAACAAAAATTCCCTGGGGTGTGGTAAACCCCACCTCACCAGTTGAGGGTTAAAGATTTGCAATAATTATGGGCCCCTTTGGAACTCTTGCACTGGGGCCCATGAGCTTCAAGTTACATCACTGGGTTTCAGTAATGGAGTTTTCAACCGCTTGGTTTTTACAGGTGAATTATGTGAAATAAACTTGATTACTGCATTCCAAAACGTTGACAGCTAGTGGTCAATCCATGTGACCTCATTGAAGGGCGACCAGAAAAGTGATCGGTCGGCAAACCATGTCCTATGAGGAAAGGTTACCAGATTTTGGAATGTTTAGCTTGCAATAAAGAAGACTGAGAGGAGACTATATAGCAGTCTACAAATATCTCAAGGGCTGTCACACTAAAGAGGAATCAGCTCTAAGCCTCTATCACACATCCGTACCTCCGGCACATGTGTTCTGTGCAGACACATGCCGGAGGCATGGACCATATCGCCAAATGGAGCAGATGCGTGTCAGTGTGCTCCACACGGCGACATGTCAGTTTTTTGCTGGCACAACGGACCGGTTTGGTCCAAAACGTCCATGCACACAGATGTCATCCTTGGGATATCTGTATGCACGGACCATGGACAAATGATAAACGTATAAAAAATAAAGAATTGCATACTCACCTCCCTCCAGAGCTGCCTGCTCCTCTTACTTCTGGTGCCACTCATTAGGCTCATGAATATTCACTTCACTGAGCCCAAAAGCTGACCGAAAGTGAGAGGAGCAGTGGCCCTGGAAGGAGGCAAGTATGCAATGACAGGTTGTCCGTGTGCTACCCACAGATAGCACATGGACAGCACATAAATGTCACACGCTGCGTGACACTACAGGAGCACTGCCCCCAAATACTGTGGTTTGCACGCATGTGTGAAACAGGCCTTATTCTCATTTGCACAAGGAAAGACTAGAAGCAATGGGATCAAATTGAACAGGAGGAGACACAGATTAGATATTAGAAAAAACTTTTTGACAGTGAGAGTGATCAACGAGTAGAACAGGCGGCCATAGAGGTGGCGAGTTCTCCTTCAATGGAAGTCTTCACACACAGGCTGGACAGGTATGTGTCTGAGAGGGTTTAGTGAATCCTGCTTTGAGCAAGGGGTTGGACCAGATGACCCAGGAGGTCCCTTCACACAATCACATGGGAAGTCCCTTCACACAATGACCCAGGAGGTCCCTTCACACAATGACCCAGGAGGTCCCTTCACACGATGACCCAGGAGGTCTCTTCACACAATGACCAGGAGGTCCCTTCACACAATGACCCAGGAGGTCCCTTCACATGATGATCCAGGAGGTCCCTTCACACAATGACCTGGGAAGTCCCTTGACCAGTTTACCCAGGAGGTCCCTTCACACAATGACCCAGGAGGTCCCTTCCAACCAGGGGCGTAACTACACCAGGTGCAGGGTTGCAAATGCACCCAGGCCCTGGATTCTAGGGGGCCCCAAAAGTCCCTTTGGCCTATAGAAAAAGACCAATGTTATTAAAGATTTGCAAGAATTGGGGGCCCCGTTGGAACTTTTGCATCAGGGCCCATTAGCTTCAAGTTACACCACTGCTTCCAACTCTACCATTTTATAATAGGTCTCTGATGGGTTTATTAACAATTTGTGGTCTGGGTCCACTCTTCATAGTTGGCACCATTTTGGGATTGTTCACATCCCTCAAACCTGCCCCTTATTGGAGTTCTTCAGCCTCTCCTGACTACCAAGAATGCCTCCAATGTATTTGTATAAACTACAACAACTTTCAACCCAGGAGTCCTGGGAAATCTTCTGACATTGTGACTATTCACATTTTGTGTTTTTGGTTGCAATTGCTCCTTAATTTGAAGCAAAACAATGTTAAGGCCATGTTACACGCAGGGACATCACTACCGACGACCCTGCGTGTGACATGCCGCAACAACCAGCGATCAGCTCCCTGATCATTGCGGAATGGCCAGGACCATTTTTCAATCGTTGGTCTGCCGCTGTCGTGCATGCATCGGCAAGTGTGACAGGGGCAATGACCAGCGACACCCTGACTGTCGGCGCATCGCTGGGTGATCGCTGTTAAGTATGCCTGTGTGACAGCTCACCAGCGATCAATGGATCAATAGCGATGTTCCAGCGATCCTGATTGTTGGTCGGGTTGCTGGAACATTGCTACGTGTAACCCCAGCTTTAGTCTTTCTGTAATTAAGAAGAAAATAACTTCAATGTATGAATAGTCATTTAGAATAAGGGGTTGTTCAATAGTAGACAAGACCTTTAATTGTGGACGTGCAGCCGTGCTCTGGATTTCACCTTGTTCATTGCATCCGCTCAGTGGCGTAACTTCAGGCCCAGGGGCCACGATGCGAAGGCTCCAACGGGGCCCCTAATTATTTGAAATTTTTATTACCTTAAGTCTTTTTCTATAGACCAAAGGGACTTTTGGGGCCCCCTAGGCTGCAGGGCCCGAGTGTGATCGCAACCCCTGCACCTATTGTAGTTACGCTCCTGCATCCGCTGTGAATATTCACGAATCCGGGTTATTTTTCCCATATGAATATGCTACTATAATAGACTGCAGGTTTCTGGCGTGAACGTGTAACGTCAGCTTCTGACACACTTTGGCTGGTTGTGTTGGGTGATTAATTGGTAATGAAGGTGGAATGAGCTGGTGATGGAGAACGTACTGGGGGTGTAATAGGAGACAGCACCGGAGGTAGACCGGGACCATGCGAGAGAAGCAGAACTCAAATTACAAGTAACTCTTCCATTCCCTATTGAAACGTGTAAGTAGAACGTTTGGAGAACCATGCTATCTAGTAGTGAGCCACGTGCGAGGTCACGTGCCAGATGCAGAACCTGGACAACACGGCATTGATGACAGGCCTCCATACTGTCTCCAAGTATCCTATGAGCAGAACATCTCAATATACCTGGGATCCGATGGAACACATTCGGAGTGCTCTCACGGATTCTTGTGGATTTCAACAGAAAAAGATTCAGCGTGAAAGCCAAGGTCTAGTAGAAGCCCCATGCACTCGTATGGCAATCCTGTGTTTCCTTTATGCAACTTGGAGCCACGGACTGTGTGTAAGAGCCACTATGCAGATAGCCTAATGTAGTGGAATGACTGTATGAGCTGGGGATGGTCGGTTAATCTAAAGAGAAGATAGCGGGTAGGAAGTTGATCACAGACAGGACTCCCATTGAGCAGCCACCAACTATTGACCTGATCCTGCGAGTAAAATTCTCTGTAACTAAGTAACAAAAGTCACCAAAAATGTTCCAAATCTAGTGGAGGCCACCATAATAAATGTAACTAATCTAGTCTAATCTTAAAATTTCCAACATTTAATTCAGGTTTTAATAAATCTGTCAAAAATAGTAAAAAACTGGACTAGAAACGTGTGATTTCATGGTCGCTCATTCTCAGTGTATCAGCTACAGACGGGTGCGAGATATAAATGGCTCAATGTTACAAGCTGCAGAATTGGCGCTTTGTTCTTCTTGGTCTCTTCTATGTTTACGCTTCAATTGCATTACATGTGTCATCACGTCTCTTTCAATCGGTGGATTACTTTTAATCGGTCTTGCATTCTGTAGAGTGTGATGGAAATGGAAGATTTTCTCTTTCTCTGGGCTTTTCAACCATTGCTATAGCGGATTAACACCACAACCTGTCCTGCTGTAAAGGGGACTCTTAACCACCACGAGCCACGTATCCCATGGCCGCCGTTCAGCCAATTTGTGGGTTTCGGTCTTGTATTCCTACTGTTAGGGATAAGTCAAAGTCAAGGAGAAAATGTTAGAAGAATCAACCCTATTATAATGTATCTTATAAAAAAAAAATTAAGGTACAACATTCCAATAAGCAGCTGCGAGGCAACTTCTAGAGATGAGCCACGTCTGGGTGGTTCCATCCATTTTGCTACTATGCGGTGTTGCCTGCGCAGAGAAGTGGGCAACTGACCCGAGGGTCATGGAGAGGAGAAATACAACCCCAAGATCTTCTGTCTGGCACAATAGAGCCTCCCCCACCCCAGTGCATCTGTTCCTGCACTGCCTAGTTACGCCAATATTAAATACGCCACAATAACATACAAGATACCTCAATAGTCTTTACCGAAACATCTTTAATACGCAAACTGCATTATCCATTTCTGCAATAATGTAATAACTGTAACTGACAACGTCCCTTGTGCTCCGAGAGCAAAACAAACGACTCCCAGTAATTGGGACATTTCATCAAAATACCCTGGAATTGTCAAAGACCAGAGATGAGGTCTTAGAAGTCTGCTCCACTCACGATAAAGGACTTAATATTGGGAAAACCTAGTGACCGGATCTCTTTAAGTACGGCAGCCACCTCTAACGCAGCTTGAACAGCATTCTAGTAAGCTGTACGCATTTCCCCATTCCCTTTTGTTATACCAACAGATGGGGCGAGCTGATCAGATGAGCATCACCGATCTTGATCTGGCGCCTCCACTTTTCCTTCATCATAAGAATGACCCATCCTACGTCATCCACACAGCATCTCTAGGTTTTTTACTTTTGGGTCATCGGCACACGTGCATTACAGTTCTTTGCTCTGTGCTCAATTGGACACAGAGGAGTGCGCCTGCGCAGGAGCGTTATTGGGGGACACTTCGCTATTTGGTTTGAAGTCCATGGAATAAGATCAGAGACGCTTATCGGACTGGACTGTGCTACCTGGGAGTATAATAAAAGCTCTTTTTTAAGATATGGAAAGAAGTTTGGGGACTTACATATAGCTTATTAGGATGCCGTGAAAGCAGTTTTAAAGGTTGTGGCCGTATTTTATAGTGAGAAAACCAGGTGACAGCTTCCCTTTAACCCAGGCACCACCAGAAGTATCTACACATATAAGGAGGAACTTGAAATTCTTGTATGAACTTTTCAGTGATCCATGCCTTCTGGACTACTGGCATTTCTGGCTCATCACCTATTGTGAATGTTGGATCCTGTGTTATCTACTGTATATAGAGGTGATATCAGTCATTGTACAGGAGGAGGAGGTGAGCTGTGATATCACCTATTGTGAATGGTGGATCCTGTGTTATCTACTGTATATAGGTGTTATCAGTCATTGTACAGGAGGAGGTGAGCTGTGATATCATCTATTGTGAATGGTGGATCCTGTGCTATCTACTGTATATAGGTGTTATCAGTCATTGTACAGGAGGAGGAGAGCTGTGATATCACCTATTGTGAATGGTGGATCCTGTGTTATCTACTGTATATAGAGGTGTTATCAGTCATTGTACAGGAGGAGGAGGTGAGCTGTGATATCACCTATTGTGAATGGTGGATCCTGTGCTATCTACTGTATATAGAGGTGTTATCAGTCATTGTACAGGAGGAGGAGGTGAGCTGTGATAACACAGGATCCACCATTCACAATAGATGATATCTACTGTATATAGAGGTGTTATCAGTCATTGTACAGGAGGAGGAGAGCTGTGATATCACCTATTGTGAATGGTGGATCCTGTGTTATCTACTGTATATAGGTGTTATCTTTTCCTGTCTGTGAATGAGACTGATGAACTCTTTTGCACATTTACCATTAAAACCTAATTTAAGTCACTTTGCTGACTTTTTTTTTTTAAACTGTCAAATTCATACTGGATTACAGGATTAGGCCGTCTATTCTAAATTTATACCATCTATCAGTCAGCTGACATTAGTACATTAGTACCGACGTTACGCCAGATTTTGTGATGACTTCGGTACAGGATCACAATCACGTCCGCTCTGTCCTCATCAGTGCTGGATGATCTTGTGCTCGTGATCTCATAGCATTAACCAAAAAAACCAAACCTGGATATTCTTTTTGGGAACTATCAGCATTTTAATAAAAAGTCCAGATCTCATGAAATATAATTTGTATTATTTTTCTTTATTTACTAAAACAAGGAAAAGAGCTTATAATCCTCGTTACTAAAGCCATTTTTATATCACGGACCAATTGTATGAAAGCATCAACGGACTGATCTTGAGTCACAATATTCACTGTAAGAAAAAAAAAAAAATTGTTTTGGACAAAATAACCTAAAAATAGAAAAATAAAAAACAAAACTTCATAATTCCCCCTGATTACATTAAGGAACGTAAAATAAATTGTTATTTTACGGTATTGCTTACAACACAAAACACTGTCATTAAATAAATGCAACAGACTGAGGTCTCCATCAATCACTAGATTTGTACATTATATATAAGGCTATTTGCATTCAGGGACAAATTATTAATTGCTCCAGTGAATTAAAAAATAAAATAATGCAATTTTGAGAAAAAAAATGATAATTATTTTGTATATACAGCTCCAATCCAGATCTAAAGTATGCATCTCCATGGTAACAGACTACAAACAAACAGTGTAGTCAGATTCTACAGTCGTCTTCTACATTGTATTCTCCTTTTATTTGTTAAGTTAGTAAGAAGTAGAGAGAAGATGGAAGGGAGCATGATAGCACAGACTGTGGTCTCCAACTATGGAGGCCTGCAGAGGAGCTGTATACACAAAATGGTAGGTAACACTATGTGCAAAGTTATGCAATTTTAGGTACAAAAATGGTTGAAAAAAAGTGAACTCTTATGAGCAGACATCACTCATCCAGGTGATCTGGTTTGTAATAGATTCGTCCAGCTGAGCCCCAATCAGATGAATGTTGGACTTTAGCTATTCACTAGCTTGAAAGGGGTTTTCCAGGATTTTACAATTAGTCATAGTAGGGAACACTACATAATGAAGAAATAACAAAGTCCCAGAATCTCTTGCCACTCCGGTAGTCCCTTCACCCACTGATCCTAAAGTGATGACAACTGAAACATCATCTACGTAACTACCGCAGTCAATGACTGTCACATGTGAATATCAGCCCCCAGGCGAGTGGTAGCCTGCAGTGTCATGTGAATGACGGACAGGATTTAATCACTGCGGGACCAACCAAGAGTCCACAAATTCAAGGTGTACAAGTTATTTCTTTATTTTATAACATGCTCTATTGGGTCAATTTTGAAAAATCAAGGGAAACAAATTTAAAGCTCATTTAGGACTATGTACATATGGCTATACATACGACATATGTAGCTTAAAAGTAGAGCTATTTAAGACGCATCTGTCATCACAAAATGACTGATCAAACCAAGCACATGAACTTGGTGCATTCTCTGGTGTGGCCAATCAGTTTCAAGCGCCTTCCATCCCACTTGTTTTGAATTCATCTCCGCCCTCCTCTAACCTTGATTGACAGCTTTGGATTTACAGTAGCCACAGAAGGGCGGTGACAAATGGAAACAAGTAGGTGGAAGGCTGCACTGAACTGTTCAGCACGCCAAGGGTGCACCGAACACCAGTTCTTGGTTTGTGCTGACAGACTACCGTTGATTTTCAGCTCACAAAAGGAATAGGTCCTAATTTTTTTTTTAGTTTTAGTAAATACTTGACTGCTCTATAAAACAACAATTGTAGTCCATTTTTTTGTAGAACCATGTACTGTGCCGCCCCCTCTGTTTTTCCTCCTAGAAATGTATGAATGAATTGACAAGTTGGGGGCGTGTCAAACAAAAAAAAAAACATTTTGCAATTACCATTACAGAATACACTTGTGTTAATTTATATTTCGAGTCTTGGTGATTTTATTTA
Organism: Allobates femoralis; assembly: GCA_033576535.1. NCBI lineage: Eukaryota > Metazoa > Chordata > Amphibia > Anura > Aromobatidae > Allobates > Allobates femoralis. The sequence goes on along the minus strand of JARQOC010000009.1, from coordinate 26,938,706 downwards.
TCTGCACAGACTTTAAATTTTAAGAATATTTTGGATCAGAAGAGTGCACTTACGTAATTTATTTTTAAGAATCATATTTTAATAACAGGTAATTTTTAGGTCTCAAGTTTTGAGCTTAATTCTCTGTTCATAGAAGTCGGAACTTCATTTATTGACAAGTCGATACCAATGACCCTCAGACAATTTTAGAACATAATACTCTGTCTACCTGCAGCCACCACTAGAGGGAGACCATGAGATCAATGCATACAATAAAATTACAGTCCATCTCTAAGCTCCCCCTAGAGGTGGCTGAAGAAAAACAACTATTATAGATATCTGAATCAATCAGCAATGAACTAGGACCTGATAGGTTTTTTTTTTTAATGTAAAAAAAAAAAAATTGGAGCAAATATTGCTAAAAATAGATGAAGAATTGCATTACATTGTTTAGTTGTCGTCGATTTAGACAATGTTTTATTGAATTAAATGTCAAACTGAATAAACGTAAAAGGGGGATCTGTCAGAATGGATAATTTTATGCTTACTGAATTAAAGGGTTGTAATAGTACAGGATAAAACAAATAAAACAAAAACTGTACATATTTTTTTCCCCAAGAAGGAGCTCCACCCTGTGGTCTAAAGTGGATGTGTTTGTGCAATCTATGAGTGACACCGATCGATAAAGGTTTTAATGGTCAACCACTAAGTGTAATGCTTCCTTCTGGGCAGGAGTGGACCACAGCTCATGGGTGGGCCCTTTCCTTGGAGCTCCGCCCCTGCAGTTCCTGACCAAGAGGAGACCAATAGCTAAGGTGTATTGTTCCCTCCCTGACAAGCAGTTGTCTGGGACTATTGCACTATATAAAATTCAGGCGAAATTGGATATTCTGAAAGGTTCTATTAACAGGTGGGAAAATAAATCAAATTATAGTGATGAGGAAAAAAAAATAACAAAATTTAGCAGCCCCAATGTGAAATGATGCACCTTGACTCCTTCGTAAAATTAATCCTAATTGGTGACAATTTGTCAGAATTTATCATTTATTTACAAACAAAAACAAGAAACACATTCAATTTCCATATGTGAACAATGCGTGATTTCATAAATAAGAGAAAAATCCTAAACTTGGTTCTTTTGTACCTTGCAATCATGTGACCACCGGGTTGATTTTAATTCTGTACGTTCTAAAAACTAAACAATGTTTTACAAAAACTGGGATTGTCAGTAGAAAAGTGTGGCATGAACATTGCCAAGACCCCGTGCCCCATTTGGCTTCAGTTCAGCACCGGTGCCAGCTCGAAATCTACAACTAGTCTAGACTGGTTGCGAAGGACTTTGCTACATGGCAACGCTATATACAGTCAACTGTTAGGCTACCGAAAATGTTTTGACTCAAAGCCACACTCCTTTACAGGTCTCATTCCTCACTGGAAGTGACTTCAAAAGATTTTGGGAGGATGTGGCGGCCCCTTGGAGATTGGTGGTAGAGGAGGATCTCCTGTGTTCCGGGGACAGTCGACAAGTAGATAGGTTGGAACTTTCATCAGTGTATCCATGGTAACCAGTTTACACTAGTTCTGTGCTGGAAGCAAAGGAGGATGGAAGCTCAGCAGCAGCCAAAGTCATGCCACCACCCTTCTCAAGATTTTCCTAAAAATGTACTTTAGGTGAAAGAACCTCAGTTTGGAGATAAGGATTTTGGCTGTCAGTAACAAATATGAGACCTCGGGTTATATAGTCAGTATAAAAGGGATCAGAAAAAAAAAAACAAACAAACCCTGCTGCTCAGACCTATTCACTGAAATGAGCTGCAGTACCAGACACAGCCAGCTGAGAAGGGTGGTGCTGTTTCCAAAATGGAACACTTTTTTTCCTAACTCAGACATGTATCTTTGAGCCCATTTAATGAATGTTCTGATATGCCATAGAAATTGTCCGAAGAGTGACGGGTGACTGAGTCCTGGGTCCTAGAAAAGTGGCCATACACATCATGCACACTCACTTGGGCTGAGCGTGCAGGTGTTTTCTAAGGGCGAGATGGGAATAAGTTGCTGCCTGACATCTCTGTTCACAATTTAACTCCCTTGGCAACAACACGATGAGGCATGTTGAAATTCAAGATGCCCTACCCTTTGTTGCCCCCAATATCTGTCATCATGGGAGAGTTCCCCCCATACAAATGAGACCAAGTACATTCTTTAAAGGATTTTTCCATCTTGTATAATTATGGCGTAGGCACAAGATATTACAGAAAAATGAGTGGGACATTGCTACAGAGCCCCATTGAGTAAGATGTATGCTGGAGAATTTTGAAGACTTTTGTAGGTCCCAGGATCCAGACAGCCACCGATACCGCTTCCTTATGGGTTTCTATGGCACATCAAAAAGCCGATGATGAAATGCACACGGTAAATGGGAGGAGGGGGCGAGTAAACTAATACTAAGGTCTTCTCTTTCCAAGAATAAAATGGCCACATAATGTAACGCTCTACCACATTATGGCTATATAAAAGCTCAACTCTATAGAAAGTGCAACATGTGATGTGGTAGATATACTGAATCGGAGGTCACGTCTCGGGGGTAACCCATAAATCGAACACTACTCCAAACTCGTCGGCTGGGTACAAGAACTCCCCTCGCTTCAACGTCTTCATGAAACATCAAAATTGCCACGATTTAATATCAACAGTTCAGGACATTAAATAGAATTAAATATTGCTATAATACTTCTTTAAAACATTTCCTTTCTACAAATGAGAGATCGAAGAAAAAAAAAAAAAAAAAAAAAAAAAACAAAAAACATTGAACTCGACAGCTTTTTGCGTTCCACACAGTGGAACAGACAGACGCACGTACACACAAACTCTGAATCGACTTTGGATGTAGCATTGATAGAAATGGAGGGGGGGGGGGATGGTCTAACTGGTTTTCATCCGAAAGGAAAAAAAGAAAGAAAAAAAAAAAAAAAAAAAAGTTTACTCTATTAGAACCCATAAAAGGCACAAAACTACCGCACATCACACAGTTTTTGTAGCTCGTTTCGAGCCTTCCTGACTAAAATCTAAACAAGTTTTACCAAATGTACAAAGCTTTGTCGACAAACAGCAACGCACGGTTATCACCGCGACCTGAAAAAACACAGCCGAGATTATTATTTCTTCATTACGCTAAAAAGTTGACGCTTTTCGTAACAATTGTTTCATCCCCCAAAACCCCAGAAGGGAACTCTAGAGAAAGTCTTGTGTTTCGCCGACGGACGACGCCTCCCGGTGTCCCGTCTGGGATCTGAAACCCACGACCGTCCATGGAATACGGGGAAGCTTATTATCTGTTCAGTCAATTTTACTTGGAACAATCTGAAGTCCAGTCGGTGACGCCTCCTGAGAAGTCTGCACCTAGTTTCGCCGTCACGCGTGTACCTCCGAACAGTAGTGTAGTGTCTGCCTGCTTCTCCATGTCGTCTGGGGAAAAAAGGTGCTTGCTCCCTATCTCAGTAGCTTAAATTAAAAAGTTTTTCTAAAATCCAACAACAAAAAGTTTTTCATTGTGACCTCCTTTTGGGGGTCAATAAAGTTTTTTTTTTTTCCTTTCCTGAAGAGAGAGAAAAAAAAAAAAAAAAAAAAAAAAAATTCTATATATTGCTTTTCGAAGGTGCTTCGTCACACGAGAGCTCCGTATTGCAGGTCCTTCGAGGACCGGCGCAGAGTTTGGTGTTTGTTTTATTTAAAGGTCAGCATTTTTTCCCGCTCTTGGAACGATTCCTTGCAAGACGTCTTTTTCTCTCCAAGTTTCCAGGACTCGAGAAATCCATGGATACAGTTCCCACTCTTCGTAAGCCAAGATGCCTCATCAAGTAGACTTCCATCATCTTCTTCGTTCCGGCAAAAGAAAAAAGTAGTTACAAGTAAACTTTCTCCTCCTACGTCTTAAAAATTCTACTGTCACGTCTTCCTAAAGACTAATTGACCAGAACGTAGCCGCTGTGCTGGGAGTCAACGGTTTCCATCATCTCACAGTCATAAGGCTCATTGAGGTTCAACGTTTTGTAAGATGTTTGAGGATCGAGTCCCGGAGGACTTCCCTGGGATTCGTGCAACGCCAGGCCGCTCTGCTGACTTGTATCTATAGAATACTGGCATTGGTTTGTGTATTCGGATTCGTGTCCCGGCACCCCTTGTAACTCGCACGTCTGGTAGGCGTACTGTAAAGGCGCCTGCTGCACGTGAACCTGACTGAGGACCTGGCCGGGCTGTACCATGTGTTGCATCTGCTGGGAATGCAGCTTGTGATACTGACTCATGAATGGGTCGTATTGCATTTCGTCGGAGGTGGGCTCCAGCACCGGGCTCAGCAGCTGGGACAAGCTGAACTGGTTCTGCTGCACGGACTCCTGGTGCGACAGCGGGAGCTGCTGGCCCTGCATCGGATAGGCGTTTTCTGCTATCTGCATCTGGTTGAAGTACGCCTGCAGCTGGGGTTGCTTCTGCAGGAAGAGCCTCTTCTGATGCAGCCTGTGGGAAGGAAAACTGAATTACTTACACAGCAAAAATACTAAAATAAAACAATCAAAAATGTACAAAATCTGAAGGTTTACAGAATATAACGCTATCCTGCAAGGCAGTCTGGTCAGGACGGAAGTTAAGGGTATGTATGCACGTTTAGTATTTGTTGCAGAAATTTCTGCAGCAGCAAAAAATGCACGTTTTCTCTAGTCACCTTCCACGACAGCATAGGAGGTAGCCTCGCCACGCCCTAATGGGGACAGGAACACAAGAGAGGTTAAAAGGCCCCTCCCACCTCCCATGAGCCAGTGTTTTTCCTGTCCCCATGGGGCATGGAGAGGTTTCCCTGTGCTGTGGGGTCGGCGACTGCAGCATACCTGAGGGTTTAGCCGGGCAGCGTTGGTCGGGGCTCCGGTCTCCTCCTCCGGCTGCTCCTACCGCGCGTTTTCGCGGTAGGACCGTGCCCTGGTCCTCCGGATCCTCCTTGGAGGTGATGCGGGCCTTGGGCGCCCCGCCGGCGGCCTCTCGGTGCTCCCTGACCCGCCGGCTTCCCCCTGCGCGCTCGCTGTCGCGCCGGCCGGATGTGACGTCACGCGCGTCACTTCCGGGTCACGTGCTTCCCCGAGGCGCTTCCGGTTCCGGCGGTCGGAATCCGGAGGGACAGCGTGCAGGGCGCGCCTCTGCTACTACTGCAAGCCGGCCTGGGACCCTGCGTGGGGGGAAGGGGCACACTATTGGAGCGGTGGGGCAGGCTTACATCATATAAGCTGCCCTGAAAACGTCAGTAAAGGTGAGCTGTACTATTGTCAGGATGGCTGATCTTGCTGCTGAGACCAGCTCTACCCCAGCCACAGTGAGTCTGTGCCGAGGGGGGGTCCATGTGCCTGTTTTCAGGCTGATTCTTATGGCGCCCTCTCTATTTTTTTATAGGGAGAGAAGCCAGCTGTTAAAAAGCCCGGTGGGAAGCGATGCCCTGTTTGTAATAAGAAGTTTTCTTCCCCCTGGGACAAGAAACTCTGCCAGGAGTGTACAGATCATATTGTTCGGGCCGAACACCCCTCTTTAGTGGAGGAATTACGCTCCATGGTGAAACAGGAGATCCAGGCGTCTTTGGCTTCCCTGACTCCGGCTGCTCCCACCCCGGTCTCAGGTCCTCCGTCTCCAAAGAAACGGAAACGGCAGCAGGACCTGTCTGACTCTGACGCCCAGTTAGACTCAGACTCGGATAATTGGGATGATGGTTCTTCCCCCATGGCCTCTGACCCTAGCAGATTCCTGTTCTCTTCAGAGGATTTGGCGGGGCTCATTAGTGCTGTCCGTAGCACTATGGGTCTGGAGGAGGAACCGGTCCTCCACTCTGTCCAGGATGCTATGTTTGCTGGGCTTCGTCCGGTCAAACCGGTGGGATTTCCTGTCCATCCCAACATTCAGGATCTCATTGTTCAGGAGTGGGAATTTCCTGAAAAAAGGGTTAAAGGTACCCTGAAAAACAGGTTTCCCCTGGAGGACACCCCATTTTCTTGGGATGTCCCCAAGGTGGATGTCCAGGTCACTCGGGTGGCTAAAAAGACCTCGCTCCCCTTCGAGGATACGTCCCAGCTGAGAGATCAGATGGATAGAAAGATTGAGGGGCTGATGAAGCGCTCGTGGGAGGCATCAACATCTACCTTGCAGGCGAATGTTGCTTCCACCTGCGTTTCCAGGTCAATCCTCAGATGGTTGGATCAGCTTGAGTGTCATATCTCCCAGGGTACTCCGAGGGAGGAGATTTTGGAATCCTTGCCTTTGTTAAAAAAGGCGACTGGATTTCTGGCTGACGCCTCTGCTGAATCAGTGCGCATGGCCGCCCGTACGTCCGTCCTTTCCAACTCGGCACGGCGTGCCCTCTGGTTAAAGATGTGGACAGGGGATTCCACATCTAAGACGCGCCTTTGTTCCATTCCCTTTAAGGGGGATTTGGTTTTTGGGCCTGCGCTGGATGACATCCTGGCCAAAGCCTCAGATAAGAAGGCTCTCCCTGAACAACGTACAGCGAAAAAGTCGTTTTTTTCGTCCCCAGGTGCCTCAGGCCTCCCAGCCCAGAGGTAAGGGGAAGGGGGGTCGTTGGTCCTACCCGAAGGGTAGGGGGAGGAACATCTTTGTCCCCCCCCAACAGCGTCCTCCACAGGACAAACAGTGACTCGGTGCAGGTAGGGGGAAGACTCTCCGCTTTTCTTCCCATCTGGCGAGGCTTTACCAACTGCCAGTGGGTGCTCAACATCTTAGCGGAGGGTCTCTTAATCGAGTTTGTGTCTCCTCCCCCTCCGGTTCTTCGAGTCACTACCCTGCCCTCAAGGGGATCTCAGGATCTCCTGTTTTCCAACCTGCTGGAACTCCTGGCTTCCAACGTCATTTCCAGAGTTCCGGAGTCGGAACGCGGCAGTGGACATTACTCCCGGCTCTTCATGGTGAAGAAGCCGTCAGGGGCGGCCCGGGTTATAATAAACCTGAAGCAGCTCAACCAATATGTCCGCTACCGCAGATTCAAAATGGAATCAGTCAGGTCTGTGATCCCCTTGATAGGGCCCCACTTCCAGATGGCCACAATCGATTTGAAGGACGCGTATTTTCATGTGCCGATTCATCCTCGGCACAGGAAATACCTGCGGTTTGCGGTGTCTTGCCGGGGGGAGATCCACCACTTCCAGTTCGACGTTTTGCCTTTCGGCATCTCCTCTGCTCCCCGGATTTTTACGAAAATCATGGGGGAGGTGGTGGCCTTCCTCAGGTTACAGGACATCTGTCTGATTCCATACTTGGACGATCTTCTTCTGATCGCGCCTTCAGAGGAGATCCTCCGGTCGGACGTGGACAGGGTGTTGGGCATTCTTCGGTCATTGGGGTGGCTCCCCAACCTGTTGAAGTCTCAACTTACCCCCGCCTCGGTCAGGAGATTCCTGGGGTGCTTCTGGACTCGGACAAACAGGTGACTTTTTTGCCGGAAGATCACAAAACGTCCCTTGTGTCACGTATATCTTCCCTGAAAGCTCATGGGTCCCCCACGCTCCGGGAAGCCATGTCAGTCCTGGGGTCTATGACGGCTTGCATCCCTTCAGTAATGTGGGCTCAGGCACATTCCAGGTGCCTTCAGGACCACATTCTGGGGCATTGGAATCGCCGCCCCTCCTCCCTCAACAAGAAAATTTGCTTGTCAGGGAGGGTGGTGTCCTCCCTCCGGTGGTGGTTGGCCCCGGCGAATCTGGCCAACGGAGTCTCTTGGTCTCGGACTCCTCTGGTTACGGTAACGACGGATGCCAGCCAGCGGGGCTGGGGGGCGGTGGTATCGGGGTCCCCGTTTCAAGGTATCTGGGGTCCTCAGATAAGCTCTCGCTCCTCCAACTTCCGCGAACTCCAAGCGGTAGAGGAGGCTCTTCTGGCGGCACAGGATTTGGTCCGGGGGTCACATGTGTTGGTGTATTCGGACAATGTGACCACCGTGGCCCATCTTCGTCATCAGGGCAGCACCCGGTTTCGCGACCTAAAGGTGATCTCCAGCCGCATATTCCTCTGGGCCGAGAGGTCTCTCCTGTCTCTCTCGGCGGTACATCTCAAGGGGGACTTGAACTCTCAGGCGGATTATTTAAGCCGCAGAGATCTCCATCCAGGGGAGTGGAGCCTAGACCAGGCGGTTTTTTGCAGCCTGGTGGTGTGCTGGGGGGCTCCGGAGGTGGATTTATTCGCCTCCAGGCTCAATTGCAAAGTGGGAACATTCTTCTCCCTCAACCCCCGGGACGGAGCAGTTGGGGTGGATGCCTTCTCCCACGCTTGGGCGTTTCATCTAGCCTACGCGTTCCCTCCGCTCCCTCTACTAGCCAGGGTTCTGCGGAAGATCAGGGACGAGCGGGTCCCGACTATCCTAATTGCCCCGGTCTGGCCAAAGAGAAGCTGGTTCAACCTGATCAGGTCTCTCCGGGTGGACGGTCCTGTGTATCTGGGGGGGACCCAAGCCTCCTCTCACAGGGTCCGTTCTTCCATCCAGCTCCGCAGCGTCTCAACTTGGCTGCCTGGCTTCTGAGGCCCGAGTGCTGAAGGCCCAGGGCCTTTCCGAGAAAGTTATCGCAACCTTGCAGGATTGCCGTAAGCCAGTCACTAATTCCATATATAATAAGATTTGGAAAAAGTTCTCATCCTGGTGTGGGGTCCGGGGTCCGGATCCCTTTGCTCCAAATGTTTCTCAGATTCTGGACTTCTTACAGCAGGGGTTGGATCTGGGTCTTAAACCTAGCACCCTTAAGGTCCAGGTGGCTGCCTTGAGTTCTGTGTTTGATGTGAGACTGGCTGATCATCGTTGGATCAAACGTTTCATGGTGGCGGCTTCCAGACGGTGTCCCTGTCGGAGGAGTGTCTTCCCCTCCTGGGATCTGAATATTGTGCTGACAGGCCTGACTCGTTCTCCTTATGAGCCCCTGGCGGATTGCTCCATGAGGTCCTTGTCTCATAAGCTCGCTTTTCTGGTGGCTATTACGTCAGCCAGGAGAATTGGTGAACTTCAGGCCTTGTCCATCCGTGAGCCCTATCTGACGGTGCGGGATGACAGCATTGTTTTTCAGTTGGATCCGTCGTTTCTGCCGAAAGTGGTGTCAGAGTTTCATCGATCTCAGTCCATTGTTCTGCCATCCTTCTGTCAACATCCTAGATCTACGAAGGAGGTGGAATTCCACTCGCTGGATGTCCGTCGCCTGGTCCTCCACTACCTAGAGGTCACGGCTCCCTGGCGTATTGACCAGAATTTATTCATTCAGCATTTTGGTCGCAACAAGGGCCGGAAGGTGGCTAAAGGCACTATCGCCAATTGGATAAAGAGGGCAATCACGGACGCCTATCTCAGTCAAGGCCTCTCGGCTCCTACTGGTTTTACAGCCCATTCTACCCGTGCTACTTCGGTCTCCTGGGCTGAGCGTGCTGGGGCTTCTCCGGAGCAGCTCTGTAAGGCGGCTACGTGGTCTTCGCTACATACCTTCACCAAGCACTATCGTTTGGATGTGATGGCTGGCAGGGACTTGGCCTTTGGGCGAAAGGTCCTGCAAGCTGTTGTCCCTCCCTAGGTAAGGATTCGTGGGTATTCCTCCTATGCTGTCGTGGAAGGTGACTAGAGAAAATAGAATTATTCTTACCGTTAATTCGGTTTCTAGGAAACCTTCCACGACAGCACTTATTTCCCTCCCTAATTTCCTGGTTTATGGATTTTATGCTGGTTTCTTATGCGTTCTGGGTTCGTTGTAAGACACTGGCTCATGGGAGGTGGGAGGGGCCTTTTAACCTCTCTTGTGTTCCTGTCCCCATTAGGGCGTGGCGAGGCTACCTCCTATGCTGTCGTGGAAGGTTTCCTAGAAACCGAATTAACGGTAAGAATAATTCTATTTTTTTTTCCTTGCACGCTTTTGGTGCAGATTCTTCACAATACACTAGTATAGGCAACATCGTCTGAAAAAACACTAAAGGCCCCGTTACACCTGCCAACACTGCCCCGTTTACAAGAGGAGACCCCTCCGGCGATGGGCTGGCGAGTTCAGAGACGGCATCGCCGCCGGGGTTTCTCAAAACCCAAGCGGCGATGCAGGACAATGGGAGCCTATGGCTCCCATCGCCTGTCAGCTCGCCGGCGGCCGGTTACATGGGGCGAGGTATGCACATAGCCCCAGATCGGCCGCCTGGTTTCACATCACTGATGTGAAACCAGGCGAGCCGTCACAGCCGCCGACATCGCCCCTTTACATTAGGCGACGTAGGAGCGATGTCGCCGCCGATAGGCGACGTAGGGGTGTGGCCTATGTAATCGGCGGCGATGTGGACTGGTGTGACGGGGCCTTTAAGGAACTGACATGTGGCAGATTGAAATCGGCAAGGAGAAAATACTCCTTGCCGATTCTCATTCACTTTCCTGGCATAAGGAAACCCTGCACTAAAAAATGCATCAAAAGTGCAACAAAGCCAGAGACTTCAGATTGTGCCGAGAACACCGAGAAGCTGCGCACAAAACCCTACGTCTGAGTCCTTCTCCTTTATATGCTCGGTTTATATGAACTCAAAAGGTAGAAGAGAAAAAGCTCCTGCGAGACATGTCTGGAGGCGGCACATCTCCCCCGATCACCATGTTGAAATCCAACTATTAGATCTTTCTCATCCTCAACATCTTCTGTTGGGGGAATGTTGGGACCACATATAAATAAGACTCATCATCGAGTTCAGTTGATATTAAGTTGAAGTACATGGCCGAGTCTAATAGCCATAAGCAAAATAAATCACAAAGCGGCTTGGTCTGCAGAAAAATCACCATCCAAGGAGAGGAGAGGCCAAGGATCTCGCGCTCACCTGTGTTCCTGAAGTTGCTGCTCCAAACTTCGGGGTGTTTCCTTGCAGTAGAGGGGGCAGCTGTTCTGAGCCATAAGATTCCCTTTCTGCAAATGAAACAAGATGCCAACTGAGTATGTAAGGAAGGAATTAGTGTCAGACAGGTCAGTGAGAAAGCTGAGGGCAATCAGTATATAGGAAGCCTGGATTATACACGCCTGAAATATCACTGCCACCAATGCATGTGACATGGTTTGGATTAAGAAGATGGGAGTTTTATACAGTATGGGCCCGTCCTAGCTGATGGATTCTTAATTTACTACTCATGTTGGACTAGTTGAACTCTTGATATCGCCATACACAAACCTTGTGCTTGTTATCATGGACATAAATCAGGTCACTATCACCATCAACATTAAAAAGTCCCCAAAAATATATAACACTAACCCAATGGGTAGGTGAGAGATGTACAATTGCTGAAGCAGCAGGGGACAGGTGCAACCTGTGCAGCAGCACAAGGGCTCAAGAGGTGAGGGGTCCATTTCCACCTCTCAAGTAGGTATACTTGTGCATTATGATGAGCAATTGGACTGCAAAGGGTCCAATTACTACTGTTCTTCCATCTTTGTCCGCCAGGGTGCTAGAGGCTCAACCACTATGACCTCCACATATCACAAGAATGAGGGTCCAGGTTTCCCCTGTGCCATTGGAGCAGCATGTGTAGCCATGAATGCACACTTCAGCTCCATCCACAATGGACCCCAGTCCCCTGCATCAATAGGTTTCCCCATCAGACGGGCATCCAGTGATTATTACATACACTGTGCCGATAAATGTGGGACCACCGCTTGTCTACAGAGCCATCCCTATTGCACAATGACTGCCTTGATATCGTGTACAATCTAAAGACGTGACAACCGTGTATACGGGCGACAATCCACAGCACATGGCGTTCGCATCCTACCTGCAGCCGGTGCTGTAAATACTGGGTCTCCAGGCTCTGACGCCTGGACAGAAGCGGAGGTTGTAGGTTATTGGGGAACGTGGAAAAATTCTGAATTTGTGCAGAGAGATTAGTCTGCAAAAACAAAAAGCAGATGAATGTCAACGACTGTCCCATACAATCCCAGACACAACATGACAGGAACTCCTAAATTGCTAATTATCCAACTTAATATGGCCGATGGCCCAGGATTCTAGTGGACAAGGATGACAGACTACCAGTGGAAGCCAATCCTGCCATTTCTAGGGTACCATGCTTTCTCTACTCCCCACTGTGGCTTACCTGGAGGTGGCAGGGATCTTGTAGGGTATGGGATGTAAGATTTGGATCTTCTGTAGGTCCCATCTGCTCGTACAACATCTGGATCTTATTGAGCTCCAAGATCCCCTTGGTTCTTGCCAAGTTCTGGAGGTGCTGCCGGAAGGCCACAATTCCTGGGGTGGCGAGAAAAGCACAATTCTTCAGCACAACATACCTTCCTTACCCTTTATATCCTCATCTCACGACCCAACAGATCTCGAATCTCACCACTTAATGAGGCAAGGAATCTCGAAAACCAGGAATAGTTCAAAGATACCTTGTGTTAGCGAAGTGTCTGACGCCCGCCTTCCTTCACGAAAACTGACTGGAGATCTGTTGTGTGCTTCACGCTTTTGAGAGGACATGGCCGGCATGGCCAAGTTGGTGGGCCGTAAGCCTAGATATGGTGGAGTCAGCCCAGTGACGGACTGGTTGACCATAGTCACTTCATTCAGAGCTCCGGTATCATCCTGGAAGTTGAGGTCGCCCTGAATTGATCCCATGTCATATTCGGAGTCCACACTTCCCAAAGATGGATTACCTCCGATAGTGAAGAGTTTGCCTGCGACAAAAGAAGAAGATGATTGTAAGAATTGCAGAAGGGAACGGCAAATAAACATTTTATAGACCTGAATAATCCCTGATAATGACAAAATCCCATTGCTGCAGTGCGTGCAAACACACAATTGTGTAGACATTTCATCATGAACCCAGCACGGTTTTCATGACAGGATGTGAGGACGTTACTGGGGTCCAACCGCATAAAATGTTCAATGCATTTCATGCAATTGTGGGATTCGCTTTCTTGCTGACACGCGCCGCTCATCACACTCGTTTCGATGGATTAGTCAGTGACAAATGTGAGCAGAAAACCTCTCCTTGTAATATCACGACAGTAAAAGGTGGCAGTGGTAGAGCTATGGGCGCAGAGGCGAGATGAGCGAGAGGCGCAGAGGCGAGATGAGCGAGAGGCGCAGAGGCGAGATGAGCGAGAGGCGCAGAGGCGAGATGAGCGAGAGGCGCAGAGGCGAGATGAGCGAGAGGCGCAGAGGCGAGATGAGCGAGAGGCGCAGAGGCGAGATGAGCGAGAGGCGCAGAGGCGAGATGAGCGAGAGGCGCAGAGGCGAGATGAGCGAGAGGCGCAGAGGCGAGATGAGCGAGAGGCGCAGAGGCGAGATGAGCGAGAGGCGCAGAGGCGAGATGAGCGAGAGGCGCAGAGGCGAGATGAGCGAGAGGCGCAGAGGCGAGATGAGCGAGAGGCGCAGAGGCGAGGGGAGCGAGAGGCGCAGAGGCGCGGGGAGCGAGAGGCGCAGAGGCGAGGGGAGCGAGAGGCGCAGAGGCGAGGGGAGCTAGAGGCGCAGAGGCGAGGGGAGCTAGAGGCGCAGAGGCGAGGGGAGCTAGAGGCGCAGAGGCGAGGGGAGCTAGAGGCGCAGAGGCGAGGGGAGCTAGAGGCGCAGAGGCGAGGGGAGCTAGAGGCGCAGAGGCGAGGGAGCTAGAGGCGCAGAGGCGAGGGGAGCTAGAGGCGCAGAGGCGAGGGGAGCTAGAGGCGCAGAGGCGAGGGGAGCTAGAGGCGCAGAGGCGAGGGGAGCTAGAGGCGCAGAGGCGAGGGGAGCTAGAGGCGCAGAGGCGAGGGGAGCTAGAGGCGCAGAGGCGAGGGGAGCTAGAGGCGCAGAGGCGAGGGGAGCTAGAGGCGCAGAGGCGAGGGGAGCTAGAGGCGCAGAGGCGAGGGGAGCTAGAGGCGCAGAGGCGAGGGGAGCTAGAGGCGCAGAGGCGAGGGAGCTAGAGGCGCAGAGGCGAGGGGAGCTAGAGGCGCAGAGGCGAGGGGAGCTAGAGGCGCAGAGGCGAGGGGAGCTAGAGGCGCAGAGGCGAGGGGAGCAGAGGCGCAAGGCGAGGGAGCTAGAGGCGCAGAGCGAGGGAGCTAGAGGCGCAGAGGCGAGGGGAGCTAGAGGCGCAGAGGCGAGGGGAGCTAGAGGCGCAGAGGCGAGGGGAGCTAGAGGCGCAGAGGCGAGGGAGCTAGAGCGCAGAGGCGAGGGAGCTAGAGGCGCAGAGGCGAGGGGAGCTAGAGGCGCAGAGGCGAGGGGAGCTAGAGGCGCAGAGGCGAGGGGAGCTAGAGGCGCAGAGGCGAGGGGAGCTAGAGGCGCAGAGGCGAGGGGAGCTAGAGGCGCAGAGGCGAGGGGAGCTAGAGGCGCAGAGGCGAGGGGAGCTAGAGGCGCAGAGGCGAGGGGAGCTAGAGGCGCAGAGGCGAGGGGAGCTAGAGGCGCAGAGGCGAGGGTAGAGCTAGAGGCGCAGAGGCGAGGGGAGCTAGAGGCGCAGAGGCGAGGGGAGCTAGAGGCGCAGAGGCGAGGGGAGCTAGAGGCGCAGAGGCGAGGGGAGCTAGAGGCGCAGAGGCGAGGGGAGCTAGAGGCGCAGAGGCGAGGGGAGCTAGAGGCGCAGAGGCGAGGGGAGCTAGAGGCGCAGAGGCGAGGGGAGCTAGAGGCGCAGAGGCGAGGGGAGCTAGAGGCGCAGAGGCGAGGGGAGCTAGAGGCGCAGAGGCGAGGGGAGCTAGAGGCGCAGAGGCGAGGGGAGCTAGAGGCGCAGAGGCGAGGGGAGCTAGAGGCGCAGAGGCGAGGGGAGCTAGAGGCGCAGAGGCGAGGGGAGCTAGAGGCGCAGAGGCGAGGGGAGCTAGAGGCGCAGAGGCGAGGGGAGCTAGAGGCGCAGAGGCGAGGGAGCTAGAGGCGCAGAGCGAGAGGAGCTAGAGGCGCAGAGCGAGGAGTAGAGGCTAGAGGCGCAGAAGCAGAGGAGCTGAGAGAGCGCAGAAGCGAGAGGAGCTAGAGGCGCAGAAGCGAGAGGAGCTAGAGGCGCAGAAGCGAGAGGAGCTAGAGGCGCAGACGAGAGGAGCTAGAGGCAGAAGCGAGAGGAGCTAGAGGCGCAGAGCCCAGAGGAGGCAAAAGGCCAAGCTCCACCTTCCCATTCCTTTCTCCATAGAATCTTCTAAAAAACAACTGTCCTCTATCTCAGTAATGTAATAATATGTAATCACTGAATACAGATTTTACCTGGGGATTGAGAATGAAATATCAGTCCAGAAGGAGAAAGATTTCCCTGATCAGATATATTATAAAGTTACTTATTTTCAGGTGTACTATTGAATTATGAAATAAAAAATAAAACTACGCTCACACTTCATAAATTTCACAATATATCGAGTTATTTATACTCCCATTATGGACTCCTTACCTTCCATGTCAGGTGCCATACTGGGCAAGACGACTAGCTGGTTGGTGACTTCTGCCAGAGTGTGCCGCCTCTGCCGCTGCGTCTGCCTTGAAATGCTGCGAAGCCGTGGCGGGGTCGTCCTCAGAGTCGTCTTCTGTCTCGATCCTTCATCTATAGAGTCTCCATCATGTTACATGGCAAAGATTGGCAGCCCTTCCTCATAACGACGGGCGGTAGAGGATCCATCAGGCAGCCGTTAACCTGTCAGCAAAGTGTAAAAGTAAAGTCAGAAACCTGCAACCCATCCGAGCCTCACAAGACGCCGCACTGCAATACGTCTAGACAGACTGCCCACGCCATATACAGATCTAGACAGACGGCCCCACTGCCATATACAGATCTAGCAGACTGCCCCACTGCATATACAGATCTAGACAGACGGCCCACTGCATATACAGATCTAGACAGACGCCGCACTGCATATACAGATCTAGACAGACGGCCGCACTGCAATATACAGATCTAGACGACGGCCGCACTGCAATATACAGATCTAGACAGACGGCCGCACTGCAATATACAGATCTAGACAGACGGCCGCACTGCAATATACAGATCTAGACAGACGGCGCACTGCAATATACAGATCTAGACAGACGGCCGCACTGCAATATACAGATCTAGACAGACGGCCGCACTGCAATATACAGATCTAGACAGACGGCCGCACTGCCATATACAGATCTAGACAGACGGCCGCACTGCCATATACAGATCTAGACAGACTGCCCCACTGCCATATACAGATCTAGACAGACGGCCGCACTGCAATATACAGATCTAGACAGACGGCCGCACTGCAATATACAGATCTAGACAGACGGCCGCACTGCAATATACAGACGGCCGCACTGCGATATACAGATCTAGACAGACGGCCGTACCGGGGCCCATTCACTTCCTAGGAGAACGACCTTTTCTGTTTCTCTGCGCATCAGGTGTCCCGTTTTGGCATTGTGCAGTTTTATTTGTAATACTATGGAATGATCTGTACATTATTTGCAGGGTCACTTTACTCTGGTCACCATCATCACCGCTATTCACCAATTTACAACCATCTCCGTTTCGAATTTCTGGACCGAAAGACGCTTCATAAAATTAAAGACAGTCATAAAATATTGCATCCATACATTATCTAAATAAGACCACCACGTAGTGCCCACCTAATACCAATCAATGCCCACACGAAACTGATAGTGTGTAAATAATACCGCCATACAATGGCTGCATAATACTGACACAATCCACAAATAGTGTTATATGGGCACTGTAAGACATTACTGTCATATATTGCCCACATTAGAATGCCATCCAACGTCCAGATAAAGCTGCCCTTCTCTGTGCAGGTAGTCATACAATAGATTGCGAGCTCCTCATGGGGGGAGCGATGATTATTTCTGTAATAATGGGCTATATAAGTGAGGGAAACAAAAATACAATGCCTACACTGCTTGCATGCAGTATCCTAATAGAACTGCTATATAGTGCCCATATATATTAGTGCCCAAGTCCATGCTGCCATTCATTTTGCAAACAAGACTGCCATATGATGCACAATACCTTCATTTATCTAAAAAAAGGGAACACTACAGAGCCCAAATAACATGGTCTTATTGTGTATGTAATACCGCCATTCAACACCAAGATAAAACAGCCCTTTATTGTGCAAATACTACCGCCATATAATGCCTAAATAAAACCTTCAGACATTATTTAGATAAGGTTACTATATAGAGCCTAAACACCACAGTCGGTATATGCCTGCATAATACTGCCAGTTTCCACTAATCAATATTGCCATAGAATGGCACCCGACACCGGATCTGCAGATCACATACTACCGCCATATGGTACAGTGCAGAGAAGAAAGGACGGGAACATTTAATGCAGCCGCCCCTGGAAAGGACCACATAGAGACCCCCCATGTAAATGTCATTGTGTGTGCGCCGCGCCGGAAGCTTAATTAGCATCGTTAAGAGATGACTTTGTGTCTCTGACAAACACTAATGACTTTGGGCTTTTCTTGATCTCGTGGGAGCCCCAAGGTCACCGGTTCAGCCGCGCAAACGATGCACAATTCTGTAATTATACAGGGAAAAAAAAGAATAAAAAAAGCCGCTACACAAAACGTCTGATCTGCGACATCGGCCCCAAATCAGCGAGATGACAACAAAGCCTCCGGCAGGGAAGGAGCTTAAGAGGGAAACCATGCAGGAAATGGTGGCAGAGACGCGGGAATGTAATCATTTCTCCAGGATGTAAGGAATCGTTCCAGAGGAAAGCGGCCCCTGCGAGCGGCGGATCCCACGAGCTCCAGACACCAGCGGGGGCCTCCTGTGCCGTGTAATGCCTTCCCGACCTCGGTGCCAGCGCACGTTGCCTTCTCCTCTAGCTGGACGTCCACGGCGGGATGTTCTCACGGGACGAATGAGGAGTCCAGGAGTTAATCAGCCGGACCCTCTGGGTACGAGGCTTCTGGGGAAACCAAGTGCTTGTCTCACTTCTTCCTTTTCTGGAAGGAGCGCAGTTCTTACACATGGCCATGTCACATGGACACGGACCGCACCGCTAAAACGCAACTCCGGCACGGCCCGACAGCCGCAGGGACATTAATGTCTATATATTCACAAATTCTACAGAACAACAGGGCAAACAGCTGCCAAATGAAGATAGCTGCAACTGCTCAAATATCTTAAAGGGGCTGTTCAGATAGGACAAAAAATGAAGAAAAACCTGGTCTCTAATGGAAAGAAAAATGAAAAAAGTGAAACTCCTTTCAGTCTCCTCACTGCTCTCTACTACTTGGTTTTGCAGTGGAAACACCCTTTAAGCCTATTGTTGGCTGAGCTTCGTTACCACGGAGGCTAGTGATGGGGAGACTATCACCATAGAGACTGTGATGCTGAGACTAGTCACCACGAGGTAGCATTGGTGAATATCACCATAGAGACTAGTGATGCTGACTAGTCACCAGGAAGCTGGAATGGCTGAGACTAGTCACATAGAGACTAGTGACTGCTGGAGACTAGTCACCACGAAGCTAGCGATTGGCTGAGACTAGTCCCATAGAAGATAGTCAACAAGGGGTACGTTGCTGAGACAGCACATGAGGCTAGTGATTGGTCGAGCAGCATTTCGTGGTCAAAACTGGATCAGAAGTAGAGACTAGTGAACACTGCGTCAATATCTGGACAAGACCCGCAGCGATCAGTGAAGGCCAAACATTGCTACTTTTATATTAGCCTTTTTTCAATTAGCCCTCCTTTTAAAAACAAAATTTATCAGCGGTAACCCCTCTGTAAAAGGGATTTTCCACTTTATGGATATATTAGGAAGTGCCACAAAACAAACATTACAGGTTCTCCTCCGTCTTCACAGCTCTGTCCATAAAATAACGGCAGGTGGGAGGAGCATGTGAACAGACCCGCCCACCAGTCTCCTCCAATTAACAACCCTACACATGGGCAAGCTGCTTTACTATTGGAGGAGGCTGATGGGCGGGTCTGGTCACATACTCCTCCACCTGCACCTACTTTATGGAGTGACGACGACGGAGGAGAACCTGTAATACTTCTACATTAGAAAGCGCTACCAAATCATGTCCCTGACACAAGAGGTAAAAATATATGTAAGGTGGACAATCCCTTTAAGTGAACTCGCGGGTGCAGGGGAGCAGATAGATGCCCACAGGGCAAGTTTGGAGGGACCGATCTGCACCGGGCCTTGTAGAGTTCACGAGACAGATATTTACGCAGATGCTTCCGGCCCCGGCTCCCCAGACGGAGCTAATCTTGTTAACATGAAATAGACGGATTTTTACGACCCCCCTGGTCCCTGTGCACTTACAGGAGATGTTGCTGTGTGGAAGCAGCGGCACATTTCTGAGAGGATCCCCGCGGTGAAGCTAAAAATACCGGATATTACACATTGTTTTTACAGCTCTCGGTGGATAACTATCACGACTCATCCAGTGATTGTTCATCGTGGTAATGCGCCCGTCATACCCTCCCCCTCACCCCGGCCAGGAGACACTAATAAAATACTACCTGTTCATGAACACATTCCACGCCACGTGCCGCTGGAGGGATGAGGGGGGGGGCCGAAAAGATTTTACATTTCCTTTCTGAACTGGACTTATTTATCTCAGACTTGCCGGGCGCCGGAGGAGCACATTATTGCTGCCCTAGGTAGACCCCAGGTAGAAGATTAGGTCTGTTCTCTCCTAATAGTCTAAATGGCACAAAAATTGTACCTTTTGGTTAGTCGAGAGTAAAGCGGACTCATAAGGGGGCCACTGCCTGCCCTCCTCAGTGATTGACAGACTGTCGTGGATTTTCACGCCAGCCGTTCGCCATTGACACGCCGCCAGGGGAGTCAACATACAGACAAAGTTACAGCTGCTGTGACTTTTTTTTTGTAAAAAAAACTTGTTAGAGGATATGCAAAGCCAGGAAATTTAATATAAAAATAAAAATAATGTTCTTATCTGTCCAATACCTTGCAGCTCCAGTAGTTTTAGCAAGAGCAGCAATGTTGTGCTGTACACCCAACGTGACCGCACCAATCACGGGCCTCAGTGGTCTTGTGCTGTACCTTTCCCTGATCAACAGACAAGGCCAGCGACCGGCTGTACGAGTTATGTAATTACATAGCAGTCATCATTACAACAAACTAAAACAGGTAAGGAGGAACCAACGGGAGTCGGGTCATCACTCCTGCTGAGGAAGTATTCATGTAAACGTGCGTTGGGGCTGCGGGTCCTTGTTCATCTCCTTTTGTCATATCTAAAGCATAAACCTAAAATTTCCTTTATAGAATTTCAGTTCCACTTTCAAGTTTACTGCATAGTCCAGAGATCTTCCTCTAACTTTCAGTGTAAGCTAAAACTACCAAATGGGGGATCTGAGATCGGAGAAGTGACCGATGGACAACCCTGTAGACACAATCCGAACATTATGGCCATCGAGCTAACTAGACTACTCAACACAAGCGACATCTGTATGACACGGGCACGAGGCGGGGACGGGCCGAGGCGGGAGCGGGCACCGGAAGGGGGACGCGGGCACCGGGAAGGCGGGGGGACGCGGGCACGGGAAGGCGGGGGGACGCGGGGCACCGGGAAGGGGGCACCGGGAGGCGAGAGGCGGGGCACGGGAAGCGGGAAGGCGGGCACGGGGAAGGCGGGGCACCGGGAAGGCGGGGCACGGGAAGCGGGGCACGGGAAGGCGGGCCGGGAAGGCGGGCACCGGGAAGCGGAGGCGGGGCACACGGGAAGGCGGGCACCGGAAAGCGGAAGGCGGGGCACCGGGAAGGCGGGGAAGGCGGGCACCGGGAAGGCGGAGGGCACGGGAAGCGGGACGCGGGGCACCGGAAGGCGGGAGCGGGGCACCGGGAAGCGGACGCGGGCGGAGCGGGACGCGGGGCACCGGGAAGGCGGGGACGCGGGCACGGAAGGCGGGACGGGGCCGGGAAGGCGGGGACGCGGAGGCACCGGAAGGCGGGGACGCGGTACGAAGGCGGAGGGCACGGAAGGAGGGACGCGGTGGCACCGGAAGGCGGGGACGGGGACCGGAAGCGGGAGCGGGTCACCGGGAAGGCCGGACCGGCACGGAAGGGGGAGCGGCACGGAAGGCGGCCGGCACGGGAGGCGGACGCGGCCGGAAGCTGGGAGCGGCACGGAGCGGAGGGCACGGAAGCGGACCGGGCACCGAAGGCACGGTGACGGTAAAAGCGGACGCGGACCGGAAGGACCGGTGACCAGCAGCAGAGGTCTTCCAGTCATAGAAATATGTCTTGCAACTCTAGATGGTCCAACATGTCCTACCAAGTTAACAAGCTGGCATATAAAGTTCAAATTGCCCAATTACTCGCCCGTCTGGAGATCCTACTGCATGCATATCAGTATTTACCGTTGGTGTATTCACAGCCTCCTCCTCTAGGAATGTGGTATCAGCCTGGCAGCTGGTTTGGGGGTAAGAGAAGGGCTCCACCGCTGAGGTCTCTGGGAGAACTGGGGTCCTCATCATCCGTACATTCTGAGACAGAGGTTCACCGGAGACACCACCGTACCGGTCTATATCAACATGAAACAAGACGGGATAAGTTTAGTTTCCATTATCAACCATTAATAACAGTAAGTATTGAAATATGTGATAGAAGAGATCACGATTTGTTGAGAAACTGTTGTTGTTCAGAAAACTGCAAAGCCATAGAGGTCAAGAAAGGTCACTGGCGCTCTCGGACGGAACAGGAAGTGATGACCGCCATTCTTTGGTCACTGACCAGGACCTCATCAACTGTTAATCACCCAACCGCTGCAGCCAATCACAGGCATCTCTGGGCAGATATCCAAAAAATGGGATCCAATAACTTCCAGTCTCGGCCGAGAGCACAAGATCGGCTTACACTGGAGCCTATAGCAATGAGCTTCACCATACGGGACCGGCCATATGTTCCTGTCCGCTTCATACACTCCACATTACATTCATCATGAAGAGAGCAGGTTTGACTCATATCTAAAGGTCAAGTACTTAATTTTGCATTAAGCCAGTCATGCCGTGCGATAATCTGATAAATGTGTGAAATTCAGCATCTGCTGTGCTAAATCAAGCTATACATCCATTTAGATT
Source organism: Allobates femoralis (assembly GCA_033576535.1). NCBI lineage: Eukaryota > Metazoa > Chordata > Amphibia > Anura > Aromobatidae > Allobates > Allobates femoralis. The sequence continues at coordinate 26,916,704 of JARQOC010000009.1, read as the reverse complement.
CCCAATGTAGAGTTTTCTTTACGCATTTTTCCCAGAAATTCAACAGTTAATTTAATGCACCCCATAAACATTCCTAAAACAGCCTTTAAACATTTGTGTAGCAAGAGCATCAGGGAGTAATAACCCAAGAACAGACAGCCAATGTCACAATGGAGAACAGCTGGGTCCATTTAGAGGTTACCAGGATAGGCCTACCATTGGGTGTACCCATCTGATACAAGAACGGGGATACAGTGTCCCCCATGTGAGTGGGTGGTAGAACACATGCGCGAGCACCACCGACTTCCCAACCTGCGTGCGTAGAATATACAAGCCCATTACATGGGGAACACTAGGACTTCATCTCATGGTTGGTGGGGATCCTAGTGGTTAGACACCGGCCGATCACACGTTTCATAGAATCATAGAATGGTAGAGTGTGAAGGGACCTCCTGGGTCATCTGGTCCAACCCACAGCTCAAAGCAGGATTCACAAAATCATCCCAGACATGTCTGTCCAGCCTGTGTGTGAAGATGTCCACTGAAGGGGAACTCGCCACCTCTCATCGCCGCCTGTTCCACTTGATCACCCTCACTGTCAAAAAGGTTTTTCTAATATCTGATCTGCGTCTCCTCCCATTTAGTTTCATCACATTGCTTCTAGTCTTTCCTTGTGCAAATGAGAATAAAGCTGATCCCTCTACAGTGTGACAGCCCCAGAGTACAGCTGATCCCTCTACAGTGCGACAGCCCCAGAGTACAGCTGATCCCTCTACAGTGCGACAGCCCAGAGTACAGCTGATCCTCTACAGTGCGACAGCCCCAGAGTACAGCTGATCCCTCTACAGTGCGACAGCCCCAGAGTACAGCTGATCCCTCTACAGTGTGACAGCCCCAGAGTACAGCTGATCCCTCTACAGTGTGACAGCCCAGAGTACAGCTGATCCTCTACAGTGTGACAGCCCTAGAGTAGATTTACTGCTGTAATCTTATTCAGAATTTCAACATAATGTGCGTCCTGGATCCCACAAGAAACGCTGCAGACCCACGGACAGCAAAGATGACTATTTCTTGTGTAAATCATTTATTTTTCTAATATTCATTTATCTTTAGTTAAAAATTCTTAATATAATAAAGGTGAGGATATTGCCTAAAATGGGACAAAGTCTAGATAAGACTGCACAATGCCAGATTGCATGCGGTGTCGTTACTGTGTGTCAGTCTCCATGTATCACTGAGTGACCGGTTGCATTAACTATTCCTCCATCGTTTCCATTCCATGGTGTTTTCTCGTTGCAGAAATGTTCACATTATTACATAATCACTAAGAAAAACACAGGAAACATCTCGTCAGTCCGGAGCAATCATTGCCCCGAGAGGAGACAGCGCTATCTGTCCGCGACCTTCGCCAAGGTCGCTTCACCTCTCTGCACCAAAACATTGATAAGATGAAAATATTTCATGAATGGCTTGAGGAGAACAATGCGAGCAGCCGCTCCTGCGTCATCTTATTGTTCCGAGACAAGAAGGAACCTGTTATGCAAATATGAGCGGAGTTTATCCCGGGGCCGCCCGGCATCCCGCAGTGACAGCCCGGCGTCCCGCAGTGACAGCCCGTTTCTTGGGCCACTTAGTTCTCGCTGACAGCCATGATTTGTTCAGGATGCTACGGAACCCGGCGGTTTATCTGTCCTATCACAGTGATTATGGCTATTGACAGGGCATTAGCTCCTGCTGGCATGGTTAATAGGCCGTGCAGTCTGTGTACGAGCCGGGAATGCAAACTTTATTACCGAGTCACGCCTAATTTACACCCAAAAATAACCGGCGACTTAATGGAAAGGTTTTTGGCAAAGTCTGTTGCACATGGCTCCTTCCTTAAGGCGTCTCCCGAAAAATAAAAAGGTGCAAATTTACATAAAACTATTTACATCTACCTTCTTGGCTTCTTGCTACTTTTTTTAATGTTGGTGAGAACAGTGGGTGATGCCAAGTAAGAGGGTGTAGGGCTACTGGAGTAATTGGGCTCGAAATTGGCACGGCTTTGCGTACAAAGCTTTAAATATTCATCCTACGCCCAGTGCAAATGAGTGGAAGACTTAAGATATAAAATGGTGTGGAATTAATTTAATTTCTTGTAAATGAAAAAGGATTGATTTCTTCAGTGCGCGGGATCAGATTTTGATCTGCGTCTCAGTCGGCAAAAAACTTGGCCGTGTGAATAGTTCCATAGAACACGTATGAAAAAAACAGGATGTTGGTCCTCGGTCAATTCCAGCAGTGGGTAATAGAAGTGGACTAAGACATGGGTTATGATCCTTAGTATATGTGGTTCCCGCACCAATCAGCTGTGAGCAGGTTCTGCGGACACCAGAAATATATGGAGCCGCCACAGCACAGCGCCACACACTTTGTAGTGGCCGTTCTTGAGTACTGCAGTTCAGAACGATCAAAAAGGAGCCTATTTGGCGGGGTCAGACCCCATCTGGCTCATCTTAAAAATAGGTCATCAATGTTACATTCTTAGAAAAGCCTTTTTTAAATGTTATCCACATTTTGCATTCTCTGCATTTTCTTAGCAGTGGTGTACAGACTAAACTCCTCTTAACTTGATAAAGTCAATGGCACAGCGAAAGATTCCCCCCAAGAAAATAAACCCCCTATTTCAGCTCTCTTCTCACAGTTTGCTTCTGATACGTTGCGATTATCATGAACGAGGAGCCGAACATCCTGTCATCTGGTTCTCATAAGCATGACTGGTCTAGAGGACGACGTGTCTTTACATCTCATGTCCCCGTCTGCCCCGGTGTCTTCTCACATGGCAGGTAAGGTGAGGCTCTTCCCAACCTACGGTCTTACATCACCCGCCACATGTGATACTCTGGCCCACAGCCCAGAAACCTTTCAATGACCACACCTGGATCTTCTGATCCAAGACCCACAAAGCTTCACCCCGCCTGAGCCTGACAAAGATGTCAGGAGAAGATATCTGCAGTGCCGAGATCAAACTAACGATAGCAGGCGGCCATCACAAGTCATTACTCTGTGAACACGATCCAAGGTCTTACAAGGCCGCTCTGCAGCTCTCCGCCATCATGGCAATGTCAGGTCATCCAAGAGGTCCTTATTTTGCAAGACCAAATGTATCCCAGATACTTCCGCATTGCAGAAATCCATAAGCCGGCATGACGGCACAAATATTAGGTCATCCTCCCCGGTGAATACAAGTACTGCATTGATACATATATGGAAAGCTCACATTCTTCCAAGTGGTGCGACACGTCAGTGCCATTGTCCGTGTGCACCCGGTGATGTCAATAGTATGATAAATCTGTCACTCCGAGTTATAATTATAATAGTTTCCATAACGCCCCACCCATTAATAACAAAGTACATGATTGTTCCTGCAGCATTACCTAACAGCAGACATTACATAACCAAAACAGGTAGCCCAGATTATTCCATTTCAAGTAGAAAGAACATTAAATGACCAGCAATTATTTACTGCAAACCTTTGCCATCGATAAGAAGGCACTGTGGTACGTGAAGTCATAGGTTTGGAGGCATAGTCATACGTGAGGTCGTAGGTATGGAGGCAGTGTCATACACGAGGTCGTAGGTTTGGAGGCAGTGTCATACACGAGGTCGTAGGTTTGGAGGCAGTGTCATACACGAGGTCGTAGGTTTGGAGGCACAGTCATACACGAGGTCGTAGGTTTGGAGGCAGTGTCATACACGAGGTCGTAGGTTTGGAGGCACAGTCATACATGAGATGATAGGTATGGAAGCACTGTCATACATGAGGTCATTGGTTTGGAGGCAGTGTCATACACGAGGTCGTAGGTTTGGAAGCACTGTCATATGTGAGGTCGTAGGTTTGGAGGCACAGTCATACACGAGGTCGTAGGCTTGGAGGCAGTGTCATACGTGAGGTCGTAGGTTTGGAGGCACAGTCATACATGAGGTCATAGGTTTGGAAGCACTGTCATACGTGAGGTCGTAGGTTTGGAGGCACAGTCATACACGAGATCGTAGGTTTGGAGGCACAGTCATACACAAGGTCGTAGGTTTGGAGGCAGTCATACATGAGGTCGTAGGTTTGGAGGCACAGTCATACACGATGTCGTAGGTTTGGAGGCACAGTCATACACGAGGTCGTAGGTTTGGAAGCACTGTCATATGTGAGGTCGTAGGTTTGGAGGCAGTGTCATACACGAGGTCGTAGGTTTGGAGGCTGTGTCATACACGAGGTTGTAGGTTTGGAGGCAGAGTCATATGAGGTCACAGATTAGGAGCCACTGTCTATGAGGTCGTAGATTTGATGGTACTCTCTTACATGAGGTCACAGCATTCACCCACCAGGACTCCTCTGTACCTGCGTTGCCATTTAGCACACGGCTGTTTTGAAGGGATTCTGCAGGGAATTATATATGCTGCTCAAAAAAAATAAAGGGAACACGTCAACATTACACTGTGCTGTTAAATGTTCCCTTTATTTTTTGAGCAGTATATATACAATGTGTGACAATATAACAATATTAAATGACTGTAAACCCCTCTGGTCTGTTTTGCACCTGTACTGACTCCAGTCACAGCAGATCTGCCATGTCTGCAGTCAGTGAGGAGCCTGATGTAAGGATATATAACAATCCTCTCCGCTCAGACGATGTCCAGGTCCTGGAGAATCACCGCAATTGTTCTTACACTTTCACAAGTTTTCCCCTCCTTATGGCTGGAGCCTTCTCTTAAGGGGATATAGTCTGGTCTATTGTAAGAAAAAGGAAACATTGTTACCTTGGAAACTGTTTGCTCCGCCACGGTGCTCGGCCGGCGCTGTCGTGCGTCTATCCGGGCCTCCACGGGGAAGCTACTTCTGTGAGACTTCAGTCTCTCCACCAGGAGGTAATAGATGGCAGCAAAGTGATTGTAACTACGGTCCTGTAATGACTGCAAGAAAACACAACGGGGTCAGGGGCTCACATATATTGTGGAGTGCAACAATATGACGTGTTCAGTTCGTGCTGCAGAACTCACTAAAACCATTTAATGCACCATTTCTCTATCATCACACGGTCATTCCTCCCCCCTGTTACTGCACACAGCAGTGCGATCAGTAATCACAGGACTTCACAATACAACATGTTCCCCCCCCTCCTGACGCACCAGCTGCTACAGACTGAATACTATCTTGATCCCTCTTTCTTTGTCTTCTGCAGCTGACAACGGCAGGATGGAAGTAAATAACTGCAGTAACTCATCCTACGAGGCTGGAGACTGGAGGAACGAAGAAGAGCCAAAGTGTCAGTACTCAGTGCAAACCAATGAGCGACCAGTGCTGCCTCACATTGCACAAGTGCAAATTTCCATAGACGTTAGAGAACAGTTGGTCCAACCGGATGAGTATTTTGCTTCTATTGGGGTCTCCTGATTCATCTCCAGCATGTTGAATTTCCAATAATTTTGTAAACTATTCAGAACACATGCATGCTCAGCCAAACTGAGGGTGCATGTGTAGGATGAGGAGGGGGCAGTGGAAGGGAGACAATGAAGGTGAATGGGCACTTTGAGCCCAGTATAAATAGGCGACAACCATAAGCCCTGAAATATCAAAATCATCATAGCAAGATAACATGCAGAAGACAGATCCCCCTATACCAGGTTACCTAGAATTAAACCAAATTATAAAATAGTCCTTCGACTAAGTTAAGTGCCACAATTGGATTGTGCACAGCCATCCTCAATTTTTTGTATCGACAGCACAAAAATGAAACAAAAAAACTAAACGAGCGCCGATCGATGATACAGGAAGTCAATCGGCGCTCGTTTGGTTTTCCTGCCTCCTCGGAAGGATCGTGCCGGGGGGGTTAGAGAAAAATTCCTTCTTACACAGAGGTGTGCTCAAAGACGTGAGGATGTGATCGATGAGAAACAAGCTAGAGGGCTAGAGGACATTTTTTTCTCCAAAAATTTGGGAGGAAAGTGGGGCGTACATCTTATAGTCCGGATGTACCTGGCTGTGCGGTGGGGTGGCGGTGAAGCGGGTCACAGGAGGGAGGTGCAGGGTCGACGCTGCCGTAAGCAACATATGTCCGCTGATGACCAAAATTAATATTCACTGCTCCCCACGTCCATAATCCCACCCTCCTCTTGGCACTGAAGCCAGAGCAGAGAGGTGGGTGGGATTATGAGGAGTGAATATTCATTTTGGATTACCCAGCAGCTGATGTCGGTGTGTGACTGTGGAATCAGAAGAGGATGCTGTACACCAGGAAGGAGAGGGAAGATGAGCAAAATTATTTTATTTATTTGTTTAAACATTCACTGCTCCGCACGCCCTTAATCCCACCCTCCTCTTGGTACTGATGCCAGAGCAGAGAGGTGGGTGGGATTATGAGGAGTGAATATTCATTTTGGATTACCAGACATCAGATGTCGGTGTGTGACTTGATCAGAAGAGCATGCCGCTCACCAGGGAGGGGAGGGAAGGTGCGTAAAATTGTTTTTTTTTTTTTTTCTGCGTTAAAAAAGCAGTATAAGAGGAGACATAACTACCAGCATGGGCCCAAAACGGGGGCGATATATACCAGGATGGGCACAAAATTGGGGACATATATACCAGGATAGGGTACATTAGTACAAGAGTAACAGTTTTTTTCTTAACACTTTTTTATATCCATTTCCTCTAAAGTCTAGGTGCATCTTCTGGGCCGAAAAACATGGTAGATATTTGATTAGTGGGCAGTGATCAGGTAAGGGCGATCGCCCTGCCGATCACTGCCTTGAGTCTTGTCCCTCTTTCTTACCTCTACAGTCTTTTGCTGGTCTATCCCCAAGCTCTGCATGAGCCTCAGGACTTGTTCGTTGTGTTCCCCGATAGACGTCTCCTTGTCTTGATTCTGTGCGTACAGGACCGGCCGGTTCACAGGGACCTCCGTCATCATCCATTTGTGCTCTTTGATTTGAGCAATTGAAAGACGTTTCGACGGCTCCAGCACCAACATCCTTCTAATTAAGTGCTCACATTCTACAAAATGACAAAACCAAAAATGACATGCATAAGAATTGTTCAAGTACGGAGAGAACTCTCCTCTACAAAAAAACAAAAGCAAAATGCAGGGGGAGTAACTAAAGAAGGAGCAATCATTTTGGAGCCCCTGGTGCCACATGCGAAACCTTCAGTACTATAAAATTACAAATTTTCCCAAATTTTGGCTTTGGAAAAATTTGCAATTTTTTTTTAAACAGTAGAAAAGTGTTGTAAAACTCCTGATAAATACCCCCCCCCCCTCCTCTTTGTATTTTGGGGCAGCACACAATGGAGTCACATTTTCTAGCCCATTATCACGAAGTAACAGATAATCATTTGTGATATATGTGTAGTTTTTCTTCCCGTTGACAATGACGAGCAGTTCTTGGCCTCGGAGCGGAGAACAGACAGCTCAACAACAGACTACATGTTACTACACGTGAAAGAAGAGTTAAATCTGAGATAGTACGCCTCGGGGGATCACAGTTTAATGAATCTCTATACGTCACGGCCTTAGCCCGAGGTCTGTGTTTCCACCACAAAGAATCTGGAGACAGATTATGGCTTTGTTTCCATTATTAATCCTGTCATTCTTTACTTGTAAACATTCGGACAGGATGGAGGCAAAACTGGATCGGGCGAAGACTGACCTAGAAGTGATCGTGTCCGTCACTGTGACGAGCGACACTGCGGGAAGATGCGAGGCACAAAAATAACAAAATCGCACACAACGAAGACAAACTTTCCCAAAATTCTGGAAAATAATAATGAAAGCCACCAAATCACACAAGTCTGAGCGAAATTCATCAATTCTTCTAAGCAAAAAGACAAAGTATGCTAGGTCAACTTTGGGTTTTAGGATAGATTGTGGATAAGACTTTGCACAGATGTATAGAAGCAGAACAAACTGCAGAAAACATTGGAAAAAAACAAAAACAAACAAAAAAAAAACCACACAGAAACTTGATGGATGAATGCTCTGTAGGAGATTGATGTTGTGCATGCCTAGGTGGCTCCGCCGGGGTCTCCTCCAAGCCCACGTGGCTCCGCCGGGGTCTCCTCCAAGCCCACGTGGCTCCGCCGGGTCTCCTCCAAGCCCACGTGGCTCCGCCGGGGTCTCCTCCAAGCCCACGTGGCTCCGCCGGGGTCTCCTCCAAGCCCACGTGGCTCCGCCGGGGTCTCCTCCAAGCCCACGTGGCTCCGCCGGGGTCTCCTCCAAGCCCACGTGGCTCCGCCGGGGTCTCCTCCAAGCCCACGTGGCTCCGCCGGGGTCTCCTCCAAGCCCACGTGGCTCCGCCGGGGTCTCCTCCAAGCCCACGTGGCTCCGCCGGGGTCTCCTCCAAGCCCACGTGGCTCCGCCGGGGTCTCCTCCAAGCCCACGTGGCTCCGCCGGGGTCTCCTCCAAGCCCACGTGGCTCCGCCGGGGTCTCCTCCAAGCCTACGTGGCTCCGCCGGGGTCTCCTCCAAGCCTACGTGGCTCCGCCGGGGTCTCCTCCAAGCCTACGTGGCTCCGCCGGGGTCTCCTCCAAGCCTACGTGGCTCCGCCGGGGTCTCCTCCAAGCCTACGTGGCTCCGCCGGGGTCTCCTCCAAGCCTACGTGGCTCCGCCGGGTCTCCTCCAAGCCTACGTGGCTCCGCCGGGGTCTCCTCCAAGCCTACGCGAGTCCACCAGGTTCTTCTCCACCGTTATCTTGATAGTATCAAGTCATTGAGTTGCTGGTCTTACTCTTCGCTTTGTTCATTCTATTCTTCTGACCATGATGTCCTTGTCCAGTGATTTCTTTCTTCATATGATGAAGTCTTCTCTTGTGATCTTTGCTTCCAGGGACATGTCTGGCTAGATTTATTCCAGTATTGATGTGTTTGTTCTTCTTGCCATCCATGGTATTGATATCATCCTTCTCCAGCTCCACATTGTGAAGGCATTGATTCTTCTTCTGTCTTGTTTCTTTATCGTCCAGTCGTCAAGTCCATATGTTACTACAGAATAGACCAGACTATGTACGAGCCGTGTCTTCATCACCAGTGAAATGTTACTACAGAATAGACCAGACTATGTAGGAGCCGTGTCTTCATCACCAGTGAAATGTTACTACAGAATAGACCAGACTATGTAGGAGCCGTGTCTTCATCACCAGTGAAATGTTCCTTGATGTGAAGACCTCGTCCAGTGACTTCATTGTTGATTTGCCCATAGCTTTTCTCTTATTGACTTCCAGTGTCGTTGCTGCATCTTCAGTGATCATTGATCCGAGTAGGTTGAAGTCCCTACAACTTCCATTTTGTCGCCGTCCATCTCATGTGTCTTGGTTGTACTTGGCAGTAGTCATCATCTCAGACTGGGGCACTTTTATTCCCATTCTGATCGAGTTATACTTTGGGACTGTCCTCTGCTTTTTCCGGCATCTCTACGGAAAATATAAGGAGCCATCCCATTTTGTAGGGGAGATAAATATTCCCCATCGGGGAGGTGGTTTTCTTTTGTGCCCATCCATGTGGATCCCAGCATTTGGTCACCCATCTGCGGATGAAGGCAACATATATTCAGTGGACAACCCCAAGAAGCCCTGTACTTTATCTTCTCCGATATTGGAGTTAGGATTCACATACGATAGGCCATCAGTCTGGTGGATACCAGCCGGTTTGGATGTTTGGTGGCCTCAACATTGACGGAGCAGTAAAGAGAAGAGGGAGGGTGAGAAAGTAACTCGTACATTGAGGAACTACAGAGAATTGGGCACCAAACCCTGTGGGCACAATAAAACAAAAACAAAAACTTGTCCCCCCAAGAAGACGACATTGGACAGAATAGACCGATAAAGCTGAAGCCTGTTAGACGAGTCCGGGCTCTGACGTCAGGACATCATCGCTATTCCATTATTATACACAATCCCAAGAGAGATATTTTGATTGCAAACATAAAAGTTAATTAAATGACGTTCAGAAACCAAACACCTAAGTAAAGAGGCTTTGTAACTGGATGGAAACACGCGAACACACGGCCACATCGATCCCGCAGCGTTTTAATTGTCAAGATACATTTCATTTACAGCAACGTGGGAGCAGATGAGCCCGGACGGCGGAGCCTGAAAGGTTTGTCCACTCGGGAACAGGCTGCTGGAGAGATGGATGATGTGATGGGAAATCCCTGGTGCTCGTCTAGTTACCAAGATTTGCAAAGCACGGCGGGAAAAAGGTCATCGCCATGATCGCCTACGAGCTCGAAATGGAGATGTGATGATCATAATACAGCGCACCTGTCACAGCGGGCCACTTAAGAAGTAACCGTCCTGTGTGTATATCAGAAAACACCACTACTGGCCGTCATAGGATTGGTTCCCTGCATCATTCACAAGTTCTCTCTGAGCTAGTAGGTGTCTGCGATACACTACATAGACATGGAGGATTCTGGTCTGTCTGTCTCTATGGAGCAAATATACGGAAACCACATAGGGGAATGTTATACAGAAGAACTGAGCAGTGTAGCTGAGAATCCAGCTCTAGAGCGAGAGATAAAACACTTACTACAAAGCAGCAGCACCCTCTGTGTCTGTCTCTACCATTCACTCTGCTCTTTCTCCTCCCTCAATAGACTTCAATAGAAGCCATACCTAATCACTCAGTGTGCCGGCAGTTTGCCTCATTTTAAGGCAACACAGATTATAGCTGTACTTTGGAGTGAAAGTTAAGGATGCAGCAGGGGGTGGAGAAAGAGTGGGTCATAAGTGGGGAAAAAAGAAGATTTCGCTGATAAGACATTATCTATACTGCATGCAGTCCAAACGCTACACTGATGCCTCCACCCTGTGCCAGCCATTGCACTGGTTACATTCACTATAAAACATGATGCAAGTGTACTACTCTCTCACCAAGCTTTCCACAGTGCTACACTTCTCTCCTTGGTGTGAACGCCAAATACTCCTATCAATGAGTCAACCAAGGCCGAATGTATGACTGGAGATCGGCTACATACAAGCTGTTTCAGTTTGTTGGCTTGTTTAGACCATCTGACTCTGCGCACAAACTCAATCATACCTACAAGGTCATGTCATCAGCAGCACATCTCCTGTTAACACGGGATGATGAAAATGATCATTTTTATGCTAACTTTCATATTGCACCCAACAAACGAACTGCTTGTACATCAGGCAATTGCTCGCCTGTGTAGGTGGGCCGGGTGAGCCATCTTAGGCAGTACATCATGCTATTTTCAGGATTGCTGTTCACAATAATCAACCGTTATTACCTGACCTTAACCTCCAAAATCTGAACTTCCCTCTCCAATCTCCAAGACTTCTCTCGAGCTGCACCAGCTATCTGGATTGCACTACCCTGGACAATCATGCAACCCAAATATCTACAGTTTTAAGTGTATTTTAATAAGACACCTCGTTATTATGCAAAACAAGAACTTTTTACCTCTCTCCATAGATTGTAAGCTCACATGAACATTAGTGTAGTGTAAAGTGGATGGCTGAATGCAGGGAGTGGCAGTAAGTTGACACTGCCAAGAAGCATTGATCTCATTTATCAATGTATTTGTGCATCACCTTTTCTTTTAAAGAACCAGGCACATTTTTTTTTTTTTGCAAAATAAAGGACACCAAAAAGTGGAGTGTGGGCCCTAGCTGCATCCATGCATGGTAAAGTAGAAAATGGCAATTTTTTCTTTTCTTTACAAAAGTCCTTCCTTGTGCTGCACTAGTGCTCTAGAATGAGCTACATCTGACAATCCAATTCATTCTTAATAGTTTACAATTTTAACTGTGCCCTAAAAACATGTCAAATTTTGCTGCAAGGACCCCGAGGATTGCAAAGGGTTGAATGCAATGAGTAGGATCTGTTGATCGAAACGCGTCTGCGTATGATATTAAACATCTTTTGGACATAACATTGAGACCTTGCCCTTATTTATGAACTGAAGGCTTTTAATAGAAAGCCTGCACGCTGGATCATAGATTGTGTCATCCACATGGCTGGAACTGGAAATCTGAATCTTATCTTCACAGGTGGACTCTCACCTCCTGCACTGACCCACCCGTACTCTAATACATCGTGGATACATCCGCCATACAGGTCTATAAAGCTGATGGAACCAGACAGTATCTGGAGTCTGGTTGCAAACAGACGAGAACCAGAGTCCAGCTGACTGCGAAACGCACTACCACAACGGCTGAGAACGGGCAATTTGCTTCAAATAATCCCATAATCCATCAATTCGTGCAAGTGTGAGACCTCGACACCCAAGAACCCATCATGCTAATTTGCATTCATTGAGAAGAACAAAGACGGAGTCACCTCCAGCTCTTCCACCCTGGGTTTTCTTATCCAGAGTCTGAGTTCCTGGCAGCCGCCTCCTCGTTACGAAGCGCGTGCAGATCTCGTCTGGCGTGTAATTATATTGGGCTAGACGAGCGCTGCTGATTCAAGGCTTTAGGCAGAGACAACACGGTTTCTCCACCTCACATTACAGGTTACGGAGGGCAGCGGAGGATACTTAGAAGCGTCTTCCCAGCAAGGTGTGGTTTCATTTCTGAGAGGTTCGTCTCGGAGGACCTCAGTCCACACCAATGAGAAACATCTAAAACCCGGGAGTTTGGGGGCACGTTATGGTCCACGGCAGACGGCACATCCTCTGTCATCGTAGCCTTTGTTCTTTAGCCTAAGGATTAACTATACGCACAGAGCAAATGTCACTAATTATTTGCAGGATCCACTTGTTTCCAAGAAGAAACAGCAAATGTGACAAAGGCCATAGATTCACAGTGTGCACTGGGCACAGGACGAGCGTGCCATACACACCAGTCATCAGTATGAAGGTGCGGCATTATATGCCAAGTACATTGTGTTACGTAGGGGAAGAGCGCCTGACTGCCGTCCTCAATTATTTCCGGTAGGGTGAAGTATTTAGTGCGGTGGCGTTTAGATGTGATGACCTCTTTGGGAGAGTTTAGGGGTTGGTGGCTGTTCTCACAGACCGTAATGAGTTAGTACTTGGGTGGAACAGCCACCTCCTGAGTCACCGCAGTGCAACTTATCATTGAGCCTCAGTACAGCTTGAATACTAGACAGAAGAAGAACCAATGCCCTCGAAATGTGGAGCTGGAGAAAGATGTTGTCAATACCATGGATGGCAAGAAGAAGAAACACATCAATTCTGGAACAAATTACAGACATGTCACTGGAAGAGAAGATCACCGAGCTATGACTTGTCTACACATCATACAAAAGAAAGCAATCAGTGGAGAAGGACATCATGGTTGGAAGAATAGAAGGAACAAGGCGAAGAGGAAGACCGGCAACCTGATGACTTTACATAATCAAGAAAATGGGTCAAGAAGACCCTGGTGGACCATCTAGGCTTGCAGTTGACCCTGGTGGACCCATCTAGGCTTGCAGTTGACCCTGGTGGACCCATCTAGGCTTGCAGTTGACCCTGGTGGACCCATCTAGGCTTGCAGTTGACCCTGGTGGACCCATCTAGGCTTGCAGTTGACCCTGGTGGACCCATCTAGGCTTGCAGTTGACCCTGGTGGACCCATCTAGGCTTGCAGTTGACCCTGGTGGACCCATCTAGGCTTGCAGTTGACCCTGGTGGACCCATCTAGGCTTGCAGTTGACCCTGGTGGACCCATCTAGGCTTGCAGTTGACCCTGGTGGACCCATCTAGGCTTGCAGTTGACCCTGGTGGACCCATCTAGGCTTGCAGTTGACCCTGGTGGACCCATCTAGGCTTGCAGTTGACCCTGGTGGACCCATCTAGGCTTGCAGTTGACCCTGGTGGACCCATCTAGGCTTGCAGTTGACCCTGGTGGACCCATCTAGGCTTGCAGTTGACCCTGGTGGACCCATCTAGGCTTGCAGTTGACCCTGGTGGACCCATCTAGGCTTGCAGTTGACCCTGGTGGACCCATCTAGGCTTGCAGTTGACCCTGGTGGACCCATCTAGGCTTGCAGTTGACCCTGGTGGACCCATCTAGGCTTGCAGTTGACCCTGGTGGACCCATCTAGGCTTGCAGTTAACCCTGGTGGACCTATCTAGGCTTGCAGTTAACCCTGGTGGACCTATCTAGGCTTGCACAAGATCAATCTTCCTACAGAGCATTCATCCATCAAGTCGCCATAACTTGAGACAGAGCTGAAGGCCGTTGAAATAATAAAGTGCCCTAATTGTAAAGGTTTTGGCCAAGACTGAAAGCTAATGATCGTTGTTAATCCAACCACTGGGAGAATGGAGAGCTGCAAATGGAGTAGAAGTCGAGTGTGTGCACCTCTGCTCCGTTCATTGTCTATCGGGCTGCCAGATACAGCTGAGCACAGCACTCCACTATCTCCACACGTCCCATAGAGGATTAGAGGAGGAGCAGAGGTGCAGATGATCCAACCCTGGATACATGGAGTTACTCTTGTATTCAGCAGTTATCCCTCATCCTATGGAATGGGGATGGCATTCAATCTCAATAAAGCCCCTATAAGGTTTTATAAACTAGTGCATTGTCCGAATAGGCCATCAATGTTAGATTAGTGAAGGTCGTACTCTCGACATCCATGATTGAAGGAGTCGTGTAATCTCTGCAGCATCTTCAAAGTTTGCATCATACCATCGTCCATTTTGGCGGCCAGCGATTCAATACTCCTTGCCCCCAATACTAACCAGACTGCGTGCAGGTAGATGGTCTGTATTCAACCTGAATATCATCCTATCAAAGCGGGGCCTCATGATCCTTCTTTTTTGGCTGTCGAGCTGGCCACGTCAAACTCCCACTGACCTAATCTAGATGGACAGTCTACAAATATTTTATACCCAGACGAATTAGTGAGCGACGTCTCCAGTGCAGAGGATAGCGGCTTCCAATGTGCGGGCAATGGGTGCGAGAATATTAGGGATCTTCCCTATGGGGTGGTCTGCCGGCACAGAGGCACATAAGACATCTTGGAGTCATTAGATCATTACACGATTGTGTCAACAACAAGCATAGTGTGAATCATTGTCGTTACATTATTCATGAACAGCAAGTCGTACCTTCAGACATGAAGTATGGGATCCGGAATCTCCCCTCCAGCACTCGCTGTCTCAGGATCGGGAGCGTCGGGCCGTCGAAGGGTAGCGCACCGCACACCAGGACGTACAGCACCACGCCCATACTCTGCGGGAGAACAGTGACCGTCAGTCATTTCAGGGCTTTTCTGGTAGAGATTTTACAATTCTTACTGTTAAAATCTCATTATTTGATTACAAGAAGTCAACATTTATCCCCGTCCACCAAATCACACACATAGAAGTACCCATATATCCAGCTGAGGTCCCTCGTACTGCTGCCCCTCAAACACTTCTGGCGCTGCGTAGGGTGGGCTGCCGCACCACGTGGCTAGGGGCTCTCCGGTCTTGTAGAAGTTGCCAAAACCAAAGTCTATAAGAAAAAAAAAAAGAAATACAGGATTATTCCAACACATGCGCAGAGATGCAGATCTACATTACAGGACACGTGCAGACGAAGGACAACAATCTAAAAATGTCTGAACACCAAAAACATGAGGGTTGAGGAAAGGATGTTCCAGCACCTACAGTGCTGGCAGCACACTAGCGAAGAGGAATGGAGTGTATGGCAAGTTACAGAGCAATGAGATTAAGGACAGTTACTGGACACATTAGACTGGTAAGGGCATCGAAAACAGTATTAACTTGTGGGACATGGGTTTTGTACAGGTAGTCAGTGATTCGCCATCATGTTTTTGGATCAGATCACTGACAGCAAACAAATACCTAAAAAAATGGCACAGGGTCGAAGCTCAGAGGAAAGACGTTAGATTTTTTTATCATTCACTTGTCTACGATACGCCACAGGTCACCCGATGTAGACGGAGGGGGTCTCCTAATGAAACCACACCGGGTAATAACATTGGTCGCCCGCTACAACAGACGTAATGTCTGAACATCCGGCCTCGGGGTCTGAGCCAAAGAACACATGAAAGGAAGGTTTAATGATTGCTGGGTCCTGCGTAACGGAAAAACAAGTGTAGATTTCATGTGAGCTCCAGTATAGGCAGCGCAACGCTGCGCGCGGGAACCGGTGACGTCACCATGACGTAACAGACCGATAATATTGATTCTGAAGCCAAATCTGTCTCCGAGAATCTATATCAACTGTGTCACTACATCGACCGTCCGGAAACACTAAAAATAACCTCACGAGGGAAAAAAGTCAGGACCCAGCAGCTCTACCCTACAAAGCAAGAAAAATCACAGGACCACCTCGATCCCTGACTGATCAGATTCCTGGAACCTCAGCCGGGCCACGTGCCGGTGCGGAAGCCCTCCCGGATAGTGACATCACTCTGCAACACACAATCGCCATGCTTTTTCTTAAGCCTAAGCTGGGAGAAATGTCTTAAAAGTATTAAGCCAATTATACAAATTAGATGGCCACCATTAAGCCGACAGCTATCCCACCTGACTTCTCCATAAACGTGCATCATTAGAATAGCTGGGCATGCATCGCTATTGCAAAGGGGTACAAGAAATGACAGGTTTCTGGAGGAAAGGACCATGGTGTAGTGGTCACAGCAGTAGTCTGTGGCTGCCTTTACCAGTGCCGTCCTATCTGCAGGAGTGTCACCCGCATATGACGCTACACTGGGCCTACTAGTAGGAAAAGGCACCAGGGATGCAACCAGGTAGGAGGAGGTATGCCGAGGTGTGATCTGGTGGTTCATGGCCACTGTACCGGGGTCCTGCAAAGCTTTTTGATCATCTATATTGACTTATTTTTTATGGGAGGAAAAACGCCAGTCAGGGGACGCGGCACGCCAGTCAGGGGACGCGGCACGCCAGTCAGGGGACGCGGCACGCCAGTCAGGGGACGCGGCACGCCAGTCAGGGGACGCGGCACGCCAGTCAGGGGACGCGGCACGCCAGTCAGGGGACGCGGCACGCCAGTCAGGGGACGCGGCACGCCAGTCAGGGGACGCGGCACGCCAGTCAGGGGACGCGGCACGCCAGTCAGGGGACGCGGCACGCCAGTCAGGGGACGCGGCACGCCAGTCAGGGGACGCGGCACATTGACAGATGATCATTTGCTCCTTCTCACACGGCAAAGCCCCCCCATTCACAATACATACCGGACACTATGTCCCAAGGCCCCCAATAATAAAAACACCTGGCCGAGCGTCCCCGAGTTCTCCATGAAAGAGCCATTGCCAGAATACTTTTAGCAAGAACAGAAAGATAAAATGGATCAGCAGTCCAAAATCAGACTTGCCGAATCAGTCTCTCCCCTGACACAATGTGTTAGGCGATCCTTGTATACACTAGACCGATATCTTAGCGTGTCTGCCGATAGTCTAGTGTGTATGGGGGCTAACAGTCTTTCGTCCCTCTACTGTTCAGTTACTTGCAAATCTCTTCGTTGCTGAAGTTTGGCAGAACAGTCAGTCATTCTCGGCCGGGGTTAGCCTGGGACCTGTAACAACTAAAAAAACAGCTGGGTTCCTATGACTGAACGGTATCCACATCACTGGACGGCTCGCAGACATGTGAACACCATGTGTCCTGCCAGCACACAGCAGAGTGACGCCCCAATGAAACGTGCGGTCAGGATCCCTACACTTCTATGGAGCTGTCGCACGCAGACTGGAGGTTAATTAACAGCGGAGGCTTTGTGACGGACAGATGGACAGAAATGTGTCTGTGCAGCCGTCAGGATGGGAACATTGGCTCTGCCCTCCCCGCACAGTGAGCCGTCTCATTTCTAGGGGCAGAATACTGACCCAATCCGCCTCCCTCTATTACTCAGGTTACATAACAAGAATCTGTAATTACCGGGATTGGGAATACAAGCTGCACAGAGAACAGAGTGTTCCTCAACCTCTGCGGGAACGTCATCCCTCTGACCCACACTGTAAACACTGTACCTGAGGGGGCCGCACATCCTGGGCCGGTTGGGAGCCTCTTTATTATTAATATACATACAATGAGGGTCATTGTGACACCCTATTTAAACAAACAATCCAGATCGATGATACAGGTACATCGATGACTTAAAAAAAACGCTGCAAAATCCCAAATGGCACAAAATCGGGATTTTTATTTTAATGTTCGCTCTCAATATTAAAAATCCAGATCTCAAAACTGATTTCACGACACTAGAGGGAAAAAATATTAAATAGATCTTAGACCTGATGAGCCTGGTGTACTTTAATCTAAAAAAAGTCAAGATAATTGTACATTCCAAAAAGACGACGTTATGGACTCCCAAAATGCCCGTTTTAATATTATGCCGAAGATTTTTCTTAAGATATTATACAGCCAGTCTGATATGCATTCTTTAACCCCGTATTGCCTGCATTAAACAGCTCCAAAATACACACATAATGCATACTCGTGTCATGCCAGTTCAATGTATGTGTATGCCTAAGGGGTTAAGTAAGTACACCAGGTCTAAGATCTATTTAATAATGCAAGTATGGGGAAATCATTCTGAAATCATTTCAACAAGGCTTCCAAAAACATCCACGTGGATCACATTATTTATTACGAAGCCGAACTTCCGAAATATCATGTAGTCGAAAAATATAGATGTTGCTTTTCAGGCATAAATTATCTTAATGTCTTTAAGAGCAACGCGGCCCTAAGCTGCGGTATCACTGTGGGATTTAATGCTGATGCGTGCCGTGCTGGCCACGATGTCTTCACGGCTGGCACCGGTACGAGGTAGGTCGGCTGCTTACATTAGGCTGCTGACCTGCCAGCAGTCCCGAGATTAACCATAGGACATGTGGTTAGCAGCAGCCTCACATGTACGTGGCTGTAACGGCTCCAAGCCATTACATCAGGCGTGGGGTCAGCTCAGGTACAGGGAGAAGAGTATAGAAGCCGCTCGGTCCCGCGTCTATGAGCAATGCCGAAAACATCACATCGAAGACCCAAAATAAAACTGATCACAAACTTTTAGCCTAAATGTTGGTCCTGCATGCAGACTGAGATCACACGTCCAGTGATCGTCCGTCAGATCGGATCCAGCACAATCCGTTCTACAAACACAACTTTTTTCAATAATTGGTTTCTGCAGGATCTGTTTTTTTTTTAACATTGGAGTCTATGGAGAACGGATCCGGTAACTGATCACTATTTATCTTCCATTTGGAACTTATTCAGTAAGAAAAAAAATGGATCCTTTATGAATGACAGAAAATACGTGAAATAGCGATCAGTTACCAGATCCAATTTCGTGGTAGATCCGGCAGATGTTGCCGCACCTGCCGGATCTACCGCATAACATCCGACTTCCGGCACCGATCAGGCAAACCCCATTCATTCTCTATGGGGCTTGAGGTCAGGTGCGGCAAGTGCGGTATTGCCGAATCCGGCAGATCTGGTCACCCAGAAAAAATGCTGCTAGCAGTGATTGTGTGCGGTACCACAAGTGCCGGATTCGACAATACGTGCCGCACCCGACCCCATAGAGAATGAATGAGGCTTGCCGGATTGGTGCTGCAAGTCGGCCATTACGCACCTCCCGCGAAATTGCAATACCGCTGATTTGAAAGCAGCCTTAGCTTCCATACACTGAAGTTTCCGGGTTGCTTGAGTTTCCCATTGACTTCCATTATACTCGAGTTGAGTAAATCCGGGCGTCCGACCTGCTCGTGTCGAGTATCGAGCGCCCCAGTATTGTAGTACTCACTCATCACTACTAGGAACCATAGGCCTAACCTGAAGAAAGTAGCCAGGATGGAACCGAGAGGGTAAAGATGACATCATGACTTCCTCATGATGATGTCACTAGGGCAGCGATATGCCCAATCCGGTTCATGATCCGATGTCATATCATGGAAATCATACACTAAAGCTCTAGAGTGAAATAAATTGATAACAAATGTTCTAAAAGAAAGAAATGTGGTTAATGAATCATGGGGTCTGAAGCTGTCAGTCACTCCCGCACTGTTAACCTGATTTGCCTTCTGGGTCACATTTTATGCGGGATTCGTTCATTCCGTTCCGATTTTCTTGGCATTCGCGTGTTTTTAGAACATGTCGGCCAGATGTACGACAGAGTCCAAGAAAATGATGAAACTGCGTCACATTCAGCAGCCAAATGAGTCCTGGCAAGTTCTCTGGCTCGCACTTACGGGTCAATTTATTTTGCTGACATGTCTCCGAAATCGAGTGGTGATGACTCACGATCATACCGAAAGCCCTCACCTCAGGCAAGACATCTGGTCACATGGAGAATACCGCCATTCACATGTTAAAGAATACATTATAGCTGAAAACAGAGGGTCTCTTTTCTACTGATGCTGTTATTTCTCCATTCTTGACTGACGTGGGTATAAAAAGACTAACTTCGCTCTAAAGAAGCCAAGAACCAATGTGCAACATTAGGCAAATGGGTTATTTGGAAGGACTCCATACAAATCCAGCAGGAATTCTGCAACAGAGGAATGTAGCTGTACCCCCAGCACAAAGGAACTCTATGGCCTTGGTGCATCGTATGTACTTCAAGTCTTCAGATAGAGCTTGTTCAATAATGAGTGAAGCACTACCATGCATGGGTGCTCGGTCTTCAAAACAAGCAGGTCGGACAAGCTCGACTCAAGTATAATGGAAGTCAATGGGAAGAGTCTTCCGGAAAAATGCTTGCGCTCCCCATTGACTTTCGTTACACTCAGTACTTGAGTCGAGCCTGTCCAACCTGCTCAGATCAGAATACTAGGATCTACATCTGGGCCTCCTGACCCAACCGGATACATATGAGCCTATCCCAGCTATGTAGGAACTCTGTATAGTCCGGTGTTTTACGGATGCATGATACATGCCTAAAATTGTCTATATTCCCCATTGCCATCAGTAGTTTAAAGGAGGACTTTTTACTGAATTACCTTTTTTAAACCAGTTACCTGCTCAAATTGCTGCCGCTACACTGATTCTGGAACAGTTTTCCTTTTTGTTCTCTGTCCCTCGGTTCCAAAGTTATGTCCTCCGGAAATAATGATACAAATCATCCCTTCAAGAAACTGGGTGTGTGCCATAGAACATCTCTGTGGGTGTTTGCCTTTAATCCTCTTCAGCTGACCAATCAAAACAGGACTATGCCCACTGAAGTTCCTGTGGTGCATGACCAGTTCATGAAGGGAAGAGATTTGCATAATTACTTCCAGGGGGCATAACTTTAGAATGGAGGGGCACAGAAGAAAAAGAAAAACTGTTCCAAAATCAGGAGATCAGTGGCAGTCGGAGGGGGTAACCAGTCTAATTGAAAAAAAATCCAGCGATGGATCCTTTAAAGAAGTAAAAGCTGAACTGATTGTTTGCCATCAGCACAGAAATATTTTTAGATTTGGAGATGCGAGTTCGGTAAATCTAGGGTTAACACAGCATATACAAGCCTAATTAGCATCTGTATATATGATCTATGGAAAGTCCCTGGTTTGGAAAGCAGAGTAGGACATGTAGGATTAATTATTAGGCGCCTAATTACCAGCAGTCTGCGCTGCGCTCCCCTTTGTGATTATGGTAATGTCGAGGTAGCGGATGATTGGGCGGGAAGACGATGCTGATAGCGGGAAGGTAGAAGAGAGAGAGCGAGATTGGGACGGCTAATTGTCAGATCTGACCCATTTCATGCCCTGAATGTTAATGAGCTGTTCTTGACGTCAATGCTGACCGAGCTGTCCGTCAGCGAGACAGAGCCAGCTATCGGGGGAGCTGCCGGAGGAAAGCAGTCACTTTCACCTTGATTCACTCACACACAGCTGTATGCATGAGCAGCTGCACAGAGCAGGACGGACTGAGTCTACGTGTGGCTCACATACCCTCATTCAGCAATTAATGAGACCGTGTGTGGAGTCAGCCGAGCAGAAGAACAAATTAATTCAACAGATTTCCAAAGACATCATGTGATTTTTACTTTCCTGCAAGAGTATTTCACAAGACTCCTGGTTACGACTGTAAAAGGGGTTCATAACCGCTGATAAAGCAGCAAAAAAGCCCCATAAGGTGCCCTTACATGTAACATATTATTTAAGGTTGAAGGAAGACCTTAAGTCCATCTAGTTCAACCCATAGCCCAACATGGTCTCAGTATGAATACCGATTTCCAAAGACATTTTTGTTATTTTAACTTTCCTGTAAGAGTATTTCACAAGCCTCCTGGTTAGGATTGTAAAAGGGGTTCATGACCGCTGACAAAGCAGCAAATGCCCCACAAGGTGCTCTTACACGTACAGACACCTGACAGATTTCTGTACAATCAGATCAAAACTGGTGCGTGTAAACAGTAAATCTGACCCGATTCAAACCCGCCAATTGTTGATCTGATGGGATTACACAGATTTCTGCATTATCATTTTAGGACGATTACGACGAATAATTAAGATGAGACCGATTTCATCACCCTTTAGATTGTGGGATGTATCGTATCGGACCGTTCATTAAAGGGGCGACCCCTTTGCAATAGCAAAAACTGAAGGATGCAGCCGATCATGGTCAGCAGTCAAGATTTTATAGATTATCAGAGTCGGATAAATACAATTTCATGGTATACCCCCCAGGTACGAGCACACAAGGCGCTCTGTGCTCCTAGCTTTGTGTCAGAGATATATTTTTCCCTCCTAAACACTTTGCACTGCATTCTCGTCATGTAGTTGTCGTACCATTTTGTGTTATCTCTGCCGTTAGCGGCTGGATGGAGCCGGCTTGTCTTTCAATCGAGATTGACATTGTGTGGTTGCTCCTGTCACATGGAGAACATGTTGCCAGGATGCAATGTAAAATGCAGAGTCACTTTGCTACGTAGGTTCTCAGACAAGAGAACACGACGGTGCAGAGATCCTTGTACAACTGGGACCAGGACATACAGACACTACAGCAGCCGCATGTTCATTCACTCAGTGCTCAGGTGAAAAGGTCTAGCACAGAGTATACTAATATGGAATAAACAGTTATTTTCAGTCTGGAGTCTTCATTTTGCAGCTTGACACAAGTTTCTAATCTTCCACTTTTGGAAGTGTCTCGCCCAGTAATATAGGCTGGATGTGAGTTCTGTGTGTCTCCCAGTAATATAGGCTGGATGTGAGGTCTGTGTGTCTCTCCAGTGATATAGGCTGGATGTGAGGTCTGTGTGTCTCTCCCAGTAATATAAGCTGGATGTGAGGTCTGTGCGTCTCTCCAGTGATATAGGCTGGATGTGAGGTCTGTGTGTCTCTCCAGTGATATAGGCTAGATGTGAGGTCTGTGTGTCTCTCCAGTAATATAGACTGGATGTGAGCTCTGTGTGTCTATCTCCAGTAATATAGGCTGGATGTGAGGTCTGTGTGTCTCTCCAGTAATATAGGCTGGATGTGAGGTCTGTGTGTCTCTCCAGTAATATAGGCTGGATGTGAGGTCTGTGTGTCTCTCCAGTGATATAGGCTGGATGTGAGGTCTGTGTGTCTCTCCAGTAATATAGGCTGGATGTGAGGTCTGTGTGTCTCTCCCAGTAATATAGGCTGGATGTGAGCACGGTGAGTCATACGAGACTCATGCGAGTGTCGCAGTCAGGAGCTCTGATGGATTTTTACTTTTTGTAAAGCATTCAGAGATAAAGGACTTAAAATCAACAGCGATTTGGTAGACAATGGTCGGTGAATATCTGAGGTGGTGGCATGGTCTTCAAGTTGGTCAGTTATGCATCAGGTCAGAAAGGTGCCGGCCATAAAATCTCTGGTTCTGGCAGCTCCTCTGTGTCTGATCCGGAGTCTGGGGCTGGCTTAGCTACTAAAAACGAGGCTTACTAACTCTGCAAAGCCAGAAAGGGTTAACTCAAGGCTTGCAGGTGACTTTGATCATATTTTTTCATTTTTGGAGAATATACTGCAGAGCTCAGTGATTCACGGGTAACGGCTTTACGCTACGTTTGCTATTCTATATACAGAATAAATGAGTTGTCGCCTCCTACACAGATGGTGGCTATATCCACGTAAAGCTCATGTGTAATTACAGAGCAGCAACATTTCATCCCGACCAGGTTCCTACATACTAGAGACAGAGAATTGTCCAAAAGCCAAAACCTTGCCGGACACCTGTAGGGCGACTTTCCATCATTGTTTCTTGATGAGATGAATGGACCCCGCACACCAGTTACTCACATTGGGGCCATCGATCCATTCATTGACTATGGGACGGATGAAGATTGCCGAGCGCCGTACGTGGTGGTCTCACAGCAATAAGTGGGACAGTGGAGCGCATGCCCGACCATCACTAATTTAATCTAAGGCATTGATGGGTTTCCCAATTACCCATCCTGTGATTTATTTTCCAAGGTGAAACAACCTCATCAGCCATAACAGGGCTTGAGAACATACAAAAGACTCTACTGTCCGTCCCTCTGCGCATGCGCGGCCATTCCTTTTTTTCTAAACTAAGGCATTGGTGGATGTCCCAAGGGTATTACCCATCTTGCGAATCATTTTCCAAAATGGAACAACCCCATCAGCCATAATAGGGCTTCATAACAGGCACAAAACTCTACTAATCTGACCCTATATGCATATTCGGCCATCACTATTCTAATCTTTTAAAGGTATTGGTGGGTATCCTATAGGTATTGCCTATCCTGTAGATACATTTCCAAGGTGCAACAACCCCATCAGCCCTAATGTGCCTTCATAATAAGCACAAGACTACTGTCCAACCCTTTGCGCATGCGCAGCTATCACTTTATTCAAATCTTCTAAGATACTGGTGGGTAGTAACCATAATGTGAATCATTTTCCATGTCCCAATCAGCCATAATTGGGCTTATTACAGGAACATGACTCCTGTCCGATCCAATGCGCTTACGTGGCCATCACTCTACTCACACCTTTGAAAAGGTATAGGTTAGTGTCCCATGGGTATTTACTCATCCTGTGAATCATTTTCCAAAGTGTAACATTCCCATCAATGATCATGGTTCTTCGTTTTAGGCAGAAGACTTTATTGTCCATCCCTACGCGCATGTGTGGCCATCTATGCGCTGCAGCAGGACCTTATAGTGCACGGTTCCAAAGATTATTGGCTATTCCCGGGTATGATAGGACTTTACAACAGGCACATGAAACTGTTCTCCACAAACCAATGCCCAGATTACATAAAAGGCTTTGAATTTGCAAAATTGTTGCATGCACCATTGCACGCCACATGCACAAAGCTATTCCTTGAGAAACGCGGCTCTGTTCACCTGGCGCCTGCCCTCCGTGCACTGTGCCCATAAGCCCTGCACAACCCGTACTTGAGAGTTTGGAAATTGCAAGATTGACTAAAGGCTTGGTAAGATCTTAAACAATAAGAAAGCCAGAGTACACAGGCTGCGGTAACACACAAATCCATCCGTACAAAGCCGACATAAAGAGCCCTCATGAGAAATCCTTCGCTGGTCACGACCTGCAGCAATGATAAAGGCCTGAGTACATGGACCATTATTCTGAGCTTAATCACAGGGTAAACCATTCCCATAACTCATCCCTCATCACCGGCATCATCTATTCTGGATGTCTGACATGGTGGGGGGTTAATGAGGTAAAGGACAATCTCAGGCGAGCTCCACCTGATATTGGGCTGGAAGTCGGCGTCTGAGATTACAAAAAATAGGACTATCACTACATGATTGTATGAGAAAGCTCATCGTGTAAAACACAAACCCCCCCAGACCTCACCACGCCAGGCCCCTATTCCTCACTAAACCCTCCCGCCAGGCCCCCGTCACCCCTCCGCCAGGCCCCGTCACCAGGCCCTCACCCCTCCGCCAGGCCCCCGTCACCCCTCCGCCAGGCCCCCGTCACCCCTCCGCCAGGCCCCCGTCACCCCTCCGCCAGGCCCCCGTCACCCCTCCGCCAGGCCCCCCTCACCCCTCCGCCAGGCCCCGTCACCCTCCGCCAGGCCCCGTCACCCTCCGCCAGGCCCCCGTCACCCCTCTCTCCTGCGGCTGTTTCAGTGATTTTCATTCTACCAGCGAGGGAGCATGAGAAAACAGATGATTGCCTGCAGTGGTTACTTTCCGATTGATCCAAAGGAAACAAGAAACTATTGCAGGCTCAGACATAAATGACCAATACAGCCTGTACACCTTCCACCACTACAGGAAGTCAAGAGAGAACAGCCGCAGTACGGAGGAGCACTGCAACCTAATGCTCCACACCATAAGAGGAAGCCAGGGGGAACCTGCCATAGTACAGAGGAGCGCTGCAACCCGACGCCCCCCCCCCCCCCAATAAAAGGAAGCCAGGGGGAACCTGCCATAGTACAGAGGAGCGCTGCAACCTGACACCCCCACTGTAAGAGGAAGCTAGGGGGAACCTGCCATAGTACAGAGAAGCGCTGCAACCTGACACCCCCACTGTAAGAGGAAGCTAGGGGGAACCTGCCATAGTATGGAGGAGCGCTGCAACCTGACACCCCCACTGTAAGAGGAAGCTAGGGGGAACCTGCCATAGTACGGAGGAGCGCTGCAACCTGACACCCCCACTGTAAGAGGAAGCTAGGGGGAACCTGCCATTGTACGGAGGAGCGCTGCAACCTGACACCCCCACTGTAAGAGGAAGCTAGGGGGAACCTGCCATAGTACGGAGGAGCGCTGCAACCTGACACCCCCATTGTAAGAGGAAGCTAGGGGGAACCTGCCATAGTACGGAGGCGCGCTGCAACCTGACACCCCCACTGTAAGAGGAAGCTAGGGGGAACCTGCCATAGTACGGAGGAGCGCTGCAACCTGACGCCCCCCACCATAAGAGAAAGCCAGGAGAGACCAGCCGCAGTACAGAGGAACACTACAACATGAGATCTCCCACAGAAAGAGAAAACTAGGGACACCAGCTGCAGTATGGAGGAGTGATGCAACCTGACACCCCCATCATAAGAGAAAGCTAGGGGAACCCACCACCATATGGAGGAATGTTGCAACCGGATAACCCCACCATAAGAGGAACCTAGGGGACACCTGCTGCACTACAGGGGAGCGCTGCAACCTGATGTGCCCCTCCCACTTTAAATGGAACCCAGGCGACACCCAACACATTGAGAAAAGCTGCAACCTGATGCCTCCCGTTGTAAGAGAAAACCAATGACTTCGGCAGCCGTACAGAGCAGCTCGTCTTCTCACCGCTGCAGGGAAAGTCTAAACAAATTCCCGTTGCAGAGATCCTGGTCTGGATCTTGGGTGAAGGATGTTGTTGGGTTTGGTTCTGATTCTGGAGCAGGAGTGCAGCCATCGGTGTCCAGTCTGACGAGTGTTAGCCCCAATCACAGACCTCAGATATCCAACGTCATCACTATCCCACCAGGGACCTTCTGCGCTGGAGTAATGGGGGACAGAGCGGGATTTTCAGTCTATTGCCATCCTGAATTCTATCATTTTCCAGCAGCGACGCCATAGACCCTGATAATTAGAGGTGAAGCTCCTATGTGTAACAGCCGGATATATCTATATATATATATATCTATTATATAATCGCGAATCGGCTTTTTGTCCCGGCGTGGTCATGTGGATACGCGCGAAGCATTGGCCGCGCAGCGGCCATTGCGAGTAGTTCTAAGGCGACTCGCTATGCCCGCGCAGCGGGCATGGCGAGGCGACTTAGCAGCGCGAAGCATTGGCCGCCATTCTAGAATCCCGATGCATGTGCATCGGGCTCCCAGCTAGTGTGTATATATATGTATATATATATATATATATATATATATATATATATATATATATATATATATATATATATATATATATATATATATATATATATATATATATATATATATATATATATGGAATCTGCCGTCTCAGCAGAGCACAGATGTGTGGAGTCGTTTTCTTAATTTGCACCCTCATGGGTGGAGCAGCGGTGAACGCTAACCCAATAATATCACAATTACATGTCAGAACGACTCAATGACCCCGAACCATTATCACAATGTCCCATATCATTACATATAGATGTGGAATGTAGAGCACGGACACCACGATCTGCAGGAAGACTCCCAGAACTGCAGGAGGGGCCGACACCAGGAACATACAATATACATGCAATGCACACGCACATGGCACTGCAGTGCTATGGAGAGGTTAATGTATAGGGACGACGCTCCTACATCCCATCCGCATTATTTCCATCACTCGATGATTGATAGGAAGCCAAGAAATACATGTCCCACCAGGATCACAACTGTACGAAAAAGCTTTACAAAAACATACACTGAGCACATGTAAAGAAGGTCATCAGGCCAGAGAGTATACTCATACCTGTAAATAGTGTAATACTCTGTGTATCAGTCATTGTACAGGAGGAGGTGAGCTGTGATATCACCTATTGTGAATGGTGGATCCTGTGTTATCTACTGTATATAGAGGTGTTATCAGTCATTGTACAGGAGGAGGGGAGCTGTGATATTACCTATTGTGAATGGTGGATCCTGTGTCATCTACTGTATATAGAGGTGTTATCAGTCATTGTACAGGAGGAGGAGGTGAGCTGTGATATCACCTATTGTGAATGGTGGATCCTGTGTTATCTACTGTATATAGAGGAGTTATCAGTCATTGTACAGGAGGAGGTGAGCTGTGATATCACCTATTGTGAATGGTGGATCCTGTGTTATCTACTGTATATAGAGGTGTTATCAGTCATTGTACAGGAGGAGGAGGTGAGCTGTGATATCATCTATTGTGAATGGTGGATCCTGTGTTATCTACTGTATATAGAGGTGTTATCAGTCATTGTACAGGAGGAGGTGAGCTGTGATATCACCTATTGTGAATGGTGGATCCTGTGTTATCTACTGTATATAGAGGTGTTATCAGTCATTGTACAGGAGGAGGAGGTGAGCTGTGATATCACCTATTGTGAATGGTGGATCCTGTGTTATCTACTGTATATAGAGGTGTTATCAGTCATTGTACAGGAGGAGGTGAGCTGTGATATCACCTATTGTGAAAGGTGGATCCTGTGTTACCTATACAAAAGATTATTTTCATCATTATGTCGTCTGTGGTGATAATGAGACTTCTGAGAAGTGATACCTACAGAATAGGAGTATCGGCTCAAAATTAGGCTTTGTGGTCTCTGTGAAAATTGCTTCATTTTTTTTTTCTTTTTATGTAAGAATTGATTCAAGATAATTTTCTGTATCACTTAGCAAAGTGGTTCTCATCTTTACTCTGTAGGAGGTTGAATTACGATGTAAATTCTGCCCGGTGTCTCAGGTGTTGTGCTTCTATATCAGTATCTGTAACTCAGCTCGGCCCGTTAAGTCAGAGCCAGATCACATCACGGTCCTCTCTGGTCAGTATATACCCGTATACCCCTATGTGCCTCCGCACAGCTCACCTGCTATCTTGATGTTCATGTGGTTATCCAGCAGGAGATTTTCAGCTTTCAAGTCTCGGTGCACGATGTGGCGGCTGTGACAGTACTCCACCGCCGAGAGGATCTGCCAAAACTTCCTCCGCGCTTCTGACTCACTGAGACGGCCGTGGTTCGCCAAGTAATCTGCAAAGGAGAGAGTGGAAACACTTTAAATTGACGTGAAGCCAATATGACTCAGGTCTGACGGTAGAAAAACATTCGTTGACGGCTCCGGTGGATGTTGGATACGTCCACGCGGGTCGGAATGACAAAAAGCATGGTGCAAAACTCCCATCACGTCCGGCAGATTCTGGTGCAAACAGATCTGAATCCGACCCCCCGCGGGAGCAGGATATGTTGCTTTATCTGTCATTTTAGACATTTTCCAGATTTAATTGAGGAGGCAGGAGAAGGGTCGCTGTTCGCAGCTTTGACAAACGTGTGCCTGCTATTGAAGACAGTGAATATTCACTGCTCCCCACGCCCATAAGCTCAGGGAGTGGAGAACAGTGAATATGAATATTCATTCTGGATTAACTGACAGCTGATTCTGGCTGCCCAACTCCTATTCCAACGTCACTTTATGGCATCACAAGAGGACACCATGCACTGGGGGAGCGAAAGGAAGGCAAGTAGAAGAGTTTATTTTTTATATACACACACATTAGAAAGTAAAAAGTGTAAGATGATATCTGTAATAACAAGTGATTTTTTTCCCCCATTTTCCAGGAATAGAACGACCTCTTCATTCCAGGAAAATCTGCCTGATTCACATTCTTATCACAGCAGACGTTCTGCAAGAAAACTTATTAGAGGAAAATGTCAGAATATGGGTCACTTGTGTAAAGAGTTACGCTCGGGTCAGAGGCCATCTATTCAATCAACTGGAAACCTACATGTGAAACCAATTCTTCTGACTTTCTTGTGGGGCGGTGGGGGGGGGGTAGATTAATGTTCCTGGGTCTGATTTCTGCTGCGGATTTATGCTAGAAATTGCCCTCTCCATTTCACCAAGTTTACGCATCCTGTTGCCCCCCAAGTTGGAGTGGGCAGCCATCAAGACCATCGCCGACTGCCATGACGTGATCATGACTGTGCACCCAAAAGGACGGACGAAGGTGGCTAAATGCAGAGCTCGGCCGTGTCCATCAGTCCTATAGAGATGGGCATATGGGACCTCATGGGAGCAATGGATATAGGGGAGTTTTACATTTGACTGCGCAGATTTATAGGTTTTTCATGACGTCAGCGAGTTTTCAAGATTGGTCGAATGTTGCACATATATGCACGAATGGCAACCTGAGTTGCAATGAACAGTTTTTATGCGATTACCCTGATCTAAAAGGGTTCTTTAGACCAATTCAATAAAAAGAAAAAAAAAAAAAAGTTATCCCCCATTCACAAGACCCCCAAGCACACCTGGGATTGGGACTCTGCACCCCCAGACTGTAGAGCACCAGTGAAGTGGAGATGCCCATGCTCAACCTTAGCTCCAATAATTGTCAATGAGCCGTGCTGGGCGAAGTGGTCGATTCCTGACGGTCCCGTAGACAATGAATGGAGCACAGGCTGAGGCCACTGCATTCAAGACAGAGCTGCCTTTTCAGAGTTCTAGAGCGCCGATCTCGAGATCAGGGTGGACACAACGGATGGACCGAAGTGATCAGAAAGTTAATCACCCATCACTTGTGTTTTGGGGTTAAATTCTTTAAAAGGGAATCTTTCAGCAGGTTTTTGCTATGTACGCTGAGGACATGATATAAGTTTAAAAACAAAAAAAGGTACTGTGATGGTTGGTGCTATTGTTTACTTAAACTAATGGCTTTATTATCCCATGATTAACATTGCAGGACTAGAAAGTCAAGTGCAGGGCAGTCCAACATGCCCCCTTCTGCAACTTAACACTATTAAGAGCCTGTTGTGGGCGGGGGGCAGTTCTCTATCCATACACATTGGACATACAGAGCCTGGTGTGGGCGGGGGGCAGTTCTCTATCCATACATATTGTACATACACAGCCTGGTGTGGGTGGGGGCAGCTCTCTATCCATAAACATTGTACATACAGAGCCTGGTGTGGATGGGGGCAGCTCTCTATTCATACATATTGTACATACACAGCCTGGTGTGGGTGGGGGCAGCTCTCTATCCATAAACATTGTACATACAGAGCCTGGTGTGGACGGGGCAGCTCTCTATCCATAAACATTGTACATACAGAGCCTGGTGTGGGGGTAGCTCTCTTCATACATATTGTACATACAGAGCCTGGTGTGGGTGGGGGACAGCTATCCCAGCTCTGCTGTGTTGCTGAAACTAAATGCTTTGATTATATCAGCACAGCTGCAGCCAGTCATCTATGTGATACATCGTTGGATTCAGGGTTTCTTTACCTACATAATGTTGCTGTTAGCTGAGGTAGCAAAAACCAACTGACAGAATTCCTTTACATTCTGGAAGAGGCAGCTGTTAAAGACAGCAACAGCAGATTTCAGACTTGGATATCAATGGGAAAGTATTAAAACTAACAAGGACCAATACAGAATGCGACACCAATGAAACAGTTTTCCTTTACATGGATTGCCTACTTTATAGGCCCCTCTTCTAATAAGGTCTCTGATGTTTCAGATGAAAATTTGTGGCAAAAAAAATAAAAATTTATATTCTGTTGTCATATGCAAATTACCTAGGACTAGTCCAGTGGGTGGGGCATGTCCCCCGCCCTCTTCATATAGTCCAGGTTTAATTGCTGGCTTGCTGCAAATCTCACGTCTTCCTTGGATCATGCAATTTATTGCGCATGCTATAACGGATCTGTTTTTAGTCACTTGCATAGATGCCTCCCCCCTCCATATACCAAGTATGACCTAACCTCAAGTACAAGAGATGAAGCATCCGGCTATACCCAGTGCTGTGTGGGATGAAACCTCACCGACCTTCAGTCAAAAGTACTAAGAACACAAGAGGAGACCACATTAGCGGAATCTCATAACCAACGTCGGGAGATCACGGTGTATTAACCCTTGCAGGTTAATTGTTAATGATTAGAAGGAGAATTATTGGCCACAGACAAATACACGTCACGTCGTACAGATCCATCAACCGGCAGAAGATACATAATTACCGGCTGAATTATTGGTAGCTCCTTCTAGTTACAATGGTAATTACAGACAGTTAATTAAACTATAATCCCAGAAATAATATCGAGATAATGCAGCCGGCGCCGTCACTTCCACACCAATTATCACCTACGAGGGCACGGCGGCCCGACAGCCCCCCGTACCGAGAGCCGGAAAACACGGCACGGCCGGGCTGATACTCATCAACTATTCATTCATAGAGCGGACATGCGTCAGGGGCTCACAACATTTAATTTAGTTTGAGAAAATGAGAACTTTCCTTCTGATGGATTTCCTTTTAAAATGGATCTTCTGTGTAAGGCGGAAATAAAGAAAAAGGAAGGAAGAAATAAAGAAAAAGGAAGGAAGAAATAAAGAAAAAGGAAGGAAGAAATAAAGAAAAAGGAAGGAAGAAAAAAGAAAAAGGAAGGAAGAAATAAAGAAAAAGGAAGGAAGAAATATAGAAAAAGGAAGGAAGAAATATAGAAAAAGGAAGGAAGAAATATAGAAAAAGGAAGGAAGAAATATAGAAAAAGGAAGGAAGAAATAAAGAAAAAGGAAGGAGAGGAAGGAAGAAGAAAAAGGAAGGAAGGAAGGAAGGAAGGAAGAAAAGGAAGGAAGAAAGAAAAAGGAAGGAAGGAAGAAAGGAAGAAAGAAAAAGGAGGAAGGAAGAAGAAAGAAAAAGGAGGGAAGGAAGGAAGGAAGAAAGAAAAAGGAAGGAAGAAAGAAAGAAGTGGAAGGGTCTCCGATTTTCATTTTAGATCGAAACTATTTTTTCTTCAGATTATTTTAAGCAAAATTTTAAAACCACACAATTGAATGTGATAAGTTTGTTGGACGTTTTTGCAGAACTTTTTTTTAATTTTTAAATGTTTGCATAAAATTTGAATATGCAAATTGCCTAATTAAAGAAGACTTGAACTTGTGTGCCACCTATTGGAAGTAGCAATATTGAAAAGGGGATGGGATCAGAGAGAAGGGGAAGGGCAGGACAGTGGAGTCAGGGTAAGCCAAACATCCAACTCAGACTCCTCAATTTCCCCGAATCAGACTCCACGACTCCATAACCATGGCTGTAAAGTCAGTAAACCACACATCCGACTCAGACTCTTCCCAAAATGAACACCAACTCTGACTGACTTCACAGCCTTGGGGAAGGGTCAAATCTAGGAGAGAAGACGCGCGTGTGTGAGTGCAAGCGCTCTCCTTGCTCGTCCCACAAGGTCCAGCAGGTGACATCTGACTTTGGAAGCCACTAGTGTCTTATTTATAGGACGATTGGAACAAAAATGTTACGACCTTGTAGATGAGACCTGGGGTAGGATCCACTGTGGAGATATGGATTCTCCAAGCCAAATACACTAGACTGGAGCAAGAAGTCTATAGACGCTTCCAATCATTCACCAGCAATGCCCGCAAGGAGGGAAGGATACCAGTCACTGACCACAGAATAGTCATTGATGGTGGTAACTGCTGATGATACACTAAAGTAGTTTGGCAGAAAGCAAAAAAAAAAAAAATCATCACCAGCAGAGAAGTCTTCTATGCTGCAGGTCAGAGGACAAGATGGGTGAGTATTCAGAGGCAGAAATAGAACAACAGGTGTCGGGAGAAGTATGCAAAGGGCAAGACCGGAGCAGATGAGGCTTGTGGTCAAGTCAGGTCAAGAGAGGAGTTAGAACACACAAGAACTGGAGCCAACACCAGTCTGAAAGCCCATCATCAGTCAACGTGGCGCAGAACTTCCACCATCAGTCAACGTGGCGCAGAACATCCACCATCAGTAAACGTGGCGCAGAACATCACCACCAGTAAACGTGGCGCAGAACATCCACCATCAGTCAACGTGGCGCAGAACATCCACCACCAGTAAACGTGGCGCAGAACATCCACCATCAGTCAACGTGGCGTGAACATCCACCATCAGTCAACGTGGCGCGGAACATCCACCATCAGTCAACGTGGCGCGGAACATCCACCATCAGTCAATGTGGCGCGGAACATACACCATCAGTCAACGTGAGGCAGAAGTCAGGCCAACAGAGCATGGCAATCTTTTGGCTACAGCTTGGCAACCCAACTGCGATGGCAAAAGACATAAGCCATTGCTTCAACACTGATGGTTATCCCTAAGACTGGTTGACCATCCATTCATTCTAAATTCTCATCAAAGTTATCACAACTTTCTCCTCTTCCCCTAGAGCTGGAGGTCAGCGTCATCCATACGGTATACGAGAACTCTTCAGGCAGACAGTGTTCCGAGTACCGCTATGTCCCCGTATGGGCGCCATCTATCTCCAAGATCATTCATAAATGGATGCAATGGCAGATTCACAGATATTAATCTTCTCTATACATTGCGTACACTGAATTCTGTTTCTATGAATCTATTGTCACTGACAATATTCATCCTGGAAAACAGTTATTTAAGAGGAGCTAGAAGAACAGTTCAGACGCCCGAGGAGCCACATGCTGTACTGCGCCCATCCCTGGAGGCACGGTGCAATCACATGGACTCTGCAAGGCTGCAGTACTGATGGGTATGTGATCGTCGGTTCTGTTGGACTTAATGCCAACCAGGAATAGATAAAAAGGATTTAATGAGGACATGTACCCTCTGCAGCACAAGATCAGCAGACATGGGATATCCACCATTTGCACAGCACAGGCTTGGTGTAAATGGATGTACTGTGTGCCAAGGTTACAATGAGGCTTTGGAAATCTATCAACACAGGTAGAAAAAAAAAAAAATCAACGGAGACAATCCAGTGCAAAATCTGTTCCATCTAATCCGGCAAAGCCGGAAAAAAATGTTCTGAGGACATCTGTCTGACCACAGGAAAATCTCTGTGCTAGTGATGAGCGAGCACTTCAATGCTCTAGTGCTCAGTGGTCGATACGAGCAGTTGGGGACACTCGGGTGGATGTGACTTGTGTACTGAGTATAATGGAAGTCAATGGGAAATTCGAGCATTTTTCCAAAAGAATCTCACGGAAAAAATGCTGGAGTTCCCCATTGACTTCCATTATACTCGGTACAGGAGTGTCCCACCTGCTTGATTCGAGTACCCGAGCACTGAAGTGCTTGCTCATCACTACAGTGCACGTGTGGCTGAGAACGAATACAGAATCATTAGTCTAATTAGAGAGAATCTCCACTGAAATTTAAAATAAAAACTATCCAGAAATCTCATCTGCACTTTGTTGCTTTGTTAAAATGTCTGTGCAGAAATTGTGCAGAAAACCTAGCAAATTCATAGGAATCTGTGGAAAACCTGCATGCAAGAGTGTCATGACGGCCGGCGTCGTCGTCGGAGCGGCCGGCGTCGTCGTCGAGCGCCGGAGTCGTCGTCGGAGCGGCCGGAGTCGTCGTCGGAGCGGCCGGAGTCGTCGTCGGAGCGGCCGGAGTCGTCGTCGGAGGGCCGGCGTCGTCGTCGGAGTGGGCCGCGTCGTCGTCGGAGTGGCCCTCGTGGAGTGGCGCGCAGAGTGGTCAGATGTGTAGGGTCGTCTGTGTCAGAGTCGTCTGTGTCTGAGTCATCGGACTCACGGAGTAGTCGGTGTCATGGAGTCGGTGTCCATTTTGGTAAGGTCATATTCAGGGAAATTGAGGAGTTGGAGTTCGATGTGTCGCTTGCTGACTCCACAGCCCTGTTCACAATGTGTCACATTTTAATGCAGTATTTGCCGCAAATAATCTGATCCGTGTGTGCATTTGGGTGCGTTGGGTCTAGCTTTGACAAATGATATTTTCAGCTTCATATTCCTGATCTAGACACAATAAAGGCGTCATCTGCACTGAGAAACATTTGCAAGCAAAGAAGGAAAAAAATGGATTAAAAAAAAACAGTAATCAGAGCGGTGTTATAGCGTACCTAAGAGGAGCGGGGGATTTCAGGCTAAATGTGACTTTCAGCACAGCTCCTAATTACAATCATTTCCTAACACAGAGTCCTATTGGAGGCGGCTGACCTTCAAACCTCCTCTGAGCTGCTCCTAATGAGCTGGTTGAGTGATACAGGCAACCACGTCAGCGCCGGAATAATCTCTGCTAAATGTCCCAGTATGTTTTGGAGTCATTACTCAGACCCAGGGGTATATGCACCTGCATTCCTCCAGCTAACAGGCGGCACATACACAAAGCAGATTTCACCGAGCCATTAACCCTGCTGCTCCTGGATGAAAGTCAATATCACCAGCAGAATAAATTCCCGGGGGATTGACTAGACAGAGTCTTTATTCATATAGATGAGTATCGGAGCTGTGCAGTAATCATCAATAACTGTAGAAAGAGTAATATTTGCATTCGCAACTTCTCTCGTGTCAACAACATTTATCAATATGGAATAATGTTTAGCATTGAAGGGAGATGATAGGATGTAGAGTGTGTGCGCTAATGAAAACCATAGGGCTGGATCATTTATAGGTTTGGTTCTGGGGCAAGCACGTCTGCAAATCGCAGATGTTCCAGGCTCCTTTTACATGGCAGCTATTGAACGGTCCAGCAGGTACAACCGGCATGTACTAACATTCTGTTGTCAGAGCCAAATACAAAATAAATATAAATATTTTATAAATCCAACACCTAAGGCCGTGTACAACTTACCAATACAATAATACAGTCCCAGCTCTGACAGTTGGGTGAGGCCAAATCCCCGCCGAGTTGCACAAATATTTTCGTCTGTGGACTGCAGTCAGCAACACACGTCACCGTTTAGCCTATCTATATATGTTAAGCATTGCTTATATACCGCCATTAAATTCCGCATCACTTTACAGGCATCATCACAGTCCCCATTGGGCTCGCAATCTAAATGCCCTATCTGTATCTGAGTGGGTTTCCTCCTGGCTCTCTGATTTCATCTCACACTCCAAACACAGGGAGAACAAACTCCTTGCAGATGTCGTCCTCGGTGGGATTCAAACTCAGGACCCCAGCGCTGCAAAGCAGCAGTGCCAACCACTGAGCCGCCGTGTACAGCGACAACCACTGAGCCACAATGTACAGTGCTAACCACTGAGCCACAATGTACAGTGCTAACCACTGAGCCACCATATACAGTGCTAACACTGAGCCACCATATACAGTGCTAACCACTGAGCCACAATGTACAGTGCTAACCACTGAGCCACAATGTACAGTGCTAACCACTGAGCCACAATGTACAGTGCTAACCACTGAGCCGCCGTTCAGTGCCAACCACTGAGCCGCCGTGTACAGTGCCAACCACTGAGCCGCCGTGTACAGTGCCAACCACTGAGCCGCCGTGTACAGTGCCAACCACTGAGCCGCCGTGTACAGCGCCAACCACTGAGCCGCCGTGTACAGCGCCAACCACTGAGCCGCCGTGTACAGCGCCAACCACTGAACCGCCGTGTACAGTGACAACCACTGAGCCGCCGTGTACAGTGACAACCACTGAGCCGCCGTGTACAGTGACAACCACTGAGCCACTGTGCAGCTCTATATTTGTATATGCTAACCTCTGAGCCGCCGTGTACAGTGCCAACCACTGAGCAGCCCTATATTAGTATAATGCTAACCTCTGAGCCACCGTGCGGCCCCTAGTTTTAGGCCATGTTCTTATAAATCATTTGAATCGGCCAGATACAACTGAGGTTTTTGTGCATCGGTTCAGTTGGGTATAAAAACATCAGAGTCCCTTAGTTTTCAGCATCTGCGATTGCTTAATAACCAGTGATGTTTGCCCACCCATTGTTGGTCTTCCCTTGGTCTCCGCTGCCCGGTGGACCCTCCCGAGTCGCCTTTGAAGGTCAGGGCATGATCCTAGTCACATAACCCCCTATCCTCAGTGCAGGGCCGGCACTACGGGCCTCTGTGACACCGGCAGGGATCGAACGTGACTTTCCTCAGCTAGGACGGCTCTCATGTTACACTTCACCGGGGAAGTGATAAATGATGGCTTGTTAGCAGTCCTATGAACAGAATATTTACAAAGTGCTGTGGATGACGCAGGCGAGCTCTTGGCATCTGCTTGTGATACTTATTCTTCGTCCGGCAGGGGAATTTAGCGATGGAGGGAGGGAGAACATTGAAGTCACACCAGAGATTACAATTTGAAGTTGCAAAAGAAAAATGAGCAGAGACCTTATATAGTAAAAGTATAAAAAAAACAACAACGACGAGTTACAGAAGCCGCGAACATTTCCTGGGATTAAAACTTTTACTAAACTTAAAGCCGTCACCAAAATCGGACAATGGTGCGTCACGTCTGGGGAATTCTAGGATAATTATACATTAAATTAGTTCTTTAATTCCATTTTTAATGATATCAAATTCATTCTACAGGACTGTATTAGTCTTTATGGTTTCGGCATTTATGTTTAAAGGATTATTTCCAATAAAATAAGTCATCCCCTGTTCTTTGGGGTATGTAGCTTGCCGAATTTGAGGGAGGGGACATGAATTGCGGTCTAGAGGTGTACGTGCTTGTCGTCAGCTCCATTCAGTGTCTATGGGACTGAGGAGTACAGCACTTGACGACTTCCATCAGCCTCATTGATAATGAACAGTGGAAACTGAGCAGGCCCATACACAATAGGGCTGAAGAAGCCAGTTTACGGGATCGTTCAAGGTCGCAGCGATCTGAAAGTTTTCTCATACCTCAAGGTACCGTCACACGGGAAGAACTCGCCGGCGATGTCATGAACGCGCGCATCGCTGGCGAGATGTCACACGTAGCAATATCGCCGGCAACCCTGGGCGAACCGGCGATTCCGGAATCGCCTGAAACACACCTGAAGCAATGTTGGCTTTTCAGATCGCCGTGTCACACAGCACCGCCTCACCGTCAGCACTTAGGAGCAAGGCGTGCCACACTGTCTTTGACCGCATCCCTACCACTCCGATTGGTTGTCACAACTGCGCTCTCATTGGCCTGCCGCAGCCTGATGTCTGTGGTCTTCACCCACACAATGCGGCATTGCCAAATTTTGCCACAGGAACGCTTGTGTGGGGCCCCATTTGGGATAATATGTGGTCCTATGAGGACGGGTTTTGGTTTGTGTTGTCCCTTAGGTACGTATACTACGTTGCCTGATGGACATGTGTGTTCAGACATGTATGTGTGTTTCACATTACAAAATGTGGTGACCCAGTAGTAAGTGGCCGTGTGTGAACAATTGATCTGGCCACGGAGCCACACAGAGCATACACTGGTGACGGTGGCCACCACAGAGAGCATACACTGGTGACGGTGGCCACACAGAGCATACACTGGGTGTGACGGTGGCCACACAGAGAGCATACACTGGTGACGGTGGCCACACAGTTTGAGGCATGCAAAAAATGGGTTTCCAAGAAGAAAACCACACAAGAAAATTCTCTTCTTTAGGGATGAGGGCCAGGGCGGAGACGGGGGCCCGAGGCGGAGACTGTGGGCCCGGGACGGAGACGTGGGCCCGGGACGGGACGTGGGCCCGGGACGGAGACGTGGGCCCGGGACGGAGACGTGGGCCCGGGACGGAGACGTGGGCCCGGGACGGAGACGTGGGCCCGGGACGGAGACGTTTTTCCTTGAGCCGATCTTTGCAGCCTTTTTATTGGACAACACTTAATTTGGAGAAGTTTCCTCCAAGTTCTGCTTTAAAGAAGAAGTGACTTTGGCCCTTTCTTTCTTTTTTTTTTTTCCACAGGAATGAATAGGACATGTTTCCCAAACATTTTTATAAGTGCTTTTATGGAAGGTTTTTGGAGCTGATCCACTTCCCAAAGCTTTTTGAAAAAAAACCAAAAAAAACCAATATGAACACAGCCTAGGAGCGGCACTCCGGTACTTTAAATATGCTGCACACGAGGTAACGACAGTCCTCTAGGCCCAGATATTACACTGCTGGCGGACCGCACCACATAGGTTAATACCTGCCGCCTCCGATCCAATGTTTAATGAGGTCGTGTCAGTGCCAGTAAGCAGCTGGAAAGGCCTGAGCCATCATCCTCCAGTACTGGAGCTGTGAAGTGGGGAACTGGGACTGAACTGTCGAATGATATTTTCATCATGGTCTTAGTAGTGTGATAAAGCGGGCAGGCGATTGTGAAGATTAGCCGTCCAGGAAGAGAATAGAATGTGGCTGTATATGGACGGGGCAGGAACAGAGATTGGTGCAAAAACTAACAAGATGCAACTTCACGTCACAAATGTTCTCCGGGGTTTGATGACCTCCCGGAAAGGGAACGAGAATATAAGAATAATGCACAAGACTGTACAGCGCTGCGCCCTGCACCCGGTGTGAGATCTGGGGTGACTAAGCAGCGACTAGCGGACCTGCACCGGCCGCAGCGAGGGGGAGACAAAGCCGCTCTGTGCGAGGAGGAGAAGCCCGGCTGTGAGCACAGGAAACCTTCACCGACTGCAGCAGGTTTCTGCACATCAAGGAGGATGACTATCGCCCTGTATGACGGAGGTTTGGCTTTCCGTTGTGAAACCAGCAGGTCATTAAATGAA
Source organism: Allobates femoralis (assembly GCA_033576535.1). Taxonomy (NCBI): domain Eukaryota; kingdom Metazoa; phylum Chordata; class Amphibia; order Anura; family Aromobatidae; genus Allobates; species Allobates femoralis. The sequence continues at coordinate 26,875,769 of JARQOC010000009.1, read as the reverse complement.
AGTGCCGGAGGATTGTGCTGCTCAATAAACCGCACATTCACAGCTCAAGATTTGCTTTTTTTTTTTTTTAAACAAAAACTTTTGGAAAAGTATTAACTCTCCAGAGCCAAAACTGGAGCCGGGAGTCACGGTGTATAGAGAGGGTGGGGACTGCTTGCTTAAGGGATTTGGACACATTAATGCCATTTTTTAATATATTTTTTTATACTTGTATGCATTTATTGTTTAGGCTAAGTTTTTTATTTTTACACATGCATTTATTTTAGGCAATGTTTGTTTTAGTTTCACGAGATTATCATTACCAGACTAGCTGAAGGCAAGTTAGCGGGTCGTACGGTGGCTCAGTGGTTAGCACTGTACGGTGGCTCAGTGGCTTAGCACTGTAGCCTTGCAGCGCTGGGGTCTTGGGTTGAAATCCCACCAAGGACAACATCTGCAAGGAGTTTCTATGTTCTCCTGATGTTTCGTGGGTTTCCTCCAGATTCTCCAGTTTCCTTCCACACTCCAGAGACTGATTGGGGCTCACAATCTAAATACCCTATGTGGACAGTGTTACTGATGTATGTAAAGTGCTATATAAATTAATTATTACTACCACTAATCTGGCACACTCCCTGCTGTGAGTAGCAGCTCACGGTCTATAGACATTGTACAGCTTTCTCAGCTCTGCTGCATGGCTAAATCTAATAACGAACTGTGTCAGAACTGCAGCACCCAGTAATCTAAGGGATACATCGTTGGATTCAGGGTCTCTTTGCCTACAACATGCTGCGCTTAGATGATGTAGCAAAAAAAGCTGACGGTCCCTTTACAGGAAGACTAGATGCCAAGTTGGGCATGACTTACATGTTCTATAACTTCTGTATAATGAGCGGAGTTACCATTTCCCGTACAATCACAAGCTCTTCCATTCCTCCTTAGTTCTATCGTTTTTCCATTGTTTTTTGTGGCCATTTTTTTGTGTTCTGACTTTTGTATACCCAACGCAGAAGGCGATGTCAGCCGTCCGTGTCAGGGTGCGTTAGTTGCTGCTGACAGATGCGGGAAGATGGATACAAAAGCAGAGAGGAATAATGACACTGGGATGGAGGAAGGTAGAAGAGAAAACACAAACGTTGCGATGTGCTGCCAGGACGGCGGAGCCAACGGGAAATGACATTCTGTTTGCTCGTTCACAGTTGGCTACAGCCCATTATTGGCCGCTGACCCCACCCTGCTGCCAGCGAAGCTTCAGAAAGAATTAGGGGGGGTGTTGTAAGATTTTGGCCGGTGCAGGATATTTTAGGACGTATCCTCTACGGCGCGAAATCCGAAGAAGCAGGAACGGAGCGTGCACGACCCTCGATCAATCCTGATCACAGTCACAAAGAGAGTGGTATAAAGGGCACTACACGATTACCCACATGGGTTTTACAAGAACATACCTTTACAGATCCAGAGACAGCCCCATCCATGAAAGTCCAAACAGAGGCGCACGTCTGGGCTATACCCAGTCCTGGGCGGTGTATTCAATGCGTTGAAGGAGAGTCGTGGCACACTTCTGCAAAGTAAAAAAGCTTCCTTTATTGTGTCATGGATAAAAATTGGGGCACCAAGCCAGATAAGCAAGGGGCAACAGTATATGGACTACAGCTGTTTCACACAAATGAGCTTCCACAGGTCCAGTGAAACAGCTGTAGTCCATATACTGTTGCCCCTTGCTTATCTGGCTTGGTGCCCCAATTTTTATCCATGACACAATAAAAAGGAACCTCTCCTTCAACGCATTGATCCTGATCACACGTTTGGGTGATTGGTAGGGGGTCTGAGTAGTGGGACCCCGACCACTCATCACCCATCACTCACGCTTTGTGATTTACAAGCTTTATAGAGTAGAAAGCTTTCTTATCTGACAGCAAAAATGTATCCGCGCGATCACGTTCTACGTCGTCATAGAAACTGTATCATTCCTTCTTATACAATCTATGACATGTCCGGCAGATCGAGGATGGCTCCGTTTTCCTGGAAACCGTTCAATACCCCGCTCGCTCTCGCTCAGGCCATTTTCCAGCATTTATGGCATTCGATGAGCTAATCAACACGAGATTACACGAGGCAAATGATAGAGAACATTCACCGCGACCACCGCGGGGGAAGAAGGAGAGGAAAGCGAGCGACGGCGCGGTACAAAACCTAACAAGCTTTTAGCTCTAAAATATATTAACGGTACAGAATTTTTTGTTAGAGCATACACAGATGATAAATATGATATATTTATGCATTATTAGTCAAAAAGAAAAAGGTGGGAAAAAAGCCATAGGGCCATCAATTTAAACTTTTCTCCATCAATGATACATTGTTTCACCAAATGTTCTATAATTTACAATAATATGTGCTCTGAGGAAGTCATCCAGCCCTTCCATAAAAGCTGTTATAGTGTCGGCCATTAATATCTCTTGTAGTCGGCATTCTACCATTTGTCTGCTGTAAGTGTAAAGTAACTTGCTGGCAAATACGTCATCAATAAACCTTACAATCCTTGAATTACAAGCTGGTTTCTGCTTACTGTAAAGTAACTTGATGCCTAATGTGCCATCAATAAAAGCTTAAATCAAACTAAAATTGCATTAGAGAATAAAAGAAACAAAGAAAAGAAAAAAAAAAAAAAAAAGTTATAAAATAGTTTGCACTACCATTAAAGAGTCAAGGGGGCGGTGCTGGTCACCGATTGAATCCTGCAATCCTTGAAATTACAAGATGATTTAAGTGGTAACCAGTTCATCCACAATAAAGCCAAGCGTCTTGGGCCCATGTTCCTCACAGCTTGTCAGTTGCCGCTACATCTTGTAGATGGCCATCCACCATTTGAATGCTGTAAGTATAATGCAACTCGTTGCCAAATATGCCATCTCCAAACCTTCATCATAGATAAGATTGCATTAGAAAATAAAGAAAATTTTTATTATTTTTTTTTTAAAAAGGAGTTAAAATGTAGTTTTTACTACCTATAAAGAGTCAAGGGGGCGGTCCTAGTCTCCTCTGAAGTCACGTGATCCTTGAATAACAAGCTGGCTCCAGCGACAAACAGTGCATACACAATGTAGCAAGATGTCCTGGACCCGGCTTCTTCGCATGTGGCGGTTGGCGCTACCTCTTATAGTAGGGCCTTCCACCGTCAAACTGCTCTAACTGTAAAGCAACTCGTTGCCAAATATATCAATAAACCATCATAGACAGGATTGCATTAAGAGAATAAAGGAAAAAAAAAAAATCAATAATTTGCACTACTTATCAAAAGTCAAAGGGGCGGTGCTGGTCTCCTCTGAAGTCACGTGATCCTTAAAGGGGAACTCCAGTGAGAGAGAACTTTAATACAACGAGCTGGACACTGCAGTTCTAGGATCTGTAGATTAATTATAAATTGATAAAATATCATACCTGCTCCTCAGCTCTGACCACCCCCCCATGGGAAGGAGAATCTTCACCCCAAGAGCTTCATGCTGCTGGTGAGAAGAGGAGGTGTGTCAGGGGTGTGGATGCTGGGAGCTGCAGGATCATCCTACATTCCAGCCCCCTCATATTTCTGTATAGGGAGGCATGGCAAGAGGCGTGGCTGTTGGCCCCATGCTCACACTACAATCCTGTCCCTGATATACCATCCTATGCGATGGTGGGTCCGGACTTGAAATAGCAATCATGTCACCAAGCAGATACAAATACACCCTGTGATCCTCTGCTGTATGATTATGCATAATGTGTACTGTTATTTTGAGGCTAGGAGCAGAGGCAAATCATTACATTGATCGATTCAGCTCTGCATGGTCTCCCCTCCTCCATGGGAACATGGTATCTTCCTATCCCTCCAACTTTCAATAGATCATCATCATCACTCCTCACTGGTATGTAGGTTGATCCTGCAGCTCCCAGCATCCACGCCCCCCGACACACCTCCTGCTTTTTGTTCCTACATGAAACTCCGGCTCACCTGTTGCACGGTAGAAGCCTCAGTAACATAGAAAATCCAAAGGAAAAGCAGATCTGATGAAATCCATAAAAAGGTTGGCATGCACATAGGCACAAAAATGAAATGGGCAGAGGAAACCACAGACAACGCATTTCGGGCCGCCACGGTCTAAGCCTGGAGCAATAAGATTTCTCTTTTCTGGATTTCATCAGAGCTGGTTTTCCTCTGCATTTTCTTGTGTCCTTCACCTCAGACCTCGAGTACCGAGAAGGCAGACAATGGGAAAACTGAAATGTGGGGTTGGCCGGAGGGGCTAAGGATGGATAGGGTTAATTATTATCGGAGTGTGCTACCTACAGAGGCAGTTGGAAAACACTGAACAATCTTATTGGAATCTGCCACCTTCTGAAAGTAATAAATTCCCATTATAAATGTCATCATTTTCCATTTCCCGGCTCCTGGAGCCATTCTGTCGTGCTCGCTCGGAGAAGTCGTGAGCCAGCAGCTTGAGTCACATCACTTCTTGTTCCTTTTACAAACTTTATCTGTCTGTGACACATGTTGGTAATGAGGGCGATCGACTTGCAAATGAGCGGCTCGCGGGTGCAATGTTATTGTTGGATGCTGAATCGAATCTCACGCTAGTAAAGTAGAAATGCCAAACTGGCACAAAATCCAAGAAAAATGCTGCGGGGCCAAGTCTATAGTGCGGTCCGTGTGGAGCCTCTGAGCTGCACATCATCGAGGATGTTCCTTATATGTCATTTAAGTGAAAAATGCATTTAAGCCGTTGCATGCAGATTAACAAAGAGTCATGTAGGTGGAGCTGATCGGGGGATCAGCCACGTGACCGTGCACAAAGCTAGCCCAATGTAGCTTGAACGAAGCCCCTAGGGGAGGGTACCCTACAGTGTAAACCAAAGCAGATAAAGTTAGGGATACTAAAGCTAGAAAACACAAATTACCACGACCCCACACATTTATAATTAATACATAACTGTTAATCTAATTAGGTTAAAATTGTGCACACCCAAAAAGTATCCAAAGTGTTTAGGGTACAGCCAAACAGGTGGGGAGAAGAGAAAGGGGGACAATTACCCTAGATTTCACTCCTGTATAACCCTACATGACAATGGAGGGTATGACGCCATAAATGTTGTTGGCGCCACCTATTCAATGTCTGGATTCCCTAGATATCCCTATATTACCCTACACTCATATTGGTGCTTGTGAAGTCACACAGCAATGGGCCATGAGCATGAGCTTCAGGGTCGGAGCGGCCTCCCAGACCAACATGACAGATGGCCGGACGGCCCCAAAACTGCTGCCTTGACCATTGGCCTGGGGGGCATTTGTCCCCCTGCCCCCTGGGCCAGTCAGCTCCTGTGCCAGCGTATGTAAACTATTGAGCACAACGTATTGGACAAGCTTCTCCTCCTCTTCACGATCAGGGTCATACGGACAATAATTCAAAGTCTGTAGAGGTCTTGGGGTCAACTGAACGAGTACATGTACCAACTCCGGGAGGAGAGTTGCTAGAAATAAACCATTCAAGCCACAAAAATACTCTTTATATGCCGAACAAGTTTTCTATGACTATTTATAACATGAAGTCGTGACATGAAGCGGCTTCCTCTTCTCCTCGGAAATCACTATCTTTATACCCGTAAAGCCGTCATCTTGGAGTCATTACGGAGCGGCATGAATAATGACATCAGCCCAGCTGTGGCGAGAGGTGCCAAGAACATAAAGTTACTGGATTTGCTCGAGTCCATTAACCGCGGTTGGGTAAGGGGCACGTTACGGCACGACTTCCAGTTTCTTAGGACGGAGGTTGTCTGAGTTCAGTTTTCTTTTGTTGTTGTTTTTTTCCAGTCTGATACTGAGTAATGACAGATCATCTGATGGCTGCGTGATGTTGAAGCTTATGTGCCCTTACAAGAGGGGATGACTGTTTACAGCAGATGAGAGCACTTCAGATATCAAAGAAAAAAAGAGCAGAAATCTGGACGCTTACAAAACAGGCATTACAAAACTCACATACTGAATAGTTACATTATTAGCTCTGCTAAAAGACGACCTATCACCAGGTCAAAAGTGAGTGAAATGTGATCAATCTGGGCGGCTGTTTGAAGATTGATGCGGAGAACAATCCAGGACACTAGCATGAGCAATGAGGAGCTTTGGTTTAATTCGAGCATTTTGAAGCTCTCCAGCTTTTTCAGGAAAAACCACAACACAACATTTCTCGAGGAAGAAGCTGAAGAGCTTTGGTTTAATAGGACGCGTTTCAAACTCTCCAGCGTCTTCCTCAGGAAAAACCACAACACATTCTTGAGAAGAAGCTGGAGAGCTTGGTTAATTTGACACGTTTCAAAGCTCTCCAGTTTTCTCAGGAAACAAACATTTCTTGGTTGAAGAAGCTGGAGAGCTTTGGTTTATCGCGTTTCACACTCTCAAAGTCTCTCAGACATCCTCAAGAATTTGGTTGAAGAAGAAGCTTGGAAACCCAGCTTCGGAAAACACTGCATTCAACTATTTAAACCAATCCCCCTTCAGCTTCTTCCTCAACAAATGTTGTCTTGTGGTTCTTCCTGATGAAGAAGCTGGAGAGCTTTGGTTTAATTTAACCGTTTCAAATCTCTCCAGCTTCTTCAAGAAAAACCACAACACAATTCTTGTGGATGAAGTTTGAGAACTTCAAAATACGTCAAATTAAACCACATGCTCATACTAGTTGTGTCCTGGATTGTTCTCCGCATTAATCTTCAACAACAGTGCAGATTTATCACATTTTTACTATTTTTCCTATGTTTTGGTCCACGTTTACCTGCAGCAGCCGCATTCATTCTTGTTCACGTAATGTTGTATATCACACATTTTACCAAAAGAGCGTACAACCTTGTCTGGTTGCATAGTGTTACTAATTAAGACCCTATTTGCGCCTTTTTGCTCCTCAGTTTTGTGATCAGGTCAAAAAGGACAATTTTTGCTATTATTTTATTCCTGTTGCTCCCCTGAACATTTTCCCATTTAGTTTTTTTAAATCAATCAACCATACGGTTCCAGAGTGTTTGCTGCTAATTTTTATGGTCTTCACGTGAGGACTAAAGACACGCCCCTGAGGAACCTATCAGCAACACCCCCTCGGTACAGACCATAAAAATACATTTCTTTTTGTGTATGTTGTTAGACATATCAGAAGCTTTGATTGGTGGAGGGTCTGCTGATGGATCAATAGCATAAAGGAGCCCTTTGTCAATTGCCGTTTCTACTCAAACCTGAAGACAGAGGATGTAAAGTCTAGTCAGTCCTTAGTGTTGGACAAGAACAACTTGAGCGCACACTACCATGCTTGGGAGCTCAGTACTTGTAAAGAGCAGTTGGATGCTCGGATGGGCGCGACTTGAGTACTAAGTATAATGGAGTCAAAGGGGAACGCAAGCATTTTTCAGGAAGAGATTTTAGAAAAATGCCCAAGTTCCCCTTTGATTTGCACCCATCTGAGAGTCCAGCTGCTCGTTACAAGTACCAAGAACCCGATCAAGTTAGTGCTCGCCCATCACTACTTATAACCCACTGTTCTAGATAACGATGGCACCTTAGAACCTGGATCCGCATCAAAAAGCTGTCAACAGGCCGGTAAGACGATTGGTAGCATGATGTATCATGGCATAAGTGATGTACAAGGTAAGAGATGCATCTATAAGCAGAACAAAGTCACATTGCAAGAGGTAATCCGCAGAGAAGAGGCCGCGCATGTGCACTTATATTGATTCCTTAGGTATCATTTGTTAAGTAATACCACTGATCTTCCCAAGTTTTAATGATACTAATTAGCTCAATAAATCACAAGCAACTACCATCAGTGACATCTTGGAAATTTCAACTTCGTGACCTGCTGCTACCTGTGGAGAGATGGCTGCGCATGCGCCGATCAATCTATCGATCTATATGGGAGTTCTGCAAATAGCTGAGCAAATGGGCTAATCGTAGCACACAGCACCAAACTGGTATCAAGACCGATGTGGGACCACATATACGTTACATTTACAGCATATTCTGTGGATATACCGTACATAAATGTACACACTGGCAATAACACTAACTGGAGACATAGTGCAGCCTTAACAGAGCAAAGTAGAACGATCCGGCCATACCTGGAAATTCCAAACATTGATATCTGACTTTTGGATCTTCAGCATTTTCTGGATCATTGTAATGAATTTTCTTGTATTTATCATTTCAGGGATTTACGTCGCATGCCTGAATGATGCTTGACATGAAAAGTCCCTACATTACCGCTGGAGACCTTCCAGATCTCAAATGTTTACACATGCCAGTGCAGAAAACTCGGATCTATCCTAGGAGTAGCTGCCCATGTAAAAAGAACAGGCTCCTTCCTACCACATCAGGTTATTTTTTAACACACATGGGTATTAGCCCTGCCAATACATGTGCGTCACCTCAAATGAGAATGCTGAAAATTTCCAAGAACAAATCACCGCCGAGCAATGGACCTGACAGCTCCAACTCCCAGAGCAATGTCCCGGGAACACAACAGCCCAGGAGCCATCGACTGTTCACCGTCCTCAGAACAATGCAAACGACCCCAAGTCAGCAGCAACAGTCAAGGCAAACTACCCCGAGTCAGCACCAACAGTCAAGGCAAACTACCCCGAGTCAGCAGCAACAGTCAAGGCAAACTACCCCGAGTCAGCACCAACAGTCAAGGCAAACTACCCCGAGTCAGCACCAACAGTCAAGGCAAAGCACCCCGTGTCAGCACCAACAGTCAAGGCAAAGCACCCCGTGTCAGCACCAACAGTCAAGGCAAAGCACCCCAAGTCAGCACCGACAGTCAAGGCAAAGCACCCCGTGTCAGCACCAACAGTCAAGGCAAAGCACCCCAAGTCAGCACCGACAGTCAAGGCAAACTACCCTGAATCAGCACCAACAGTCAAGGCAAAGCACCCCAAGTCAGCACCAACAGCCAAGGCAAACTACCCCAAGTCATCACCAACAATAAACACAAACTACCCCGAGTCAACACAAACATTCATCATGGGAACGGCTCGTCTAGAGACACCGCTGACATTCTCAAGTATTTCAGGAGAATTTTCAGATCATCAATTCTCCAGCAACCGGTGACATCACCGACATCCTGGAAATCTCTTCTTCCTAAGAAGTTGATGAAACTTGATATTGTGAACTTGGCCCGACACCCATCCGGGTCTCCTGACTCAAAACTTGTACACAGCAGTTTAACAGATCATCACTAACAATGATTGATGAGGTTGTGAACAAGCCGTCCTCTCCATACATCTCTTTCCTAATCCCCCCGATACATCCCGACATGTAATCTCCAGTATATAACCCATCCTCTCCATACATCTCTGTCCTAATCCCCCCGATACATCCCGACATGTAATCTCCGGACTATAACCCGTCCTCTCCATACATCTCTGTCCTAATCCCCAGATACATCCAGACATGTAATCTCCAGTATATAACCCGTCCTCTCCATACATCTCTGTCCTAATCCCCAGATACATCCAGACATGTAATCTCCAGTATATAACCCGTCCTCTCCATACATCTCTGCCTAATCTCCCGATACCTCTCTACGTGTAATCTCCAGACTATAACCCGTCCTCTCCATACATCTCTGTCCTAATCCCCCGATACATCCAGACATGTAATCTCCAGTATATAACCCATCCTCTCCATACATCTCTGTCCTAATCTCCTGATACATCCCCACATGTAATCTCCAGTATATAACCCATCCTCTCCATACATCTCTGTCCTAATCTCCCGATACCTCCTCACATGTAATCTCCAGACTATAACCCGTCCTCTCCATACATCTCTGTCCTAATCTCCTGATACATCCCCACATGTAATCTCCAGTATATAACCCATCCTCTCCATACATCTCTGTCCTAATCTCCCGATACCTCCTCACATGTAATCTCCAGTATATAACCCGTCCTCTCCATACATCTCTGTCCTAATCCCCCGATACATCCAGACATGTAATCTCCAGTATATAACCCGTCCTCTCCATACATCTCTGTCCTAATCTCCTGATACCTCCTCACATGTAATCTCCAGTATATAACCCATCCTCTCCATACATCTCTGTCCTAATCTCCCGATACATCCAGACATGTAATCTCCAGTATATAACCCGTCCTCTCCATACATCTCTGTCCTAATCTCCCGATACCTCCTCACATGTAATCTCCAGTATATAACCCGTCCTCTCCATACATCTCTGTCCTAATCCCCCGATACATCCAGACATGTAATCTCCAGTATATAACCCGTCCTCTCCATACATCTCTGTCCTAATCTCCTGATATCTCCTCACATGTAATCTCCAGACTATAACCCGTCCTCTCCATACATCTCTGTCCTAATCTCCTGATACCTCCCCACATGTAATCTCCAGACTATAACCCGTCCTCTCCATACATCTCTGTCCTAATCTCCTGATACCTCCCCACATTGACCCAGATATTAATGGTACCAGGTCAATGAACAGTTTTGAAAACCTAACCCAAAAAGCAATGGCAGAAATTCATTTTTTTCCCACTCATTTTACCCCATTGCAATGATCATTTTTGCAGTACATTATATGTCAAAATGAATGGTGTCATAAAAACTACAAACTTGTCCACAAGCCCGTATACAAGGGTCGGGAAAAAAAAAAAAAAAACTAAATAAATAATACGACTTCCAAAAAATAAAGTGAAGGAACAAAAATATTTTTAACCCTTTGGGATCAACAATTTTCATCTTTGTGCTTTTATTTTAAGAAAATGGATGAAAGTTTCTGTATGTCTTGGCGACTGTTCAGACTACAGCCGTCGTCGTCTCGTTTTTGCACTTGATTATTAAGTCGTGTAAAAACCCAGAGGCTGAACTATGAAGAAAGCGCTGAGCGAGTGCTGCCGAGAGCGGGATCCTTCATCAGAGGTCAGAGCCGCGCACAACGAGCGATATCCTGAGAGATGGCCAAGAGCAGACCGTGCACAGAGTATTGGACGAGACGCCGGATTATATGCCAGCACCGCTACATAATCCAGAACATGAAGTTACTAACAAAACACCATCACACAACAGCGAGGAGCCGGGTGTTCCAGAACGGTTGTTGCCCTTCATGTGAAACAAGAACATTTTATTAATGGGGATGAAAAAGAAAGAATGTTTCACTTAACATCCTGAACTTTCCCCAAACCGATTACCAAAGGATCTATATAGATCCAAAAGCACAGGCAGCGCTCCTTATAGAGGGTGACGTGGACAAATAATCCGACCTCGTGTGATGCAACATTTCAACCTGCTGCAGAAAGACGGAAAGGTTGAAATGTTGCATCACACGAGGTCGGGTTAAATTCTCCACTTCACCCTCTATAAGAAGCGCTGCCTGTGGGTTTTTTTTGGATCTAAAATATAGATCTAATTTTTTCGTTAAATCTAGCATTGTTAGAATAGTTACTTTAATCAGCGGCTTGAGAAAAGTTCAGTATGTTAAGTGAAACTCTCTCTTTTACCTTACTTATCAAGCCATCCATCTATCCCATACAGTGGCGTAACTTGGAAGTTCATAGGCCCCAATGTGAAAGCTCCAACGGGGCCCCCCCAATTATTGATGATCTTTAATAGCATTAGTCTTTTTCTATAGACCTAAGGGACTTCTGGGGCCCCCTAGGCTCCAGGGCCCGGGTGCGATTGCAAACCCTGCACTAGTTGTTACGCCCCTGATCCCATATCTATCCATTTCATATCCATTTATCTACATATCCATCCCATTTTCCATGCACCTATCTATCCCATATCCATCCACCTATCAATCCCATATCCATCCACCTATCTATCCATATCCATCCACCTATCTATCCCATATCCATCCACCAATCCAAAATCCATCCATTCATCCATCAAATAATCCATCAGTCCCATATCCATCCCACATAAATCAACCTATCCCTATCTATCCAGCTATCAATCTCAGCTCCCTTGACCAAAATCACAGATCAAATTTCAGTGAAATTCTCGTTCACCATGCCTTTGCTGTCACTGATGTGATCCTCCCTGCATCACAGCTGCAGCCAGCCCCTCTGTGAAAACCGCTCTGTGTCAGTGACACCTCGGGCACAGGGAAGAAGAATAAACAATGCTGGAGACCCGGGGAGGGGAAGGGGGGGGCGCGGCCTGCTGGAGACGCCGGGGGGGGGGGGGCGCGGCCTGCTGAAGGCGCCGGGGGGGGCGGGCCTGCTGAAGGCGCCGGGGGGGGGGGGGCACGGCCTGCTGGAGACGCCGGGGGGGGGCACGGCCTGCTGAGACGCCGGGGGGGGCACGGCCTGCTGGAGACGCCGGGGGGGGGCACGGCCTGCTGGAGACCTCGGGTGGGGGGGGGGGGGGGGGGGCGCGGGCCTGCTGGAGACCCCGGGGGGGGGGGGGGGGGGTGGGGGGGGGCGGCGTCAGTTGGACGCTGCAACCAGGCTCCAAGACAGCATGCCTCTACACAGGGGGCCGAGCTGCTCCTCCAACCGCTGAATGCTGATCTCTAGGCTAACAATGTAAAATGCTAACAAAGGTGTAAATTACAAACTGTTAGCATGTTGCAGCCTAGATATACAGAGATTTTAGGAAAAATCTGGACAACCCCTTTAAGAGGGACGGAGCCTGAGCAAGACTAGATGGATCCAATTTTTTTTTGTGAAATTCCATTTGCCCATCTCTAATTTTGATCACATTACACGCACCCTTACACTATGTGCACACACTGAGCATTTGGTAGCATCTCCTGGCAGTAAAAACACATCAAAAATGCTATGCAATTCTTATGCATTTGGGGTGGAAAAACGCTGCAAAAATGGATGTGCTGCAGATTTATTTCTGCATCAAATCTGCAAGGGGAAAAAAAAGCATCATGTGCACAAACATCAGGATTCTCATTGAGTTTGCTGGGATAAGGATTTGCATGTGGCAAAGCTGCACTAAAAAACGCAGTGTGTGCAGCGGGCCTGAACCAGAACCAGGGACCTGCCAAAATCCCAAACTCTACCAGTCCTGCCACAGACTATGGAAATTCAATGCTATAAAGCTCAGAAAGCAAACAAGATCACAAGTCAATAAACTAAAGTCATCTGAACGTGACCTCCCCCCTCCTTCCCCTCCAGCCCATAATCTCTTGGCTCTACACGAAGGTCGGAGGGATAAGACAATTAAAACCAAAAGATACTTTACAGAACTCGTTTGTTCCACCGCAAACACTAGAAATTGTTGCAAATTTGCAAAAGGGAAATCGGAGCCGATCCAGGAGCTTTTCCGCCTCCACTTTGTACAGGAGGAGACAAGTTACAATAGAAGATAAATACATAAAACCAAAAAAGGGAGGAAAGATAAAAAAGAGCAAGTATGTAACAACTGGCAGGAACTAGGAGAGGAAAGGAAATGGTGTCTTAACTTGTGACAGCTGTTGATCCAGTGCACACGTGGGAAAGGTATGATATCATGGCGGCTCTGTTCATCATCAGCCTGGAGGAGCGGATGCACAAAGACAGGGGGCTATTAACCCCTTCATTCCACCTAGACCCCCTTTATCTAGGCCTAGTACCCCCAACCCGTACTAACGCCATACAAGAGTAAGGGATGGAGTGCATACGGACACAAACAGCGTGAATGCAGACATTCTGATGTGAACGCAGCGGTGATTGTCTGCATGTGTTCAGCCAACCGCGGCGGCGGCCGGGAGGACGAGATCCGCGGCGGCGGCCGGGAGGAAGAGATCCGCGGCGGCGGCCTGCGCGGTCATGCGTATGACACTGCGGATCCATTGAGCTCCATTCATTTTTTATGCGCATGAGGACGCGCTTGCATATGAAGCAAGTGCTCTCAGACGCACAAAAAAAAAAAAAAATGCAACTTGTTGTGTTCAGAGGGCGCTAATAAAAAAACACATCCAAACGCAGGTACTATGCATTCCCATGTGAAACATAGGAACACAGCATGCATTTGGCTGCGTTCACAAAGGCTGCGTTCAGAACACAAATGTGAATACGGTCACAATGGCTGAACGTGCATTGGAGGCAGACGATTATCCTCATTATTCCCCACCTCATGCCACCCATATATTTTATATTTAAATAGCTTCTCCGATGCATGCACCCGTCTGTGAAGTTTGTGCATGCATGGTACATCTCTGATGGCCCAGCCAAGAGAACAGAAGAGTGGACTGTACATTCACTGGTCATTAAACTACTACTACTACTACCACTACCACTACCACTACCACTACCACTACTACTACTACTACATGGTATTTATTCATGTATATAGCACCATTAATTCCATAGCACTTTACATAGTTTTTTGCCACACTGTCCACATTGGGGCTCACAATCTAAACATCCCATCAAGTGTTGGAGAAAACCGGAGTGCCCGGAGGAAACCCACGAAACACTGGGAGAACATACAAACTCCTTGCAGATGTCTTTGGTGGGAATTAAACCCAGGATCCCAGTGCTGCAAAGCAACAGTGCTAACCACTACTGAGCCACAGTGTACAGTGCTAACCACTACTGAGCCACAGTGTACAGTGCTAACCACCACTGAGCCACCATATACAGTGCTAACCACCACTGAGCCACCAGTGTACAGTGCCAACCACTACTGAGCCACAGTGTACAGTGCTAACCACTACTGAGCCACAGTGTACAGTGCTAACCACCACTGAGCCACCATATACAGTGCTAACCACTGAGCCACCATATACAGTGCTAACCACTGAGCCACCATATACAGTGCTAACCACCACTGAGCCACCATATACAGTGCTAACCACCACTGAGCCACCATATACAGTGCTAACCACTGAGCCACCATATACAGTGCTAACCACTGAGCCACCATATACAGTGCTAACCACTGAGCCACCATACAGCGCTAACCACTGAGCCACCATATACAGTGCTAACCACCACTGAGCCACCATATACAGTGCCAACCACCACTGAGCCACCATATACAGTGCCAACCACTGAACCACCATACAGTGCTAACCGCTGAGCCACCATATACAGTGCTAACCCCTGAGCCACCATACAGCGCTAACCACTGAGCCACCATATACAGTGCTAACCACCACTGAGCCACCATATACAGCGCTAACCACCGAGCCACCGTATCCAGGGCTAACCACCACTGAGCCACCGTATCCAGGGCTAACCACCACTGAGCCACCGTATCCAGGGCTAACCACCACTGAGCCACCGTATCCAGGGCTAACCACCACTGAGCCACCGTATCCAGGGCTAACCACCACTGAGCCACCGTATACAGTGCTAACCACTGAGCTACTGTGCTGTCAGTACTCTCCCTTCAGTGAAAAAGTGATTTACTGCACATGTGCCGATCATGAATGACCTGTGCACAAGATTTCATGTCCTGTTCCCTAGATTGTCACTTAGGGGAGGCTGATGAAAAAGCTGTGCAGGTCTTGTCCTAACTGCACTCATTTGCATCTGGTATCAAAGTGAATTTTTTCAGCATTATGTTGAGCTCTTGGACGCCAAAGGGCCCATATATGTCTCTTTGCACAGGGGCCCTCTTCTGTCTGCGTCCGCCAGTGGTCAGTGATGTCCTGCACATGAACCGCGCAGTATCAGCACATGCGCAAGATTGCAGTAATATTCATTTTCCCTGAAATCCCAAATAGAATCCTGTGTATTAATCCCCAAACAAAGCAATGTATTCCGCTTCCCATCCCTGCAGCCATTGACAAGCCGGAGAGTTTAACACACATAATATATGGGGTAATTGCAGAAAAGGTAAAATGACATTGACGAACTGTTAACGAGATTGGAATAAATCATCGCTCCGTCCATCACAGCATCCAGGGCCGAGCAGCGAGGCACAGGCAGGTAATCGATAGAGCCATAAAGCGGCCAGACTCCTCCGCAATCATTCCAGACTTTACATTACAACATCTTGAGCTCGTTACGGCCATCGTCTCGGCTGTTTATGGCAGACGTCGCTGAATAAGCAAAACTATTTACATATAAGGGAAAAGCTGCTGCAGATTTGATGGAGGCGATCGCTGGAAAGGGGGAATTTGTGGGTAGCAAAAAAAAAAAAAAAAAAATCCGAATAATTCTCTGAAAAGTGAGTTCATAGGAAACTCGGGATTAGCTGTAATGTGAAACAAAGATTCCAACAATTGGGGTCAATTTGGGAAAACAGAAGAGCGGGGACGATTCGTGGATGATTTCCTGCACTCAGGACTTTTCGGAGCTTTTTTTTTTGTAACATCCATGAATTCCGCGCGGCTCCTTGTTCTGCAGACTAAAACAATCCCTTTGGATTAAAGGCAAAATAGATTAGGAAATGGCTCAAACTTTACTGAATGTGTCACATATGTCCACATTTTTTCAGCTCTATCTTTACATACACAGGGGCCACGAATCTCACCACGATTTCCTGCCAATAATGAACCAAAGCAAAAGAAAAATAATCTGCAGATTCAATATCCGGTCGGCGAGAGTCCAACACCCCTAATAACTATAAGTGCATCCTGAAGTCAATCTGCACAATCCTAATGTTCAGACGCCTCCTTTACAGTAGTCATCCACTTCCACCTAAATCATCAGGTTTGGCAAGGTTTTGGGCACCTTAAGGCGATGGTCACATGTTGCATTTTTGCTCTGGGTTTTTTTTTTTCTTCAACAAAACCAGCTCCCTTGGTATTAAAAAAGCTGTATAAGAACAGGTTCCAGCTCACCCACCTGGGGCTCAGACTCTGGCTCCGCCTTGGCCTTAAATCAATGTCAAAGGGGTTGTCCGGGCTTTTTGGTTAATTCATATGTGTATCCAGGCTGCAGAATGCTGACAGTTTGTAATATACATCCTGTCAACATTTTGCATGGTCATCCAGATATCACCTATTTTCGGCAGCTAGGGAACATCCAGGGGGTGTTTGTGTTGGAGCCTGGATGGAAATGCAGAACTGGACGTTACACCTAGACACCTCCAAACAAGCCCTTCCCCAGTCACAGTATGTCCAGCCACCCCTAGACTGCTACAGGCCCACCGGCACCCATTGTACACAGCGGTTCCCTGCTCCACTGACACACTGTGCTGAATCCGCAGCTGTGAAGGCGATTCGGTTCGCTGTCAGTGCAGGAGGGGACCACTGCATGTGTGTGACCGCTGTCAGTGGAGCAGAGGTCCGCAGCCCAGGTCTCTATACCTCCTGTACCATAGAGCGGGGCACAGAGACGCTCCTCTCTATAGCGCAGCCGTTTGGTGTGTGTCATTTGTCTATAGCACACGTTTTATAGTTTTAGTTACCATAAAAGCAGCAAACAGTGCAGCAGTTGTGTTTTTGCACCCTCATTGCTTTCAATAGTGAAAACCGCTGCAAAAACGTGTGAAAATCTCCATCACCGCCACGTCTGTGGTCCCTGCTACTTTCTACACAATCACCTGCTACATTTCATTCTAGTGACCGCTGCAGTGAATCATTGGACCAGAACCATGCTCTGAGAATTTCTCCCCATCACTGTGCAGTATACATATATATACATATACACACACACACACACACACACACACACACACACACACACACACACACACACGTAGAAAAAAAAAAAATATATATATATATATTTCCCACTAATAAATAATTTAAGGCTAAGACTGGATTAAAAAAAAAAAAAAAAAAAAAAAAAAGACATAACTGAAAAATAAAATAAAAAACAATAATTTATTAAACCAATCTACTATATAAAGATAAATGTGTGTTTGTGCACACGTATGTATGTATCATAGGAACAGAGTTAGCAGGAGGGTGTGGCTACTAGAGGGGTGGAGCTATGAAGGTGCTTGTCTATGTGGAGGGGCATTGCTATGGGGAAAAGCAGAGCTATAAAGGGATGGGACTCTAGGGTGGAGCTATGGATGTGGAGGAACACTGGAGGGGCGGAGCTATATAGGGATGGGGCTATGAATGCGCGGGAACACTGGAGGGGGCGGAGCTATATAGGGATGGGGCTATGAATGCGCGGGAACACTGGGGGGGTGGAGCTATATAGGGATGGGGCTATGAATGCGCGGGAACACTGGGGGGGCAGAGCTATAAAGGGATGGGGCTATGAATGTGCGGCAACACAGGAGGGGCGGAGCTATAAAGGAATTGGGCTATATGTAGGGGTTGAGCTGTGAATGTGCGGGAACACTGGAGGGGGCAGAGCTATGATACATACATTACACCCGGGCAACACCGTGCTCTACAGCTAATAATAATATTATATTATATTATTATTATTATTAATGTCAGACTAGTGATTTAATACAAAATCCAGCATAATGATCTTATTTGCTGTGTGTAACTGTTGTATATGAATAATAATAAAAATATGCAGAAAATCCCTACTTTAAAATGAATACAATGCGAGAGGTGTGGCGGTAGCCCTTCTATTATCACTGCCGGTCTCGGGGGTGTCCTTACAGTAAAACGGCGTAAACATTTGTTAATGGAGGGGAATCTCCAGTGGAAGAACGAGGCGCTGATCATTTAAGGTCAAGCACAGAAGAAAATCCCTGTTTCCAAGCTCAGAAGAACAGGAAGCGAATGTTAAAACAATTAAAGCCGGAATGAATTAGTCAGGTAGGGAGCGACGTCACGAGACTTCCTGGATCCCTGAAATGAAGTGTAATCATGGCAGAGAACAAACAGAAGCCTTTCAGGGGGCGCAGAGAGGTGGAAAATGACTTTTTTTCTCCCTTGGCGTGAAGTAATACGGTATTTCTTGGGAAACGACCAAGAAGAAAAAAAAAAAAAAAAGTTTCCATTTCAGTTTGTGCAATAAACAGAGAATTCAACCAAGATTAAACTGCGTCAGCGTGCTACCTAAATAAAGCAGTTCCGCAGCAGCCACGGTGTTATGTTAGTCACCAGTGGAACAGCACATAACCCCGACTGTCATACACAACTGAGGTAGAGGGTAATGTGAAATGGTAAGAATTAGAGGGAACCCGTCTAATGGTGGGTTTACACATCCCGATATTGGAGCCAACGACGCAGGAGCGCGCTTTTCCTGCCATCGCATCGCCGGTTTAGACAGCCCGATATCGGGATACGTCCTGACGATGTGTACGCCCCCCCAACCCAGGAACGACCAGTTAACATGGGAGTGAATGGGTGACGTGGGCGTACACATCGTAGTTGGGCTGTCACACGGGACGATGCGGCTACAACGGCCATCCGATATCGGGCGGTTGAAGAGCACGCTCATTCAACTCCGATATCGTTTTGGCATCGTTCCAGCATCGCGTTGTACGTTCAAACCGTACAACGCTGCGAACGATATCGGGTCCAACTCCCGAACCACGTGACTTTTGGTTGGAGTTGGGTCGGAGTTGGACGCCGATATCGCGACGTGTAAACCCACCATAAGTGGCAAATAAAATAATGTGGCAAATTAACTTTTTTTTTTCCGGTCTTAGAATTGTGCTCAAAAGTTTACACACCCCGGCAGATTTTTTGCTTTCTTGCCTTTTTTCAGAGAATATGAATAACAAACACTTTAATTCCCCCCATGGTTAGTGGTTGGGTGAAGCCAATTATTGTCAGACTACTGTGTTTTCTCTTTAAATCGTAATGAAAGCCAAAAACATCCAAATGACCCTGATGAAAAGTTCACACCCCCAGTTCTTAGTCTCGTGTATTGCCCCTTGTAACATCAATGACATCTTGAAGTCTTTTGAGGTAGTTATGGATGAGACTCTATCTTCTCAGATGGTAAAGCTGCCCGTTCTTCTTGGTAAAAGCCTCCAGTTCCTGTAAATTCCTGGGCTTTCTTGCATGAACTGCAAACTTGAGTTTTCCCCAGAGCGGCTCAGTGATACTGAGGTCAGGAGACTGAGAGGCCACTCCAGAACCTTCACTTTGTTCTGCTGTAGCCAATGACAGGTCGCCTTGGCCTTGTGTTTTGGATCATTGTCATGGTGAAACGTCGAAGTACGTCCCATGTTCAGCTTCTGGGCTGATGAGTGCACATTTGCTTCCAGTATTTGCTGATAACGTGCTGCATTCATATTTCCTTCAACTTTGACCAAGTTTCTTGTGCCTTCGTAGCTCACACATCCCCACATAATCAGTGATCCACCTCCATGCTTTACTGTAGGAATGGTGTTCCTGTCATCATAGGCCTTGTTGACACATCTCTAAATGTAACGTTTATGGTTGTGGCCAAAAAGTTCGATTTTGGTCTCATCACTCCAAATTACATTGTTCCAGAGGTTTGGAGCTGGTCTCGGTGCGGTTTTGTGTATTGTGGGAGATACACTTTGTGGCATTTGCACAGTAATGGCTTTCTTCTGGCGACTCGACCATGCAGCCCATTTTTCTTCCAGTGCCTCCTTATTGTGCATCTTGAAAATGCCACACCGCTAGTTTTTAGTGAGTCCTGTATTTCAGCTGATGTTATTTGTGGGGTTTTCTTTACATCCCAAGCAATTTTCCTGGCAGTTGTGGCTGAAATTTATGCTGGCCTACCTGATCATGGTTTGGTTTTTACAGAGCCCCTGATTTACCATTTGTTAATCACAGAGTGAACACTGCTGACTGGCATTATCAATACCTTGAATATCTTTTTGTATCCTTTTCCTGCTTTATACAGTTCAACTATCTTTTCCCATAGATCCGTTGACAAATCTTTTGCTTTCCCCATGATTCACAATCCAGAAATGCCAGTGGCTGGATGAGAGTCTGCCTGGATCCCAAAAACTCACTCAGCTTTTATGCACACACACTAATTACAAAAGTCACAGCTCACAGGTGAGGATGTTACATTTATTAGCCATTCAAACCCATTTGTGTCAACGTCTGTGCATGTTATCAGGCCAAAATCACCAGGGGTATGTGAACTTTTGATCAGGGTCATTTGGATGTTTTTGGTTGTCATTATAGTTTAAGAAGAGAAAACACAGTAGATGACTATAAATGGCTTCACCCAACCACTAACCATGAGTGGAGAGGAGTTATCATTCATATTCTCTGAAAAAAGGCCAAGAAAAGCAAAAAAAAAAAAAATCATAGCGGGGTATATAAACATTTGAGCACAACTGTAACTGGAGTCAAGAAATACCCACAGTAACCATGACACTGAGAATGTTGAACATCAAAAAGCTCAAGATTATGCATTAAAGGGATCTTTATGGATGGGTTTAGTAATTAATCTAATACTACGGCTGTATAGGTCCTAATAAAACAATAAAAATGATACCAGTCTTGTAGAAATCCGATGTTCCATCGCTGAGAAATCAAGCTCTAAAGATAAATGCAAATTAGCCAGGAAGTGCTCTGGGGGCGTGTCACTACAGTGCACTTCTAGGCTAATTTGCATTTAATCTTCAGAGATTAATTTCTCAGCGATGGAACCTTGTATTTCTACAAGACTGGTATCGTTTTTATTGTTTTGTTAGGACCTATATAGCCGTAGCATTATCTTCAATACTAAAACCATCCATAAAGACCCCCTTTAACGAGTAACCTTCACCTTTGTGGTATCCAGAATTTTCAGTGTCATCGAGACTGACTGGAGCCAAGAAATAAGATGAAAACTGATTAAATAAAAAGGAAAATTCATGACCCACTTTATGTTTTTATTTGTGCCCTTTGGAAAGCCTACAGAGAGGACAGATATAAAATATAGTTTCCTAGAAAGCCGGACTCTGGTGTACGCCGGTTATATATAGGGCAGCAGGTGTACAGCATTAAGAGTCCCTACATTCTCAGGGCGTCTTGTTACAGTGATGGCCAATGACGGCCCTGGGCACGCCTGGCACATTCAGGAGATTAAAAAGTGTGAAATGTTAAATATTGAAGTAGTAACACAACCTGCACACAGTCTATAGAAAATAACCACCTGGAGAGGAAATCCACAGCACGGACGACGCACAACAACTTCACTGAACTCCCGAATATTCCCCCATTACAGTCACTGAAGATTTATAATCTCGCACTAAGTGTACGGTAAAGGCGCAGTGTTCCATTAACTCACCGAAGATCTCCCCATTTTTGGCATATTCGGTCACGAGATAAAGCATGTTTTTGGTTTCCATAACCTAAGAAATAAAAAAAAAACAACTAATAAATAAAATATTCCAAATACAAAAAAAAAAAAAATACACTTTTTTTTGCAAGAGTAAAGCAGAAAAAATGGTTGGGATACTAATGGGAAAATATAATGAATCTAATGAAGCTTTCCTAAAGAGAATCCCTTTAAGGCCATGTGTCCACGCTGGGTTCGTGATCCGTTTTTTGCGGAAACACGGATCAATTTTTGTCAAGCCATTAAAAAAAAAAAAAAAAAAAAAAAAAAAGTCTATGAGATTACTGAAATGCTGTGTTTTTTTCTGATCAGGTTTTGTTGCAAAAATCTGATCAGAAAAAGAAGTAGAGTGTCCTATACAATTGATCCGGTTTAGAAGCAAAAGCGTTCCGATACTCACACCCTGCCCGGTGAGCCAACAGTGGGCTCAGGTGATTTCTTCCTTATGTGCATTGGCAGGACCTGTGCGAAGTGACTTCCAGGACCTGCGCCCCATGTGACTCAGCCTGAGCCACATGGTGCAAGGTGCCTGGACGTACCGTACCCCACAGGTGCCTGGACGTACCGTACCCCACAGGTGCCTGGACGTACCGTACCCCACAGGTGCCTGGACGTACCGTACCCCACAGGTGCCTGGACGTACCGTACCCCACAGGTGCCTGGACGTACCGTACCCCACCCCACAGGTGCCTGGACGTACCGTACCCCACAGGTGCCTGGACGTACCGTACCCCACAGGACCTGCTGGTGCTCGGAAGGAAGAATCACTGGTCACTGTGGGATCTCCGGGGAGGGTAATAAAGTGTGTGTGTCCTTATTGGTGCTGCATTTTTGTTTTATTTTGGTAGAATCTAAGGTTTTAATGCAGAATTTTCCAGACACAATCTGATACAAAACCATGAACCAAAAGTATAGTTGTTCGGGCAGCTCTCCCTCTGGTCTCACCTGGTAAAGCTTGATAATGTGGGGATGATCCAGCATCTTCATTATTTGCACTTCTCGGTAGATTTTCTCCAGGTTTACAGCATCCAGCTGAGACTTGTCGATAATCTTTATTGCCACCTGCGGAGCAGACAGAGGAGCGTTAGCCCAGTGACCAGATCCATGCCTAATTTCATCCTAACTAAATTAGACGACTGCAAATGGCGCCCAGAAATGGATCTTCTCCTTCATTTGGACAAGACACTATTGACTAGACACACAAATGATTATCTACAAGGGAAAGTCTCCTGACGTGAAATCTGGCCGTAAAAAAATAAATTATTAAATCATTTATATTTTCATGTATTGATACAGAAAAAGGTAAAACACTGCTCAAATGTTAAATATTTTACATAAATTATTTTAATGTACCATCTTTAGAAATTGGCTCTGTTTGCCAGATTGAGCTCTGTAGATTTTATAGTGCCTGTTCCGTCGAGCCGGCCCCCGTCACAGTAGATCCCTAGTACCAGGAACACCCATTATGGCACTGTTGCTGCAAATACTGAGCTGATCGGTGGGGGTTCAGGCATTTTGATAGTCTTGCAACCACAATGGTTCTCTAAGTGTTGGCCTTCAGTATCAAATTGTAGGATTTAAAAAAACACAAAAAAAAAAAAAAAACACAACACTTTAAAGGGAATCTGTTAGCAGGTTTCTGCTATGTAATCTGAAGACTGCATGCTGCTGGGGTTAACACAGATGTTGTGATGCATCACTTATCGTATTGTGCACCGTTTGCCTTCAATGTTTATTTTAGCTTCAAGAGATTATCATTGCATGAGTAGGACAGCTAGAGGTCAGCTAGTCCGACAAGCCAACTGCTGTGATTAGCAGCTCAATGTCTATAGAAATGTACATACAGAGCCTGGTATGAGCAGGGGCAGCTTTCTCAATTCTGATGCATTGCTAAATCTAAAAACTCTCAGAACTGTTGGGAAATTCGGAAGGCCACTAAGAATCTCCACGGATCTACTCACTCTCTGCCAGGCACACTGCCACATACTCAGCTGTGGCTGTTCCTGGTATTGCAGTGTTAATGGATTGTGGACTGTACCTAGTAAACAACCAAGGTTCAAGTGATAGTTGTACTCCGATATTGATGGTCTGTCCTAGGCAGGGGTGGGAACCTCAGGCTTCGAGGGCCGCCAACAGGTCATGTTTTCAGGATTTCCTTAGCATTAGCACAGGGATTGGAATGATCCCTAGTGCAGGTGATTATATTTTCACCTGTGCAATACTAAGAAAATCCAGAAAACATGACCTGTTGGCGGCCCTCGAGACCCGAAGTTCCCCACCCCTGGTCCTAGGTATTGGTCATCAGTGGCGTAACGTGTGCATTGGCTTACAAGCTTCAACAAAGCCCCAACAATAGCTACTTGTCTTCTCAAAAGGTCCTCTAGGACCCAATGAAGAACCCTATTACCCACAATAATTACAATATTTCAACTGTTAATTTTATTTCCGCTAATAGTGAATACATTCCCAAAATATAACTGGAAAAATGCTGTTAAAAAACCTAAAATGAATAATTTAGCACAACTGATAATGGGCTATGAACCCGGTCATCCTACCGGGCAGTCCTTTGACATCTGTTTTTAACGGACCCACATACACTGAATGGCCGGGTTACAATAAAGGGATCGGATGTGCAAAGTTTAATTGATGGATCTAATAAAATAAATAAATGTTTGAATAGTTCCATCAATCCTATCCTTGCAGTAGAGGATATGTAGACGATATCAACCACATAGGAGAGAATGAAGCCGTCCCTGGACGTACATGAGCCCGGCTGATCTCGCCGGAGCCGCCCCACACAATCACAATGAATAACGCTGCTGACATTTCATGATTCAGGCTCTTTCTCAGAATTATATTCATCTCCTCCGGGACTCAGTGACAGCTGGCAGGAGAGCAGAGGGATGGCGACAGAGCCGGCCTGATTATTCCCGCACCCCACAGGATTCCTCCAGGACACGTTCTATCTCTAGTGAATTTCTGCTTAACCCATTACAGACGTGAAGCGATTCTCAATCTGACACATTCCGGGAAAATGTTTTGACCAATGTCATATAAAGTCATAATAGTCAAATTAATCTAACGTGTCAATGAATGGAAAGAGACGAGGTAAAACAAAAGCCGCAGAGAATATCCTCAATGAGAGCCAGCCATGTAGTGCAAAAAAGGGGGAAGGGGCACAACACAGTCCGCAATAAATCTTCACGGAACTCATGGATTTTGTTCCTTGGGTCGGTTTACGTCTCGTGTGGACGGATCCTCACAATTCACCATATAGAAGAGAAAGATGTTTGGGCAAAAAAGTGAATTGGTTCCTACAATAAAGAATGCCCCAACTGTAGCCGGTCGTGATGAGCGAGCACTACAATACTCGGGTGCTGGGTAGTCGAAACAAGCAGGTCAAACTCTTGGACGGGATCAACTCAAGTACTGAGTATAATGAAAGTCAATGTCAACTCAAGCATTTTTCCTGAAGACCAAAAGGTGGCCACACACATGTCCACAAAGAAAGGCCAACCTTGTTGGACACAATTTACCAATTTGTACGATGGCATCAAAACTTTTTCCTGATGTCAGAGAAATAAAGGTTGGGCATGTTGGATTTCAATATGCCTCATCCTTTTTCTTCTTCGCTCTATTGGAATAGAAGCCATTGCTAAAAGTGATCGCCAACTGGTTAATACTGTATGAGGGGTATCTTGAAGAATAGCGACAAGATACCAATGTATGGTTCATATGGTCTACTGTGGACCAAGGGTATGGTTCATATGGTCTGCTGTGGACCAAGGGTATGGTTCATATGGTCTGCTGTGGACCAAGGGTATGGTTCATATGGTCTGCTGTGGACCAAGGGTATGGTTCATATGGTCTGCTGTGGACCAAGGGTATGGTTCATATGGTCTGCTGTGGACCAAGGGTATGGTTCATATGGTCTGCTGTGGACCAAGGGTATGGTTCATATGGTCTGCTGTGGACCAAGGGTATGGTTCATATGGTCTGCTGTGGACCAAGGGTATGGTTCATATGGTCTGCTGTGGACCAAGGGTATGGTTCATATGGTCTGCTGTGGACCAAGGGTATGGTTCATATGGTCTGCTGTGGACCAAGGGTATGGTTCATATGGTCTGCTGTGGACCAAGGGTATGGTTCATATGGTCTGCTGTGGACCAAGGGTATGGTTCATATGGTCTGCTGTGACCAAGTGGTATGGTTCATATGGTCTGCTGTGGACCAAGGGTATGGTTCATATGGTCTGCTGTGGACCAAGGGTATGGTTCATATGGTCTGCTGTGGACCAAGGGTATGGTTCATATGGTCTGCTGTGGACCAAGGGTATGGTTCATATGGTCTGCTGTGGACCAAGGGTATGGTTCATATGGTCTGCTGTAGACCAAGGGTATGGTTCATATGGTCTGCTGTAGACCAAGGGTATGGTTCATATGGTCTGCTGTAGACCAAGGGTATGTTTCATATGGTCTGCTGTAGACCAAGGGTATGGTTCATATGGTCTGCTGTAGACCAAGGGTATGTTTCATATAATCTTCTGTAGACCAAGGGTATGGTTCATATGGTCTGCTGTAGACCAAGGGTATGGTTCATATGGTCTGCTGTAGACCAAGGGTATGGATCATATAATCTACTGTAGAGCAAGGGTATGGTTCATATAATCTACTGTAGACCAAGGGTTTGGTTCATATAATCTACT
Source organism: Allobates femoralis (assembly GCA_033576535.1). Classification (NCBI taxonomy): domain Eukaryota; kingdom Metazoa; phylum Chordata; class Amphibia; order Anura; family Aromobatidae; genus Allobates; species Allobates femoralis. The sequence goes on along the minus strand of JARQOC010000009.1, from coordinate 26,848,990 downwards.
GTAGACCAAGGGTATGGTTCATATAATCTACTGTAGACCAAGGGTATGGTTCATATGGTCTGCTGTAGACCAAGGGTATGGATCATATAATCTACTGTAGAGCAAGGGTATGGTTCATATAATCTACTGTAGACCAAGGGTATGGATCATATAATCTACTGTAGACCAAGGGTATGGTTCATATGGTCTGCTGTAGACCAAGGGTATGGATCATATAATCTACTGTAGAGCAAGGGTATGGTTCATATAATCTACTGTATACCAAGGGTATGGTTCATATAATCTACTGTAGACCAAGGGTATGGTTCATATGGTCTGCTGTAGACCAAGGGTATGTTTCATATAATCTTCTGTAGACCAAGGGTATGGTTCATATGGTCTGCTGTAGACCAAGGGTATGGATCATATAATCTACTGTAGAGCAAGGGTATGGTTCATATGGTCTGCTGTAGACCAAGGGTATGGTTCATATAATCTACTGTAGAGCAAGGGTATGGTTCATATAATCTACTGTAGACCAAGGGTATGGTTCATATAATCTACTGTAGACCAAGGGTATGGTTCATATGGTCTGCTGTAGACCAAGGGTATGGATCATATAATCTACTGTAGAGCAAGGGTATGGTTCATATAATCTACTGTAGACCAAGGGTATGGTTCATATAATCTACTGTAGACCAAGGGTATGGTTCATATAATCTACTGTAGACCAAGGGTATGGTTCATATGGTCTGCTGTAGACCAAGGGTATGGATCATATAATCTACTGTAGAGCAAGGGTATGGTTCATATAATCTACTGTAGACCAAGGGTATGGATCATATAATCTACTGTAGACCAAGGGTATGGTTCATATGGTCTGCTGTAGACCAAGGGTATGGATCATATAATCTACTGTAGAGCAAGGGTATGGTTCATATAATCTACTGTATACCAAGGGTATGGTTCATATAATCTACTGTAGACCAAGGGTATGGTTCATATGGTCTGCTGTAGACCAAGGGTATGGTTCACATAATCTACTGTAGACCAGTTGACTACGCATCAAATGAAAAGCTCATAGAATACAAAAAAAAAAAAAAAAGTTTTACATAGAACCGTCAACTTTTCTTTTGAGACCAATGTAAAAATAACGAGACACGAGTGAAGTCATCAGAAAGCAGTGGTTTCTTTTGCTTTGGCGTTGCTTCTCATTTTTTTTGGACTTACTCATAGCATTATGCTTTGGCTATAATCATGCAAAGTCCAGATTCTTTAAAGTTTTCGATCACAAACCCTAAAATTTCCACCCACCCCCACCCAAAAAAAAAGAAAAATAATCTACTTTAAGAATTCATTATGGAAGTAAAGACTCACAACTGGCCTACCGGAGGTTGTGAACTAGGCCGCTCAAGCCGAATATTAGAGACTAGCTGTGAGCCCGATGCAAATGCATCGGGTGTCTAGAATATTTTTAAATTTTTTTTTAAGATTTTCGCGGCCGCACTTGCCGCAAGTGCAAAACCGCACTTGCCGCACCTGCCGCAAGTCCCCCTATACTTTCTATGGGGATTACCGCAACCGCGCCGCAAGTGTAACGGTTATGCAGCAAACGCGGCAGATGTGGTTACACTTGCGGCGCGGTTGCGGTAATCCCCATAGAAAGTATAGGGGGACTTGCGGCAGCTCAGGCAGTGACTCGCAATGGCCTCGCGGCCATTGTTCGCGCTACATGAGCGGTAAATCGCTAACCTGGCCAGCGACTCGCAATGGCCTCGCGGCCATTGCTCGCGCTACATGAGCGGTAAATCGCTAACTTTGTGGCCGAGCCTCTGGTTCGATTTTCGGCCAGCGGCCATTGCTCGCACGTGGTGACGTCACAGAGTGACAAAGCCACGGTCTTTTCGGGGTCCGACACGGAAGTGCCTACGGCAATTATATGGTAGATTGTGGCCAGTGATGTGTGGCTGGATTGCAAAACTGTGCTTTCATTGAGCAGATAGATATTTAGGAGGTGTGGAAAACAGAAGAAGAGAAACAGCACAAGTCACAAAATCCCATCAGATGGGTGGTCATAGACTAGAAATGGAAGATATCCCGAAACCCAGGGATAATGGGATTGCAGGGGGAGATATGTACAAAACATTTTCATGTGTGTACTGTTATTGTCCTACTTTGGGCCTCCACCAGAATATTAAACCACTGAAGGACCTTGAGATGTTGCATCGGTTCAGAGAAAACTAGGTTTGAAAAAATAGCTGGGGAAACACTTGGAAGAGAGTCTGGGCAATGCGAAAGAGGGTCTACTGGACGGATACTCCGTACACAGCTTGTTTGGATTGACAGAACGTTCACATTATGCAGAAAGGAAGAGACGTGTGGTTCAAGCTAAGTGGGTGGTAGGACTTGGCGGGGGGCATGCCCGGACGACTCTTCTCCGAAGCCTATCTTTTTCAAACTGCTTTTCTGAAAAGCTTTAGCACATCATAGTGAGACAAACCGCTCTCCAATAACAGACTTAAGTCGGGAATTCATACATGAAATAGTTGACATTGATGACGGGTTCTCATAAAAACGATCTGCCTGAAGAAGGAGCCTCCCTTTGAAAACTTGGTTGGCCAATAAAGATATTACTTCTACAATACTTTTGTATCTTGGGGGGTCTTGAAAGTATCTACATGAAGTAGATCGTATGATGGATACATGGCTGATCCCGCTTAACTTCAAAACTATCAGATTAATATGATAAAGTTACCCAATAAAGAGCAAATCCCAATACGGTAAAGGCTGTTTGTGATCACGTGTTGGAACTGAAGCACATGAATAGTCAGATAACACAAGAACCTAGTTGGCTGGCAGCAAATTTTGTTATACAAAGTGTAATAAATGCCAAATAGGTCACCATTACTTAGACACTTAGAATAAAAAAAATACATTGACTTTTGGGTATTTTTGTATACAAGATATTCGTGTTGCATAAAAAAACCCTCATCATACAGCAATGAAGTTATAGGACTCTTCAGAGCTAATTTGACACCCTCATTTCTATTTAATTTTCCCATTTGGCTACCTTCTTCTACCTTTCACTCTACGTCCTTGTTATCTAGAAGGCATCATCCTCTCGATGACTGAAGATGGATTTATTTCGTCCCCGGCACACACACACTGTGTACGCAGTCATTTTATGTTCAATTCTTTACTATCCTGACAGCTAGCGTCCAATGCCGCCATCCATCCAGCCTGGCGTTCCCATCCATATCGGCTATGTCTTATGTGACATCTCGCTTTCAGGAGCGCCATTAAAGGCCTGTCTATACCAATCATTCCTTATAGAATGCAATAAACCATCGTAGATTGCCACATTAAACAATAGGTCTTCCTGTGTTGCCGCGACTCAAGGAATACTGTCAAGGTAAATTGCTGTATATACCATAAAATAAATGTTATAGAGGAATCATCATGAAACTCCAAGATGAGGGTTTACACCACAAAGAGAAAAATAAAACTAGAATGAAAGTTACTGAATCTAAACTAAAAAAAACAAATCTGATAAGATAAAGATTAAAAATGTAATATTACATATGGCCTCACATCAACAAAGCGAGATATTGACTGTTTGTGGATTGTGACATTTGGGTATATCGACGACATCCAACCCAAAAAACAAGGGAGAAAGCAGCAATAGGAGCCACGTAGAAAGAGGTTTCTAGTGTGGCTTTTCTGGGTACAAGAAAAAGTAAATTCCAGCTATTCGGTAGGCAGAAACGTTTATTTAATAGAAAACCAAGGGTTACATTTCAGGCATCAATTGTCACGTTCAAAGATCCATAAAAAACAATGTAGATCTACATGTTTCAGATGAGAATCATCCTTTCTACATTGTTAATTTTAGACATGACAATTAACGTCTGAAATTAAACCCAAGGATTTTTTATGAAATAAACGTTTCTGCACACCACGGAGCTGGAATTTTACCTTTTGCGTATTTCACATCTGAACAGTACATTGCCTGCTCTAAAGTGTTGAAGTTCCTTACGAGGGGGGAGCTGGAATCTTTCTATATAATCACTTCTCTATAAAATACAGAACAGAATCTTGAGCCTAAATGGTATGGTCCAATTACGGCACTTCTAAAGGGTGGTGCACAAGTAGGATCCAGTACGATGCAATAGTAAAATAGAACTAGGCACTCAAATACGGTGAAGAAACATAGAATTTATTAGGGTAATCCAAACCAAACCAGGACATACGTTTCGGTCCAGAAAACAGACCTTAACCTCACCTTCTGCACACTGGTGAAGAGCAGGAGAACGAGCGCCAAGTACAACTAGCGGCATGCTCATTCTCCATGGAACCACGCGAAACCTCACCTTTTGCACACTGATGAAGGTCCATTTTCTGGACCGAAACGTTAGTCCTAGTTTGGATTACCCCAATAAATTCACCGAATTTGAGTGTAAGTTCTTTAACCCTTCTTGGTGGTGACCTAGGCATCTGCTTACCACCTATGCCAGTCCTGATGTTGTCTACTACTAAAAAGTCATTGCCCAAAAAAGGAGAGACGTATAGTAATAAAGATGAATAACGCAATGTTATTTTTGCCAAACTACGTTTAAACAAGACTAATAATGAGAGCTAAAGACAATAAGACCAAATTAATTGATTTCTCGGTGCAGGGATGTCTGCCAGTAATCAGCCGCGTGTTGCCTAAATACATGTCCTACGTTGTCAAAGAAATGAATCCCGTTTTACTTCAGAACATTAAAGTCCTGGCACGGTGACTGCAGCGAGGACGTGTCCCAATGGATTGATTCCTAGTCTGGAGCTCAGCCGGCCTTGCAATCATTTACATTCCAGCTCATTCACGCCCTCGGTACTGCCGCTTCCAAAACTAAGCGAGCAGGCGGCCAAGAGCTGGAAAAAAAAAAGGCCTTGTGGTTAAATAATGAGGGTTAATAAATAATAATACAACAAACAACAGGGCTTTGTTAAGACTTGCATCGGCTCCTCCGTGTTGGTTTTGCTCACATGATGACATTGCTATACTCCTAATGACCTTAGTAACTAACGTTTTACATTCACTTACTGCGTAGCGTTGCCAAACATGAGCATAAATTAAACACGCGGCTTAAAAAAGGAGCCAGCATATCTACACCGCCCCTTCGTCAGGAAAGGCCGACAGCCACACACCACCCCTTCGTCAGGAGGCCGACAGCCCCACACCCCCCTTCGTCAAGGCCGACAGCCCACACCCCCTTCGTCAGAGCCGACAGGCCCACACCCCCCTTCGTCAGGGAGGCCAACCCTTCTCACAACACGCCCCCTTCGTCAAGGCCGACAGCCCACACCCCCCTTCGTCAACGCCGACGGCCCACACCACCCCTTCGTCAGAGGCCGACGGCCCACACCCCCCTTCGTCAGCAAGGCCGACAGCCCACACCCCCCTTCGTCAGGAGGCGACGGCCCACACCGCCCTTCGTCAGGAAGGCCGACGGCCCACACCAGCCCTTCGTCAGGAAGGCCGACAGCCCACACCGCCCTTCGTCAGAAGGCCGACGGCCCACACCGCCCTTCGTCAGAAGGCCGACGGCACACACCACCGTCCGAGACCCCTTCGTCAGAAGGCGATAGTCAACACTATTGCCGTAATACATCCAGATGTAAAGGAATCTTTTAAAGCTTGAGAACATCTTTGGGGTCATTTTTGTTATCAGGAGTATTTTTGATAAAATTTTGTAATTGGATTGTAGTTGAAATTTTGGACTGACCACAACCTCCCAACACCAACACACCCCACAACAACCACCACAACTAAAAAAGAAAGAAAGAAATCACACAATATGCAAGTTTTGGAAACTTTGTACTATTGTAATAATACAAAAAAAAATAAGAAATTATGGATTTGATCAGGTTATAATATTGTTCTTGATCTCATACGTAGGCTTTAGGATTGATAGTCAACGTAAAGTAATAGAGACATACTGGAAAGACAGATAAAAAGGCGACAAACTGAGGCAAAGGGAAAAGGCACTATCGCTGAACTGCGAGTTGTGAAATGCTAACAAGTCAATGTTGGGAAAATGATGGCTTCCTGTGACCTCAGAGGGGTAACACCGGATCAGATAGAGGACGAAAACTGGGAAGAAACATTTAGTCATCGCAGATCATTAACAGAGTGGACGGAGTATCCTGTTCTAGCCAAAAAAAAAAAAAAAATATAGGACATAAAACTAAAATAACCAACAAAGAGATATTATTAACCATTCCTAAGGCAAAGCAGCTGGATCACAGAGAGGAAACAGGAAATATATATTCAGCTTGTCATATACAATAACATAGAACTGAAGGTTTGTATGATGGTAGTAAAGTGGTCGCTCATGTTTGGCAAAAGAAAAAAAAAAAAAAAAAAAAAGTTTTTTTATCTTTGAAACAGCACCACTCTTGTCAGTGGCTGTTGGTGGTATTACAGTTCAGACCCAAGGTGCAATTCCAGGCACAACCACTATACGACAGTGGCGCAGTCTCAAAGGGAAGAGGCTTTGGATGACCCCTGTAAAGCTTCCATTTGAGAATCTATGGTTACAATATGCCATACATGACCCGTGATTCTACCCACCATGCGTGCCGTGCTGTGCGTTACTCCTCTTTTATTACAGTGTATATGGTATTTGCAAAGTTTGGAAATTATACGTATAAAAGCTATTTTTTGATCAATTCTGGTTTACACAGGTGTCATATCACAACTTTACAATCCGACAGCCGCCTGTTCATGTCGCACTGCACAGGTAGGACATATCTATTTTGGTTCCCTTTAATGGCTAACTGAAAAGATGGTAACAAATAGCAGCTTTAGAGACTACGCAGGTCTCTTCACCAGTGCACGGGTGGTAATAGCCTTTAAAGACTACTCAGGTTCTCTTCACATCAGACAAGTGTTTAATAAATAGCAGCTTTAGAGATACTCGGGTGCTCTATTAACCACATGCCATGATGAAGAGACCCAAGTAGTCTCTCAAGCTGCTATTTATTACCCACAGCGATTAGACCAGAGTAGTCTCCATGCAATCTGTATTACCATCATGCCAGATCAAGAGACCCTGAGTAGTCTCTAAAGCTGCTATTATACCACCAAGTCCTGATGAGACCAGGTAGTCTCCATAAGCATTTATTACTTATCATGCCTGATGGAACCTGGAGTTATCTCTAAAGCTGCTTTACACTACAAAGATACACGGTAGTCTCTAAAGCTGCTTTTTCATCAGGCCATGGTGATATAGCAGCTTGACTACTTGAGTCTCAATCTTTTTCATCAGCCGGTGTTATAGAGACCCGCGTAGTCTCTAAAGCTGCTCTTTACATCCAACCCAATACCTATATGGAGGACCTGAGTAGTCTCTAAAGCTGCTCTTTATACCCAATACCTGATGGAGACCTGAGAGTCTCTAAAGCTGCTCTTTATTACCATGCCTGATGGAGACCCTATAGTCTCTAAAGCTGCTCTATATTACCACCGTGCCTGATGGAGACCCGAGTAGTCTCTAAAGCTGCTCTTTATTACCACTGTGCCTGATGGAGACCCGAGTAGTCTCTAAAGCTTGTCATTTTGTGATGACGAAGATTATATTCTCTCAGCTAAAGCAGAAACGGTATTCTTTTTATAGAAGTGAGGGGGAAGATAAAGAAATAAAAGGGGGAAAGAGCAATTGAATGAATATCCAGGGTTGTTCTTGGCTTACAGGAGATTTTTATTAATTGTGGAGTTAATAAAAAGGATTTTTTTTTTTTTTTTTTTTCAATAAATAGCGGATTAGTCATTCCACAGGCGAGCGGACTCATTCTGTATGAAATGCCAGCCGCAGCAGGGGTATGTGGATGGAGGTGTGATGAACAATTCAATGTCTGTTATTTATATACCGGGGCTGTGCATTAATGATTCGCCGCGCTTTGTAATCGGCGCCCATTTATCCCTCCACCCGCTGCCTCTTGGACAGAACGCGGAACATTGTGATTAGAGGAATTTGTCGTAATGGCAACATACTGATATGTTAATGGCTGAAGATTCATTTCCAGCTACGGCAGAACTATAAAAATCTATATTAAGAAGTTTTCTCGGAGTCGCGCGATACCGGGGTATAGCGTTAAGAAGGCAAAGTATCACAATAAAGTAAATATTTTATGGGTTAATTATGGAAAAAGTGTCTGTCCGACAAGAAAGTCTAGTCGTAGCCAAGGTTTCAGCTAAAGTTCACGAGCAGAAGATGTTAGTCCCGGTGGTAATTGATTAATCTCGAGCGCCGGTGTATGGGCAGCGCAGCAGTTCCTCTTATCTCCCGGCTGCACGCCGGGTAGATCGTCACACAGCGCCCAGTCCACTTACAGGACTTACTCTACGCTCTCATTAGGACACAACATATTCACAAACGTACACCTTGGCCTTATATCAGACGCCTACCTGCGGAGACAGAAATCCAATGTGTCGCGGATCTGATAGAGTTCCAGCCCCGCCGTCATCCACCTTCCCATATAAAATACCAGCTCTGAAGAATGGAGGAGCATCTCGATGAATTAGAAGATCATCAAAAAGTGACTTTATTTAATAATCAATATAAAGTGACACTTATTATATAGAGTCATTACACACAGAGGGATCTATTTCATGTGTTTATTTCTGTTAATGTTGATGATTAATGAAAACCCAAAGGTCATTATCTCGGAAAATTAAAGTAGGGAGGATGAAGGGTCTGAGAGATAAAATAAGACCTAAATAGGTATCAGAGGCTTCACCTTGTGTGGTTGTGAGAGTCACAACCACTATAAAAGCAAATCACGGCTGCTGCAGTCCCCAGTGTGGTGCATATAGAGGAGGAAGGATGAAGGGTTAAACACTGCGCTGCCGTATTCCACCAGACATCAAAGGGGGAATATAATATTGATTTATTAGCCAACGCTTTTCAGGGCTCCCTGGCCCCTTCCTCAGGACAATCAGTATCATATTGCCATGTTTCAGGGAGTCCTGAAACGCATCGACTAATAAATCAATATATTAACCCTTTGATGTCTGGTGGAATACAGCACGCAGTTTTTAATCCTTAATCCTCCCTACTTTGGGTTTTCATTGGCTGCAAGCCATAATCATCAACATTGAAATCTTTGAGTTCCCCCAATGACTTTCATTATACTTGGTGCACGAGTTGCGCCCATCCAAGCATCCAACCTGTTAGTTACGAATACCAAGCATAGAAACTGCTCACTCATCACTACTCCTGACCCCGTTGTCCCAAGAGGTGAGATAGAGCATAGAGGTTCTCCCACAACATTTATCAGCTCTTCACAGCATAGGTTACAAATTAATGATCCCTGGGGCCCCACCAATTCTTTGAACAGGAGCCCCATGCTGAAATATCTGGAATGGAGCGGTAGTGCGCATGTGTGAGCACCATTTTATTCAATTCTATGGGTTTATGGGGGTGTACATGGGTGACCACAGCTCCGTTCACTTCTATGGGACCACTACTGCACATGTGCAAAAACGATTCCATCCACAGGTCTATATGAGAGGAACCCACTTATGTAAACCCTATTTTGTTCTGCAGATCTATGGGAGCAGTACTACACACATACAACTACTACTAAGTTTAGTTCTATGGGTCTATAAAAAATATTGTGCATGCTTGACCACTCCATTTCACATCTGTATAGGAGGGGTAGTTTGTATGAGTCGCTATTACTCAGTTCAGTTCATTGGGTCCATATGAGTGGTAATGCGCATGAGCATACTACATTTAGATCTGTAGGTCTAAAGAAGCAGTAAAGCACGCATGCGCGATTAACATTTCATTCAATTATATGTTTACAGGGGAGGCATAGCGCATGCGCAGCCACCACTGTAGTTCTATGGGTCTAAAGGGACGGTATTGCGCATGCGCAATCAGAACTCACTCCAACCAGTTGTGCTAGTCTAGATGAGCCTGCGTGATCACTCCCACAGAAAGTGAATGCACAGAGAACGCACATGCACTAGTACTCCATAGAAAACAAACTTTTGGGAATGCTTTAGATACAAGCATTGCACCCTTTCAGTACAGTGGTTGCATTAAATGCATAACATCCTCCAACACAATCTCCATGAATGGGAGCGCAGGACCCCCTTTTAGTGGGATGTCAGTGGTGGAGGCTCCGGCGGTCACACACTTCGCACATTCCCTATGTACAGGTAATAAATGATATGGAAAATCCCTTAATACAGGTATCTGAGAAGAGAGAAGCCCCTTAGATCTCATTCCTTGCGGCATCCGATGGGGACGCTGCTTTCATGGTTCTCCAGTTTGGGTTCTTGCTCAGAGGAGCAACATTTGGGGAAGCGGAACCACTCGTGTATCATCAGTCCACAAAACAATACATATTACTGACCCAGAGAGGACGACAAAGCTCAGGACGCGGATCTCGCCCATCGTAACATTGGCCTTTAACCCCTAAGCACCAGTCTGCCATTTATGGATAATTCTTCCACGATTTCTAATGAAAACTCAAGGAGGAACCAGACGGCGAACGTCAGAGGCAGCAAGATCCATGTGCAAGAACACTTAATCCAGGTAAGAATATGATCCTTTCTTCATTTAGAGCCTTTCCTTTCCTTCAAAGGAGATAGAGCTCCGATCTATTCTCTTAGATATTGGCCACCACCGGGGCCAGCGCTCAACAATTTCCTATATATATATATATATATCTTCAAATGGCCGTCCCATTGTATAAAAGGTGCCCAGATGACCTTCAACACTGGTTCACCCGACCGCTATTGGTTTAGCACCTTTCAATTACACAGTCACGCTCAATTGGGGTGAGCATGCACGTGGGGAGAAGATGATAGGCTCTTGGTATAAACTTCTGGTGAAGACCCTCTCCTACTTCTTATGTATTTCAGAGACACGTGCGGACCTTCTTACTTATTCAGAGACGTGACTGAAGGCCTCGCACCTACCACCGAACAAAAACGGCACTCAACCGGGAGGAAAGCCTGACAAGGTTAATCCTGAAACACCAAGATCCAATCATATCAGAGGATAGGTTGCTGTCAAGAACAGTAATAAACTACCAAAAAACCCCAAAACAATGGGCTGGATTTTCTACAATGTAGGACCAATGAGACGGTACTAATGGCCACTGAGGTAGCAGGGCTGTGGATCTGTCATGAGGACAGCATTGACGAGTATGGGACCTGAAGGTCACAACACCCATGGATTCTCAGGTCTATGACTTATGCTTAAATGTATATGCTTTCTTTTGTTCCTACAGAGGTTAAGGACTCTTTCCTATCTGGCTGTTCTTTGTAAACCTTAATCTCAGGTGCAGTTTTGGTGACCACTCCCCTCCATTATAAAAGGAGTGGCATATCTTATCAGCCTATGGAAGTGATGGAATCTCTTCCTATGCTGACCACTTTGAAGGAGCCTGTCTGTGGAAGTAGCAGTGTTGTCATTACAGTTGCAGCTGCGGTGCTTTGCTGTAATTAAGAAATTGTGTTGTATCCCTTTTAGGTCTAGTTTCCCTCTGTCTGTGTCCCTTACATGGTGCTGTATTATTGTGGAAGAGAGGCAACTGTCTCGCCGGCCTGAACACTAATCAGGGCGAGTCCAGAACAAGAGACGCGTAGGCATGTGACGGAGAGGAAGGACCCACAGAGGGACGTTCGGGAGTGCAGGGTACAGCCTCAGATGAGTGTGAAGTGACCCTTCTCCCCAACACTCACCAGGGCTTTCCTTTATACCATCCCTGCCGTCACCTCTGTGTTGGTTGTGCCGCATGCTGGGCATCCATACGCCCCGGTGGGGGGTGGGAGGGGCGGATCAAGGCGATGTGTAGTAGTAGGGAATAAGCTGATGCCTCCTTTTGGCAAATTTCTTTCTGAATGGGATGCCATGCTTGTTCTACTGAACAAACAATGAACCCCTGTAATGGCTTTTCAGTAGCAGAAAGCAATGAAGCCACGTGATGTAAATGGCCGATACGTTCCCGATTCCCAACACAACATTCCGCACAAGGACAGGACGGCTCCGGATGACGCCAACCTGGGCTGATCCATCATTAACTGTCTGGATTTCTGTCCTCGGTCAGAAGGGGTAAGGATCCTTAACAGCTTAGCCACGTCTTAACCTAATTCTTATCCAAGGTGGATCACTCAGCATCAAGGTTAATTCCTTAGACTAACATACAGCTCGGTGCATAAACATCACATCTGACAGGTAGAGGGACGGTATTCATGGTTACCTGGGAACTGATCTTCAATTAGGAAAATACAACAGTGTTCTAGAGATGGGGCAAACCGGTAGGTTGGTCCGGAAAGGACTTGACCCCAGACAACATACAAGTCTATGGTGACCTGAACTTAAGTGCCGTAAAATGGTCATAGTAAGGGTTGGGTTGCTATATAGGGAAGCAAAATGGGGATTAAAGCATGACATTTATACTTGGAGTTTCCACGCTGCTGTCACACCGTTTCCAGGCCTGCTTATTAAATCTTATGAATATTCACTCCTTTCTCCGCCCACCCTCTGTGATCTATTTTAAAGGGCCAGCTTCCAGATTGATGGGGAGAGGGGTCTGAACTTGTGGGTCCTTAGCGACTTCAAGAAGAGTATCCGGCACCCAAAGGACGAGGCTCTGTAGAGTCCAACCTTGAATGGGGTGGTGGGATGTACTCTGCTTTCTCCAGGAATGTGAGCTTCAAGATTAGAAATGTACCTCCATACAAAGGATAAGTTAGAGTACAGATCCCAACTCCAGGCATCAAGGCCCACCAACAGTGGAGGTTGTCAGGATTTCCTTAGCATTGCACAGGCGTTTGATTCATTACCTGTGCAGATTATCCCATTAGCACCTGTGCAATGCTAAGGAAATCCAGAAAACCTAACTGTTGGTGAGCCTTGAGTTGGGGACCTCTGACTTCGAGGCTACCCCTGAATGAGCTTTATAATCAGGAGACACCTGACCTATAATATTTGAAGGAAGTTACCAATTAAAACTTATTTATTGGCCATCAACATCTAAGCCTATGACAACTCTTTTAATCTACAGGCTAACAGCTATTCTAGAACGCTTGCAAACACTCCGGCTCTAGAACGTACTTCTGTTATCTTGGACACTTGTAGATCGATTGCATAACTTGATTTACCGCATAAGCCCGCGATGCAAGACGTTATTCCCACCTTCTTACACCAGGCGATCTGGGTGCTCAGTACAATGAATGTAGCCCTATACTAGAAATTTGCACTAAGTACTGACATGATGGCACATTTCAAGGGGTTGTCCAGAATTCTGTAAACATGGCTGCTTTCTTACAAAACCATCACCACCCCGTCTACAGGTTGTGTGTGATCTTGCAGCTCAGCTCCGTTTAAGTGAATGGGCCTATGCTGTAATACCACATGCGACCTGTAGACAGGGGTGGCGCTGTTTTAAAAAATAATGTAGTAAAGGTTTATTAATCTTGGACATCCCCTTTAAATCATTTCCACGGCGAAAATATCGGCAACTTTTGGATGAAATTTGTTCAGATAACTGAATTATGTTGTGGATTTGCAGTCCACAAATCTAAATAGTCAAGCCGCACGAGTGAAGAGTGAGCAGATCTCCAAATTAATTGCTGGTTACGTGCGCAACGCCGTTGTATTCAGGGTCAACAGAACCAACAGATGGGCGAGGACCGCAAATAGTGTTTCTTTAAAAGGTGATTGTAAGGCTGGGTGGGGGTCATTTGAGAGGCCTCCGAGCGCTACATGTGACCGCAGCCGAGGATAAGGCCGATTCTCTTAATTAGCTACTCTACTGTCTGAAGATCACCTCTAATTTAGGTTAAGAACACCTAAGTAATGCAATTCCCTTAATAGATCACGTTCATCCAAGTATTGGTCAATCTAAAGACACACTGACCTAGAAGTGAGACGGTATCAGCCGGTGATTACGCTACTAGACCGGGTTTACGGGAGCTTGTCCTCCTAAATCCAGGCTGCCCCAGACACCGAGAAGCTGCTATGTTGCACTGACAAGAAGTTCTTGACCCAGACAAATCCTTTCCTGTTGTCTAACGTTCTTCGGCGTTGACCTTCTTTGTGGTATGATAGTCTTGGAGAGTCGTCATGTCTGAGCTGTACACGTTGGATGTAGAGTATTCTCCGCATCCAGGGGGGGGGGGGGGGGTTACACACAGCATCCTCCTGTTTGAGGTTCACTAGGCATAGCAGCAGGTTATAATATGTTAGTGTAGGGTCCATCCCGAGATGGGTCACCTTGTCGTTGGTGGGATGGCTTAAGAACTTACGTTCTCATGTCCACTCCGCCCCATTAACGGCTATCCTACGATCCGTCAAAAGGCAGCAGCTACTTTACCCGTCGGCACAGTAAAAGCCACGTGACAAATGACGTGGTCAGGATTGTTCAGCACACCTCCTCCTCCTCTACCAGGGGGGTAAACCTCACCAATAGAAAAATCTAAAATTATCGTTTTGCTGCTACAAACCCATTTTCCGAAGGTCATGGTGAGAAACGCACTTGGTGGTGTTACTAGGACAATGCCGGGCCCCGGGTAGCCATGGAGTTAATGTTTGCGGCACAGAGCTGGCCGCGTAACAACGTGCGCTTTATGTAATTGCTGATGAAGGGAGATAAAATGAGGGAGAGTAAATAAACCTGGAGTCTGAGATGCCTGTTAAAGAAAGAAAAAAAATATTTGCACAAAGTAAACAGATTTTATTCTGCCACAGTCCGTCCTGCCAAGATTAACAAGAGGTCGACCTCTGACTGGGCTCTGCCGGGGCCGCCAATGTCACAATCAATTCTTCATTGGTTCCCCTCATTTCTACAAGTCCTGAACCTGATGTGGCCCAATGTCTGAACTTAAAGGGGGACGTCTGGGTCAGATATATTGACGACCTTTTCCCTTAGAACAGGTGATCAATTTAAGATGTGTAGGAGAGAGATGGGTGTCAGACCCCCCCCAACAATCTCATTATTGACCGATTCCTTTTTTTTGGCTAATGACACTCTAAATTTGTGGGGCCTAGCGGTTTCCTGGTTAATTGGTGCCTCGTCAACAGGGCGCGATATACCGTGTGCACAGGAGCCACTGAGTTCTTCACTTAGCGCACAGCACAACAGGCCTACCATCTCGTTGATGGCCGTGTGTGTATGCAGTCCGAGCGGCTGACACCATGCTGCACACGCCCCACCACCGCATTGGCTATTGGAAGCCCTGGGATGGCGCTTCTAGAGACAACTCAATGGGTAAGCCGCTCTTCTAGCCACCGGTCAGGCCTGGGACATTTCCAGCTGCTCTTCTGCTTGAGGTCTACCCTCAAGAACAGGAAAACCACTGATGTGAAGTCCTGTTCTGGATGGGCAGAATCTCTAACTTTCTCTCAGGTGATGCTGTCCTGGGTGACGGAAATAATTCATAAAAATATTGGGGACACCGAGTGCAGGGCTGTGGAGATGGATTTAGGGAAATCGAGGCGTCCGGTGGAGTCAGATTCAGGGACGTTGAGGAGTCGGAGGTTCGGCTTACCGACTCCATAGCCCTGTTTGGGAGGAACTTAAATGTATAATATTTGGTATTTTCGATGTTGGACAGAGAAGCTTGGGGGGGCTTTGGCTTTGTACTCCATGATCATTGGATTTTCCACTGGAGAAATTTGCACCGAATTTTCTGCATTTTGGCTCAGATTTCCCTCCAGTAATTTCCTTACAGAAGTCATTGGTTTACAATAGACACTAAAGACTTTGCTGCTGATTGATATATGCTAAATACCGTAACTTGAGGTTTCGATGTTGAATTATTTCTTTTGCATTAAAGTCAACAGGGAAAATCCGTAACATGCAAAATTTAAAAGATTTAAAAAAATACCCTCCGCAGGTCAATTTTTGCTCAGATGGGCCTTATTATTGAGGACCTAAGTGCAAAGATTTGCCCCGAATGGGGCATGAAGAGGGGCTTTCAACAGGTCTCAAAGTTTTGAGAAAACTTTCCTGGGTACAATTTGGCAATTTTGGAAAAACCCTACTCAAAATGTGTACCAGGAATCCACAGCTGACCCAGATTTTGTTTTATCCATTCGAATCAGTGTGTGGCCACCCATTGTGGCTTTTGGCCATCCACCGACAAAACTTTGGGGGGGCGCGAAAAAAAAAAAAAAAAAAAAAAAAAAAAAAAAAAAAAAATATCAAACTTTTCAGTAGCTAACCGGTCAGTCCAGATTAATTTTTCATGCAGGATTCTTGGTGGTGGTAATAGTCAGTCATTTCCCATAGACGTGCCTCTGATGGCCAGTCCGGGACGCCGCCTCGCTGCCACCGGCTCAGTGATGACAGCTCACTCAGAATTTAATGTTTTCAAAAGCAAGAATGCATCACAACATCTGACGTCACCTGACATTTACCCTCCGCTTCCGGATACACCTCTCCTATTTGCAAACCCTCAACCTGTTTATACAGGATCCGTCTCCAGAGTGGAAATGCTTAAAGCATATTTTCGTTTTTTCTGTTATGTCACATGGGAAAGGTTCAGACAAGGTAAAGGAGACGCGCAGATCTCCCAATAATGACGTCACTGAACAAGTAAAAGGATCCTCCCTGCTGCAGCGTTACCAGACGAAGAAACCCCAGCGATGAGATACCGGTCCGGAGAGCGCCGGGGGGGGGGGGGGGGGGGGCAGCGCCGCAGAGTAGCTGTCCCCAATATCATCTGTAAAATACAATGATTACCTTCTAGATTTACAGTATACAAAGTAATACATTTCCCAGCAAAACAGTAGACAATCCGCCTGCAACCTGTAGCCGAAAGTCAACAATTGTATTTATTTATTTTTTTTATTTTAAATGCATGTTTTAGATTTTCTATCAACTTTCCAGGTCATATCTACATTAAAAATACCATTCTGAAATTGAGAAATATTCATACTGTCCACTAGGCCTAATAAATGTTTTATTCTCTGCACAGAAGGATTTGCATCAGTCTCATTATCATATACAGGATGACAATAAAACACAGGATCCACCATTCACAACAGGGGATGTCACAGCGAACCTCCTCCTCTTGTTCAATGACTGATAACACCTCTATATACTGTAGATAACACAGGATCCACCATTCACAATAGATGATATCACAGCTCACCTCCTCCTCCTGTACAATGACTGATAACACCTCTATATACAGTAGATAACACAGGATCCACCATTCACAATAGATGATATCACCACTCACCTCCTCCTCCTGTACAATGACTGATAACACCTCTATATACAGTAGATAACACAGGATCCACCATTCACAATAGGTGATGTCACAGCTCACCTCCTCCTGTACAATGACTGATAACACCTCTATATACAGTAGATAACACAGGATCCACCATTCACAATAGGTGATGTCACAGCTCACCTCCTCCTGTACAATGACTGATAACACCTCTATAAAATATAGATATAAAAAAAATAGCAGTAGTGCAGTATTGTCGCTGTGCGGTGTGGCTCCTCTCCGCCCTCATGTTCTCTTTGCTCTCATTCCTGCGCTCGTGCAGCACATTACTGGGGACAGATTCCTCCTCGGTGCTCGCTCCTCCCGGGGGAGACCTTCAGCGAGCTGCTGCGCTTTTACCAGCGAGTCCTCAGACACCTGAATTTATTACACAGCGATCCGCAGGGGAGACGACATCCAGGAGCCGTAATTGTTTAGCAGCTACACAATGAGCAACGGGAAAGTACTTAAGAAAAAGAGAATTTTGTTTACGTACCGTAAATTCTTTTTTCTTGAATCATCAATGGGAGACCCAGACAATGGGGTTTAGGGCGCTGCCCTCCGGAGGTCACACTAGGTACTACAAGTTTGTAGCACCGCCTCCTCCGCTTATAAACCCCCACCGTAGGAGACATCCTCAGTTTAGTCCATAAGCTGCGAGGAGAAATAAACCACACCCGAAACATCGGGAAGAATGCCGTGCACAGACGGTTCAACAACCCGGCAAACACTGTCTCAACAGAGAACAGATCAAATGCAAACATGCAACGGAACAACTGGGTGGGTGCTGGGTCTCCCATTGATGATTCAAGAAAAAAGAATTTACGGTACGTAAACAAAATTCTCTTTTTTCTGATCATCATAATGGGAGACCCAGACAATGGGGATGTCCTAAAGCAATACCCCAGGGCGGGAAGAGTTCCTCAACAAGACGGATAACACATGGTTCCCTTTTAAAGGTGGGCAACCGCCGCCTGGAGAACCCGCCTGCCCAAACTCGCATCCGCAGAGGCATGGGCATGCACCATATAGTGCTTAGAGAAAGTGTGCAGGCTGGACCAAGTGGCCGCTTGACACACCTGTAGAGCAGAAGCTCGATGTCGCAAGGCCCAAGAGGCACCTACAGCTCTAGTAGAGTGTGCCTTCAAACCCACCGGGATAGGCAAACCAGAAGACCGGTAAGCCTCCTGAATGGGAGCCTTGATCCATCTGGCCAAGGTCGACTTTGAAGCCGCGGACCCCTTACAGCGACCCATCGTGAGGACAAATAAGGAATCCGAACTCCTAAAGGAGGCGGTCCTGGACACATAAATGCGTACAGCTCTCACGAGATCCAGAGTATGGAGGTCGCGCTCAACCTGATGAACGGGAGCGGGGCAAAATGATGGGAGAACAATCTCCTGGTTCAAGTGGAATGTTGAAACCACCTTCGGCAAAAATTCAGGCCGCGGGCGCAACACCACCTTGTCCTGGTGGACCACCAGAAAGGGTGACTTGCACGAAAGTGCAGCCAATTCTGAGACCCTTCTCAGAGACGTAATCGCCACCAGAAAGACCACCTTCTGGGACAGACGAGAGAGAGAGATGTCTCTCAGTGGCTCAAACGGCGGTTTCTGCAGAGCCGCCAGGACCATGTTGAGATCCCAAGGGTCCAGGGGCCGCCTGTAGGGCGGAACCACCCGAGACACCCCCTGCAGAAATTGGCGGACCTTCGGGAGGAGCGCCAAGCGCCTGTCAAATAGCACGGAAAGTGCTGATACTTGACCTTTCAGAGAGCCAAGGGATAATCCCAACTCCAAACCCGACTGTAGGAAGGCCAACAATGTCGGGATAGACAACGGCCACGGTGAGTGACCACCAGAGGCACACCAGGTAAAAAAGATTTTCCACGTTCTGTGGTATATCTTCCTGGAAACGGGTTTCCTTGCCCGATTCATAGTGGCAACCACTGTAGGAGAGAAACCTCTGGATGTCAGCAGCCAGGCCTCAAGAGCCATGCAGTCAATCTGAGGGCCCTGGAATTGAGGTGGAAGAATGGGCCTTGCGCGAGAAGATCTGCGCGCTCTGGAAGAGCCCACCGGTGTCCGCCTGACAGTTGCCACAGGTCCGGGTACCAGGACCTCCTGGGCCAATCTGGAGCCACTAGAATGGCTACTCTGCATTCCGTCCTGATCTTCCACAGGACCCTGGGAATCAGAGCTAGAGGCGGGAACACATATGGCAGCTGGAAGCTGGACCAACTCAGGATCAGGGCATCCGCCCCCAGAGACTGAGGATCCCATGATCTCGCCACGTATTGGGGCACCTGATGATTTAGCCGTGAGGCCATCAGATCCACGTCCGGAGTGCCCCATCTGCCGCAGATGTCCCGGAAGACGTCTGGATGTAGCGACCACTCTCCGGCGTCCATCCCCTGTCGGCTCAGATAGTCGGCCTCCCAGTTCTCGACCCCTGGAATGTGAACTGCGGAGATCAGGCAGCCGTTTTCCTCCACCCAAGCTAGAATGCGGTGGACTTCGGTGAGGGCCTGAGCACTTCTGGTCCCTCCCTGATGATTTATGTATGCGACGGCCGTCGCATTGTCGGACTGTACCCGAATGGGTTGTCCTGACAGGAATTTCTGAAACGCCAGGAGCGCCAGATAGACCGCCTTGATCTCCAGCACGTTGATCTGCAACGCCGACTCCGACTGAGTCCAGAGGCCTTGAGCCCTGTGGTGCAAGAACACCGCTCCCCAGCCCTTCAGACTGGCGTCGGTGGTCACCACTAACCATGACGGTTTTAGGAAGGACCGTCCCCGTGCCAGATGATGTGGCTGTAGCCACCACTGTAGGGAATCCCTGGTTGGTTGTGACAGCGTCACCAGCCGATTCAAAGAAATCGTCCTCTTGTCCCATCTGCGAAGAATCTCCAGCTGGAGAGGACGGAGGCGAAATTGTGCGAACGGCACCGCCTCTATCGCCGCTACCATGCGACCCACCAGTCTCATCAATACCCGTAGGGATGACTGTGGAGACAGGAGGACATTCTGCACTCCTGATTGGATCGCAAGCTGCTTGGCGTGAGGTAGGGACACCAGGGCCGAGTCCGTGTGGAAGTCCATGCCCAGATATGTCAATGACTGGGTCGGAACCAGGGTCGACTTTTGAATGTTGATAAGCCACCCGAACCGTTCCAGGGACTTCATGGTCACCTCCAGGCTCACCCGACAAAGGTCTTCCGATGGCGCCCTGACCAACAGGTCGTCCAAATAGGGTATGACGGCGTGTCCCTGCGCATGCAGGAGAGCCATCATGGAGGCCATCACCTTTGTGAACACCCGTGGTGCTGAGGCTAGCCCGAACGGCAGTGCCACAAATTGGAAGTGCTCTTCCCCCACTGCGAATCTCAACCAGCGCTGATGAGCTGGTGCAATGGGTACGTGAAGGTAAGCGTCCCTGATATCGATGGACGCTAGGAAGTCTCCCTGTGACACAGCTGCGATCACTGAGCGCAGGGATTCCATGCGGAACTTCCGAACCAACACGTGCCGGTTGAACAACTTGAGGTCCAACACCGGGCGAAAAGAGCCGTCCTTCTTTGGGACAATAAAGAGGTTGGAGTAAAAACCCCTGAACCTCTCTTCCGTGGGCACAGGGACCACCACTCCGTCTCTGCGGAGTCCCTCCAACACCAGGTGAAAAGCCTGAGCCTTTTCTGGGGATGGAACCGACCGATGGAATCGGTGTATTGGTTGTGACGTCAGCTCTATCCTGTAACCTCTTGAGACTACGTCTCGAACCCACTGATCTTGAATGTGAAGGAGCCACTGGTCCTGAAAGCGGGACAGGCGGCCCCCCACCTGTGGGGAGGCAGGATGAGAGAGCGAGTCATGTCGAGGCGGGCTTGGGGGTGGCAGCCGCTGCCCCCGCCGGCTTCTTCTGACGACTCTTGGAACGCCACTGAGTAGCAGGCTTGCCCCCTCGGTCTGAGCGAGTGGACGCCGTTGATGACTGTGAACCGGAGCGAAAGGACCACTGCTTAGGGTTCCTTTTCACGGTGTACCGTGGCTTAGGCTTATTCTGCGGTATCTTAGACTCAGCAGAATCCTTTATCAATTTGTCCAGTTCGGTGCCAAACAGCCTGTCACCAGCGAACGGAAGATTTTGTAAAATCTTCTTAGATGTGGCATCTGAGTCCCAAAGACGCAGCCACAACAGCCTGCGGATCGCAATTGCATTGGCCGAGGCCACAGCAGAGCGAGTGGCAGTTTCCAAAGATGCCGTCCTGGCATAGTCCGCATAGGCCCTTGCTCTCTCAGTGAGAGCCAGGACCTCTGGACTGGACCTAGCTAGATCAGTGATACCATCCAAACAGATAGTAATCACTTGTAGGGTCCAGACTGCGGCAAAATTAGGGGCAAACGAGGACCCCACAGCCTCATATGAAGACTTGGCGAGTTGCTCGACCTGTCTATCAGTAGCATCCTTCAATGAGGAGCTATCAGAGGCAGAAAACAAGGAGCGCGCAGCAATCCTAGTCATGGAAGCATCCACCTTGGGAGACTGCGACCATTCCTGGAACGCCTCCTGGGGAAAGGGAAAGCGATTGTCCTTAGTTTTACGGACATAACGCCGCCCAGGATGCAACCTGGGAGCTTTAATCACCCTTCCGAAATTAGTGTGGTCCATGAAGGAGCCACTTGGTCTAGCCTCTGGCCGCAGCCATTGGTATATCTCCTTGGGGTGTACAGTCACCTCCTCAGGAGGAGTGACAAGACGCAATGTCTCATTGATGGAGGACACCAGATCCTCCACCCCATCTGGAGGTTCAGACATAGACCCAAGAGTAGAACCCCCATCATCTTCCTCACCATCAGAGGAACGCTCCTCCTCAGAGAGAGTCTGGAGCTCAGGAGAAGCCTCACGGGCTCGCTTAGGGGGTCTTACAGCAGAAGTAAGAGACACCCGGGGGTAACTAGGAGGAGTAGCTGGGTTCTCCAGTCTCCTATGCAGTGCCTCCAGGGTTTGCGACATGGAGGACATCTGGGACAGCAGAGATTCATTGATCTTATTCTGCGTTTCCCATGGCCCTGGGATCACCTGAACCTCAGGGTATAATCCCGGATTTGCAGACTCAATAGTAGCAGATCGGGCCTCTGGGCGTCCGCAGTTATTGCAGGACCCCTCCACCAGTGTCCCGTTGCATGTAGCGCAGGAAACGGTGACCACTGCCGCCTTAGCAGCATGCTTCCTAACTGAGGACATCTCCACAGTGAGGGGAATATAAGCCAAAGTTCACAAACAACCCGGGAATCCCGGTGGCTTACCGACCGCAGTAAAGCGGTAGGAGGAAGCGGTGAGTGTGTGTGACCTCCGCGAGTTCCGGTCTCCCTTGCAAGTGCAGACACGCGCTGCAGCCAGATCCCAGCCGGGAAGTGAGGGAGAAGATGGCCGCCGACAGTGAAGATGTGGGCGGAGCCAGGAACACGCGGGAAGAACACACAACACGCCCAGCGGTGATGTCACCATAAGGGCTGCCTCCTCCTCCTCCAGACTGCCTCAGCAATGGAGGTGCCGGAGCCCGCAGCGCGGGAAAAGAGTGTGAATATCACCACACACACTCTCAGACTGCATGTACACATCAAAACACTCGCAGTCTGCAGCCTCAGCCCCTGTGACACACAGGGCGGTCAGCCAGGGAGACCCCAGCACAGGGTCACCGCCAGAACCGCGGACCCGAGGGTAACCGCGCGGTCTGAGTGTCATGACACCACAGTGACAGACACTACCCCCAGGCACACAGGAGACACACCAGGTGCCTCAGTGCCGGTCCGGTCTGTAAGCACCTTTAGGGAGGCCTCGGACGGGGGTACAGCACCAGTCCGGAGTGTAAGCACCATTTAGGGAGGCCTCGGACTGGGCTGGCTCCGTCCGGTCTGTAAGCACCATTTAGGGAGGCCTCGGACGGAGCGGAGCTGTGCAAGGCTCCAGGCTCCCCCTTACCAGAGCCTCCATGGAGGGATGGAAAGGAAGGAGCGCGACAGCGTACCGGGAGAACACAGAAGTGTCCAGGCTAAAAGCCCTCCGGTACCTCCACCAGCGTGTTCCGCAGAGGGTGAGCGGGGAGGCTGTCGGGGGTCCCGAGCGGGACCATTTTACCTTGTCTTCATACGCCATCACGTAAGCTGTGAGAATGCAGTGAAGTGCAAGCAAAGCGTGATCCTCCGAGCACACTAAGTTTAAAACTGAGGATGTCTCCTACGGTGGGGGTTTATAAGCGGAGGAGGCGGTGCTACAAACTTGTAGTACCTAGTGTGACCTCCGGAGGGCAGCGCCCTAAACCCCATTGTCTGGGTCTCCCATTATGATGATCAGAAAATAAAAATAATAAAACACATTAAATTTGGACGTTCTATTTTGCCCCCATTCCTCCCTTGGAAAAGAAAAAAAAAAAGGTTTTTGTGAACTTAATAGACTATTTTCATTTATTTTCCTGAGCCCGGCCGCGCTCACTGCCTATAACAGGGAGGGAACAACCGGAGTTTGGATTATTTTAAGTGCACTTGCCTTTTAATACAAAACTATTATTGATCTAGCACCAACATGCTCTGCGGCTCTTTACAATTCTGTGGGGAGAAGGTCTGTGGTGCAGAGATTACTCTGTCTCAATCATACTGTAACTTGCCATTCATACTTCCAACAGGCATTTCTTTTTCATTAGTATTCTACCAGCACTATAGGGGCTGGAACACCCTTTACAAAACTCCCACTAGCCTGGAAAGTCTTCAAAATGAATAGTCCACTGCAGGATAATAACATGGTGGCAGCTTACTATTCAGAGGAGGCGTCGGGGGGTGCAGCAGGTAAGAGGAGGGTCACAGGGCTCGGGTGTATTGACCACCGATGTAGGAGTTGACTCTACTACAGAACATGAACATTTAGTGCTCATGGTTTTTTTTTCTTTAGTCAACAGAGAAGTAAAAAAAATAAATAAATAAAAAAAAAAGTTACTTATGCAAAAAGTTTTAAAATGTTACAATTATTACAATGGAAAACATTTCCAATCTTAACTAAATTTATATTAATTTACAAGTTATTAAAAGAGTCCTATAAAGAAGAAAAAGGGACGAAGCCTTTGGGTGTTTGATCCCCCAGCAATCATCATTCAGCAGGCTGGAGAATAGCACCCCCTTCACTTCAGTGCCAACACAGCGCCACCCATACTTGAGTAGCTGTGCCTGGTACTACAGCTCTGACAATTAATAATAATATTATTTATTATTATTATTATTATTATTATTATTATTATTATTATTAATAAATAATAATGATAATTTATTCATTTATATAGCACTATTAATTCCATAGCACTTTACATACATCAGTAATGCTGTCTCTCTTGGAGCTCACAATCTAGACATCCTATCAGTAAGTCTTTACAATGTGGGAGGAAAGCGGAGTGCCCGGAGGAAATCCACGCAAACACAGGGAGAACATACCATCTCCTTGCAGTTGTCCTTAGTGTCCTAGGTGGGAATTGAACCCAGGATCTAAAGACCCCAGTTCTGCAAAGGCTACAGTGCTAACCACTTGAGCCACTGTGCTGCCAAGGCAAATGGGCCAGACTGACAGTACTGGATACAGGGGTATAAAAATTTGTTTTGAGGAGTTGTCTGGGTCCCTGGGAGTTGCTTACAAAAAAATAAAATTATTATATACTATATATTATTTTCATTTATTAATATAGGAAAAAAAAATTAGAACATAAAAATGTAAATACACATTTTTATTTTATATATTATTTTATTCTATATTAATATAGAATAAAAATATAGAATAGGAAGAGTAGTAACAAAAAAAATATACAATATATTTCTATTCTATATTATGAGAATAAAACATACAGAAATAGAATAAAAATATATAGAATAAAAAATTTGAATACAATGAAGAATAAAATTTTAAAAATAAAATATTTTAATTTTTAACTAAACACAGCTGCTAATTTTTTTTTTTTTTTTTTTTTTTTAAAGTCAGCATAATGCCTGCAAAACATGCAATAAAAATCCATTCATTCAAATTCCTGATACATTTTTACAAGGAATAAAAAAAAATAAAATAAAATATTATTTGGTCCCTGCATTGATTTGCATGAAGATGCTGGAACGTGTCATTTACTACATGTAGAATTCAGGAACTAATGTTAAGATAAATATTATGGGCACGTTCGCATAGTTTTCTGGCCCATTACAGAATGTATTTGTTTCCTGTGTCCTCGGGCAGAATGCGGCCATTGTGGCCCTGGAATAATGTATCTATTAATGCCGGGCGGCGCTGACACGGACGCTAATTGATTGAATGCTGGTTTTGATTATTTGTTATAATTTTCTGGCCAAGTGGAATTTCTCCATCCACAATAACACGACATTCAGTGTCACATTCCAGCACGATTTTCATAGCAAAAATAAATAAAAATCGCCCTCCGCACGCTGCAGTGGGGGACGGGGGTGTAAGCCTGGCTTCACCCTCTGCCTAATTTCCATAACTTCACATAATCCACCAGGAATGCTGGAAAAAAAAAAAGCAGCACTCGCTTCAGGCCAAACTGGCAGGAACGGTCCTTACTTCATTGTGACTGAACCGGGAAACACCGGAGAAAGCGCTGCAGATAGCGGAGATCCGGGAGGGAGGTTATGGTGTGTGGAGTAAAGATAAACCAATGAATTACGGTAGATTACTCTTACTCATTGGGTCGGGTGCGGCGAGGAGCGATCTGGATCAGAAGCTTCAATACTATAGGGAGCTCTTTACCTTCAGCAATGGATGGGGGGTGGGGGGGGGGGGGGGAGAAGGTACTTTATAAAGTCTAGGCCACGGCTGAACAGTGGGATGCGCGGGAATGTAGAACAGGAGGAAAGGAGGAAAGGGGGGGGGGGGGGAAAGGGAAAGGAGGAAAGGGGGGGGGGGGGAAAGGGAAAGGAGGAAAGGGGGGGGGGGGGAAAGGGAAAGGAGGAAAGGGGGGGGGGAGGAGAAAGGAGGAAAGGGGGGGGGAAGGGAAAGGAGGAAAGGGGGGGGGAAAGGGAAAGGAAGGGAAAGGGGGGGGGGGGGGAAAGGGAAAGGAGGAAAGGGGGGGGGGAAAGGGAAAGGAGGAAGGAAAGGGGGGGGGGGGAGAAAGGGAAAGGAGGAAAGGGGGGGGGGGGGAAAGGGAAAGGAGGAAAGGGGAGGGGGAAAGGAGGAAAGGGGGGGGAAGGAGGAAAGGGAGGAGGAAAGGAGGAAAGGGGGGAAAGGAGGAAAGGGGGGGGAAAGGAGGAAAGGGGGGGGGAAAGGAGGAAAGGGGGGGGGAAAGGGGAAAGGGAGGAGGAAAGGGGGGGGGGAGAAAGGGAAGGAAAGGAGAAGGGGGAGGAAAGGGAAAGGAGGAAAGGGGAGGGGGGGGGGGAAGGGAAAGGAGGAAAGGGGGGAGGGTAAGGAGGAAGGGGGGGGGGGGGAAAAGGGAAAGGAGGAAGGGGGAAAGGAAAAGGGAAAGGAGGAAAGGGGGGGGAAAGGGAAGGAGGAAAGGGGGGGGGGAAAGGGAAAGGAGGAAGGGAGGGAGGGGGAGGAAGGAAAGGGGGGAAAGGAAGGAAAGGGGGGGAAAGGAAGGAAGGGGGGGGAAAGGAGGAAAGGGGGGGAAAGGAGGAAAGGGAGGGGACAAAGGAAAGCGAAAGGTTGGGGGGAAAGGAGGAAAGGGGGGGGGGGAAAGGAGGAAAGGGGGGGGGGGGAAAGGAGGAAAGGGGGGGGGGAAAGGGAAAGGAGGGAAAGGAAGGGGGGGGGAAAGGGAAAGGAGGAAAGGGGGGGGGGAAAGGGAAAGGAGGAAAGGGGGGGGGGGGAAAGGGAAAGGAGGAAAGGGGGGGGGGGAAAGGGAAAGGAGGAAGGGGGGGGGGGAAAGGGAAAGGAGGAAAGGGGGGGGGAAAGGGAAAGGAGGAAAGGGGGGGGGAAAGGGAAAGGAAGGGGAAAGGGGGGGGGGGAAAGGGGAAAGGGAAAGGAGGAAAGGGGGGGGGAAAGGGAAAGGAGGAAAGGGGGGGGGGAAAGGGAAAGGAGGAAAGGGGGGGGGGAAAGGGAAAGGAGGAAGGGGGGGGGAAAGGAGGAAAGGAGGAAAGGGGGGGGGAAAGGGAAAGGAGGAAAGGGGGGGGGGAAGGGAAAGGAGGAAAGGGGGGGGGGAAGGGAAAGGAGGAAAGGGGGGGGGGGGGGAAGGGAAAGGAGGAAAGGGGGGGGGAAGGGAAAGGAGGAAAGGGGGGGGGAAGGGAAAGGAGGAAAGGGCGGGGGGGGGGGGGAAGGGAAAGGAGGAAAGGGCGGGGGGGGGGAAAGGGAAAGGAGGAAAGGGCGGGGGGGGAAAGGGAAAGGAGGAAAGAGGGGGGGGGGGGAAAGGGAAAGGAGGAAAGAGGGGGAGGAAAGAGGGGGGGGGAAAGGGAAAGGAGGAAAGGGGGGGGGAAGGGAAAGGAGGAAAGGGGGGGGAAGGGAAAGGAGGAAAGGGGGGGGGAAGGGAAAGGAGGAAAGGGGGGAGGGGAAGGGAAAGGAGGAAAGGGGGGAGGGGAAGGGAAAGGAGGAAAGGGGGGAGGGGAAGGGAAAGGAGGAAAGGGGGGAGGGGGAAGGGAAAGGAGGAAAGGGGGGAGGGGAAGGGAAAGGAGGAAAGGGGGGAGAGGAAGGGAAAGGAGGAAAGGGGGGAGAGGAAGGGAAAGGAGGAAAGGGGGGAGGGGAAGGGAAAGGAGGAAAGAGAAAGAGGGAAGGAGGAAAGGAGGAAAGGAAAGCGAGGAGAAGGATGAAAGGAAGGAAAACAGGCAAAGACAGATAGATGCACGCAGAGGACTATTAACCGCCTGCTCTAGATACTAAACATGGGACACCCTCCAATAAATATATTCTGAACAGGTTCTCTCTATTCAGGATTATGGACTATTCTAGCTGATCAGTGGAGATCAGTAAAGTATCGGAGGAGTCATGTGTCTTTTTTGCTGCTCTGCTTGTCGTCCTGCAGTGGTCGATATTCCCAAATGGCAAAAAATAATTCTGTAATAAGCTAAAGACGTATAAACAATAGCCAGAACGATTTCTTGTGCTCCAGTCTGAGGATCGGAAAATGGATCAATGTTTTACAACGAGCGGAAGGAAACCGCACGAGCCAATATCCATTCTTCTCCATCCTTTATACAATCGCTGCTCAAGTTGCAAAAAAAAAAAAAAAAAAAAAAATGCAATTAATTTATATCAAACCAGGAGGCTCCATGCAACCAAAAACAGAAAATACAGGTAAATGTATTCATTCCACCAAATACAGATAAACTTAAAAGATCCAAAGTATCAGGTCACAGGGAGGCAGTGCTGGAAAGTAAACGACAAGCATTACTCAGCCATTAAAGCCCAGTGCAGTCTCTCCACTTAAAGGGGTGGTCTAAAACGGAGACCTAAACCTCACTGAGAATCTGACAATTGCTGATCACAGACGTCTCTATCTGATCTCACTGAGGGACAGCGAAGAACAAGTACAAAATGTCACCTCTAGATGTGCCAAAGCTCAAAAGACTCGCTGCAGAATCTGCAGCCAAAGGTGATCCTACAAAGCACTGACTGGGGAGGCTGAGTACAAATGTACGTCACTATCTTCAGATTTGCATTTGTTAAATATTTTAGAAACTATATATCATTTCAATACTTGTTCTTAGTGTTGGTATCACACAAAATCCCAATAAAATACATTTACGTGGAAAATATTCATGGGGTCTGAATACTTTTTCAAAGTCCTATAACCGAAACTGTTTTCAGAAGGATGAAATATGCACTAGAAAATGTAAGAAACAGAAGATATAAGCTTCTCTTGCCATTAGGGTGAATGGAAACATTTAGGCTTCATTCAGTTTTCCAAGTTAAATTGCAATTATAATAAAGAAAGGAGAATTAGCAAATTTAGGATTGAACATAAAAGAAAAAAAAAAAAACCCTGGTTTCCCTTCCCCCGCTACGTTCCATATAATTAATGGATATTATTGGCTGTAAAACAATGGAGCACGACTGAGCGCGGTGCAGGAAGGCACTCCGTGACTCACGGTTATTTCAGCTCTTTTCTGACTTTTCCAGTCGCGCTCGCTCGTTACTGATCGTATAAATAGCTCCACAAATGGGAAGCTTTAACCACTTCCAGCTTTATATTTATAGGCCCCCGGGGTGGTGACCCGGGAGGGAGACGTTCTCACATGGGCCAGATAGAAATGCCAGAAAATTCCAATTTTATAGTCTGAAAACCCTTTTATTTTGTTTTAAAAACACAGGGAATAGGATAAAAACCGGCTACCGTGCTCTCCGGCAGGAAGGAACCAATCACGTTCCATTATTCAGGTCACCTGACTGATTGGCGGCAGCAGTTGGGCCCTATTCTGTCACCTATCCAATTAAGCCTCTGTATTTTGGTCAGGTGACCATAACAACGGAATGTTTGGATGTTTGAATGTTGTTGGCTGAGGTTCTATCCCAGTCCCCCAATCACAGGCCTCGCAGTCATGTGACTGAAAAACGAAACGTAATTGGACTAAGTGATGTTCTAGCCCGGTCACCTGATCACTTCAGCCAATCACAGGCTTCAGCAATCTGTTATCTTTTTGGTGGAAAAGAAAGGTGATTCCCCCTGTGCAGGAGAGACGATATGGAGGTGGGGAGCAGAGGTTCTGCCCTAATTATATTTTAGAACGATTGGCCCTTAAAAAGGAACTGAGCTACACACCTTTACATTTACATAATTATTTTAGACATATATAAAACTTTTACAGATAGAACCTGCAAGAATTCCCAATTTGGATCTTTGCTTATTCTTCGGCATACAATCTAAAGACTTAAAGGGGTTGTCCATGATTAGAAGAACATGGCTGCCGCTTTCCAAAAACAGTGCTACCCCTGTCTACAGGTTTTGTTGGTATGCAGTAGTCTTTCAGTTGACTGTAAATGGGTAGGGTTTTTGAAAGTCGGCCATGTTTTTTTTTTAACCGGAACCCTTTAAGGTTACCAGGTTAAAACTTTTCTGCATTCTTCAGAAACGCGCATCCTGTCTACAGCTTCATGCGGTATTACGCTAGGCCATTCACGGCGCAATAACACACACAAACCTGTAGTCAGGGGTGGCGCTGTTTGACATGAATCAGACGTTTTTTAAAGAATCCTGGACAACCCATTTAAGAACTGTCCCCATGTTCGTGCTCCAAATTTGCCATCTACTTCTTTGCAGTGGGCAGTTGTTTTTCTTCAGCATTATTTTCAGCACTACAGGTGCTGGAACTTCCTTTCCCTGCTTCCCAGTATCCATTGTTCCGCACACTTGTCTGTTCTAAACTCAGAGAGACAGATGCACTAGCGGATCCTGAAGAGGTGATAAGCTGCTCACACTCCCTGTACACTGTCTCGGCTTCTGTGTAGATGAGGATGGATTACACTTAACAACAGGCAGTGTAAAGAAAGTGACACCTGGGGATATTGTGGGGTGATTTGTGTTGGGGGTAAAACTGCTTTCATTGTGCGGCCAGTTGTGCTCATTGTATTCTATGACTCCGTTCTAAGAAGTGTTGACTGCGTTAATGGTGTCAGATCTTTCACCTTCACTCGCCAAGATCTCGCTTGTAGTCTGTCCATGTATATACCAGTAGCTCTATTTTGGCTTGCTTGGGGTTTGGAGTGACAATGCAAAACAGATGTGGCGGAAACAGCAAGAACAGTCAGGCTTTACTCACAGCGTCAGATTTTGGTGCAGATTCTGCATCCCATGCACCTAATCACATGCAACCGAACATGTAGGAAGATGTTTGCACCGTTGCTGAAAAGTTTCCAAAAAAGGTACTTTTTGCAAGAAAGTTAGAGAAAAAGAGCAAAACAAGGCAAAATAGAATCAATATGGAAATATCTATTCTAAATATGTGATAAGCAGAGAGCATGATCCAAATGTACTGGTAACCAGAAAATGTTCCCGCGCCCCCCCCATCAATCTCATTTACCAGGAACACATGTTCCTCCATAATTACGACAGAGTAGAAGAGATAAGGTCTTCTGAATGTGCAGGAGCCGCTGATCTTTCAAACTCACGAAAAATCAGCAGAAATCCTGTCTGTGGTGCAGTTGGGGGCAAATCGGTTCAGTGCGTCGATTTATCAGACAGCATCGGATTCACAAAATCGTAGTGGTGAAACAGGCCTTAGCACCATAGTACATGTCGTTCTTGCATTACATGGGGTACAGGAACTATCAGCTCGCTTCTGCCTTGTGGGGGTATTAACTCAGGAGCCAAGAAGGTCAGCTGCTCTGGCACAAGAGCCCTCAACTGGACAAACGGCCCACGAACACTCTATCCCTCAAGTAAAGGATCCATCACTCTCCAAACATGTCAGTTTGGAGCGAAAAAAAAAAGAATAACAAAAAAATAGAGGAGCAACAGAGCGGGTGGCGGAAAGAGGCAGCAACATCCACAGGGAAAAGGAGAATTGAGTGCCAAAAAATTAGTTTACAATTATCTCACCTCAGTGTGTGCTGCAGTTTAGTTGCAGCAAAACCGCACTGTGTGAACAAAGCCTAAGGCTGCGTGCACATGTTGCGTTTTTGATGCTTCTTTTTAGTGTCCTGCACTTTCTCCTTGCAGATTTGGTGCAGATGTGAACTTGCAGCAGGTCCATTATTTCAGTTGGTAACTGGAGATTTTACCCATTGTAAAGAAAGGAATAATATGAGCAAAAAAACATTAAACAGATGCAGAAATGTCTGCAGCAAACACTTACTGTGCACATGTGGCACTACCAATAGGAGGTCTGCCAGTTTAAGAGACCTCTGCGCATCTTCCAGGATGAATTTTAGGAAGATCGGAAAATCTGCGGCTAATTAAAGGCAATTTAATCGCAAATCAAAATAGCTAATTGTAAACATGCCGGAGTTATTAAATCAATTTTGTTCTTATGAAGTTCCCAATTATGTGCGGCTCCATCCCGCGCCCTCGCAGGTAATTTCAGGATACTGCGGCTGCCAAACTCCCCGACTCCTGAGTTATATTGAGGATTGTTTTTTTTTTATCTTTTAATATGTTGAGGGGAAAAAAAAAAAAAAACTAAAAATTATTACTAGATGCCAGGATAAGATGACATTGTGGCCATGGAAACTATATACCATAGATCACTGGGGAGAAATCATCATTAAGGGAGCAGCCATATCTACTGTGTATAGAGGTGTTATCAGTCATTGTACAGGAGGAGGTGAGCTGTGACATCACCTATTGTGAATGATGGATCCTGTGTTATCTACTGTATATAGAGGTGTTATCAGTCATTGTACAGGAGGAGGAGATGAGCTGTGATATCATCTATTGTGAATGGTGGATCCTGTGTTATCTACTGTATATAGAGGTGTTATCAGTCATTGTACAGGAGGAAGAGACCTGTGACATCCCCTATTGTGAATGGTGGATCCTGTGTTATCTACTGTATATAGAGGTGTTATCAGTCATTGTACAGGAGGAGGAGGTGAGCTGTGATATCACCTATTGTGAATGGTGGTTCCTGTGTTATCCACTGAATATAGAGGTGTTATCAGTCATTATACAGGAAGAGGTGAGCTGTGATATCACCTATTGTGAATGGTGGATCCTGTGTTATCTACTGTATATAGAGGTGTTATCAGTCATTGTACAGGAGGAGGTGAGCTGTGATATCACCTATTGTGAATGGTGGATCCTGTGTTATCTACTGTATATAGAGGTGTTATCAGTCATTGTACAGGAGGAGGTGAGCTGTGATATCACCTATTGTGAATGGTGGATCCTGTGTTATCTACTGTATATAGAGGTGTTATCAGTCATTGTACAGGAAGAGGAGGTGAGCGGTGATATCACCTATTGTGAATGGTGGATCCTGTGTTATCTACTGTATATAGAGGTGTTATCAGTCATTGTACAGGAGGTGGTGAGCTGTGATATCTATTGTGAATGGTGGATCCTGTGTTATCTACTGTATATAGAGGTGTTATCAGTCATTGTACAGGAGGAGGTGAGCTGTGATATCACCTATTGTGAATGGTGGATCCTGTGTTATCTACTGTATATAGAGGTGTTATCAGTCATTGTACAGGAAGAGGAGGTGAGCTGTGATATCATCTATTGTGAATGGTGGATCCTGTGTTATCTACTGTATATAGAGGTGTTATCAGTCATTGTACAGGAGGAGGAGGTGAGCTGTGATATCTATTGTGAATGGTGGATCCTGTGTTATCTACTGTATATAGAGGTGTTATCAGTCATTGTACAGGAGGTGGTGAGCTGTGATATCTATTGTGAATGGTGGATCCTGTGTTATCTACTGTATATAGAGGTGTTATCAGTCATTGTACAGGAGGAGGAGGTGAGCTGTGATATCTATTGTGAATGGTGGATCCTGTGTTATCTACTGTATACAGAGGCGTTAGCAGTCATTGTACAGCTCGCCTCCTCCTGCACAATGACTGATAACACCTCTATATACAGTAGATCACACAGGATCCACCATTCACACAGAAGTGAATAGAGTGGAGGTCACACATGGACACTATAGGTCAATATGCACAGGGGCTTTGGAACCCTTGTTTTTAGGATTGTAGCGGTTCCAGGGAATGGACCGCACTCATCGTCTCTAGCAGAAGAAACAAACAAAGATGAAGAGCGGCGGCATTGTAGCAGCAGCTGGGTGTAATGCAATCTTTCTTTCTCTTGGGCATTGCTCGAGTACGTCAGAGCGAAATACAGTTATGACTGGTATGAAGATGCCAGGTACCAGAGACTCCGGATTGCCCAACACCGAGACTGCACTTAACCACTTCAGTGACTTTACAGAACAAAGACGAT
Organism: Allobates femoralis; assembly: GCA_033576535.1. Classification (NCBI taxonomy): domain Eukaryota; kingdom Metazoa; phylum Chordata; class Amphibia; order Anura; family Aromobatidae; genus Allobates; species Allobates femoralis. The sequence goes on along the minus strand of JARQOC010000009.1, from coordinate 26,814,879 downwards.
GACAAATCCGTCCCTACGTAAGTGATAGAAGAGCTGCATGTACTGCACAAGGCACAGACTGAAATCAGCTGCCTGGCCCCGCTCCATGCTGAACCTACAGATTAGGTTACAGGCACATACTGTACGCGCTCACATACCTGACATTAAACTGTACAATGACGTGGTACATCAACATACGGGAACAGGTAGAGCCGCATTAGAGCCGACCCCTCCCCTATCCATGAATGAATGACGGACGGACGTCTGTCCAGGAGAAAAGTCAAATATCTGGAGATGTCAAAAGAAAAACAAGATGCCTCCATCTGAATATAAAGTAATATAATATGGGGATAATAGGGAGCGTCCCTGGACTGAAGAAAGATGCAAGAAACATTCCATCGATGTTGCTACATTCGCTAAATGTTTAAAGGGACGCTGTCACCAGGTTTTTGCCATCCCATCTGACAGCAGCATAATGTAGAGATAGAGACCCCGATTCCAGCGATGTGTCACTTACTGAGCTGCTTGCTATAATTTTAATAATTACTATTTTCCCTGCTTCATACTTAGCAGTAAATGAATGTGCTGGACCATTTGATTAGTCCTACAATGTTAATCTCCAACTGATTGAACAGTGATTTTATGAAAATTACACTGAGCAGCCCAGTAAGACACATCGCTGGAATCAGTGTCTCTGTCTCTACATTAGGCTGCTGTCAGATGAGATGGCAAAAACCTGGTGACAGCGTCCCTTTAAAGTGACGTTGGGATAAAGTGTTTGTGTTGCCAAAAAGCCATTAAAAAAATGCTGAAAATCTAGACAAGTCGTGACCCAACGGCAGGTCTCGGGCCATGTGCACACCTAGCGTGCAAGGGACAAAATGCAAAGTGTATGGGATTTCTGAAGTCCTGTGCACACCTTCAGGTTTTGTTACTTGGAAATTTTGGTGCACATGCTTTGTGCTTTCTCCATGCGTTTTCCCCATAGACAATGATAGGGAAAACACAGGACAAAAAGGCACAAAAATAAAAATACATAAAATCACATCAAAATAGTGTTTTGTTTTTTTTCTGCAGTGTTTCTCTTCCCAGGGGATTCAGACTATTTCTGCACCAAAATCTGCTAGGTGGGCACATAGCCTTATGCTCTGTTCACATGCAGCTTTTTATTATTACTTTTATTTATAATAAAAATAAAATACAAATACAATTTTAAAAATAATAAAAATGACAAAAATATTAAAAATAAAATATATAAATACAAAAAGAATAAAATTAAATAAAAAAATTAAAATAAAATTATAAAAATAAAATAATGAAAATAAAAAGATTTGTTAATATTTTTAACGAATGCAAAGCAGAAGCCACATTTTACAGAAAAAAAAAATATATCTCTAGCACGTGCAAGCCCCTCCTTGACCAAATTTGAGAACCGCAAAGTTTTTGATTCTTTTTATCTGCAGCAAGTCTATCCTTTCAGCAGTTTTAGAGTGGGTTTTTTTTTTTATTTGCACCCATAAGAAACAATGAGAAAGTGCAAAAAAAAAAAAAAAAATGCTGAAGAAAATACAAAACAGGTTTTGCAGCGTTTTTGGTAAATAAACTATGAGAAATGTAATCTGAACAAAAATACAATAAAAAATTAAAAAAAAAATAAATAAATATTGCAGCAAGTTTTGTAGCAATTTTAAAGGAAGAAAAGAAATGCTGCAGGTGTGAACATGATTTTAGGGTTTGGGTCAGGTACTGTGATGTTGGGACAATATAATCAAATTATTCTGGAATAGTTTTGGAGAAACTTAAGTAATGCATCCAAATCAGATGAAAAAGGAACATCCAACCGGGGACAGATCTGCTGCAGATTTCTTTGTGGAAAAGCAAAAAAGGGTGAAATCCACAGCGGAGATGAATACACACTTTTTGCAATGGGAGGCCTATGTAAAGGACAAACAAAACACATATATTACAGGTGCATCTCAATGAATTAGAATGGACTCAAGGAGACTTTACAGTCTAATACTATAAGAGCATTATACACCAATAGTGGGCAACGAAGGGGTAAAATGAGCTCCAAATGTCTCCTGGAGGCCACCATACAATTCCTGGTACATACAGGAGCATCTCAATGAATTAGAATATCGTCAACAAGTTACTTTATTCCAGTAATTCAATACATTAAGTGACACATATATTATATAGAGTCATTACACACAGAGGGATCTATTTTATGTGTTTATTTCTGTTTATGTTGAGGATTAATGAAAACCCAAAAGGTCAAAAGAGGATGAAGGGTCTGAGAGATAAAATATGACCTAAATAGGTATCAGAGGCTTCACCTTGTGTGGTTGTGAGAGTCACAACCACTATAAAAGCAGATCACGGCTGCTGCAGTCCCCAGCGTGGTGCATATAGAGGAGGGAGGATGAAGGGTTAAACACCGCACTGCCATATTCCACCAGACAAAGGGGGAATAATATTGATTTATTAGTCAGCACGTTTCAGGTCTCCCTGGCCTCTTCCTCAGGACAAATCAATATCATATTGGCGTGTTTCAGGGAGCCCTGAAACACATTGACTGATAATATATTCACCCTTTGATGTATTGTGGAATACGGCAGCGTTTTTTTTTTTTAACCCTTCATCCTCCCTACTCTCATTTTCTGAGACCTTTGGGTTTTTATTAATCATCAACATTACACAGAAATAAACACATGAAATAGATCCCTCTGTGTGCAATGACTCTATATAATAGATGTGTGTCACTTTATGTGTTGAATCACTGAAATATAAAGTAACTTTTTGATGATATTCTAATTCATTGAAATGCTCCTGTATCTCAGATACTCTGTTGGGCTGTGTGTACATATTGCGTTTTCAGGGTAGATTTGTCACAAAACCTGTAGGGAATCCTAATGGCAGCAAAGTCAATGAGAATCCTGCTGTCTCTGCACACGGTGAGGGTTTCCTCCTTGCAGATTTGGTGCAGAAATATATCTGCAGATGTCAATTCTTGCAGATTTCATCTATTCTAATGACTGAGAAAAATCAGCACCAAAAACTGGGCAAAAAAAAAAAAAAAAAAAAAAAAAAAAACCATTTTTGCTGCTGCATTTTTCCTTCCAAGAGATTCAGAAATTCCTACACCAAATCCTCAATGTGCCTTCGCCAATCGAGGTGGACAGAAATTAATGACCAGGCGGCCACGTTAATGGACAATACTCGACAGCATCGTTATATTACACAAGTAGAAATCTAACACCTGGGGACGGACAATGAGAACAGAGGAGAGAAACCTCATCAGCCGCGTTACCAGGAGGAAGCGGAGTCTCATCATCCACAGAGGAGACATCATCCCGGTCACACAATTGAGGAAATTAGAAGTCACAATGAAACTGGCTCGGAAACTTTATGTTCCGGATGTGAATATTTATGCAAAAGGCTTGTGTTCTGCTAGTTTATTCTTTCAGCAGACCCAAAATTTGCACTATAGTAATAATGGGGGAATACAAACCTATTTGCTGCAACATTGAAGGATGCAAAAAAAAAAAAAAAAAAAAAAAAAAAAAAAGCATTGTGATATGACAGATACATTTTACTAAAACCACTTTGTGTTAGTGGAAGCTCTGACTATCAATGCCTCTGTATAAAAAGCACACAGAGTGCAGCGGATAACACTCCTACTCCGCTACCAGGGTCACTTATACTCTAAATGGGATAAAGTGATACCCCCACGACGGAGCGCTGCAGCTTGCTAGCTCCTACCGCGGCCTCCTCGCTCGCCACCCGACGCAGCGCTGCAGCTCTGCTACGCTCCTCGTGCCACCCGACGGAGCGCTGCTCAGCTCTGCTACCACCGTGCAACCCCCAAAGCGTGAGCACTAGCCAACTTCTCTGCTACATTTTAGCAACAGGAAGGACCGATGCAGTTCTGCTACACCCGTGCAACACAATGGACACCACCAATGCAGCTCTGCTACACCTGTCTAATACGACGAGCAATGCAGCTCTGCACATTTGCACAAAACAATGGACACCACTCATGCAGCTCTGCTACATCCGTGCAAAACGATGGACCAATGCAGCTTTGCTATATTTGTGCAATACAAAGCACTGCATCTCTGAAGACACAGGATACAATGCAACACACTGCAGTGATACACGGTATATACACATTTCCACAGACATGGACATAAAACGTGCAGGAGCTGAAGGGCACCAGCGGATATAGAAAGTACAAAAATCTGTAACATATTTGCACAACTGAAATAAAAAAAGAGAAAACTCTGCGTGACCTGAAAGCAGGGTCATGTAAACTTGCGCAATGTGAAGAAGTCAACACTTCTGTCCCCCAACAGGAAATGATTGTACATTGTGGACTGCGCTGAACAGCTGCACTACAACCCCATCCTCCATATGGAGTGAGCGCTCTGCCCTGCACTTTAATCGTATTTACACCCTAGATACAATCAGGCACATTTCTGTTATTGGGGGCATCAAAAACACCAATAACTAAATATATGATGGATGGAGAGGGGGGGGGGGAAGACGAGGGGTAAAAATAAGTAAAATGCAACTGAGACCCCCCAGACACACAGAGGGAAGGCTAGAGACCCCCAACCAGACACACAGAGGGAAGGTAGAGACCCCCCACCAGACACACAGAGGGAAGGCTAGAGAGCCCCACAGACACACGAGGGAAGGCTAGAGACCCAGACCCCACAGAGGGAAGGCTAGAGAGAGACCCCCCCACAGAGGGAAGGCTAAGAGAACCCCCCACAGAGGGAAGGCTAGAGAGAGACACCCACAGAGGGAAGGCTAGAGACCCCCACAGACACACACAGAGGGAAGGCTAGAGAGACCCCCACAAGAGGGAAGGCTAGAGAGAGACCCCCAAAGAGGGAAGGCTAGAGGACCCCCACCAGACACGAGGGAAGGCTAGAGACCCCCCCCCAGACACACAGAGGGAAGGCTAGAGACCCCCACAGACACACAGAGGGAAGGCTAGAGACCCCCCCACCAGACACACAGAGGGAAGGCTAGAGACCCCCCAGACACACAGAGGGAAGGCTAGAGACCCCCCCCAGACACACAGAGGGAAGGCTAGAGGAACCCCCCACAGAGGGAAGGCTAGAGACCCCCCCCCACCAGACACACAGAGGGAATGCTATAGACATATAGGACAGCAGACATTAGATGGAAGGAAGAACCAGACACACAGAGGGAAGGTAGTGATAGAGAACTAGATGAACAGAGATAGATCACTAAAGGATATAGAGACCATTATCCTATCTACTGTATATCCTAACTGACACAGATAAATAGATACCACTTATCTACATCTGAGACTTGGTCACATATTGAAATCCAGATTTGCAGAATAGTTTCTGCTATTTTTTAGTTCTACATAAATTCCAGTAAATAAAGTTCCAATATCGCCCCCCCTCCATCTTATCTTCACAGTGTATTTGTGCATTTTTAACCGAGATTGTGCATTTTTGTAGACAGGAATAAAATTTCTGAATAGTTCACAGTATTTAAATCAATAGTTGCTACAAAATTGCAGAGCCACTGCCCACCCTTACACCCTCTTATTCTTTCCATTTCCCCTTAACATTTTTCTTTCCTGCAATAAAACATGCAACTTTTCTCTGTTTGCAGAACGCGGTGAAGACACAGCAGAATCTTCAGATATGTATAACCTGAACCCAGAGAACAACACAATATATGATCAGATCCCCCACACTGATTGGGTTTAACGTTTTTTCTTGTCGAGTTCAGGCGAAAACAACAACAGAATCTACCTGGTCACTATGGGGTTAACATGACGAGTCCAAAATACTGAAAATGAAAAAGAAAGCAGAGATGAGGAAGTGTGAGGTCACATATATAACCTGAGGGTACCACCACTGTGCTGGTGATGTATGGGGAGAGGTCACATATATACCGCCACCATGTGCTGAGATGTATGGGGAGAGGGCACATATATACCCCACCATGTGCTGAGGATGTATGGGGAGAGGGCACATATATACCGCCACCATGTGCTGAGGATGTATGGGGAGAGGGTCACATATATACCAGGCCACGCATGTGCTGAGGATGTATGGGGAGAGGGCACATATATACCGCCACCATGTGCTGATGATGTATGGGGAGAGGGCACATATATACCGCCACCATGTGCAGTGGAGTGATGTGATGGGGGAGAGGGCACATATATATATACCGCCACCATGTGCTGAGGATGTATGGGGAGAGGTCACATATATACCGCCACCATGTGCGATGATGTATGGGGAGAGGGCACATATATACCGCCACCATGTGCTGAGGATGTATGGGGAGAGGTCACATATATACCGCCACCATGTGCTGTGATGTATGGGGAGAGGGCACATATTATATATACCGCCACCATGTGCTGAGGATGTATGGGGAGAGGTCACATATATATCCGCCACCATGTGCTGATGATGTATGGGGAGAGGGCACATATATACCGCCACCATGTGCATGATCCAATATAGATGGGACATTTCGGAGATCACTAATGACTGAAGTGAGGTATGGGAGAGGACATCTGATAACGCGTGTGTATGGGACACATATAAGAAGGAATCGTTGATCCAGGACATTTGGACTTTCGCACTGTGCTGTGTTTGGGTGTTACGCCTTTCTGATGATGTGGGAGAGCGGACATATACGACCATGTGTATGATGTATGGGAGAGCACATATATAGCCACCTATATGATGGGAGAGAGCACATATATACCGCCACCATGTGCTGAGGATGTATGGGGAGAGGGCACATATATACCGCCACCATGTGCTGATCATATATGGGGAGAGGTGCAATACAACAGGCGGCATAGCTGCACCTATAGCCTTTGGCTGGTATATGGGGACAGGGGTGCACACAGTTTTCGGCACTTTTTTCCTGTGCAGTTACCATTATATATGGAGCACTCTGTATTTCTGCATAATTCTATGCGTTTGCTCCTGGGTGAGACCGATCCCAAAACTGAGGATGACCAGGGCACAGATCATAGCACTATGGGGGGGGGGGTCACATTAGATGACATCATACCCATCGCCGGCCCCTATAATCGTTTTGGTGACTTCTCCTTCATACAAGAAAAAAGTATCAAATTTTATTCTGCACCTTCCATTATGCAAAAACAAAAAAATTGCAACTTTTTACTATTGGAGCTATATAATAACTACTATAAATAATACCGTATATAGTGGCCAAGATGGGCGTATCCATAATACTGACCACCATAAGAAGGGCAGAGACTGGAATACCCATGTGATACAACATCCCCATTGTCATATGTAACCGATGTCTGCACTCAGGACCGCGCTGTGATACACATTGCTACAATGTCACCGCTATAAATAATACCGAAACCCACCAGGACAATCGCTCCTGTAACCTTGATCACCGTGACACTGGCTGAGATGGGAATACCCCGTGCATATTGCAATATAATATTATATATATATATATATATATATATATATATATATATGTGATACATGCAGTCAACGTACAGCGCTGGGGTGTATATTGGAGCCGTATACCAACTATCAATAATACCATACAGGGTCTAGGATGGCTCTTTCTGTAGTTTTGACTACAACGGGAATAACCAAGATGAGTATACCTCTTCAGTGGTCTGTACACACACATATATACATTATATATATATATATATATATATATATATATTATATATATATATATTATATATATATATATATATATATATATATATATATAAATATAAAATCACACACAGCCAATGCATCTGCTGTCCATACAGCAGCACAGAATATGTCAGTGATATAATGTGACAATATATAATACCTATATAATACCGTACCCTTGACATATATATGCACACACCTGTGCATGCATGCGTGTATAATATTATATAATAAATATATATATTATATATTTGTCTGCTCTATGTACAGTATATGTTGGCGCTATACAAGTATAAATAATACCATATCACATCTAGGACAGCTGTTTCCATAACCTTGACCGCCACGTGACTGCTGGGACGGGTCACCCCTCCGGTGTCGCGTACATGTATGTATCTGTAACATATACGTCCACTCTCCGGTATATGTTGGTGTTATTTATAGTTATTATAGGACACCGTAATGAGACCAGGGTCGGTGGTTTCGTTACCTGGACGGCCATGACCTCCCCCGGTATAATGTACCTATATGTTACAGATACGTCTCCTGTCCATACAGCGCGGCGGTATAGGTCAGCTCTATAGGACCCTATATATAACAGTCTCCTGTCCATACAGCGCGGCGGTATAGGTCAGCTCTATAGGACCCTATATATAACACAGTCTCCTGTCCATACAGCGCGGCGGTATAGGTCAGCTCTATAGGACCCTATATATAACAGTCTCCTGTCCATACAGCGCGGCGGTATAGGTCAGCTCTATAGGACCCTATATATAACAGTCTCCTGTCCATACAGCGCAGCGGTATAGGTCAGCTCTATAGGACCCTATATATAACACAGTCTCCTGTCCATACAGCGCGGCGGTATAGGTCAGCTCTATAGGACCCTATATATAACAGTCTCCTGTCCATACAGCGCGGCGGTATAGGTCAGCTCTATAGGACCCTATATATAACACAGTCTCCTGTCCATACAGCGCAGCGGTATAGGTCAGCTCTATAGGACCCTATATATAACAGTCTCCTGTCCATACAGCGCGGCGGTATAGGTCAGCTCTATAGGACCCTATATATAACAGCGCCCAGGTATGACGGTCCCTTGGGGCTATTCCTATACCTGGTCCATATATACAGGGGATCGCTCGCCATATGTTGGTCAATATCAGAACCAGTGAAGTGTGTGGAGGTTCCTGGGGGCCCCTGTGACGCCGGTTGGTACTTGCCTCGGTCTTGGTGATCCGGTGTCTCGCCAGCTTCACCACCGCAAAATTCCCTTTCCCTAAAGTGCGTTCAATGTCGTAGAATCCGACCCGGACCGGACCCCGCTGGACGAGCCGCTGACAGTCCGCCATCACCATGCTGGGACCCGGGCCAGGGGGAGCAACCGAGGGGCCACAGGGAGTGACCCAGGGGCCAAGAGAGGGGGGTCACACCAGGGGCCAACAGAGGGGTCACACCAGGGGCCAACAGAAGGGTCAACAAAGGGGTCAGGGAGAGCAACTGAGGGGCCACAGGGGGTGACCCAGGGGCCAAGAGAGGGGTCAAACAAGGGGCCAACAGAGGGGTCAACAAAGGGGTCAGGGGGAGCAACTGAGGGGCCACAGGGAGTGACCCAGGGGCCAACAGAGGGGTCACACCAGGGGCCAACAGAAGGGTCAACAAAGGGGTCAGGGAGAGCAACTGAGGGGCCACAGGGGGTGACCCAGGGGCCAACAGAGGGGTCAAACTAGGGGCCAACAGAGGGGTCAACAAAAGGGGGCAAGGAGAGCAACTGAGGGGCCACAGGGGGTGACCCAGGGGCCAACAGAGGGGTCAAACTAGGGGCCAACAGAGGGGTCAACAAAAGGGGGCAAGGAGAGCAACTGAGGGGCCACAGGGAGTGACCCAGGGGCCAAGAGAGGGGTCAAACTAGGGGCCAACAGAGGGGTCAACAAAGGGGTCAGGGGGAGCAACTGAGGGGCCACAGGGAGTGACCCAGGGGCCAAGAGAGGGGTCACACCAGGGGCCAACAGTGGGGCCCGGGGGAGCAACCCAACAGAGGGGTCAACAAAGGGGTCAGGGGGAGCAACAATGGGGTGACCCGGGGGCCTGAGGCATGCACCGGCACTGTGCCCGGGGAGCAGGCGGCTCCTCAGTCTTTATCCCGCGGGGGGATGAGGCTCGGGCTCCCCTCAGGCTCCAGCACACATAGTCCGGCGCCCTCCAGCAGCACAGTCCGGCACTCGGTGTCCGCCCGCGGTGAAGTGACTTGGTGAAGTTGGCGGTGAGCGGTGCGGGGCTCCGGGATCAGCTCCACCAGCCGCCACCGCCGCCGCCTGCACAGCGCTGCATGTTCTCAGGGTTCACGTCCATTGACGTCACCGCTATGGGAGGGCGGGGGCGGGGCTGGAGGCGGGGCCTCGGAGGATCAATCATTTGGGCCTTTTTTTTAACCTTCTTCACAGCTCGCCTGCCAAATGTGTTGCCCCTAGCAACCGGAGCCAGCGATGACGTCAGCAGCCTTCTGCACGAGCTGTCACTCACACACAGAGAATGTGGCTATAGTGTGTGTATATATAGTGTGTATATATAGTGTGTGTATATAGTGTATATATAGTGTGTGTATATAGTGTGTATATAGTGTATGTGTATATAGTGTATATATAGTGTATGTGTATATAGTGTGTGTATATAGTGTATGTGTATATAGTGTGTATATAGTGTATGTGTATATAGTGTGTGTATATAGTGTATGTGTATATAGTGTATATATAGTGTATGTGTATATAGTGTGTATATAGTGTATGTGTATATAGTGTGTATATAGTGTATGTGTATATAGTGTATATATAGTGTATGTGTATATAGTGTGTGTATATAGTGTATGTGTATATAGTGTGTATATATAGTGTATGTGTATATAGTGTATGTGTATATAGTGTGTATATAGTGTATGTGTATATAGTGTGTGTATATAGTGTATGTGTATATAGTGTGTATATAGTGTATGTGTATATAGTGTATATATAGTGTATGTGTATATAGTGTGTGTATATAGTGTATGTGTATATAGTGTGTATATATAGTGTATGTGTATATAGTGTATGTGTATATAGTGTGTATATAGTGTATGTGTATATAGTGTGTGTATATAGTGTATGTGTATATAGTGTATATCCAGGCCTGGATCCAACAGTGACCATGACCACTCTGAAAGATTCCTGAGAATGAAAGAGCAGAAAACCCCAAACCTACCTCCGGATGCTGGAAACAAAGCTCCTCACCCAGTATCAGACCATCAGAGGAGGAGACCACCACGGAGGGGACCACCGAGCCCACACAGACACATGCAGCCAATACCAGACCATCAGAGATGGAGACCTCCACAGTGGGGACCACCGAGCCCACACAGACACATGCAGCCAATATCAGACCATCAGAGATGGAGACCTCCACAGTGGGGACCACCAAGCCCATACAGACACATGCAGAGCAGAGATAGGTATGAGTTAAAGACCCTGGTCAGCGAACTGTATGAGAGAATAATGTGACTGGATGGAACCAGGCACCTCTACAAATCAGAAAGAACTCCAGTGCGTCCCACACAGCCGTACTCATTACAAGGTATATACACACAAGATACACAGAACAATGTCTTCACTTACAATCAGCAGCTGGAATATTCAGGGTCTCAACGCCTCGACCTTTGGATGTAAAACAAAGGACCCTGATTTTATACAAAGACTGAAAAATATAGACATTCAGATCCTCCTGGAAACATGGACCAGGGCCGAAAACGAATCCCCAGTGCCTATTGGATACAAGGAACTCTCGGTCCATGCCCAGAAAAATAAAAACATCAAACAGGGCCGGGGCTCAGGAGGATACTGATCTGGTATAAAGAGGAGCTCCACCAACACATCAAACCGGTGAAGAGAGGAGGCAGCCACATATGGATCAGAATCAGCAGCTCCATCCTCACCTGTCAGTCTGATGTCTACCTCTGCGCCACCTATATACCACCGCCAGAGTCCCCCTACTTCAATCCAGACTGCTTCGAGATTATACAAAGAGAAGCCGCCCATTATCAGGCCCTGGGCAAAGTTCTCATCTTTGGAGACCTCAATGCAAGAACTGGGAGAGAGAGAGACGTCCTGACCACGGATGGAAACATCTACATACTTGGAGCAGAGAATGACGGCCAGGACTCAGTACACACGGAGAGAAACAGCTATGACAGTACAGTCAACAAAACTGGCAGAAAGCTCCTGAACGTATGTAGAAGTTTAGGACTTCATATCCTTAATGGACGAAGCAAGGGTGACTCCCTAGGAAGGTATACACTAAACTCCCATGTAGGGAGGAGTGTAGTAGATTACGCCATTACAGACATAAACCTGGCGGATGTCAGCGCCTTCATAGTCACCCCACAAACGCACCTGTCAGACCACAGCCAACTTCTTCTGTACATGAAATCTACAGAGAAACCATCCACTCAGAAGCCACAGCAGAGCGGCCTCTTCAGCCGGCCTCCATCCTATAAATGGTCCAGAATGTCGGGTCTAAAGTATAAAGAGGCTTCCAGCAGCCCTGAAATACAGCGGATGCTCCACCACTTCTACAACTACGAGTACAAGCCGAACCCAGAGGGAGTGAGCCAAGCCGCAAAGGACCTCAACAATATATTCTATGCAATGGCCAGACTGTCCGACCTTAAAAAAGTCACCTACAAGAGACCTAAAGAAACACAGGTCAATGGTTGGTTTGACAGAGAATGTAAAGCCGTACGGAAGACCCTGAGAACAGCCTCCAACAAGAAACACAGAGACCCAACCACCCGGGCCTGAGGGAAGCCTATGACTCCCTACAAAGGCAATACAAAACCATCCTCAGGAGGAAGAAGCAGAGTTACATCACTACCAAGCTTAACCAACTCCAAGATGCCCTCCAAGACAACTCCTTCTGGGAACTATGGAACCACATGGGCACAAAAAAGAAAAACAACACCTATATCCAAAATGGCAACATCTGGCTCCAGTACTTCAGAGACCTCTATAAAGACATCCCAAAGGAAGAACTAAGCCAAGAACAGGAAAACATAATGGCAAAACTAAAAGCAATGGAGGAAAAAATCAAAAACTTCCAAAACCCGGTGGATACACCTATAACACTACAGGAAGTAGCCGAGAGGATCTCTTCCATAAGGTGTAGAAAAGCCGGTGGCCTGGATGGGATCCTACCAGAAATGCTGAAGCACAGCCCACTAGAAATACAGGCTGCAATGGTCAAACTGTTCAATATTGTGCTGAGTGCCGGTTACTTCCCCCGTACCTGGAACCAAGGCCTCATTACACCCATCCACAAGAGTGGGGACAGGTATGACCCAGCCAACTACAGAGGCATATGTGTCAGCAGCAACCTGGGAAAACTGTTCAACAGCATCCTGAACAAGAGGATCCTCACCTTCCTCACCGAGCACAACGTCCTCAGCAAGAGCCAAGCAGGGTTCATGCCGAACCACCGCACCACTGACCACATCTACACCCTGCACAGCCTCATTCAGAGACACGTCCACAATACAAAGAATGGGAAGATATATGCCTGCTTTGTGGACTTTAAAAAGGCCTTTGATTCGGTGTGGCACCCGGGCTTATTCCTGAAACTGCTGGAGAGCGGAATAGGAGGAAAGACCTACGATGTCATCAAAAGCTCCTACACCGAGAACCTCTGCAGTGTGAGTGTGAACGGCAAAAGAACGGATTATTTCCAACAGAGCCGCGGAGTCAGACAAGGCTGCAGCCTAAGTCCAACGCTCTTTAATATCTATATCAATGAGCTGGCTACCGCCCTGGAATCCTCCACCGCACCAGGTCTCACCCTCCATGACGCTCAGGTGAAATTCCTGCTGTACGCAGATGACCTGCTGCTGCTGTCGCCAACCGAGAAAGGCCTCCAAGATAACCTGAAAATCCTAGAGCAATTCAGCTCCACCTGGGCCCTACCGGTCAACCTAAAGAAAACCAACACCATGGTGTTCCAGAGGAGAAGGAGAAGATCAGACCAGCACCCGTCATTTGTCCTCAACAACTGCGACCTCACAGGAACAGACAAATATACCTACCTGGGCCTAGAGATTCACCGGTCAGGGAGCTTCAAACAAGCCATAGAGACCCTGAAAGACAAGGCTTGCAAAACCTTCTATGCCATCCGAAGGAAACTCTACCATCTGAAGCCACCAGTGAGGGTCTGGCTAAAAATCTTCGATTCCATCATCGCCCCAATCCTCCTGTATGGCAGTGAAGTCTGGGGTCCTCACACCTACCCAGACTGGTCAAGGTGGGACTCCAGCCCAACAGAAATATTCCACCTGGAATTCTGTAAGCACCTTCTCCAGGTCCACCGGAGCACCTCCAACAGCGCCTGTCGGGCAGAGCTGGGCAGATTCCCTCTACACCTAACGGTTCTAAAGAGGGCGCTGTCATTCCGGGCTCACCTACATAGGAGCAATCCAAGCTCCCATCACCATAAAGCCCTGATACATATAGGCGAAACAGGAAAACCAGGACCCTCGGAACAGCCCAGCCAAGCCCAACACAACCAGAACACCAATCACAGCCTGACAAAAGCCGGAATCAGGAAGATGGTAGAGGAGGGCCAGGAGAGGTATGTCAGTGACTGGAAGAACGATATCTTCAGCTCACAGAAACTGACCATGTACCGGAGCCTACAGAGAGACTACAGACTGGCCCCATATCTGGAGAAACTCCCGGATCCCAGAGACCGCAAGATCCTGAGCAGATATAGACTCAGTGCCCACAGTCTGGCCATCGAGTCCGGCCGACACAGGCAGAGATACAAGCCCAGGGAGGAAAGACTGTGCCAACACTGTGATCAGGAGGCCCTGGAGGACGAAACCCACTTCCTGCTACACTGCTCCAAATACACAGCAGTGAGGGACACTCACTTCAGGAGACTCTCACATCTCTTCCCAGATTTCATCACCATGAAGGAGGAAGAAAAAACATCTATCCTGCTGGGAGAAGAAGAGAGAGCAGTGGAGATAGCAGCGCGGTATGTGAGCGAATGTCATAGACTGCGAGAAAAAGAGCTATGATGCCATGGACTCTATAGCCTCCACATTGGATCTGCCCCATCCACTTTTCCTATGTCATGGACTATAGCCCCCACCCTGGACTTGCCCCATCCACCTTCCCTATGCCATGGACTATAGCCCCCCATCCTGGATCCATCCCATCCACCTTCCCTACAGCTCCTACCCAACATCCCCACAGTCCCTATCTCTATTCCCTTTATACAATTGCTTTGGCAAAACTGAGATGTATTTGGTCCTGCCAATAAAGCTTCTTTGAATCTTGAATCTTGAATCTTGAATCTTGTATATATAGTGTATGTGTATATAGTGTGTATATAGTGTATGTGTATATAGTGTGTATATAGTGTGTATATAGTGTATGTGTATATAGTGTGTGTATATAGTGTATGTGTATATAGTGTATATATAGTGTATGTGTATATAGTGTGTATATAGTATGTGTGTATATAGTGTATGTGTATATAGTGTGTGTATATAGTGTATGTGTATATAGTGTGTATATATAGTGTATGTGTATATAGTGTATATATAGTGTGTGTATATAGTGTATGTGTATATAGTGTGTATATAGTGTATATATATAGTGTATGTGTATATAGTGTGTATATATAGTGTATGTGTATATAGTGTATATATAGTGTATGTGTATATAGTGTGTATATAGTGTGTATATAGTGTATGTGTATATAGTGTATATATAGTGTATGTGTATATAGTGTGTGTATATAGTGTATATGTATATAGTGTGTATATAGTGTATGTGTATATAGTGTATATATAGTGTATGTGTATATAGTGTATATATAGTGTATGTGTATATAGTGTGTATATATAGTGTGTATATAGTGTATGTGTATATAGTGTGTATATATAGTGTATGTGTATATAGTGTGTGTATATAGTGTGTATATAGTGTATGTGTATATAGTGTGTATATATAGTGTATGTGTATATAGTGTGTATATAGTGTGTGTATATAGTGTATGTGTATATAGTGTATATATAGTGTATGTGTATATATAGTGTATAGTGTGTGTGTGTATATATATATAGTGTTTACATATAGTGTCTATAGTGTGTATATATAGTGTGTATATATAGTGTCTATAGTGTGTATATATATATATAGTATGTATATATAGTGTCTATAGTGTATATATGTGTGTGTATATAGTGTGTGTATATATAGTATGCATATAGTGTGTGTATATAGTGTGTATATATAGTGTGTATATAGTGTATGTGTATATAGTGTGTATATAGTGTATATATAGTGTATGTGTATATATAGTGTATAGTGTGTATATATATATATAGTGTTTACATATAGTGTCTATAGTGTGTATATATAGTGTGTGTATATATAGTGTCTATAGTGTGTATATATGTGTGTATATATATATAGTGTGTATATATAGTGTCTATAGTGTGTATATATGTGTGTGTATATAGTGTGTGTATATATAGTATGCATATAGTGTGTGTATATAGTGTATATAGTGTGTATATATAGTGTATATATAGTGTATGTGTATATAGTGTGTATATAGTGTGTGTATATATAGTGTATATATAGTGTATGTGTATATAGTGTGTATATAGTGTGTGTATATAGTGTGTATATAGTGTGTGTGTATATAGTGTGTATATATAGTGTATATATAGTGTATGTGTATATAGTGTGTGTATAGTGTATATATAGTGTGTATATAGTGTGTGTGTATATATAGTGTGTGTGTATATAGTGTATATATAGTGTATATATAGTGTATAGTGTGTGTATATATAGTGTTTACATATAGTGTCTATTGTGTGTATATAGTGTGTGTATATATAGTGTCTATAGTGTGTATATATGTGTGTATATATATATATAGTGTGTATATATAGTGAGCTATGATGCCATGGACTCTATAGCCTCCACATTGGATCTGCCCCCATCCACCTTTCCTACAGCTCCTACCCAACATCCCCACAGTCCCTATCTCTATTCCCTTTATACAATTGCTTTGGCAAAACTGAGATGTATTTGGTCCTGCCAATAAAGCCTCTTTGAATCTTGAATCTTGTGTCTATAGTGTGTATATAGTGTGTGTATATATAGTATGCATATAGTGTGTGTATATAGTGTGTATAGTGTGTATATATAGTGTGTATATAGTGTATATATAGTGTGTATAGTGTGTGTGTATATATAGTGTATATATATAGTGTATATAGTGTGTGTGTATATAGTGTGTGTGTATATAGTGTGTGTATAGTGTGTATATATAGTGTATATATAGTGTGTGTGTATATAGCGTGTGTATATAGTGTGTATATATATAGTGTGTATATTTAGTATGTGTATAGTGTGTATATATAGTGTGTGTGTATATAGTGTGTATATATAGTGTGTGTATATAGTGTGTATATATATATATATGCATATAGTGTGTGTATATAGTGTGTATAGTGTGTATATATAGTGTGTATATAGTGTATATATAGTGTGTATATAGTGTATATATAGTGTGTATAGTGTGTGTGTATATATAGTGTATATATATAGTGTATATAGTGTGTGTGTATATAGTGTGTGTATAGTGTGTATATATAGTGTATATATAGTGTGTGTATATAGCGTGTGTATATAGTGTGTATATATATAGTGTGTATATTTAGTATGTGTATAGTGTGTATATATAGTGTGTGTATATAGTGTGTATATATAGTGTGTATATACAGTGTGTGTATATAGTGTCTGTATATAGTGTGTGTGTATATAGTGTGTGTATATGGTGTGTGTATCTAGTGTGTGTATATTGTGTATATATAGTGTATGCATATATAGTGTGTATATAGTGTGTATATAGTGTGTGTATATATAGTGTGTGTATATATAGTGTGTGTATATTGTGTATATATAGTGTGTGTGTATATAGTGTGTGTGTGTATATGTGTGTGTGTATAGTGTGTGTGTATAGTGTGTGTGTATAGTGTGTGTATATATAGTGTGTGTATAGTGTATATATAGTGTGTGTATATAGTGTGTGTATATAGTGTGTGTGTATATAGTGTTTATATAGTGCATATATAGTGTGTATATATAGTGTGTGTATATATAGTGTGTATCTATAGTGTGTATAGTGTGTGTATAAATAGTGTGTGTATAGTGTGCGTCTATAGTGTGTGTATATAGTGTGTGTATAGTGTGTGTGTATATAGTGTATATAGTGTGTATATATAGTGTGTTTATATAGTCAGGGCTGGCTCCAGGTTTTTGTGGGCCTCGGGCGAAGCAGCCTCAGTGGGCCCCTTTAACACATACTATGATTCAAGAATATAATATAGAAGCTGCAGGCTGTGTATATGTAATATAGAGGCTCCTGAGTGGCCTGTATATATAATATAGAGGCTGTTCAGGGTTGTATATATAATATGGAGACTGCCGGGCTGTATATACAACATAGAGGCTGCGGGCTGTATATATTATTTGGAGGTTGTGCTGGGCTGTATATATTATTTGGAAGCTGTGGCAGCCCAGCAACAGCCTCCAAATAATATATCCAGCCCAGCACAACCTCCAAATAATATATATAGTCCAGCACAGCTTCCATATTATATATACAGCCCAGCACAGCCTCCAAATAGTATATACACAGCTTCCATATTATATATACAGCACAACAGCAGTCTCCATATACCTCAGCAGCAGCCTCCGTATACCCCAGCACAGCCTTTGTATACCCCAGCACAGCCTCTATATACAGTCAGCACAGCCTCTATATAAAGTCAGCACAGTCTCTATATGCAGTCAGCACAGCCTCTATATACAGTCAGCACAGCCTCTATATACAGTCAGCACAGCCTCTATATACAGTCAGCACAGCCTCTATATACAGTCAGCACAGCCTCTATATACAGTCTGCACAGGCAGCCTCTATATACAGTCAGCACAGCCTCTATATACAGTCAGCACAGTCTCTATATACAGTCTGCACAGGCAGCCTCTATATACAGTCTGCATAGCCTCTATATACAATCTGCATAGCCTCTATATACAGTCAGCCAGCCTATATATACAGTCAGCACAGCCTCTATATACAGTCAGCACAGCCTCTATATACAATCTGCATAGCCTCTATATACAGTCAGCCAGCCTATATATACAGTCAGCACAGCCTCTATATACAGTCAGCACAGCCTCTATATACAGTCAGCACAGCCTCTATATACAGTCTGCACAGGCAGCCTCTATATACAGTCAGCACAGTCTCTATATACAGTCTGCACAGGCAGCCTCTATATACAGTCAGCACAGCCTCTATATACAGTCAGCACAGCCTCTATATACAATCTGCATAGCCTCTATATACAGTCTGACAAACCAAAATATTTGCGACGACTCGGTATCATGCAAAATAGACTTTATTAAAGGTTAAAACCAGTGAAAAACAAGGGTAGGGGGCAGAGGAACCTGGGTCCACAAACCTCAGGAGGTGGGTAACCTCTCTCCTAGAACTGGATGCCAGCACAAGTGTTACAGATATAATAGTACACAAAAACAGCAAATAACACTAGGAATACAATGAGCTATAAGGTACAAAGCTCCATGTAGGATACAGTTGATCAAATGGAGATAAAGGTACATATAATAAGAATATAAGAGTCTATAGTACAATGTATTTAACTCCACAGATATCCATGGTCACAGTAATCATTACATCTATACAGAGGCGTAGCTAGGGGTTCAACACAAGGGGGGCGAAACATCATGAGTGGGCCCCCAGCCCAGGTGACCAGCAATAATCACACGTACAACCTAAAGCATGAACAGTGCTGCTGGGGGGCATGGCTGCGGTGGTGGTGCTGGAAGCGACGGGGACATATAAAAGGTTCGTCCAACCACACTACTGAGACATACTGATAGGATGTTTACATTGTGAGCCCCAATGGGGACAGTGTTGATGATGTATGTAAAGTGCTGTGGAGTTCATAGTGTAATATCAATGCAAAAAGTATTATTCTTAATATGATGTCACAATACCAGGATCTGAGGATCTTGTATTTGGAGGTCAGGGACTCTCTGATGCCGTGTTGCTGCTTGTCTTGTTGTCTTCCTCTTTTGACACTGCAGTGCGGTGGACAAGAGAGCATTAACTGGTTAATAACAAGAAGTATGGAGTCTGTACTGAGCCATAAACCCTCCCCATACCATGTCCCGCAGACATTGTAGGATTACTATATGGATTCTATTATTAGGGTACGGACACACTGGCATGAAACGCGGATGAGTGCAATGTGTGATTTCATCACATTGCACTCGGACCAATGTTAATCAATCTCTGTGAGCAGATTGGCGAGTGTCGGACGCTTTTTTCTCAGCCAGATTCAGGATGAGAAAAAAGTCACAACATGCTGCGACAGTCTGTGATTCCCGTGCGAGACTCACCAATGCAAGTCTATGGGTCTGACAAAATCACATACCACACACTGACAGCACATGGACCATCCGAGAGGCATCAGTTTTTTTCACGGATACATTATCATTCTATAACTGAGAACACTGTAAAATGTTCCTGTAAATGATTCTACAGTAAATAGCTGCTGAGGAAAGAACAGATTGCACACGGATGTGATCTGAGAGAAATTTCGGACACTCGCACAGCAGTTGGATGCCAAATGGACCAAAAACCGATGACACTCAACCGACTCTCCTGGATGAGAAACAGACTGATTTTAAGGCGGCGGGAGACAGTGTGCCACCGTGTCCTCAGCTCCGTGCTGTCCACACAGTATACCACCATGTCCTCAGCTCTGTGCTGTGCACAGACAGTGTACCACCATGTCCTCCATGTCCTCAGCTCTGTGCTGTGCACACAGTGTACAGTACACTGTATGTGAACAGCACGGAGCTGAGGACATGGTGGTACACTGTGCACAGCACGGAGCTGGGGACATGCTGGTACACTCTCTGTGCACAGCACAGAGCTGAGGACATCTCAGAAGAGACAGACAGGCCACAGACAGGCGGCGAGACAACACTGAGCCCACCTGGAAGAACTACAACTCCCAGCACCCAACACACTTTCTAGAAATCATATAGGACAGGCAGAAGAACTACAACTCCCAGCATGCCACACCCTGACAACACAGAAAGGTGGCAGCAGCTGCATGGAGGCAGACACACAGTACAGCTGCCAATATCACCACACACAGCGCCAGCCACAGCCCCAGTCCTCCTGCACCCCCATCCTCCTCTCCTCTGTCCTCCTGCACCCCGTCCTCCTCTCCTCTGCACCTCCTGCTCTCCTCTATCCTCCTGCACCCCCATACTCCTCTCCTCTGCCCCTCCTGCTGCTCCTCTGTCCTCCTTCACCCCCATCCTCCTCTCCTCTGTCCTCCCGCACCCCCGTCCTCATTTCCTCTGTCCTCCTGCACCCCGTCCTCCTTTCCTCTGTCCTCCTGCACCCCGTCCTCCTCTCCTCTGTCCTCCTGCACCCCCGTCCTCCTCTCCTCCTGCACCCCCGTCCTCCTCTCCTCTGTCCTCCTGCACCCCCGTCCTCCTCTCCTCTGTCCTCCTCTCCTCTGCCCCTCCTGCTGCTCCTCTATCCTCCTGCACCCCCATCCTCCTCTCCTCTGTCCTCCCGCACCCCCGTCCTCCTCTCCTCTGTCCTCCTGCACCCCGTCCTCCTTTCCTCTGTCCTCCTGCACCCCCGTCCTCCTCTCCTCTGTCCTCCTGCACCCCGTCCTCCTCTCCTCTGTCCTCCTGCACCCCCGTCCTCCTCTCCTCTGTCCTCCTGCACCCCCGTCCTCCTCTCCTCTGTCCTCCTGCACCCCCGTCCTCCTCTCCTCTGTCCTCCTCTCCTCTGCCCCTCCTGCTGCTCCTCTATCCTCCTGCACCCCCATCCTCCTCTCCTCTGTCCTCCCACACCCCCGTCCTCCTTTCCTCTGTCCTCCTGCACCCCGTCCTCCTCTCCTCTGTCCCTCCTGCT
This sequence comes from Allobates femoralis, assembly GCA_033576535.1. NCBI lineage: Eukaryota > Metazoa > Chordata > Amphibia > Anura > Aromobatidae > Allobates > Allobates femoralis. The sequence goes on along the minus strand of JARQOC010000009.1, from coordinate 26,793,118 downwards.
GCTTCTCTGTCCTCTTGCACCCCCGTCTTCCTCTCCTTTGTCCCTCCTGCTGCTCCTCTGTCCTCCTGCACCCCAGTCCTCCTCTCCTCTGTCCCTCCTGCTGCTCCTCTGTCCCCCTCGTTCTGCCCCTCTTTCCTGTTCTCCTGTCCCCTTGTTTCTGTCCCCCTGCACCTCTGTTCTCTTTTCCTCGGTCCCCCTGTTTCTGTCCTTCTGCCCCCGTTTCTGTCCTTCTGCCTCTCTGTCCTCTTCTCTTCGGTCCCAATGTGCCTCTGTCCTCTTCTCCTTGGTCCCCCTGCGCCTCTATCCTCTTCTCCTTGGTCCCCCTGCGCCTCCATCCTCTTTTCCTTGGTCCTCCTGCGCTCTGACCTCTGCCTGTGATGGAGCTATAGATATAACCCTGGACAGTGCAGCAATCAACAGGATAAGAGGCAGAGGTACTGGCACAGGCCGCCCAGGCTGTCCAGAGGTCACCACTTCCCTGCCTGGTGCTGCACTCTCCCCTCTTCAGAAGAGCAGGAAGGGGGGGTGCTAACGGAGAATTTGGCAGACCGGGGGGGTGCACTTAGGAATTTCACTCTCCCCTCTTCAGAAGGGGGGGGGGGGCGGGTGCTAGCAGGGGATTTGGCAAGCCAGGGGGGGGGGGTGCACTTAGGAATTTCACTCTCCCCTATTCAGAAGGGCGGGGGGGGTGCTAGCAGAGAATTTGGGTGCACTTGGGAATTTTTCTCTCTCCCTGCTTCAGAAGAGCAGGGGCAGATGGGTGCTAGCAATGATTTCGGCGGGCGGCCGCGGGCCGGTGTTGCCACTTTGCATACTCACTCACCGCGGCCGCCGTGCGTCTTCCGTCAGGAGGTGGAGAGGAGGGGCGGGCAGAGCTGCAGGACAGGAAGTCCCGCCCTCCCTCCTCTCCGGCCGGCGCGGCGGCCTGCGGCCAGCACGGGGCCCTCCGAGGGATTCGAGGGGCCCCCCAGGGGGCGGGCAATGGGCCCTTCATGCCTGGGGGGCCCGGGCGATCGCCCCCCCTGCCCCCCCGCCAGCTACGCTACTGCATCTATACCAAAAGCAAAGATCCGAGGTAAAAGAGTAAAAAACGGTCTCTGGCATCTAAACAATGGAACAAATGCTCCAATGTCTCTTACTAAACAATGTTCTAGGTAGGGTACCTCTATATACGCGCTAGCATGTGCGCTCTATATACAGTCTGCACAGCCTCTATATACAGTCTGCACAGCCTCTATATACAGTCAGCACAGCCTCTATATACGTCTGCAAGCCTCTATATACATCACCAGCCTAATACAGTCTGCACAGCCTCTATAACAGTCTGCATAGCCTCTAGTATACAGTCAGCCAGCCTCTATATACAGTCAGCCAGCCTCTATATACAGTCAGCACAGCCTCTATATACAGTCTGCATAGCCTCTATATACAGTCAGCACAGCCTCTATATACAGTCAGCACAGCCTCTATATACAGTCAGCAAGCCTCTTATACAGTCAGCACAGCCTCTATATACAGTCAGCACAGCCTCTATATACAGTCAGCACAGCCTCTATATACAGTCAGCACAGCCTCTTTATACAGTCAGCACAGCCTCTATATACAGTCAGCACAGCCTCTATATACAGTCAGCACAGCCTCTTATATACAGTCAGCACAGCCTCTTTATACAGTCAGCACAGCCTCTTTATACAGTCAGCACAGCCTCTATATACAGTCAGCACAGCCTCTATATACAGTCAGCACAGCCTCTATATACAGTCAGCACAGCCTCTATATACAGTCAGCACAGCCTCTATATACAGTCTAGCACAGGCAGCCTCTATATACAGTCAGCACAGCCTCTATATACAGTCAGCACAGTCTCTATATACAGTCAGCACAGCCTCTATATACAGTCAGCACAGCCTCTATATACAGTCTGCAAGCACTATATCAGTCAGCAGCCTCTATATACAGTCAGCACAGCCTCTATATACAGTCAGCACAGCTCTATATCAGTCTGCACAGACTTATTACAGTCAGCACAGCCTCTATATACAGTCAGCACTCTATATACAGTCAGCCAGCCTCTATATACAGTCAGCACTCTATATACAGTCCAAGCTCTATATACAGTCAGCACAGCCTCTATTATACAGTCAGCACAGCCTCTATATACAGTCAGCACAGCCTCTTTATACAGTCAGCACAGCCTCTATATACAGTCAGCACAGCCTCTTTATACAGTCAGCACAGCCTCTATATACAGTCAGCACAGCCTCTATATACAGTCAGCACAGCCTCTATATACAGTCAGCACAGCCTCTTTATACAGTCAGCACAGCCTCTTTATACAGTCAGCACAGCCTCTATATACAGTCAGCACAGCCTCTATATACAGTCAGCACAGCCTCTATATACAGTCAGCACAGTCTCTATATACAGTCAGCACAGTCTCTATATACAGTCAGCACAGCCTCTATATACAGTCAGCACAGCCTCTATATACAGTCAGCACAGCCTCTATATACAGTCAACACAGCCTCTATATACAGTCAGCACAGCCTCTATATACAGTCAGCACAGCCTCTATATACAGTCAGCACAGCCTCTATATACAGTCAGCACAGCCTCTATATACAGTCTGCATAGCCTCTATATACAGTCAGCACAGCCTCTATATACAGTCAGCACAGCCTCTATATACAGTCAGCACAGCCTCTATATACAGTCTGCATAGCCTCTATATACAGTCAGCACAGCCTCTATATACAGTCAGCACAGCCTCTATATACAGTCAGCACAGCCTCTATGGTACATATAATCCCCCATCCTGCTGATCACACTCACCTTCCCTCCGCTCCCCCGGGGCTGTGTCCTCAGATTCTTCCCCATCACATCCTTATAGCAGCAGCTCCCGGGACTGTGGAGCTTCCTCCTTCCTGCAGCAGTGTGATGAGGTGCAGGGTGATGACTCATCACTCTGCTACAGTAGGCAAAGGAGGAAGCTCCACTGCTCCCCTGAGCCAGCACATCTCCATCGCATGCAAATTAGCCATGTACACTGGGAGCTCAGCACTCAGCACCTTGCTGCATCTGCATGATGTGCCCCTTGTTCACAGGGCTGTCTGTCCCTAATGGCCAGTGGGCCCCCCCCAGCTGTTCAAGGCTCCCGCACTTGCTCGGGTATGCCGGGTGCTGACGCCGGCCTTGTATATAATGTGTATATAGTGTGTGTATAGTGTGTGTATATAATCTGTATATACTGTGTGTATATAATGTGTATAATATGTCTATAGTGTGTGTATATAGTGTGTCTATAGTGTGTATATAATATGTCTATAGTGTGTGTACATAATGTGTCTATAGTGTGTGTGTATAATGTGTCTATAGTGTGTGTATAATGTGTCTATATATAGTGTGTCTATAGTGTATCTATAGTGTGTATATAATGTGTCTATAGGGTGTATATATAGTGTGTCTATAGTGTTTATATAGTGTGTGTATATAATGTGTATATAGTGTGTCTATAATGTGTCTATAGGGTGTATATATAGTGTGTTTATAGTGTGTATATAGTGTGTTTATAATGTGTATATAGTGTGTGTATATAATGTATAATGTGTATATAGTGTGTGTATAATGTGCCTATAGTGTGTGTACATAGCGTGTATATATAATGTGTAAAGATAGTGTGTGTATATACAGGGGCGTAACTAGAACTGGCAGGGCCCCATAGCAAACTTTTGAACGGGGCCCCCTCCAAGACACGCCCCCAATGACATGCCCCCTTCAAGACACACCCCCTTACAGACCCAGCAGTATATACAGCAGCCCCAGTGTATATACAGGCCCCAGTGTATATACAGCAGCCCCATGGTATTACAGGCCCCAGTATATATACAGCAGCACCCATGTATAAGCCCACAGTTTCGCAGCCAGTGGTATATACAGCAGCCCCCCAGTGTGGTGTATACAGGCCCCCAGTATACAGCAGCCTCCCCAGTGGTATACACAGGCCCCAGCAGTATATACAGCAGCCCCCAGTGTGGTATAACAGGCCCCCAGTAGTGTATACAGCAGCCCCAGTGGTGGTATATACAGGCAGCCCCAGTGGTGGTGTATACAGGCAGCCCCAGTGGTGGTATACAGGGCCCCAGTGGTGGTGTATACAGGCAGCTCCAGTGGTGGTATACAGGGCCCCCCCCCCTGCACACCTGTAAAGGAATACAGGTCCATGCATCATTATACTTATTATCCCTACCGGCTGCTGCTGTCGCCGCTCTGCACCGCGCTCCGGCTTCATCCGGCTTCTTCCTGCTTCCTCCTCCGGCGCACAGGCAATGTGACGTCATTGCCTGCGCCTGCCGGTCACCAGGAAGAAGCCGGATGAAGCCGGAGCGCGGTGCAGAGCCGGCAGGGATAAGAAATCGCAGGGCCAGCGCAGCTGACCGGATAGCAGCGTAGGTGCTGGGTCCGGGCCCCCACAAGCGCCGGGCCCCAAAGCGACCGCTACGTCTGCTATGCCGATAGTTACGCCACTGTGTATATAACGTGTGTATATAATGTGTCTATAGTGTGTCTCTACATGAGTGTGCATATGTGTTTATAGTGTGTATATAATGTGTATATATATACAAGCTGAGGATACATATATATGTGAGTGTGTGTGTGTTATACAAGGGCCCAAGATATAGGAAAGATGTAAGGGCCATTTCGACCTCCCATACAAGAGGGAGTGTGCATTACGAGGAGCTTTGGACTGCATAGAGCCCATATATTGTTATTTCACAGGGACCCACCGCTGTCTGTGTCCTCCAGGGGGTGTGTTTTGTGTGTGTGTGGTATATATTATGTGTGGTGGTGTGTTTGCAGGAGGAGGAGGTGAGCTGTGATATCACCTATTGTGAATGGTGGATCCTGTGTTATCTACTGTATATAGAGGTGTTATCAGTCATTGTACAGGAGGAGGTGAGCTGTGATATCATCTATTGTGAATGGTGGATCCTGTGTTATCTACTGTATATAGAGGTGTTATCAGTCATTGTACAGGAGGAGGAGGTGAGCTGTGATATCACCTATTGTGAATGGTGGATCCTGTGTTATCTACTGTATATAGAGGTGTTATCAGACATTGTACAGGAGGAGGTGAGCTGTGATATCACCTATTGTGAATGGTGGATCCTGTGTTATCTACTGTATATAGAGGTGTTATCAGTCATTGTACAGGAGGAGGTGAGCTGTGATATCACCTATTGTGAATGGTGGATCCTGTGTTATCTACTGTATATAGAGGTGTTATCAGTCATTGTACAGGAGGAGGAGGTGAGCTGTCATATCACCTATTGTGAATGGTGGATCCTGTGTTATCTGCTGTATATAGAGGTGTTATCAGTCATTGTACAGGAGGAGGTGAGCTGTGATATCATCTATTGTGAATGGTGGATCTTGTGTTATCTACTGTATATAGAGGAGTGTTATCAGTCATTGTACAGGAGGAGGTGAGCTGTGATATCACCTATTGTGAATGGTGGATCCTGTGTTATCTACTGTATATAGAGGTGTTATCAGTCATTGTACAGGAGGAGGTGAGCTGTGATATCACCTATTGTGAATGGTGGATCCTGTGTTATCTACTGTATATAGAGGTGTTATCAGTCATTGTACAGGAGGAGGAGGTGAGCTGTGACATCACCTATTGTGAATGGTGGATCCTGTGTTATCTACTGTATATAGAGGTGTTATCAGTCATTGTACAGGAGGAGGAGAGGTGAGCTGTGAATCACCTATTGTGAATGGTGGATCCTGTGTTATCTATCACTGTATATAGAGGTGTTATCAGTCATTGCACAGGAGGAGGTGAGCTGTATATCACCTATTGTGAATGGTGGATCCTGCGTTCTCTACTGTATATAGAGGTGTTATCAGTCATTGTACAGGAGGAGGAGGTGAGCTGTGATATCACCTATTGTGAATGGTGGAAACCCTGTGTTATCTACTGTATATAGAGGTGTTATCAGTCATTGTACAGGAGGAGGAGGTGAGCTGTGATATCACTATTGTGAATGGTGGATCCTGTTTATCTACTGTATATAGAAGTGTTATCAGTCATTGTACAGGAGGAGGAGGGTGAGCTGTGATATCACCTATTGTGAATGGTGGATCCTGTGTTATCTACTGTATATAGGTGTTATCAGTCATTGTACAGGAGGAGGTGAGCTGTGATATCACCTATTGTGAATGGTGGATCCTGTGTTATCTCCCGTATATAGAGGTGTTATCAGTCATTGTACAGGAGGAGGTGAGCTGTGATATCACCTATTGTGAATGGTGGATCCTGTGTTATCTACTGTATATAGAGGTGTTATCAGTCATTGTACAGGAGGAGGAGGAGGTGAGCTGTGATAACTATTGTGAATGGTGGATCCTGTTTTATTTATATATACACTACCATTCAAAAGTTTGGGTTCATTTAGAAATTTCCTTATTTTTAAAGGAAAGCACTTTTTTTTTTCAATGAAGCTAACATTAAATGAATCAGAAATGCACTCTACATCAGGGGTCTCAAACTCGGTTGGGTTGGTGGGCCGCACGCAGAAAAAAATTGATATCGGGGGCCGCATTGCTTGTAGGACTAAGGGCCCTTTCAAATTGGCGTTTTTGCCAAAATGCGGCAGATCCAGCAGATTTACCGCCTCTGCTGCCTAATGGCCGAACTTGCGGAACACTTGCGGCAAGCCCCAGGCATTGTGTATGGGGCTTGCGGTAAGTGTGCGGCAGGTGCGACAAATGCGGTTCCGGCAGTTTCTCAGGTAAGTTTTGGCAAACTCCAGCCTGGCTTTTTTATGTCTCGGGGTAAGAAGTGGGGTCTTCCTGGGTCTCCTACCATACAGTCCCTTTTCATTCAGACGCCGACGGATAGTACGGGCTGACACTGTTGTACCCTCGGACTGCAGGGCAGCTTGAAATTGTTTGGATGTTAGTCGAGGTTCTTTATCCACCATCTTGCGTTGAAATATCTCGTGATTTTTTCTTTTTTCGTCCACATCTAGGGAGGTTAGCCACAGTGCCATGGGCTTTACACTCCTTGATGACACTGTGCACGGTAGACACAGGAACACTCAGGTCTCTGGAGATGGACTTGTAGCCTTGAGATTGCTCATGCTTCCTCACAATTTGGTTTCTCATGTCCTCAGACAGTTCTTTGGTCTTCTTTCTTTTCTCCATGCTCAATGTGGTACACACAAGGACACAGGACAGAGGTTGAGTCAACTTTAATCCATGTCAACTGGCTGCAAGTGTGATTTAGTTATTGCCAACACCTGTTAGGTGCCACAGGTAAGTTACAGGTGCTGTTAATTACACAAATTAGAGAAGCATCACATGATTTTTCTAAGGGTGCCAATACTTTTGTCCACCCCCTTTTTTATGTTTGGTGGAATTAGATCCAATTTGGCTTTAGGACAATTTTTTTTGTGTTTTTTTCATTGAAGAAAAATTAAATGAAGATAATAATACCAAAGAATTTGTGATTGCAATCATTTTCAGGAAGAAACTGAGTGTTATGTGACAGAATGGCAGGGGTGTCAATACTTTTGGCCACAACTGTATATGGGACTCAGAGAGAAAAAATATGTGAACAGATCCATGAGGTATGGGATTTTGTTTTGTTCGTTTTATAATGAATTGGGAACACAATAAAAAAGTAAAAATTCAAAAAAGTCAATCAATTGATAAAGCAATGGAAAAATATTAAAACAAATATATGATTTTTTTATTTTTTTTTTTATTATATTTAATTATTTTTTTTTATAGATAAAATAATAAAAAGTCTAAATAGGTATTAATTTTATCCTACATATGGAGTAATTTTTATTATCCACAATGGGATATCATAACAAGTCAAGGGGAACAACTTTGCATGGAGGAATTAGTTTACACAATAAGAATAACATAAGTAGAAGCACTGTCACTTTAAGAAATGCACTTTAATGACAGAGGATCAAAATTAACATTAAACAATGAAAATAACGAGTATACTTGATTAAGTTGCTATTTTGAACCTAAACATGCACATTCTCACATTATTCATAAAGAAAGAATAAGGCATAAAAATAAAGGAAAAACGCCGAGCGCAGTTAACACTGAGCATGCGCAGGAATCCAGACAAAAAGGAGGAGCAGAGCGCTGGGCACAATTTTGCAACTGAGCATGCTCAGGAGTCGAAACATGTCATAGTAAACAGGAAATGGGTCTAGCACCAACAGGAGAAGCCATGAGACTCGCGCATGCGCAGTAGGATAGGCAGAACACGGTAATAAGCTGGAAATCAAGCAGACACCTGAGTGCCAATGAAGAAACCTCTTGTAACTACAGTTATTGATAAGGTTTATGGCAAATTTATTTTAATGCACATATGTAACTTTATTGAAAATATATGTACACAATAATGCATATGATACAATGGTATAAATCACATAAAAATGATTAAAATTTACTACAAAAAACTAACGCTTTAAATGTGGGTATGTTCGACTTTACAAATAGATGAAATCTTAGTGTTTCTGTGCTCGTATCACGTTGTTGTCTTGATCACTTTAAATTCTTTTCATATCAGGATGGTCTTACTCTTCATTGTTAGCTGAAATTTGATAGAACAACTGTTATTAATTCACCTTTCTTTTTTTAGCTATAAGTGTCTGCCCTCAGCCAATCACTGTACACTGTCTGGTGGTGTGCTGTTCCAGCTGTGCACAATGTGTACATTAATCGCCATTAGTAGCTGCATACAGCTAGTCAGTCTGACCTCAGCCAATCACTGCACACTGTACGGCGCTATTCAGCACTGTACTCTGCACGGCGCTATTCCAGCACTGTACACTGTACGGCGCTATTCCAGCACTGTACACTGAACGGCGCTATTCCAGCACTGTACACTGCATGGCGCTATTCCAGCACTGTACTCTGCACGGCGCTATTCCAGCACTGTACACTGTACGGCGCTATTCCAGCACTGTACACTGTCTACTAGTGGTCACGGAACCAGCCAATAGCTGATTGGTGGGGGGGGGGTAAGGGGGCAGCATTCACTTTCCTTTGTCACAGATGAAGATGATGATGATCCAAACATTTTGCAGGTTGATGATGAAATTTCATTCGAGGACTCAGCATCTTACATCAAGACTCCGCGAAATTCCTGCAGCTGAAGCCAAAGGGGACGAAGACGTCACTGACAGATGTCAAAGAAAGTCACCTGCATCACTATTCCGGGGAGTGTGCAGGAGTAATCCCAGCCCTGCATATTCCCGATGGGATATCATTATTCCGCTCATTGCTGTTGGCTTTCTATAACTGTTCATCTTACTACAGAGCTGAATTCACAGCTACACTACTCAATACTGTTTTATAATGTTCTCTACCCTGCTGTGTTCTAGTAAAGATTTTATTTCACCCCAGTGCTGGATGCACAGTTACACTGCTCAGTGTTCCTCTATAATGTCATTATTCCTGCTGCTTTGTAGTAAACGTTTTATTTTACCATAGTGCTGAATTCACAGTTACACTGCTCAGCACTGTTTATAGTGTTCCCCATCCTGCTGCTTTCTAGTAAAGGTTTGATCTCACCCCCAGCGCTGGATTCACAGGTACGTTGCTCAGTGCTGCGGTATAATGTCATCATTCCTACTGTTTTGTGGTAAAGGTTGTATCTCACCCCAGTGCTGGATTCAGAGTTACGCTGTTCTGTGCTGCTTTATAATGTCCTCATTCCTGCTGCTTTCTAGTAAAGGTTTTATCTCCCACTAGCATTGGATTCACAGTTACACTGCTCAGTGCTGCTGTGTAATGTTCTCCATCCTGCTGCTTTGTAGTAAAGGTTTTATTTCACCCCAGTGCTGAATTCACAGTTGCCCTTCTCATTACTGTTGTATAATGTCCTCATTGCTGCTACTTTCTAGTAAAGGTTCTATTTCACCCCAGTGCTGGATTCACAGTTACACTGCTTAGTGCTGCTGTATAATGTTTTCCATCCTACTGCTTTCATAGCAAAGGCTTTATTGCACCAGTGCTGGAGTCACTGTTATACTTTGCAGAACTGCAGTATAATGTTCTCCTGCATGCTGCTTTCTAGCAATCTCAGAACTGGATTCACATCTATACTTCTTAGTACTGTTTTCTAATGTCCTCTATGCTGACGCTTTCTAGAAAATGTTTTATTTCACCCCAGTGCAGGATTCACATCTACACTGCTCAGTACTGCAGTTATACCCTCACTGTTCTTTGACATGTGTAAAGAGACGGAAGCATGAATCCATTGTCTGTGTGTGCTGTGTGGGAGACTCATAGCGTATTCACATGCAGAGACAACTGCTGCTCTATATGTCTCCATGCGCGAGCTCCTCTGAACAGTGTACAGAGATAGGAGATCATTAATCCATCATGTCTGTGTGTGCTGTGTATGGGAGACATCATAGTAGCTAATCTCCACCCACTAGCTCAGAGACAACTGCTGCTCTATAATGTCCTTCATGCTGCTGCTGCTCTTTCTGAACATGTGCTACATAGAGACAGGAGATCAGGAATCCCTCATGTCTGTGTATGGGGGACATCATAGCACTTAGTCTCCACCCACTAGCTCAGAGACAACTGCTGCTCTATAATATCCTCCATGCTGCTGCTGCACTTTTTGAACATGTGCTACATAGAGACAGGAGATCAGGAATCCATCATGTCTGTGTGGCTGTGTATGGGAGACATATAGTACTAATTCACCCACTGTCAGAGACATGGTATATTCTCCATGCTGCTGCTGCACTTTGACATGGGTACATAGCAGAGATCAGGAATCATATGTCTGTGCGCTGTGTATGGAGACTATAGTAGCTAATCTCCACCATACTCGAGAACTGCTGCTCTATAATATCCATGCTGCTGCTGCTTTCTGAACATGTGCTACATAGAGACAGGAGATCAGGAATCCCTCATGTCTGTGTATGGGAGACATCATAGCAGATAGTCTCCGTCCACCAGCTCAGAGACAACTGAAAAGTAGAGATAGATTCTGCAGAGGTGAAAACTGGTGAAAAATGTAGGATACAAGTCATATAATGGTCAAACATCAATGTCATTTATCATGAACACTCACAGGACAGCTTATTCTGAGCTGTCACCGGACACGACAGGTACGATTTACCTCCAAAGATGTGCAAAGTATCGAGTAGTGCATGCAGTTATGTAGCGATGCCACACGCATAGCAGGAAACAATACATATCATGTGATAAATGTCACAGGAAATAACACGAGCACGAAGTGAAGCAGAAGTGTCCGAACACCAGCACACGAGAACATGGTGTGAAATCAGCCACATGCCGGAAATGATCCAGTCATGGCGCAGGCCCCGTCATAGTAACAACAACACAAACAAAGCGAAAAACCAAGACAATTGTCCTCAATATCATAGAGGAGAAGAATCTGCCGAACATCTGCTTCCACCCAAACGCCATTATGGAAAAATCAAACTCCGAGGACAAACTAGTCATCACCAATTACAGAATTCAAAGAGGCGTAATCAGCGGAGGAAAGAAGGTTAACGAGCTAATGGCGAGGCGCGGCCGGAGCTTCATTATATCACAATGATAACTGCGAGACGAGCTGGATATCAGAGATGCCGGCGTATGGGAACCATTTCCAGGGATACGTGTATCTAAGCCGGCACGTTCCTGCCCGGTGAGGACCATTTTAGATACTTATCTTCAAGACGTAAGTGAGATCTCAGATGTGAATCTTATTTATCTTCTAATCTAATAGAATGTTCCTTCCTGGATTCCATTTCTTCTACTGAACATAATTTGACAGGATATTATAGGGGTCCTCCAGTCATTAATAACGTTAATAAAACAAGGGGCTGTTCTTAGCATGATAAGGTCAGACATGGGAATGATACTCAACACAAAGAAGACAAAGATACTGACTACTGCCAGGTACAACCGGGACACATGTGACTACTGCCAGGTACGAGCGGGACACATGTGACTACTGCCAGGTACGAGCGAGACACATGTGACTACTGCCAGGTACGACCGGGACACATGTGACTACTGCCAGGTACGACCGGGACACATGTGACTACTGCCAGGTACGACCGGGACACATGTGACTACTGCCAGGTACGACCGGGACACATGTGACTACTGCCAGGTACGACTGGGACACATGTGACTACTGCCAGGTACGACCGGGACACATGTGACTACTGCCAGGTACGACCGGGACACATGTGACTACTGCCAGGTACCCCCGGGACACATGTGACTACTGCCAGGTACGACCGGGACACATGTGACTACTGCCAGGTACGACCGGGACACATGTGACTACTGCCAGGTACGACTGGGACACATGTGACTACTGCCAGGTACGACCGGGACACATGTGACTACTGCCAGGTACGACTGGGACACATGTAACTACTGCCAGGTACGACCGGGACACGTGAGATGGACAGCGACGAACTGGACTTCAACCTACGCGGATCAATGAGCACTCAAGATGCAGCGACGACACCGGAAGTCAATAGGAGAAAAGCTATGGGTAAATCAACAATGAAGTCACTGGACGAGGTCTTCACATCAAGGAACATTTCACTGGTGATGAAGACACGGCTCGTACATAGTCTGGTCTATTGTGTAGTAACATTTCACTGGTGATGAAGACACGGCTCGTACATAGTCCGGTCTATTGTGTAGTAACATATGGAGGTGACACCTGGGCAATAAAGGAACAAGACAGGAAAATCAACGCCTTCACAATGTGGAGCTGGAGAAGGATGTTATCAATACCATGGATGGCAAGAAGAACAAACATCAATTCTGGAACAAATCAGACATGTCCCTGGAAGCAAAGATCATCAAGGTACAACTTAATTATATAAAGTGAGCAATCACTGGAGAAGAACATCATGGTGGGAAGAATAGAAAGAGCAAATCGAAGAGGAAGACCAGCAACCCAATGGCTTGACACTGTCAATATATTGGCGAAGAAGACCCTGGTGGACCTATTTAGACTTGGAAAAGACCCTGGTGGACCTATGTAGGCTTGGAGAAGATGCAGGTGGACCTATCTATGCTTGAGAAGACCCTGGTGGACCCATCTATGCTTGGAGAAGATGCTGGTGGACTTATCTAGGCGTGGAGAAGACCCTGTTGGACCTATCTGTCACGATGGTCTCCCTTTCATAGGAGACTTGTGACTGCTTTGGAACTAAGTCTCATGTCTGCATTGAGACTTCATATTAAACATGTCCTTTTCCTTTGGCACTGGAGGAGTTAATGTTAGTCTCTGTTGCCAGCAAGCTATCTGGGCCTTGTCCAGGTGAAGCCACTCTGTGATTACCTCTGCTGTCATAGGATCACAGGGTTCCAGCAGGCTTTGCTGGAGATTGAACTTCATTCCTGGCCAAGCTCCTGAGGCGTGAGGAGCTCTGTGGAGAACCTCTTGCTGTCAAGCCGTCTGCTGTCCGGTGAGGTGTCAGCAGACGTGAAGTAGCTGTCCTGTTGTCTTTTGTCTGTCTTCCCCTTCCCTCATGATGGCGTTCCTCCTGAGGAAGAGGCTGGGACGGCCTTGAAACGCGTAGGGCATGGAATAAAGGCACCTATCATTTCTACCTTGGACGTCCTTCATTTTATTTCCAGCAGCGCGGACCATATCTGTCCATATTTACTCTACAGGAAGTGGGGGCAGGTCTTTGTCTCTCTACAGGAAGTGGGTCTATGTCTCTACAGGAAGTGGGGGCAGGTCTTTGTCTCTCTACAGGAAGTGGGTCTATGTCTCTACAGGAAGTGGGGGCAGGTCTTTGTCTCTACAGGAAATAGCAAGTATTTGCCTCTTTACAGTAAGTGGGGGCAGGCCTTTGACTCAACAGTAAGTGGAGATGGGTCTTCGCCTCTTTATAGTAAGTGAAAGTGGGTCATTATTTATACAGGAAGTGGGGGTGAGTCTTTGACTTTATACAGGAAGTGGGGGCTGGCCTTTGACTTTATAAAGGAAGTGGGGGCTGGCCTTTGACTTTATACAGGAAGTGGGGGCTGGCCTTTGACTTTATATCCGGTAAGTGGGGGCTGCTCTTTGAATTTATATCCGGTAAGTGGGGGCTGGCCTTTGACTTTATATCCGGTAAGTGGGGGCTGGCCTTTGACTGTATACAGGACGTTGGGGCTGGCCTTTGACTGTATACAAGAAATGGGAGCGGGTCTTTAACTTTATACAAGACATTGGGCAGGTGTTTGTTTCTCCCCTTCTGTTCTGTCTCCCTAAGAGCATGCAAGTATAACAAAGAGACCGGCTGTCAGTTCAGGGCAGGAAAGCCATTAAACAGTGATAAGAACAGTGAATGATGGAACCTGAAGGGAAATGAATTGTTAGCACCTATAGTGCTGGCAGAACACTGACCAAGAAGGGTGGATGGCAAGTCACCCAGCCTGAGAATCAGGACCTTTTAGACTTTTTTTGTGAAAAAAAAAGCATTTTCTACCTATTGTGGGTCCTCGGAGCAATAAGACCCTGCTTTTCTACACACCGTGTGGGACAGGAAGGGTATGCCATAGTCAAATCACAGAATATACAGTTACTGCAGGTGAGTTCACCTTTTTCCACGCCACCTTACTTTACTCAGAGGACACTCGATGCCTGACATCATACCCCATGGCACGTACACCGTAGACTGCACCTTGTCTAGTCATGCGGTGGTAATGTTGAGGTTGGGTGATCGCTGGGTTCATTTCAGTGATTCTGATATCTGTCCTGTGATCTGTTGATCCCACATGGCATTGTGTAATGCTGCCAGTTGTCTGACGTCAGGAGACACGGTGAGGATGGTCGTGGTAAATTCCTAAACTCATAATCTGCTGCCTGTCTGTACAATCAACCCGATCCATCAATAAGGTCGGAGTTCAGATACCTGCTCAGACTTTATACATACCATGTTGTGTATGTAACAGGTATATGCAAAGTCCAGCTCATAACAAAGGCCGGCCATACAGTTTATATATACAGTATATATATATATAGGACATGATGCCAGTGCAATTGCACCGTGCACATAATGTCTAGAGCCATATGTCCCTACTATCATTGCAGTCAATGTAGCATTACAGGGCCAGGATGCTATTCCAACCCATTGGCTGCCAGCGCTCTTTTTGCTGGGTAGGGGGTCAATGGGCAACAGGCAACTCAACAGAGAAGGGGGCCGCCTTAACTATTGGAACGAGCAGTAAACCAGCCCCTTAAAGGGGTTGTGTCATGAACAATTGTACATTTTAATCAATAGATCTTAGAATAAAAATAAGTTCCACAATTGCATGTGTTAAAAAATAATGTTCCTGTCCTGAGATAAACTTATATATGTGTCCCTGTGTAATGGATGTGTCCGACCATGCAGGAATAGGTGGGATATACCATAGCTAATGGGCAGGGGGGGGGGTGTAAGAGTGTATACACACAATACAGCCAGGGATCACAGAATATAAGAGTATACAGACATTACAGCCAGGGATCACAGAATATAAGAGTATACAGACAATACAGCCGGGGATCACAGAATATAAGAGTATACAGACATTACAGCTGGGGATCACAGAATATAAGAGTATACAGACATTACAGCTGGGGATCACAGAATATAAGAGTATACAGACATTACAGCTGGAGATCACAGAATATAAGAGTATACAGACATTACAGCCAGGGATCACAGAATATAAGAGTATACAGACAATACAGCCGGGGATCACAGAATATAAGAGTATACAGACATTACAGCTGGGGATCACAGATTATAAGAGTATACAGACATTACAGCCAGGGATCACAGAATATAAGAGTATACGGACATTACAGCCGGGGATCACAGAATATAAGAGTATACAGACATTACAGCCGGGGATCACAGAATATAAGAGTATACGGACATTACAGCCGGGGATCACAGAATATAAGAGTATACAGACATTACAGCTGGGGATCACAGAATATAAGAGTATACAGACATTACAGCTGAGGATCACAGAATATAAGAGTATACAGACATTAAAGCCGGGGATCACAGAATATAAGAGTATACAGCCATCACAGCTAGGGATCACAGAATATAAGAGTATACAGACATTACAGCCGGGGATCACAGAATATAAGAGTATACAGACATTACAGCCAAGGATCACAGAATATAAGACTATACAGACATTACAGCCAAGGATCACAGAATATAAGAGTATACAGACATTACAGCCGGGGATCACAGAATATAAGAGTATACAGACATTACAGCCAGGGATTATAGAATATAAGAGTATACAGACATTACAGCCGGGATTACAGAATATAAGGGTATACAGACATTACAGCCAGGGATCACAGAATATAAGAGTATACAGACATTACAGCTGGAGATCACAGAATATAACAGTATACAGACATTACAGCCAGGGATCGCAGAATATAAGAGTATACAGACATTACAGCCGGGGATCACAGAATATAAGAGTATACAGACATTACAGCCGGGGATCACAGAATATAAGAGTATACAGACATTACAGCTGGGATCACAGAATATAAGAGTATACAGACATTACAGCCGGGGATCACAGAATATAAGAGTATACACACATTACAGCCGGGGATCACAGAATATAAGAGTATACAGACATTACAGCCAGGGATCACAGAATATAAGAGTATACAGACATTACAGCCGGGGATCACAGAATATAAGAGTATACAGACATTACAGCCGGGAATCACAAGTATACAGACATCAATGAAGGGGGCTGGCTTGGGAATGAGAATGCTATAAATGCCTGTTTAAGGATCTGTTCACATGTTGCGTTTTTGCTGCTGGCTGATTTCATTGTGATCGGGTCTGAGGCTCTATAGATTCATTGTGATCGGGTCTGAGGCTCTATAGATTCATTGTGATCTGGTCTGAGGCTCTATAGATTCATTGTGATCGGGTCTGAGGCTCTATAGATTCATTGTTTCAGCCATGAATTTCCAGTTTTCCCCCATTTTCTTCCATTACAGTGGCAGTGATTTGGAGTTAAGTGTATTTGTGTCCTGAAACAAACCTCCCTGTGTCCAGATCACCGAATATTTCTATATATTTGCTTTTTCACACACGCGATAAACCAAATATTTATCTCTATTTACCTTTTAACAGTTTCCACGTAGATGACTTTTGTCGAGGACGTGTGTAAATGGTTCCTGCGCTGACGTTTCTTGCAGATCACAGATATATATCGCTGACGGGACTAATAGTCCAGGCCAAAACAATTGTTTTTAAGAGACTTTCTATGCCGTGGGCCCCCTCCCTGTTCAGGGACCCCTTTTTTAAGGAGCGGAGGTCCAGCATACGCTTTATAGCTCATCTCTAATTGTTTTAATGCGAAAAACAAAGCAGTCAGTCAATCACTGGTGAGAGGCGCTTTACTCTGTAGACCCTAATTCCCAAAGGGCACAATAATATTTGGGTCATTTAACCCAATCGGATCTTTGATGATGTCATGGGTGACTGCCATCCTTGGGAGACCTTAGACAGCTCTGGGATATGAGGTTCACATTTCCTTTTGAAACACTGGGTTTTAATATTTGGTGCAGCAAGGGTTAAGGATTCTTTCCGTGCTGTTTTTTTTCTTGGTACTCCAATCTCAGATGTAGCTGGTTTGTGACCACTCCTTTCCACTCTAAATAATCACATGTTCCATTACTTGATGTTGGTTATAAAATCCACTCCTATGCTGACCACAGTGGAGGGAGGAAGTCTCTGGAAGCTGCAGGAGCTCTGTTATTGGCAGCCCTGGTGTTTGACTGCAAGTTTGGAGTTGGTATATCCTTTTGGGTCTATGTTCCTCTGTCTGTCTTCCTTCCCCTGTATCTTATTACTGCAGTGGTGAAGTCTAGTGCACTCATCGGCCACTGTCCTATCTAGGGTGAGTGGAGGAACAGCTAAGGACTAGGCATGTGATGACAAAAGGTGGAACGACCAGTATAGGGACATTAAGGAGCTCAGGCACAGTCACACAGGTTAAAGCAAGAATGTGACCTGTCTCCCCACTCCCTTCCATTAGGTCCTTCCTCTCCTTTACATTCCCATTGTTACCCCCTGTGTTGTGCGGTGTGCTGGGGATAGCTAGAGACTAAGCACACGATGGCGATGGAGGGAAGGACCCATATAGGGACGTTAAGGAGTGCAGGGCACAGACACACAGGTTAGACTAAGGAGGTGACCCATCTTCCCACTCCCTTCCATTAGATCCTTCCTCTTCTTTACATTCCCGTTGTTACCCTCTGTGTTGTGCAGCACGTTGGGGATAGCTAGGAACTAAGCACACGATGGCAATGGAGGGAAGGACCCATATAGGGATGTTAAGGAATGCAGGGCACAGACACACAGGTTAGTGTAAGAAGGTGACCCGTCTTCCGACTCCCTTCCATTAGATCCTTCTTCTTCTTTACATTCCCATTGTTACCCTCTGTGTTGTCTATCGAGCTGGGGATAGCTAGGGGCTAGGCACACGATGGCAATGGAGGGAAGGACCCATATAGGGATGTTAAGGAGTGCAGGGCACAGACACAGAGGTTAGTGTAAGAAGGTGACCCGTCTTCCCACTCCCTTCCATTAGATCCTTCCTCTTTACATTCCCGTTGTTACCCTCTGTGTTGTGCAGCGCGCTGGGGATAGCTAGGGGCTAGGCACTTGATAGCGATGGAGGGAAGGATCCAGATAGGGACGATAAGGAGTGCAGGGCACAGATACAGGTTAGTGTCAGGAGGTGACCTGTCTTCCCCCTGCCTTCCGTTAGGGCCTTCCTTTCCTTTACATCCCGGTTGTCACCCTCTGTGTTGCACCACGCGCCGGGTGTTCCCTCGCCCGAGCGTGACAATGACCTTATAGGACGCATATGCTAACAGGGCGCTAAGAATGCCCCCAAAATTGGTTCTTGTAGCAAACCTCTTTTATTGTCCACATCTCTCTACTCTTCTCTACCCTGAACGGCTTTAACTCATGAAGCACACACAAGAAAGTTACAGAAATGCTGCTTTCTGGATGGTTTTGGGAGATCTTTGTGCCCTCGGGGAGATCTCACAGCCTTTCTGGAGTTAGGAAAGTTTCTAATTTTCCCAAAAGTTTCCCGAATGTTCTAGGAGAGGTGGCAAACAGCCCTGGGCATCTCTGCATGGATGTAGAGGACACCTCTCCTCTCTTAATAGGGAGATGGACACCGATCAGATATCTATGAGCTAAACACTTTGGGCATTAAAGAGTTAATGGAGATCTCTAATCGGACAATGTTGTTGCTATTCGTTCTTATAATTTTATGATCAGGAAACTCATTCAGGTACTTCCCTAATCCAATGTTCTCTGAATCAGATTATCATCATCCATTATTAATACATCACTGAAATATTTCCCAGCGCTGTACAAAGAGGGCATTCATTGACACTTGCCCACGCCCCAGTAGAGCTGACACTCTAATTTTCCCCATATCTCAGACGCCGTAATCTTTGAAGCCACTAAAAATAGCTAATAATTCACTTTATAACACCGGTTTTCTTAAGTAACGGAGGAGCCATTGGGATATCACAATCAGATGTTCCCACAGAGATGGGGATGTCACCGCACATTGATCTTTATTTCTGAACCTTTATAAAGAAAATGATCATATCCCACCATTGAGATACTATACAAAGTGACCTGGGATAATATTAGTAGTGACATCACAACACACAAGTAAAGTCACAGTAAAGGAATAATAGCAAGAGTGATGTCACATTCATGGTAGGGGGGGTAACTATTGTGTTTCCAGGGGTTGCTGTTGCACCCATTGCGGTCCCCTTGCAGTATATGGAAAGACCTGTGACGCTGGTCACAAGTAATAACTAGTCTCAGGGGAGCAGAAAACTCACTGAAATAAATGGAAAGTAAATATAACAATTATACTACTTACTGGTAGTAAAGAGAGGTCAAAGCAATCCACGGTCAGGTCCTGGAAATGGCGCAGTACAGCAAAGGGCTAACAGAAGCAAAATCCAATTCAAGTCGAATTCAGGAAACCGGAGAGACAGATACAGAGTATATAGGTATAAAACATAAAGAGAAGTCAGGTCACTAGCAGAGGGTCAAATCCAGGTAAGATACAAAGTCAGGCAGGGTCTAGTTCAGAACACAAAGAGATCAAGTCCTACACAGCCAAAAGCAAATGTACAATTGACCCAGAGCAGAGCTGCCAGTCCGTCTCCACAAACCTAGAGCAACACCAATACAGATGCCTAATAACTTTGGGCCCTATTGGAAATATTCCATTGGGGCCCACTTGCTTGATGTTATGTCACTGATCCTAGGGGCCCTGTGAAAGGACAATGTGTGGCCCTTTTGCTTTCCTGTAGTGAGCTATGAAATAAATTAGGTCAGTTCCTTGCAGGCAACCTAATACACAGCAGGGTAGCAGTGGCACATTTATGTTCTGGTCCTTTGTGCTGTTGCACAGGTTGTGAATATGGTTTCTCCACCACTGGTCACAATATGCCAACGTTTCATGTTTGCCATCCGGAAAGGGAATAGTTTGTAAAACAACAAGCACCAATTGAACTTTTTAGCCATCGTTATGCCCCTTTTTGGTGGCTACAATCTTTCTATATCTATATCTTTCAGAACCTTTATAAAGAAAACAATAATCCCACCACTGAGATACTATAGAAAGTGACCTGGGATAATACACAGTGATAACTGTACAATAGGGATAATATTAGTGACAACACAACATATAAATAAAGTCACAGTACAGGAATAATAGCAAGAGTGATGTCACAGCCAAGGCAGGGGGGTAACTATTGTGTTCTCAAGGGTTGTTGTCGCACCCATTGCGGTCCCCTTGTAGTATACTGTAAGACCAATAAGACGCCTACTAATTTTGGACACTATTGGAGATCTTGCATTAGGGTCCACTTGCTTCATGTTACCCCACTGATCCGAGGAGCCCTGTGAGAGGACACTGAGTGGCCCCCTGGCTCTCCTGTAGTGAGCTTTGAAATAAATTAGCTCAGTTCCTTATAGGCAACCTAATATCACAGCAGGGTGGCAGTGGCACATTCATGGTCTGGTCCCACAGGTTCTGAATAGGGTTTATGCACCAGTAATCACAATATACCAACTTTTCATGGCTGTAATGTCTGTATACTTTTATATTCTGTGATCCCCGGCTGTAATGTCTGTACACTCTTATATTCTGTGATCCCTGGCTGTAATGTCTGTATACTCTAATATCCTGTGATCCTTGGCTGTAATGTCTGTATATTCTTAAATTCTGTGATCCCTGGCTGTAATGTCTGTATACTCTTATATTCTGTGATCCCCGGCTGTAATGTCTGTATACTCTTATATTCTGTGATCCCTGGCTGTAATGTCTGTATACTCTTATATTCTGTGATCCCCGGCTGTAATGTCTGTACACTCTTATATTCTGTGATCCCCGGCTGTAATGTCTGTTTACTCTAATATTCTGTGATCCCTGGCTGTAATGTCTGTATCCTCTTATATTCTGTAATCCCCAGCTGTAATGTCTGTATACTCTTATATTCTGTGATCCCCAGCTGTAATGTCTGTATTCTCTTATATTCTCTGATCCTTGGTTGTAATGCCTGTATGCTGTTATATTCTGTGATCCCTGG
The DNA here is from genome assembly GCA_033576535.1 of Allobates femoralis. NCBI lineage: Eukaryota > Metazoa > Chordata > Amphibia > Anura > Aromobatidae > Allobates > Allobates femoralis. The sequence continues at coordinate 26,771,415 of JARQOC010000009.1, read as the reverse complement.
CTGTAATGTCTGTATAATCTTATATTCTGTGATCCCGGGCTGTAATGTATGTATACTCTTATGTTCTGTGATCCCCAGCTGTAATGCCTGTATACGCTTATATTCTGTGATCCTTGGTTGTAATGTCTGTATACTTTTATATTCTATGATTCCCGGCTGTAATGTCTGTAGACTCTTAAATTCTGTGATCCCTGGCTGTAATGTCTGTATACTCTTATATTCTGTGATCCCCAGCTGTAATGTCTGTATACTCTTATATTCTGTGATCCCCGGCTGTAATGCCTGTGTACTCTTATATTCTGTGATCCCTGGCTGTAATGTCTGTATACTCTTATATTCTGTGATCCCTGGCTGTAATGTCTGTATACTCTTACATTCTGTGATCCCTGGCTATAATGTCTGTATACTCTTATATTCTGTGATCCCCAGCTGTAATGTCTGTATACTCTTATATTCTGTGATCCCCAGCTATAATGTCTGTATACTCTTATATTCTGTGATCCCCGGCTGTAATGTCTGTACACTCTTATATTCTGTGATCCCCGGCTGTAATGTCTGTATACTCTTATATTCTGTGATCCCTGGCTGTAATGTCTGTATACTCTTATATTCTGTGATCCCCGGCTGTAATGTCTGTATACACTTATATTCTGTGATCCCCGGCTGTAATGTCTGTACACTCTTATATTCTGTGATCCCTGGCTGTAATGTCTGTATACTCTAATATCCTGTGATCCTTGGCTGTAATGTCTGTATATTCTTAAATTCTGTGATCCCTGGCTGTAATGTCTGTATACTCTTATATTCTGTGATCCCCGGCTGTAATGTCTGTATACTCTTATATTCTGTGATCCCTGGCTGTAATGTCTGTATACTCTTATATTCTGTGATCCCCGGCTGTAATGTCTGTACACTCTTATATTCTGTGATCCCCGGCTGTAATGTCTGTTTACTCTAATATTCTGTGATCCCTGGCTGTAATGTCTGTATCCTCTTATATTCTGTAATCCCCAGCTGTAATGTCTGTATACTCTTATATTCTGTGATCCCCAGCTGTAATGTCTGTATTCTCTTATATTCTCTGATCCTTGGTTGTAATGCCTGTATGCTGTTATATTCTGTGATCCCTGGCTGTAATGTCTGTATAATCTTATATTCTGTGATCCCGGGCTGTAATGTATGTATACTCTTATGTTCTGTGATCCCCAGCTGTAATGCCTGTATACGCTTATATTCTGTGATCCTTGGTTGTAATGTCTGTATACTCTTATATTCTATGATTCCCGGCTGTAATGTCTGTATACACTTATATTCTGTGATCCCCGGCTGTAATGTCTGTATACTCTTATATTCTGTGATCCCTGGCTGTAATGTCTGTATACTCTTATATTCTGTGATCTCCGGCTGTAATGTCTGTATACTCTTATATTCTGTGATCCTCGGCTGTAATGTCTGTATACTCTTATATTCTGTGATCTCCGGCTGTAATGTCTGTATACTCTTATATTCTGTGATCCCCAGCTGTAATGTCTGTATACTCTTGTATTCTGTGATCCCCGGAATGTCTGTATACTCTTATATTCTGTGATCCCCGGCTGTAATGTCTGTATACTCTTATATTCTGTGATCCCCGGCTGTAATATCTGTATTCTCTTATATTCTGTGATCCCCGGCTGTAATGTCTGTATACTCTTATATTCTGTGATCCCCAGCTGTAATGTCTGTATACTCTTATATTCTGTGATCCCGAGCTGTAATGTCTGTATACTCTTATATTCTGTGATCCCGAGCTGTAATGTCTGTATACTCTTATATTCTGCGATCCCGGCTGTAATGTCTGTATACTCCTAGATTCTGTGATCCCTGGCTGTAATGTCTGTATACTCTTATATTCTGTGATCCCTGGCTGTAATGTCTGTATACTCTTATATTCTGTGATCCCCAGCTGTAATGTCTGTATACTCTTATATTCTGTGATCCCCTACTGTAATGTCTGTATCCTCTTATATTCTGTGATCCCGGCTGTAATGTCTGTATACTCTTATATTCTGTGATCCCCGGCTGTATAGTCTGTATACTCTTATATTCTGTGATCCCTGGCTGTAATATCTGTATACTCTTATATTCTGTGATCCCCGGCTGTAATGTCTGTATACTCTTATATTCTGTGATCCCTGGCTGTAATGTCTGCTTACTCTTATATTGCGAGATCTCCGCCTATAATGTCTGTATACTCTTATATTCTGTGATCCCTGGCTGTAATGTCTATATACTCTTATATTCTGTGATCTCTGGCTGTAATGTCTGTAAACTCTTATATTCTATGATCCCTGGCTGTAATGTCTATATACTCAGGGACACATTTTTAAGAATATCTCCAGACAGGAATATTTTTTTTAATCACATCCAATCGTGGAACTTATTATTACACCAAGATCTATTAATTAAAATGTACAATTGTTCTTGGCACAACCCCTTTAAATGAGCATTGTGACATAAGACTTATTAGCCAATTGAAGATGTTTCTCTTTCCTTCTAGGAGAGAGCTAATTTAGCATTTACTTCCCATGGTGCATTGCCAAATGACTGCGTAATCAGCTGCTCCCCATAACCAGAGATGACCCTCTCCCCTCTCGACTCCTCCCTCCAAATATTGGAAAACCACAGAATATAATAGGTATCTTTTATTATTATTATTTATTTATTTATTATTATTATTATTATTTATTATTATTTATTATTATTATTTAGATATCTACTGTTCAGGACATAATAAAAATGTAAAGTTCATGTTTCTTTCAAGTCTAAAGTATAAAAAAAATCTAATTTTTTTTTTTAAATAATAAACAAGTTTTGATTGTGGAATTTTGAGGATATGAACTCTATAAACCTTGACATATTTTAGTATAAAGTTCAAGTCACTTTTTACGGAATTTGGAATTGTTTCCATAGCAACCAAAGATAGGCTGACGTGTTTAAAGAAAAACAACAAAAAAACACATTTCTTATTATGGTATGGAGAGGGTTATTACAATGTTGGATGTAATACTTGTATGGACATAATCTATTGTGATCAGCTTCATTCAGACTCCATGGAAATACAAGTGCTCCCCCTGCTGGGCGTATATGGTATTACAGTGAGGAATGGCGTGTAAGGACGGCGTCAGGTCACACCAGCAGGCTAAACACGTCCATAGGGTTACATCATCCAGGTGAGGTCATAAGGGCCCCCCCGTGTGTGATCGGTCAGTGTAATCACTTCCAATAAAAGGAAAAAAAAGCTTTGGTAGCCAGTTGAAAAAAGATTGATTGCTCTCAGTGGGAGAAACAAAGTAATAATATTGTAGTTGTGATACCTTTTAATGGCTAAGAAAAATAAAAGATGGTACAAAGCGAGCTCTCGAGACTGCTTACCTCTCCCCATCAGGCAGGTTAGAATTCATGGCTTACAAAAATAAGATAAATGATGCTGCAAAGGAAGCTCTCGAGACTGCTTACCTCTCTTCATCAGGCAGATTAGAATTCATAGCTAACAGAAATAAGATAAATGATGCTACAAAGGAAGCTCTCGAGACTGCTTACCTCTCTTCATCAGGCAGGGTAAAATGAATGGCTAACAGAAATAAGATAAATGATGCTACAAGGGAAGCTCTCGAGACTGCTTACCTCTCCCCATCAGGCAGGTTAGAATTCATGGCTTACAAAATAAGATAAATGATGCTGCAAAGGAAGCTCTCGAGACTGCTTACCTCTCTTCATCAGGCAGATTAGAATTCATAGCTAACAGAAATAAGATAAATGATGCTACAAAGGAAGCTCTCGAGACTGCTTACCTCTCTTCATCAGGCAGGGTAAAATGAATGGCTAACAGAAATAAGATAAATGATGCTACAAGGGAAGCTCTCGAGACTGCTTACCTCTCTTCATCAGGCAGGGTAAAATAAATGGCTAACAGAAATAAGATAAATGATGCTACAAGGGAAGCTCTCGAGACTGCTTACCTCTCCTCATCAGGCAGGGTAGAATTAATGGCTAACAGAAATAAGATAAAAGATGTTACAAAGGAAGCTCTCGAGACTGCTTACCTTTCTTCATCAGGCATGGTGTTGAGGAGAGGCAGAGGATCAAATACTTAATTGAACTCAAGACATAGGAGATTGAGAGAAATGACCCACAGAGTGTATTATTTCACCTTACATAAGCTTGTTTAGATCAAAAGATGGCTGTCATCTCCTGTTTCATCACACTATGCCCTGTTCTGGGTGGAAGCTGAATTCCATAGAAGGACTATCCAATCACAGAACGACACGGTGCTTGAAGATACCCGATCAAGACCACAACCCATCCTGATGACCTCATGGACCAACCCATCCTGATGACCTCATGGACCAACCCATCCTGATGACTTCATGGACCAACCCATCCTGATGACCACACGTCCCAGCCCATGGGACTAGTCCATTGTCCAACTCACTAACCAATGAATACACCTGAGTATTCCCATTGTAAGGCTTACTGAGTTTATATAAGTCTATGCCTGATTAAATAAAGCACTTGTAGCTGTGCCATAGCCTGACCGAGGAGAGCTTACACCCGACTGTGTGTGTCTGATGTTATTCTTTCATGCATGCACTTGATCCATATCTATTAGGCCAGGAGCAGACAACTAGTGAACATTTCAAACTGTTCACCTCAGCAATGGTAGAGAGGTAAGCAGTCTCAAGAGCTCGCTATGTAATATCATTTGTGTTATTTTTGTTAGCCATTAAAAGATATCACAACTACAAGATTATTATTTGGTTTTTCCCATATAATACATGGGCAGGGGTTATTGGAAGTGACTGTTCTCAGTGGGAGAAATAAAATAATAATCTTGTAGTTGTGATACCTTTTAATGGCCAACAAAATTAAGGTAAATGAAAATGAAATCAGCAGAATAAAATGAAGCCTCCAAGTGTCAGCGGTGCAGAGGTTAAGGGCACATTATTGACTACTAGATATGATTGGAAGTGTATAGGGCGCAGCACATTGTGTAGTGGCCATTATTGGTACTGCATGTCTATTAATTGAGGGTAATCTGAGCTGCAGTACCGAGACTGACCACTACACAAGGTGTGGCGCTGTCCTGCTTCAATGTGTAGTTGAGACCACAGCAAGACCTAATATAATAATAATATTTACTCATTTATATAGTGCTAATAATTCCACAGCGCTTTACAGATATCACTATCCCGATTGGGGCTCACAATCTACATTCCCCTTCAGTATGTCTTTGGAGTAACCAGTGATAAGTGAGGGTCCCGGGTGCCGGGTGTCGGACCCCCATCAATCTGATATTGATAATCTATCCTATTGAAAGTTTATCAATAGTCATGAACAGCCCGTTAATGTTAAGGGTGCCGGGTGCTCTTTGATGAATTTTGCACACTGTTTATCGATCTGATGATATCTCGATCCCATTAAAGATCATATATCAAACATTGTGCTGACATATATGAAGGAACAATAAAAACATGGCGTCAATATGTCCGGGGTCATTGGCAATAACCATCTACCACCAACCGGGAATCGATCATTGTTTACCTTGCAGATGATGAAATATGATTGGAATTCCAGGTCGCCTCTTGTGCAGGACGGCGGCTGACGTCAGCAGAGGACGGCGGCCGGGAGATTCCTCTGTGCAGGACGGCGGCTGACGTCAGCAGAGGACGGCGGCCGGGAGATTCCTCTGCGGGGACCACACACGGACCCGGACTCTGATTACTACGGTTTGTGATAGGAGAGGGATTGACCGAACCTTGATGCTGATCTACAGATGGTAGATGGGGATGAGCGGAGAGTCAGCTGCGAATATGGAGAAAGGGGGACAAGGTACACCTGTCATTTCAGTAAGATTTTCCTTCACGGGAATTAAGGGTCCATGGCCGCCCCTTGATAACAGCGGGCACAATGCAGTCAGGGGGGGGGAACGTCCTCCTTTCACCAAACCCAGACTCCTCCATCAGTTAGAGCAGTGAGATCTGTCACTGCACAGAACACGTCTCCTCCAGAGTCCAGTGGTGACGGTTTTACACCGCTCCATCCGATGCTCTGCACTGTGCTTGGCGATGTACAGCTTTACACCGCTCCACTCGATACTCGCCATTGTGCTTGGTGATGTCCTGCTTACACCACTCTATCCAACTCTCGACCTTGTGCTTGGTGATGTGCGGCTTTACACCACTCTATCCAACTCTCGACCTTGTGCTTGGTGATATATGGCGTTACACTAATCCACCCGACACTCGGCATTGTGCTTGGTGATGTACGGCTTTACACCACTCCATCTGAAACTCGGCATTGTGCTTGGTGATGTACAGCTTTACACCGCTCCACCCGATACTCGCCATTGTGCTTGGTGATGTACTGCTTACACCACTCTATCCAACTCTCGACCTTGTGCTTGGTGATGTATGGAGTTACACTACTCCACCCGACACTCTGCATTGTGCTTGGTGATGTACGGCTGCAGCTGCTCGACCATGAAGCTCCTGGCGGGTGCAGTGTTTGTGCTGATGTTACCAGGGGAGGTCTGGACTCTGCAGTTATGGGGTCAGCAGAGCGGTGGGGACTTATTTGTCCTCTGCTCCTCAGCCCTCAGCCCCCCGCTCTGTAATATTATAGGGTTTGATTTGCTGCTGTTTCTTCCGCTTTTCAATAATATCACTCACAGGTGATGGGGGAAGATTCTAGAGGAAGAAATGTCACGAATGGTCTTGTTACACTGGTGCATCCAGGACGCACTGGTATTAGGAAGCTCTGCCCCATTGGCCGTTCCATCACAAGTTAGTGAAGGCAGACAACATGTGGAGGGCCAAAGGTTATACCTTCAAGGACAATTGGATGTTATAGACTAGATGCAATGGGGTTGGATGTTATAGACTAGATGCAACAGGGTTGGATGTTATAGACTAGATGCAATGTGGTTGAATGTTATACACAAGATGCAACAGGGTTGGATGTTATAGACTAGATGCAATGGTGTTTGGTGTTATAGACTAGATGCATTGGGGTTGGATGTTATAGACTAGATGTAATGGGGTTGGATATTATAGACTAGATGCAATGTGGTTGGATGTTATAGACTAGATGTAATGGTGTTTGGTGTTATAGACTAGATGCAATGGGGTTGGATGTTATAGACTAGATGCAATGTGGTTGGATGTTATAGACTAGAAGCAATGGTGTTTGGTTTTATAGACTAGATGCAATGGTGTTTGAGTTATAGACTAGATGCAATGTGGTTGGATGTTATAGACTAGAAGCAATGGTGTTTGGTTTTATAGACTAGATGCAATGGTGTTTGGTTTTATAGACTAGATGCAATGGTGTTTGGTGTTAAAGACTAGATGCAATGGTGTTTGAGTTATAGACTAGATGCAATGTGGTTGGATGTTATAGACTAGAAGCAATGGTGTTTGGTTTTATAGACTAGATGCAATGGTGTTTGGTTTTATAGACTAGATGCAATGGTGTTTGGTTTTATAGACTAGATGCAATGGTGTTTGGTGTTAAAGACTAGATGCAATGTGGATGGATGTTATAAACTAGATGCAATGGGGTTGGTTCTTATAGACTTGATGCAAAGGGTTTGGATGTTATAGACTAGATGCAATGTGGTTGGATGTTATAAACTAGATGCAATGGGGTTGGATATTATAGACTAGATGCAATGGGGTTAGGTGTTATAGACTAGATGCAATGGTGTTTGGTGTTATAGACTAGATGCAATGGGGTTGGATGTTATAGACTAGATGCAATGTGGTTGGATGTTATAGACTAGATGCAATGGGGTTGGATGTTATAGACTAGATGCAATGGGGTTGGATATTATAGACTAGATGCAATGGGGTTGGATGTTATAGACTAGATGCAATGGGGTTAGGTGTTATAGACTAGATGCAATGGGGTTGGATGTTATAGACTAGATGCAATCGTGTTTGGTGTTATTGACTAGATACCATGGGGTTGGATGTTATAGACTATAGGCAATGGGGTTAGGTGTTATAGACTAGATACCATAGGGTTGGATGTATACATTTGGGAAAATGGAACTGAATGAGAAGTTGTGTCTTGTACTTTTCCCTGTGTGTTGCTCTGTTTCGCCCCTTGGAGACACCCCTGTAGCGTTCCGGCCTGTCCTCATCCTCCGCCGCTCTGACGTGCAGTGAATCCTGTGCGGACACTGATGTTGTGCCATTACTGCGATGGCTCCAGGTTTACTCTGCTACTCTCTGCTCTGAAGTCTTGGCCAGACAGTAATGGACGGAGCGTCTGTGTTCTGGGTAGAGGATTTGGAAGCCGTTCTTTGAAGTGTTAATGGAAAACACATACAGGTGTATCCTCTATCGGAGGAAAATATTCCCAGGATTTCGCCCAGACTGCAAATCTAAATGCAAACAAACTACCGCCTGCCATCCTCATCCACCGCTCTATGGGTACATTCACACAGGCTGGACGTCATGCAGATTTTGTGCAGATTCGGTGCCAAAATCCACGTCTCGTGCACACATAGGACATACAAGATTATGCAGTTTTACCAAACATATTTTTGTCTAGTACAACTTTTCACTTAAACATTATATAGTTGAACCTAGTAAATACCTTGTTTTCACTTACTTAGGATCCATCGTCATATATGAACTGCCAACCAATCATTTCTCATAGGACTGAAGTTGCCTAACGATTAATAAAAGTATTGCTTCTGCATGTAATACCCGAACCAACCTCTTGGAGTGCTGTGCAGTCTGCACTTTGGTTGAGATTACAGGAGCGCTTTAATGCGCCATCTAGTGGCAGAAATAGGTTTTGCTCTGCAAAACAAATAAGAGATGGCACAATAGAATAAATAGGTTTAATAAGAACCCGTTGTCAGGTACTTCCTATGGGTTTAGGAATAATAGAGCAAACTGGATCTGGAATGTTTTATCATTTTAATCCATTTTTATATTAGGGAATAGTTATTAAGATGTCCTGCGTGTCTGTAGCGGGCTGATTTGATGTGTTCAGGCAGAGATGTCAGGAGGAATACATCAGGAATGTGCGCTGGCAGCACAATGTTTGTGCACTTGGTGATAGCACGGAACATTCCATTGTTCTTACATTATCTTTGTATGAGAGGTTTCCTTTGAGTCACATGCCAATAAAGAGCAGACGGCTGTACTAACAAGCCATTGAGGCTGGCACACAATGGAATAATATTCTATAGTTCATCCAACACCTTAAAGGAGCTTTTCAGAATTGATTTTGTATCCTTCAATCACTGATCAGCTGAACCGACACAGCTCCATACAAAGCGTAGTGGCCATGGATGGTACTGCAACCTGCCATACCAACAGACTTGTAGTACCATTCATGACCGCTATATGATATATGGCGCTATGCCACATTCAATCAGTTGATTGTTGGGGGTCTGTAGAGACTCTCACCAATTTGATATTAATAATCGAGATTGCACCGTAATCATGGGATCCTTAAGGGAACTTAGATCTAACTTATTATTGTTGTTGTTCAGGCTCCTGTTGCTTCACTATATCACCTACTGACCCTGGTCGCTCCTTGGTACCATTGAGGGTATCCCCTTTTGGACTCTTGGCTTTTCGGTAGTGGTATCAGGTGACCACTGCAGCCGGTCTCCTGGGAGGAAACAGCTGATTGGACGCAGTGGTCAACTAACACAGTTGCAGAAAGAAGATGCAAGGAGACTGACCATTTTTAAAAGGATTCAATGTGGACAATTCCTTTAATTAGCTGTTATATCTGAGGATGCCCGAGTACAGTAGAGGAAATCTGAATCAAGAAATAGTTTTTTACTTTCCACAGCAGCACTCTGGCTGACGGAGAGTCATCACTGGCTGATTGTCATGCCTTGGGATTCGATTCGGTGAGGTCGGTCTCTTTGATGGCTGAACTACACCATGGTCAATCCCCGTCCATGTGCTGATTGTCTCTTACCTTTGAGTCTATCATTTTGGTTTGTAGCCAACAGGTGTTTTCATTTCTTCATTTACCTTGTCCAATCACATTTCGGCTGTGGCTATTTATACACTCCTTTGTTGGCCTTCCCTGCTGGCTATATTTCTAAGTGGATCCTACTAAGGAGTTTCAGCTCCACTGCTGAAGATTTTTGAGAGACAAGCTTGGTATTTGCTTTTTTAGGTCTCAATTATCTAACCTACTTCTTTCTCCTGTTAGTAGTCAGGTTGTAAGAGACTATCCTAACCCTGCAGTTGTTACTTCACCTTTTTCCACTTGTGCACGTGTTTTGTGTTTCCACACGTTGGGTCCTTACCCATCTTTGCATGCTTTCCCTATCCTAGATGATTGTCTACAGTTATCTTCCCTCTGGTTCCCGAGGAGGTACGAGGAACAACTTGACGGCCTTTCAGGCAGCCAGGTACGAGTTGTGGTTTCTTAATGTTGCAGCTCAGGATATTCCAACCTGTGCAGGTGCCACTAGTGACTGTGCAGCTCGGGTACTAGTCTGTACAGGAACCAGTTGGAAATAGGCTTTATGTACCCATGTACATAACACAGCGTTCCCCCCCCAAAACAACTCTCTGCTCTAATCAGTTGTATGGCTTCTAACATTGGTACCTACTATATATAGCAAAAGACAGATATAACAGGGGCTTTCTAATGGTGATAATACAGTGTGAAAGACCGTTGTTCCATGTTATCATTTGATTTTCCCTAAACTGTAACCACCTTGTCATAAGTGCGTATTCACACTCAGCCAACTGTAACATGACATCACGGCACGGTCAGACCGAGCCGCTCCACCAGCAATGTACACAAGCCCCGGAGTTAGCCGGGCCGGGCTCCTAGCTGATATTTACCTTCAGATCCAGACAGGAGGTATCAGTCTGAGCACTGCAGACACCGCCACCGTGACTTTTCTTTTAACACTTTCCGTGCCGCCAGCGAGGCATCAGTACGTTTTGCTTTAGGCATTTTCCGAAAGTTCTGTAGAAATAAGTGTTGTGAACTTGTAAAGCGTCTGGATGTTTAGGATGATCAGGGTAATGGTCTCCTGACGTCTAGCGCTGTGCCGGAGGGCATGTTTTCTTGCTCCTTGTCAGATCATAGATGAATCTGCCACCGCTCTGTACTGAACTGAACAGCTGAGAATGGGGATTTGAACTATTGGTCATATCACAGAGTATTTAGTATATTTTTCCCCGCAAAGTACGTGCGTGCGTCTGAATGATCATGTGATGAAACCATAGATCAGAGGTCCCCAACTCCAGTCCTCAAGAGCCGCCAACAGCGCAGGTTTTCAGGACTTCCTTAGCATTGTACAGGGGTTGGAATCACTATGTGTGCAGTTGATTAAAACCTGTGCAATGCTAAGGAAATCCTGAAAACCTGCATTGTTAGTGGCCCTTGAGGACTGGAGTTGGGGACTTCTGCCATAGATCAAAAGTAATTATTTGTCATCTTTCTCAGCTCTGTGCCACAAGTGGGATGACAACTGCCATGATTGGCCTTCTTTCTCGCATACAGTATATTACCTCCTTTCCCAGCTTTTTGCATTACCCTTCATTAGATAGTGCTTTAATTAGTCCCAGTCTGCTCTGTTTTTCTTTTATCTACCATTTCTGCATTATTTGCTGCCCAGTATGTCACACATGATCCCTCTGTCATGTGTAGACTGCACTACAGTCTCTGTGAGCTGCTCTGCATTAATTAAATGTGTTTAATTTATGTTGGTAACTTCAGGGTTAAGGTCAGTAGATGCTGCAGTATTGCTTCTATGTCTGAGGCGAGATGTTGTGTGTGTGTCATGGACCACTCCCCCAGCTGTTAAATAATTCCATTTCCTACCAGCTGGTGTTGCCGATAGAGTTCACTCTATGCTAATACCGTGATCTGTGTAGACGCCAAGTGCTGCTTTCTGGAGCTCTCTTGGTATGTTGCTGCTGGAAGATGCTGTGCTTATCCCAATCTTTGGGTGGAGGTCAGGGGGTTATAGGCCAGGGCTGGATAGGAGCAAGGGTAATGTTGGCGGCCCAGACAACTCCACCTTTAGGGGTAACTCTGGGGGCAGGTATCAGCTAGGGAACCCCAGTCTACAGGGTCACACTAGCTTACCCGATTCCCTCAGCCCATCTCTGCCTTCCTGCTACTACTACACTTGTGCACTACTAGCACCCCCTGACACCCTCCAAAGACAAGAAAGGAAGGCGATAGCTGGAAGTGGAGGTAAAAAGTAGGTGATATGTAACGTTCTATGCTAGAGAGAGAGGTGAAATAACCAAGTGTTCAATGTACAGGACATCACACGAGTATGAGATATACACCAAGAAACTACATTGGGAAATGACAAGTTCCAATATCATGATCAATTTTCAGAGACTAAACACTTTGGGGCCTACAATTTAGGACTTTATATCTCAGCTCAAAATAAGAGTTTACCTGCAACCAATAAAATCCTAGGGTCAGGTCCTTACATTTTGCTGACCAGTTTTGGGAGGTTTCTGCTGCAGCCAGTAGTCTTACAGCATCATCCAGCAATTTCGTATACATCTTGCAGAAAACGTGTTAATTTCCTTTCAATTTTGACTGGAGGGCACTTACAAGATATCAACTTTCACCTTACTATCCTCCTTATTCAGGCTGAACCGTGGAAGAGGGGAGAGGTTTCTGCTGCAGCTTCTAGCCTTACAATCAGACACAGCATAGTGCTGATCTCCTGAGGAACATCGTGAACTTTTACTTCTTTCTTAAGAGAAATATTAAATACAGCCCAGAGAATACAAAGGTGCAGTACGTTGGAAATTAGGAAATCCTGTAAATAGATGCACATTGTAAAGGGATCCAAATCATTTACAATGAAAAGTTTATTACTTAAATAAAATCTGCATGTTTATGGCCCCTCCCCTATTTCTACTACCGTGTTTCCCCGAAAGTAAGCCCCCCCCCCGATTGTAAGGCCGCCTAGGGGTAAAGGGGGGGCCTGCTAATGTAAGGCCTCCCCCAAATATAAGGCCTTACAACCGGGGGGGGGGGCTAATGTAAGGCCCCTAGCGGGAAGGGGGGGGGGAAAGAGAGCGGGAGCGGGTCGCACATCACGTGCACTCGCTCATTAGATATGCACTGCATCCCCCTGTCAATCAGCGGCAGGGGGAGCAGTGCATTATATATATGGGCCCCCTCCTGCTGGCACACTACCCCCCCAGCCTGTGTTCTGAGGCCCCCCCTGCTGCTGCTCACATCTTACCCTACAGCGTCTTCTTGCAGCAGCCAGCGCGTCGGTCCTCCGTCCTCGGCTGTCTCCCGGATCATGTGACCCGTCGCAGCGCATGACGTCATCGCGACTGCGACCGGCCGGTCACATGATCAGGGAGACAGCCGAGGACGGAGGACCAACGCGCTGGCTGCTGCAAGAAGACCCTGGAGGGTAAGATGTGAGCAGCAGCAGCAGCAGCAGCAGGGGGGGCCTAAGAACACAGGCTGGGGGGGTAGTGTGCCAGCAGGAGGGGGCCCATATATATATTGCACTGCTCCCCCTGCTGCTGATTGACAGGGGGATGCAGTGCATATGTAATGAGCGGGCGCACGTGACGTGCGACCCACTCCCGCAGTGTGCCAGCAGGAGGGGGCCTGTAGGCCACACTGCTGGGGCACCCAATATAAGACCCCCCGAAAGTAAGACCGGGGGCCACTTTTGGCCCCCAAAAAAATGTAAGACAGGGTCTTACTTTCGGGGAAACACGGTAGAGGGCGGGGATGAGTCCATGAGTCACACCCCTGAGGAGCTGCTTCCGTAGTAAGCCCCCCCACCCATGGAAAGGCCTTGTAAGCGGGAGCCACACCCTACACCCCATTATCCTACATTGCAAAACCAGGCTCCAAAATCAATATTCTACCCGTGCGTGTGACCTCAGTGGTGGAGGACGATCAGTATGAAACTATAGTCATATAGGATAAAAAGGGATAAAGAAAAAAAATTCTGATGGGTCTTTATGTGCAGATAGGAAAATGCATATTTATATTTCCGTCATACAGAAGGATACAATACATACAATCGTGTTAGCAAGTTGCTAGAACCAGAAAAGAAAGTAAAATATGCCAGGGTTTGAGCAATTTTGCCATGTCTGGGAATTTCATTTGAGGTAGTTTGGATCATCAGGTCACCAAGGAGAAAACGTGCAAAAGAAGAGAAGGATGAAAGTGGCAACTTGCAAGAAAAGAGATAAAAAGTCATGTTTTTTTTTTTCCTTTGTTGATGCCGCCATCTAGTGGCTGCGATGAGTAATTGCACCCAAATTCGCAATAAGGTGAGAAAATAACACAAAATCGCATCATTATCAATATTCTGAGGGTTTGGCCATGAGACACCATTGCACGATGTAGTTTATTTGCGTCATGTACTTATTCCAACGCAGATAATCCTCCTAAACTTTAATTATGTGGAGACTTTCCTTACAAATATGATTTCCTTCATCCGCTGAACGCTTGATTTAATAGCCGTAGATTTCGTTCTCCACCCAGCCGGACTCTGTGCTTCTGCCATATCTGTCGTTGCTGAGCTCGTAGAGTTCGTTGGTTACAAAGCCGCTCTCGGTGCTGGCGAGAGTGACGAATCCGCTCTCCGAATGATGTCCTCCGATGTTGTCGTAATCGCCCGAGAGGTTGTCAGGAGGCGACGTTTCTCCGGAGAGACCCCGGAAGGACGTGTTCCGGATATCTGGCCTGGTGCCGGCCAAGTCTGCGTCCGTCTGCTTCTTGATCACGTTGTAGATCTCCAGGTTCGGGCTGTTCCGCCGGTTCGGTGATAACCAGAAGCTCGGCTCTTTCGCTGACGCTTCACTTCTGTGTTGTTTCCTTAAAGAAAAGAATAGAATTGGGAATTAATCCTAAAGTAAGTTGTATATATTGCAAATGCCACAGTCACCCCGGCAGTAGTAAAGAGGATGACATGCACTAGAAACTGATTTTTCAGTTGCAGAAATATTTGCATGAAAATCTGCAGCAAGGATTCACTCGTACATGCAAGATTCTGCTGAACTGACACATACAGGGACATCTCAATGAATTAGAAGATCATCAAAAAGTGACTTTATTCCAGTAATTCAATACATAAAGCGACACACATATATTATATAGAGTCATTACACACAGAGGGATCTATTTCATGTGTTTATTTCTGTTAATGTTGATGATTATGGCTTACAGCTAATGAAAACCCAAAGGTCATTATCTCAGAAGATTAAAGTAGGGAGGATGAAGGGTCTGAGAGATAAAATATGACCTAAATAGGTATCAGAGGCTTCACCTTGTATATGGGAGTATGGGAGGAAAGTGGAGGCCACAAGAACACTGGGAGAACATACAAACTCCTTATAGATGTCGTCCTTGGTGGGATTTAAACCCAGGACCCCAGCGCTGCAAGTGCTAACCACTAAGCCACCATACAGTGCTAACCACTGAGCCTCCGTACAGTGCTAACCACTGAGCCACCATACAGTGCTAACCACTGAGCCACGATACAGTGCTAACCACTGAGCCACGATACAGTGCTAACCACTGAGCCACCATACAGTGCTAACCACTGAGCCACCATACAGTGCTAACCACTGAGCCACCATACAGTGCTAACCACTGAGCCACCGTATACAGTGCTAACCACTGAGCCAGCATACAGTGCTAACCACTGAGCCACCATACAGTGCTAACCACTGAGCCACCATACAGTGCTAACCACTGAGCCACCATATACAGTGCCAACCACTGAGCCACCATATACAGTGCTAACCACTGAGCCACGATACAGTGCTAACCACTGAGCCACCATACAGTGCTAACCACTGAGCCACCATACAATGCTAACCACTGAGCCACCATACACAGTGCTAACCACTGAGCCACCATATACAGTGCTAACCATTAAGCCATAATACAGTGCTAACCACTGAGCCACCATATACAGTGTTAACCACTGAGCCACCATATACAGTGCTAACCACTGAGCCACCATATACAGTGCTAACCACTGAGCCACCATACAGTGCTAACCACTGAGCCACCGTATACAGTGCTAACCACTGAGCCACCATATACAGTGCTAACCACTGAGCCACCATATACAGTGCTAACCACTGAGCCACCATATACAGTGCTAACCACTGAGCCACCATATACAGTGCTAACCACTGAGCCACCATATACAGTGCTAATCACTGAGCCACCATATACAGTGCTAACCACACAGCCACCATACAGTGCTAACCACTAAGCCACCATACAGTGCTAACCACTAAGCCACCATACAGTGCTAACCACTGAGCCACCATACAGTGCTAACCACTGAGCCACCATATACAGTGCTGACCGCTGAGCCACCATACAGTGCTAACCACTGAGCCACCATATACAGTGCTAACCACTGAGCCACCATACAGTGCTAACCACTGAGCCACCATATACAGTGCTAACCACTGAGCCACCATATACAGTGCAAACCACTAAGCCATCATACAGTGCTAACCACTGAGCAACCATACAGTGCTAACCACTGAGCCACCATATACAGTGCTGACCGCTGAGCCACCATACAGTGCTAACCACTGAGCCACCATATACAGTGCTAACCACTGAGCCACCATACAGTGCTAACCACTAAGCCACCATACAGTGCTAACCACTGAGCCACCGTACAGTGCTAACCACTAAGCCATCATACGGTGCTAACCACTGAGCCGCCGTGCCCCCCCATATCAGTAAGTCTCACCTTCTCTCTATGATGCAGCAGCACACTACTCCGAGGAATATCATCAGCAGCGTCAGCACCGGGATGGTTGCAATCATTACAAAATGCAGACTGGACTCTGAAATAATAGGAAAAGTTATTCTGAGTTGAAATCCATTTGCTATGCAATCCAAGAATAGCATACTGCAAGGGTTAACACACACAGCTCTCATTGATGCGTCTCCTATCCCACTGGGTGCTGTTGCTTATCTGCAATCTTTGTTTTATATGGGATATGTGATTAGCAGCTCACTGTCTATAGACATTGTACATACGGAGCCTGGTGTGGGTGGGGGCAGCTCTCCCAGCTTTGCTGAATGGCTAAATCTAGAACCGCTGCACTCAGTAATCTAAGTGATACATCGCTGGATTCAGGATTTCTTTGCCTACATCATGCTGCTCTCAGATGTGTTAGCAAAAACCTGCTGACAGATTTCTTATAAGCCTGCACATTGCTATGGGCGAGCTCACAGGAGATGAGCGCTTCTGCACTGTGTTTTGACTGAATGGTGGGGGTCTTAGGGCCTGGGACCCCCCCCACTGATCTACAGGGCGTCTAAAGGGTTCCCAAGGATCCTAGACCCAGCTGCCCCAATTTACATTGAAGTTTAAAGCTTATCCCAATATCATCTGTGGAGCAGGTAGCTAACGGTATGAGCCATGCGAATCTAAACGCAGCAGGTGCGATGACGTCATGCGATGATGTCATCATATTGTATGGGGGCGCCGTAGGGACATCATGCAGTGCAGAGGCTCTTGGAAGGGACTGCGCGAGAACACTAAATGGCATCACCGGGGCACCATTTCCGACTAGACTGAACGAGGTTAGCGTAAAAATAAATAAATGCCACGAGTGACTCTTTTCTATCTTTTATAGATAGGAGGTACGGCTGTGACTGTAGAAAATCAGGGACAGAGGGCCCCTCGGCTATCCCTGTCCACCAGGATCACCCCTGAAGGTGCGGATGCCAAGGTCTCATACTGTGCTATGCTTCTAGCTACAACTCATCTATTTACAGTACCCCCTCCCCTCCTCAAAGAAGAGAAGGTGTAGCAGAGCAAGGAAGCACAGAGACAAAAACAGGCAAGTAAACGGGTAGCAAGGGTTCAAATCTTCCCCAGCAGGAAAGCCACTCCTGCTGCAAAAGGAGTGAACACCTCAGCACAGCAGAGATGAGCTCCTACAACGTGGTCAGTAGAAAGATTCTATATCCGGCATGGAGTGAAGCCAAGATCGGGTATGTATAGCAGAAGGGAGTGATGATAAAAATGCTACAGCTGTGACTAAGGGCAAGAGTAATCTCAGCTAGAGTGGAAAGGGCCCTTAACCCCTTCAGCATGGAATGAAAGTAAACACACTTCAATACAAGATAACAGTCAAGTGAGCTCCTCGGAGGACTTGTGATCGATCGATTAAACGTTGAGTCCTCCTGACCCCAGATGTAACATCAGGGTACGACACACTCATAACAGTAGGGCTGCGTTATGTTAAAAAAAAGTTTTATAACTTTAGTTGCACTTTAGCTTGGTTTTACTTATAGACTCTGGACGGCCCTTACCTTCAGCGTCTTTGGTCTGATTGACATTCTCTATGGAAACATCCGGAGGGCGGCTGGCGACTGATTCTACATCTCAAAAATAATGGAATAATAAAATGTGATAATAATCTAGCAGCAATCACTTCTGAGAGATGTGCAGGGGTATGTATATAATAATAGGAGCAGTGAGGAGAAGATCCTGGGGTGTGGCCCGGTCAGACCCGGCTCAGGGCGTATCACCGGGTACTAGATGTCAGGGGCTGGCTGGCAAATTTCGGCGTTGGGGGCAAGTACACTGCGGCCCATGAGCAGTGAGCTTCAAGGGGCAGAGTGGCCTCCCAGACCAACATGACAGATGGCCAGGCGGCCCCAAAACTGTTGCTTGACCACTGGCCCGGGGGGCATTTGCCCCCCTGCCCCCTGGGCCGGCCAGCCCCTGCCAGACATACAGTAATGAACCCAATGTAATGCAAATACCTAGGACTGTAATCTATAGGTTTCTAAATACCCAGGAGAACTCACGCAGGTAACGTGACATTATCACTTACCGATGTGTGACCCATTCCGTGTTGGGGGGCGCGTTGACTTCACGGCTAAGTAAAAATACAATGTTAAAATTAGATGTAATGTAATGATATGGTGCTCTATATTAATGCAAGTACTGAGCATATATGAGTTATGGAAATAAAGGAGTGATCCCATCTTCAAAGTGACGGCATATGATTAGTAGAAGACTGATCCAGAGAATGAGGGGACACTACGCCCCTAGTGAGTGTGTCATACGAAACTGGCTTCTGGCATGCTCAGTCAAATAACCCAGATCCGACGTCTGGAACAAGTAATAATACCAGTGCTGGAGCATCCAGTTGCAGTATGCTTTACAATTGTGGGGGGATGCAGGTTTTTGCAGAATCCCCACTAGATTAGTGTGAAACCAGCCTTAGTTAACATTATTTTGATCAGAAAATATAAAAGCCATCCCACCACATCAAGGTGTCCCATATCGGGGTGATTCTAGCATCTAATATATAAACGTTTGCTATATGTCTAGTGACGTAAATGTGAATAAGGACTGAGCAGGACCATGGCCCTTGTTTCACATTTGTATCACTAGACATATGGTATGGTTTATATAGTAGATGCTAGAACCATCCTGATATGGGTCACCTTGACATGCTGAGATGGATTTTGTGTTTTTTTTGGGCTGGACATTCCATTTCTATAGCTTCCCATTCCTGGGAGCCCATGTTGGCCCCAGGCCTGCTCAATCCTCATTCACATTTATGTCACTGGACACATGGCATGGTTCTAACTATTAGATGCTAGGACCATCCCAATATGGGTAACCTTGACGTGGTGGGATGGCTTTTATATTTTTTGATCAAAACAATGTTAACTAAGTTCCCTATTTTACTTCCATTCACTTGTAAAAATGTATCCATTTTTATTAAGGAATTAGATAACACAACACACCATAAAAACTGTCCCCATAAAAACACAAGTATGAGCAATGTGGTCGTCAGCTAAATACATAGTATACAGCAAATGCTGATAATAAATACGGTACATGGAATCAATTAACAGGGTATACATGACACAAAGGAAAAAATAAAAAAACACTCTAGCAATAGTATAATGATATTGCACTTCCCCCTATGGGATATAAGGAATCCACCAGAGTGCTGTGTAGAAAACCAATTTTGCCCTCACTCCATGCCCCCACAGATACCATGGCGCTGTACTAACTACACTGCCCAGCACTATTGGTATTCATTTACTTTATTTAGAACAGGGGTGGGGAACTCCAGGCCACGAGGGCCGCCAACAGCTCATGTTTTCAGGATTTCCTTAGCATTGCACAGGTGATAATATAATCACCTGCACTGGTGATGATTGCAACCCCTGTGCTATGCTAAGAAAATCCTGAAAACATGATCTGTTGGCGGCCCTCGAGGCCTGGAGTTCCCCACCTCTGTTTTAGGGTATTTGCTCATTTTTGCTTTTTTTTTGGGTGTTGTTGATCTATCGCTTCTGCCACCACCAGACTGAGCAGGAAAGGGGACCCAGTGATCAGCGCTGTGGGATGTATGGGGGTCCGCTGGTCAGACGCCATTTGTCAAACTGATGGCGTTTCTTAGCCATCGTATTAGAACTTGAGAATATCCCTTTAAGATGATTTATTTTGGGTCGTCTTTTTCATGCTCTATGATAAGAGATTAGTGAATCCCTCAAAACTTCTTTCAATAGTAACACTCAAAAGTGCGGTCAGATGCTTTCTATTTGAATAAATTTGACTTAAAAAAATGCCCTGATCACCACGAAAACTACATATATTATACTTATAAGTCCCTACAGACACCAATGTAGAATAAATGGAGGGAAGTAGGAATAAGAACCACATACTACTCACCTGTCCTGGGTCCTCACCTGACTCTACACCGATGCAGCTCCCCGATCCTCTGCTCAGGTCTTGGGTTCTTCCAGTCTTGAGGTTACATGGAGGAACCCAAAACATGGAGCATCGGGGAGCTGCACCATCGTAGAGTCAGGTGAGGGCCTAGGCAGGTGAGCAGTATGTGGTTTTTACTCCATTTATTGTCCATTTGGGGTCTGGACAGACTTCAGAGCATAATAAACGGCTATTTCGCATCAATTGAGTCAATTTGTAGTCAGGCCAAATTTATTTGAACAGAACGGCATCTGACCGCCGGTTTAAGGCAGTGTGCCCACGGGACGTTTGTGTTGTGTTTTGGTGATCCAGTTCTGCAGAAAAAAACATGTCACCCACAGCATTTACAGCGAGCCCATGCCAATCCTGGCAATTTCTTCTTCCCGCGCACCGGCAAAGCTGTGCGAGGTGACTTACAGGACCTGCACCCCATGTGACTCAGGGTGTTACATGATGGAAGGTCCTGGAAGTACCGTACCCGACTACCCACAGGTCCTGCTGATGTCCGGGAGGAAGACATCAATAGAGCTCACCGTGGGATCGCCGGGGAGGGTGTGAAAATGTGTGTGTGTCTTTCTGTCTGTGTGTTTGTCTGTGTGTGTGTCTGTGTCTCTGTGTGTGTCTCTCTGTGTGTGTGTCTATGTGTCTGTCTGTGTGTGTGTGTCTGTGTGTATGTGTCTGTCTGTCTGTGTGTTGTCTGTCTGTGTGTGTCTGTCTGTGTGTGTCTGTCTGTGTGCGTGTCTGTGTCTCTGTGTGTGTGTGTCTCTGCCTATCTGTGTGTGTCTGTCTGTGTGTGTTGGTCTGTCTCTGTGTGTGTTGCCTGTGTGTGTGTCTGTCTGTGTGTATGTGTCTGTCTGTGTGCCTGTGTGTCTGTGTGTATGTGTCTGTCTGTCTGTGTGTGTGTGTCTGTCTGTGTGTGTGCCTGTGTGTGTGCCTGTCTGTGTTTGTGCCTGTCTGTGTGTGTGCCTGTCTGTGTGTGTGTCTGTGTCTGTCTGTGTCTTTGTGCTTTTTTTTTTACTTAGCTACTTTTTGCTGCTGACAAATGCAGCACAAAAAAAATCAGTGTGAATGTCCAGTGTGCACACGGTCTTAGCGTTTTAGAAAAGAAAAAAACGTCACCATGAAAAAGACGACCCTAAGATAAATCATCTTAAAGGGATATTGTCATGTTATAATGTGATGACTGGGTGACAGGTCTCTTGTTCTGGTGATGACTTGGTTGGCTGGAATATCCCTTTCATTGAAAGCCTGGAATTCTGGGAGTTGTAGTTTATGTAGCATACGCCGGGAGACTCGCAGATCTAAGAATTGGTGTAAAGATGAGAGCCCCGACCTTCTGAATATTTACAGATGAAATTGTTCTTCATGTTGCACCGGTCGTCGTTCCACTGGAACATGTAGCGTCCGCCAACACCGGGGGAAGCAAATGGCTGGTAGTACATGACCACGCACACCTCGCTGCCGCACGACGGCTCGTCCACGTACCAGTTCCTGCCAAATGAGATGTTAGAAATCCTTACAAAGGGCAATAATGGTGCCAGAAAAGTAACAATCTCCACATGAGGGGGAGTGCAGGCTTTGTACACAGACTAGGCCTCGTTTATCAGTAGGACCAAGAAGGAAACCTGTACCTGTCGCCCATAGCAACCAATCAGTGCTCAGCTTTCATTGTTCAAACAGCTCTGGTAAAATGAAAGCTGCGCTGTGATTGGTTGCTGTGGGAGATACGGCGGCCATCATTTTAATGGACAAAATGCTAATATGGAGGCCCTCACTCATCATGGTTTCTGAAGTTTTTGTTACTCTGTATTGTCTCATATTGTCTGTATATGCCCCCTCTGAATTGTAAAGTGCTGCAGAATATGTTGGTGATAAATAAATAAAAATATTATTATCTGTAATAAAGGCTCTGAATGTACAAGATAATCTATTAATAAATGAGTTACCATTATTCCAAGCAAGGCCTTGACAGCCTGGTTTACTAGGCTGGATAACATGGCTGGTGCTAGTACCTGTGGAACTCAGGAGCCGGTATGTAACTTATACCAGACTACTGACTGTTCAAAATCCATACCAACGCTCCTCTGACATGTTTCGCTGGATGCCGCATCTTCGGGGGTAAAGACATTTGACCTGAATTTTACTTTATTTATATGTAGCCTAATTTATGAATTCCTTTTAGGCTTCCCTTTGCCAGTAAAGAAGCTTTTGGTTATAAATCTGTGGAGGGGAACTTGCATTATGTACCCTAAAACCTGTGAAACCCCCTGAAAAAATGAAGTCAGTACCTCATTCCTTTCCTTGGAAATTCGGTGTATATCCTATACCCCATTAGGTTTGGCTTTACATGAAGCTTGATTATGAGTTTGCTGCAGAACTCGGGACTGCCAGCAGGGGCGTAACTACAACAGGTGCCAGCAGGGGCGTAACTACAACAGGTGCAGGGGTTGCAATTGCACCCGGGCCCTGGAGCCTAGGGGGCCCCAAATGTCCCTTTGGCCTCCAGAAAAAGACTAATGGTATTAAAGATTTGCAATAATTGGGGGCCCCCATTGCAGCTTTCCCATCAGGGCCCATGAGGTTCAAGTTACACCACTGGCCAGAGCCCTAAAGGTACCGTTACACGGGGCAACATCGCCGGTAACTCAGGGGCGTGGCGAAGTTGAAGCAACATCGCTAGTGAGTTGCTACGTGTAACAGGGTGATTTCAACGGCGATAAGTTGCTTGAGCGGAGTTGCCAGGTTTATCAGTATGTTCATAAACCTGGCGATGTTGCTCAGGCGATCTGCTGTTATAGCTCTGGGTGACACCACAACAGCGATGTTGAAAGCAACTTCCCCTATCCACTACAATGTTAAGGATCATTCGCTTGGTTGAGTTTAACCCTGCCAGCGCAATTTGCTTTCAACATCGCAGCTGCGTTGCCGGCGATGTCTCTGCGTGTAACATCTCCACAGCGATCTTGGCAAAGTGCCTAAAACGTGCGCGTGCCCGTGAGTTGTTGGCGATGTTGCCGGCAATGTTGCCCTATGTAACGGTACCTTTATGGTACCGTCACACAGGGCGACGGTTGCGGCGATGTTGCCGGTGATGCGTGGGAACGCTCATCCCTGGCAACATCGCCGGGGAGATGTCACACGGAGCAACTTGCTGGTAACCCGCAATGTTGGAGATAGGCGGCGGGCCCGCAACATTGCGGGTTGCCGCGTTACACAGGGCGATCAGGCATGATTGCCTCAGCAACACCGCCAGGTTTCCCAACATGTTGGCGATGTTACTCAGGTGATTTTTTCGCCTGATTATCGCCCTGTCACATGCGGCAACTCTCCGGTGATGTCGCTGCAACTTGGCCACGCCCCTCAGTTGCTGGCAACATCACCGGGGAGATCGCCCCGTGTAACGGTACCTTTAGAGTCTGGTGGGTCTGTACTGTCCTGTTATACAGCCGACACCTATACAATCAGCACCTGAGTGCAGCAGATGCAATTGGAACTGGCGATTTAACCCCTCAGATGCCTCTCAATTGCGACAGAGGCATTTAAGAGATTAAAAATGGGGAGCCTGATAAGAGCCCCGTGTCTGCCATGTAGCTTGCCATCATAAGAGACTTGTGCAGGATCGGAACTACCATGGTGCAGCTGCACCAGGGCCCGACCGGCTAGGGGGCCCCTTCAAGCCTGCAGGGGGGCCCCCAGCCGACCCCGTAAGCCGTTGTCAGGGGAGAGAAGGGACAGGCAAGGGAAGCAGAAAGCTTCCTGCTTCCCCTGCCTGATCCCGCCCCTCCTCTCCTCTGCAACTCCAGCTCCCAGGAGCGCACTCGGCACGGCTCAGCAGGTAGGAGAGCCACCGCAAACACCTCTCCGTCGGCCGCCAGCACCACATCGCACCCCCACCCCCCCGGACCGCGCCGACGCCACCAGCACCCCAAAACCCCACCCCCCCAGACCGCGCCGACGCCAACAGCACCCCCCTGCTCCTCAACATGGCTGCACCAGGACCCCCTGGGGTAAAGGTCCGCCACTGGACTTGTGACATTACAATACACCTCAATATTAAACAACTGCAGTGTATTATACAAGGAATCACAAGTTCAATTCCGATAGGATTAATAAAAAACAATAAAAACATATATATACAGTGTGTTGTGAAAGTATTTGACCCCCTTGAACTTCTCAACCTTTTGCCACATTTCAGGCTTCAAACATAAAGATATAAATTCTAATTTTTTTGTGAAGAATCAACAAGTGGGACACAATCGTGAAATGGAACCAAATTTATTGGATATTTTAAACTTTTTTAACAAATAAAAAACTGAGGCGTGGGGCGTGCAATATTATTCGGCACCTTTATGGCCACTTTACACACACCAACTTATCTGTCCAACTTCTGACCAACTTGCTGGTTGCAGTGAAATCATGGACACATTGTTACATTTGACAAAGAAATAACAGTTGCGCCACACTGTGTGAGCTGAATAGAAGGGTGGGTGAAAAATCACTTGATAAAGACGCCTGTTGCGTCGAAACGCGTTGTGGATACTGGATTCTCACATCGATTTAATAAAACCTAAAGGTAATTTTTTGCTATAACAGAGCCCTGGTCCCTGCATGAGCGCTGAATCTATATCACATTTGTTTTTCGGTTACATTGTTACATTTGTACACAGCCACAAAATAGAGCAATGTGTCCATGATTTCACTGCAACCAGTAAGTTGGTCAGAAGTTGGACAGATAAGTTGGTGTGTGTAAAGTGGCCCTTACTTTCAGTGCAGCAAACTCCCTCCAGAAGTTCAGTGCGGATCTCTGAATGATCCAATGTTGTCCTAAATGACCGGTAATGATAAATAGAATCCACCTGTGTGTAATCAAGTCTCCGTATAAATGCACCTGCTCTGTGATAGGCTCAGAGAGCATCATGAAGACAAGGAACACACCAGGCAGGTCCGAGATACTGTTGTGGAGAAGTTTAAAGCCGGATTTGGATAGAAAACGATTTCCCAAGTTATAAACATCTCAAGGAGAACTGTGCAAGCGTTCATATTAAAAATGGAAGGAGTATCAGACCACTGCAAATCTACAAAGACCCGGCCGTCCCTCTACACTTTCATCTCGAACAAGGAGAAGACTGGTCAAAGATGCAGCCACAAGGCCCATGATCACTGTGGATGAACTGCAGAGATCTACAGCTGAGGTGGGAGAGTCTGTCCATAGGTCAACAATCAGTCGTACACTGCACAAATCTGGCCTTTATGGAAGAGTGGCAAGAAGAAAGCAATTTCTCAAAGATATCCATAAAAAGTCTGGTTTGAAGTTTACCGCAAGCCGCCTGGGAGACCCCAAACATGTGGAATAAGGGGCTCTGCTCAGAGGAAACCAAAATCAAACTTTTTGGCCACAATGCAAAACGATATGTTTGGCGTAAAAGCAACACAGCTCATCACCCTCAGAACACCATCCCCACTGTCACACATGGTGGTGGCAGCATCATGGTTTGGGCTTTTCTTCAGCAGGGACAGGGAAGATGGTTAACATTGATGGGAAGATGGACGGAGCCAAATACAGGACCATTCTGGAAGAAAACCTGCTGGAGTCTGCAAAAGACCTGAGACTGGGACGGAGATTTATCTTCCAACAAGACAATGATTCCAAACATAAAGCAAAATCTACAATGGAACAGTTCAAAAATAACCGTATCCAGGTGTTAGAATGGACGAGTCACATCCAGACCTGAATCCAATGGAGAATCTGTGGAAAGAGCTGAAAACTGCTGATCACAAACGCCTCAATCCAACCTCACTGAGCTCCAGCTGTTCTGCAAGGAAGAATGAGACAAACCCCAAGAGACTGCAGCTGTAATCACAGCACAAGGGGGCGCTACAGAGGATTAACTCAAGGGGATGAATAATATTGCACGCCCAACTGTTCAGTTTTTTGTTTGTTGAAAAAGTTTAAGATATCTAATAAACTTTGTTCCACTTCAAGATTGTGCCCCACTTGTTGTTGATTCTTCACAAAAAAATTAGAATGTATATCTTTAGGTTTGAAGCCTGAAATGTGGCAAAAGGTTGAAAGGTTTAAGGGGGCTGAATACTTTCACAAGGCACTATATACAGTGCCTACAAGTAGTCTTCAACCCCCTGCAGATTTAGCTGGTTGACACATGCGGAATTAACTTGGCATTGTGACATTTGGACTGTAGATCAGCCTGGAAGTGGGAAATGCACTGCAGCCAAAAAGATTTTTTAATTTTTTTTTTTTTTTTTTAAAGCGTTACAAGTTAATTCAGAGGGTCATTTATTATTCAACCCCTCAAACCACCAGCATTCTGTTTGGTCCCCCTAAAATATTAAGAAGTAGTTCAGGCACAAAGAACAATGAGCTTCACATGTGTGGATTAATTCTCTTTTGCCAGCCTTTTCTGACTATTTAAGACCCTCCCCAAACTTGTGAACAGCACTCATACATGGTCAACATGGGAAAGACAAAGGAGCATTCCAAGGCCATCAGAGACAAGATCGTGGGGGTCACAAGGCTGGCAAGGGGTACAAAACCCTTTCCAAGGAGTTGGGCCTACCTGTCTCCACTGTTGGGAGCATCATCCGGAAGTGGAAGGCTTATGGAACTTCTGTTAGCCTTCCACGGCCTGGACAGCCTTTGAAAGTTTCCTCCCGTGCCGAGGCCAGGCTTGTCCGAAGAGTCAAGGCTAACCCAAGGACAACAAGGAAGGAGCTCCGGGAAGATCTCATGGCAGTGGGGACATTGGTTTCAGTCAATACCATAAGTAACGTACTCCACCGCAATGGTCTCCGTTCCAGACGAGCCCGTAAGGTACCTTTACTTTCAAAGCGTCATGTCAAGGCTCGTCTACAGTTTGCTCATGATCACTTGGAGGACTCTGAGACAGACTGGCTCAAGGTTCTATGGTCTGATGAGACCAAGATCGAGATCTTTGGTGACAACCACACACGTGACGTTTGGAGACTGGATGGCACTGCATACGACCCCAAGAATACCATCCCTACAGTCAAGCATGGTGGTGGCAGCATCATGCTGTGGGGCTGTTTCTCAGCCAAGGGGCCTGGCCATCTGGTCCACATCCATGGGAAGATGGATAGCACGGCCTACCTAGAGATTTTGGCCAAGAACCTCCGCTCCTCCATCAAGGATCTTAAGATGGGTCGTAATTTCATCTTCCAACAAGACAACGACCCAAAGCACACAGCCAAGAAAACCAAGGCCTGGTTCAAGAGGGAAAAAATCAAGGTGATGGAGTGGCCTAGTCAGTCTCCTGACCTTAACCCAATTGAAAACTTGTGGAAGGAGCTCAAGATTAAAGTCCACATGAGACACCCAAAGAACCTAGATAACTTGGAGAAGATCTGCATGGAGGAGTGGGCCAAGATAACTCCAGAGACCTGTGCCGGCCTGATCAGGTCTTATAAAAGACGATTATTAGCTGTAATTGCAAACAAGGGTTATTCCACAAAATATTAAACATAGGAGTTGAATAATAATTGACCCACACTTTTATGTTTAAAATTTATAAAATTCAACTGAGCAACATAACTTTTTGGTTTGTAAGATTTATGCTTCTGTTAATAAATCCTACTCTCGTTTGCAGTTTGAAGGCTCTAACTTATTGGCATCTTATCAAACCACCTAAATCTGCAGGGGGTTGAAGACTACTTGTAGGCACTGTATGTATATAATCACATCACCCTACTTAAAGTTCATAAAATCTTAAAACTAAATAAATTAAAAAAACCATTGACGTACTTGGTGTCCAAACTAATAAAATATCACAATAACGAGAACGCTGTTGTGATTAATATTGATTCTGTGCGGTGGAACATCTGGTCCCAGAATATGGAGTCCGGGAGCTTCCGCTAAGGTGATGAATTTATAATTGCTGACTCCATTATAGGATTGTTATCACTCAGAAGATTCAGAAATCATTATAAGACAAATAAAAAGCTCAAAAATGTCCTTGTGTTATCAGACAACTAGGGCAATGTCTCCGGAGGGCAAATAGCCCAAAACCACCCTGGCCTATTGAGGAGGAAGGTCGGCCCTGGGATCCTGTGAGACATGTACAACAAGATCAGAGAGGTGGGCTGTGTAAATCATGGACATAGTGGGGGTCCTCCATAATGAGAGCTGCCCCCGTACGGACTATCTCCTATAACTTTAGAAGAAGAACACTTCAGTATGTCATTTATGGTTCATCTCAAAGAGATTTCCCTGAGTGGAAAACTCAGTTATCCTCTCGGAGACACTAAATTGCAAAAAAATAAATAATCAACCCAATTTTAATTTTAAGCCATGAATTAAGGGGCCATCCATATTCTGCCAACGAGCTGGACAAGAGGAAATATAATATCAATCCTTAAGAATCAGAGTGTTTCACCCAAGTGATTGGTTCTAAAATCGGCTCCAATCGAGATGGTCTTCTGCTGGAACTTTGATGCGCTATTAGTTAGGGACCACTTATTTGATCAAGACCTGACCCTACAAGAAACACTCAAGTGCTCGGATGGGCCAGCATGACCCTCATAACATTGCATGATATCTACTGGACCATGGATATCAAAAGGAGTCATCCTTTGGTCAACAACCTGAACTTATCGTAGAGGCTTCTTATCTATTCGGAACTCTTGATACATCTTTAGGATCGGTTTGACACTTCAGAGTATAGACCGTGCTACATGAACCGGCTGTGGGACTCCCACCCTAATCTCAACTGCTTCCTAGATGTGTATGGAGCTATCAATTTCACGTGTGACCTATGGCAGGTGTATACCGGGACTGCCAAACACAGGCACATGTTCACATATGCCAAAATACACGTGGAATGTGCCAGGTCTTGACAAGCAGGACAACTTTTTTAGGGGTCTGAAGCCCCAGAAGTTGAGGAGCCAATAAGAAGCACCGATAGAGGTCACAGGTTTGATCTGGGGGTGTAGAAGACATCATTCTCCATTTTCCATACAACCTGTATCCAACAGTAATGGAGACCACAGTTGTATATTTGCTGTATTTACAGATCATCGGTAGTCCCGAGCCGGCATCCACCCACACGGGGCCCCGCCTCATTATCAGACACATGTGGAATGTCCCGTCCTTGGTGTCTATGTCTCCGGTATCAGCTGAACATTTCACATCTGGAGTTCATTGTCATCTGCCATGTGCGATATGTAGTGTGCAAACGTCAAAGCGCAGAGAGGCAAGCGGAATGGGGTCAACGTGATTTTAGGGGAATTCAGCCATGTGCCTCGGAATTTACCAGGTGGATCCCGGTGGATTTATATGTATATGTAATGGAGGATAGTTACCAATGTGTTAATTTAGTATAGATCTGGTGGTGGGGAGTCACTGTTTCTCATTGTGGGGACCATCAAGCTGGTGTAGGTAGACTTATTGACAATGGTCCTCGAGAAAAGAGCATAAACATTAGGTCTGCTCCTGGAGGTATGGTTGGGTCAGGCAGGTGCAGCAGGTATGGTGGCACAGCAGGTTCAAGCAGGTGTGGCAGGTATGGTGGCACAGCAGGTTTAGGCAGGTGCAGCAGGTATGGTGGAGGTATTGGAGGTAGCCAGCTGGAAGTCAATGTCTCACCCGTTAAGAAGTCTTGCCATATGACCTGGTATATTTAGCCGAATTAAAGTGGTTTTCTGTAATCAATAATCAATGGTCTATCCTCGGAATGGGTCATCAATGCGTGATCGCTCTTAAAGGGCCAGCACAAAACAGAGCTCCTAATCAACAATGAATGTATGCTGTAGATCTATGTGCATATAGTGTATAATGTATAATACGTGTGTGTGTTTTTGTGTATGGTTTGTGATGTGTGTATAGTGTGGTGTGTATGTTGTAGGATGCATGTGTGTGTATGGCTTGACGTTGTGTATATAGAATGTCTGCTGTAGAACTGTGTGTGTTTAGTGTATGATGTGTATTGTATGTGTGTGCCTATTATGTCCATGTATGGTTTGTGATATGTGTGTATAGTGTGGTGTGTATGGTGTGGGATGCATGTGTGTGATGTGTGCATGGTGTGTTATGTGCATTATTTTAGTGTGTGGGATGTGTGCATGTGCCTGTGCATAGTTTGTAATATGTGTGCATAGTGTGGTGTTTATGGTGTGGGATGCATGTGCAACGCCCTGCAGGGCTGTGGGGTACTCAGGACCGGGCCGGTGGTTGCTTGGGAGGTCATGGTGGCCCTGGGTGTGCAGAAATGGGGTGCATTTACAGGTGATAAGTTTGTGACGCCACCTGTGGTTATTCTGGTCATGGTGACCAACGCTGCTATGGGTTCTCTGGGGCCGGTGGAATAACAGCCTGGATGGTATCACTCCCCACAGGTAGAGCCTGTGCCCCAGTCCCTGGCCCCAGGGTTCGTGGTAAACGTCTATGAAGTTGGTGGTGGTGACTGTGTAGCAGTGCAAGAGGGCGTGTGGAACAACTGGAGGAGACAAGGGTTGTAGTTCTCTACCTTATTCTTGTAACCACATGGTGCAGTCTGGGGCACTGATGACCAGGTCCAGGAGGATCCAAGCAGCCAGGGAGCAGTTGGATTCCACCCCACCAGGTGTATTTGAGATCTGCCTGCTGCGCTTTCCCAGTTTAAGGTACCAGTGCTTTGGTGCTACTCTGCGGCCCTCTCTCTCTCTTCCTTGATTTGCTGTGAACTCGTATGGCAGGCAGCCCGAGCCCCTCGTGGACACTGCCGAATCGCTGGCAGTTCCAGGCCCTATCCACTGCTGTACCTCCAAGGTCTAAAGTGCGGCCGGGAAACGTGCAGTCTCCCGTCCTCCAGAAGTAGTCAGCGGGTCTTGCAGGTCCCGACTGACCCAGGACTCTGGTGCCCTTTCTTAGTGCAGCCTGGGGTGAGCCTCTCAGCAGCTCCACTCTCCAGGACCTTCCTAGACTCCCTGACTAGACTCGACTGACTACTTGTTCCTCCCTCGCAACCCCTACTCCTACCAGAGAGAACAGCTCCCCTCAAACAAGGGTTCAGACCTTCCCCTTCTAGCCGGAGTCAGGACAGGTGTGTGAATGCTTGGGATACCTCGCATGGGAGGTCTTCTTCTGCTCCCAGGCATGAGATCACCCCCGGTGAAGGAGGCAATGTCACTGTGGCACCCGGACCCTTGAGGCGCTACACGTGTGTGTGTGATATGTGCATGGTGTGTTATGTGCATTGTTTTAGTGTGTGTGTGATGTGTGAATGTACAGTATGTCTGTGCATGGTTTGTGATCTGTGTATAGTGTGGTATGTATGGTGTGCATGTGTATTGTTATTATATATACAATATTGTTGACTAACGATAGAGTATATTATTAACCGGTAAATGCTATTTTTGACCCTTTTACTAGATTTATGTGACTATAAAGCCCCCAGTCTTGTAGAGATTCCTGTGCTTCTTCCATATATCCTCACTCTTCGCTCTCCGTCATCTTCCGGTACAGCGATCCGCTGTGTCTGACCCGGATCCTGAGCAGAGGCCGCCGGCGATCACTTCTAGAAAGTGTGAAGACACCTCGTGGCAGACGCACGGCGCTTCTCAGGACTTTTTCTTTTAGTTTTACTCTTAGGGCCCTTTCACATCAGCGTTTTTTTAAATTCGCGGCAGATGCGGTGAAAAAAACGCATCTGCCGCGATTGCCGCATACCGGCTGCACTTGCGGCACGGTTGCGGTAAACGCCATGCAAAGTATAGGCGTACTTGCGGCAGGTGCGGAATGTGGAACTGGAATGTGAAGAAGCCCATAGGTTTGGTTGATCAGTCAAAGAAAACAGCACCACCCATAGGACATCTGTGACAGGGGCCCACACACCATCCGGGACACTGGCCGCAGCACAGGCATTCATGAGGAATTTAATGGCTGTAAGCCATAATCATCAACATTAACAGAAATAAACACATGAAATAGATCCCTCTGTGTGTAACGACTCTATATAATATATGGGTGTCACTTTTACTGTTATAAATTCACTTTTTGATGATATTCTAATACATTGAGATGGTCCTGTATGTACCAGAAATTAACCCTATGGTGGCCTCCAGGAGACATTTGGAGCTCATTTTCCCCCTTCATTGCCCACCATTGGTGTGTAACGTTCTTATCGTATTAGACTGTAAAATCTCCTTGAGTCCAGTTACTACAAAGACTTCAGAAACGGGGAGGAACGTCAGTTACTTGGACTCACCAAAACGTAGGTTTGCTGCCGTCCACCCAGGAATAAAGGCTCTGGCAGTCGCTGGAGCTCGGAGATTCATCCTCGATCCTCCGGAGGCCGAGCCAGAAGTCGCCGTCAGAAGCGGTGAGACTCTGGATGAGGATCTGGATGAACTTCTGCTCCGCCTCGGACTTTATAGTCATCAGGTCGCCCCCGTCCCGTCGACATTCATCCTGCGCTTCCTGGAAGGACAGCCGTCTTGATGTATCATGGAAGTAAATGATTTTGTAGCAAGGCTTCTGGGTACCTTGCTTGCAGACAATTTGCCCTACAACAAAAAAGAATGAATTTTTATGCT
The DNA here is from genome assembly GCA_033576535.1 of Allobates femoralis. Taxonomy (NCBI): domain Eukaryota; kingdom Metazoa; phylum Chordata; class Amphibia; order Anura; family Aromobatidae; genus Allobates; species Allobates femoralis. The sequence continues at coordinate 26,738,093 of JARQOC010000009.1, read as the reverse complement.
CGGTGCTGCACTGGGCATCTAGAACCGCATTGTTTTGCTTTTGAGCCTTTAAGGGATTATTTTGTCTTGTTACATGTATATTTTAAACATTTTTGGCTTTTTTTTTAATTACAATCTTTAATAACAATATTAGTAATCTTGCAATTTTTCCACTGGCCCCTGGAAATTTTTTAGACTCATACTCTCTATTTTTTTCAGGAGGCTCGTTATCAACAGAGACAAGAACAAGTAACACCTCTATATACAGTAGATAACACAGGATCCACCATTCACAATAGGTGATATCACATCTCACCTCCTCCTCCTGTACAATGACTGACAACACCTCTATATACAGAAGATAACACAGGATCCACCATTCACAATAGGTGATATCACAGCTCACCTCCTCCCTGTACAATGACTGACAACACCTCTATATACAGAAGATAACACAGGATCCACCATTCACAATAGGTGATGTCACAGCTCATCTCCTCCTGTACAATGACTGATAACACCTCTATATACAGTAGATAACACAGGATCCATCATTCACAATAGATGATATCACAGCTCACCTCCTCCTGTACAATGACTGATAACACCTCTATATACAGTAGATAACACAGGATCCACCATTCACAATAGGTGATATCACAGCTCACCTCCTCCTCCTGTACAATGACTGATAACACCTCTATATACAGTAGATAACAGGATCCACCATTCACAATAGATGATATCACAGCTCACCTCCTCCTCCTGTACAATGACTGATAACACCTCTATATACAGTGGATAACACAGGATCCACCATTCACAATAGGTGATATCACAGCTCACCTCATCCTCCTGTACAATGACTGATAACACCTCTATATACAGTGGATAACACAGGATCCACCATTCACAATAGATGATATCACAGCTCACCTCCTCCTCCTGTACAATGACTGATAACACCTCTATATACAGTAGATAACACAGGATCCACCATTCACAATAGGTGATATCGCAGCTCACCTCCTCCTCCTGTACAATGACTGATAACACCTCTATATACAGTAGATAACACAGGATCCACCATTCACAATAGGTGATATCACAGCTCACCTCCTCCTGTACAATGACTGATAACACCTCTATATACAGTAGATAACACAGGATCCACCATACACAATAGGTGATGTCACAGCTCACCTCCTCCTGTACAATGACTGATAACACTTCTATATACAGTAGATAACACAGGATCCACCATTCACAATAGGTGATGTCACAGCTCACCTCCTCCTCCTGTACAATGACTGATGACACCTCTATATACAGTAGATAACACAGGATCCACCATTCACAGTAGGTGATATCACAGCTCACCTCCTCCTGTACAATGACTGATAACACCTCTATATACAGTAGATAACACAGGATCCACCATTCACAATAGGTGACGTCACAGCTCACCTCCTCCTGTACAATGACTGATGACACCTCTATATACAGTAGATAACACAGGATCCACCATTCACAGTAGGTGATATCACAGCTCAACTCCTCCTGTACAATGACTGATAACACCTGTATATACAGTAGATAACACAGGATCCACCATTCACAATAGGTGATGTCACAGCTCACCTCCTCCTGTACAATGACTGATAACACTTCTATATACAGTAGATAACACAGGATCCACCATTCACAATAGGTGATGTCACAGCTCACCTCCTCCTCCTGTACAATGACTGATGACACCTCTATATACAGTAGATAACACAGGATCCACCATTCACAGTAGGTGATATCACAGCTCACCTCCTCCTGTGCAATGACTGATAACACCTCTATATACAGTAGATAACACAGGATCCACCATTCACAATAGGTGATGTCACAGCTCACCTCCTCCTGTACAATGACTGATAACACTTCTATATACAGTAGATAACACAGGATCCACCATTCACAATAGATGATATCACAGCTCACCTCCTCCTCCTGTACAATGTCTGATAACACCTCTATATACAGTAGATAACCCAGGATCCATCATTCACAATAGGTGATATCACATCTCACCTCCTCCTCCTGTACAATGACTGACAACACCTCTATATACAGAAGATAACACAGGATCCACCATTCACAATAGGTGATATCACAGCTCACCTCCTCCTCCTGTACAATGACTGACAACACCTCTATATACAGAAGATAACACAGGATCCACCATTCACAATAGGTGATGTCACAGCTCACCTCCTCCTGTACAATGACTGATGACACCTCTATATACAGTAGATAACACAGGATCCACCATTCACAGTAGGTGATATCACAGCTCACCTCCTCCTGTACAATGACTGATAACACCTGTATATACAGTAGATAACACAGGATCCACCATTCACAATAGGTGATGTCACAGCTCACCTCCTCCTGTACAATGACTGATAACACCTCTATATACAGTAGATAACACAGGATCCACCATTCACAATAGGTGATGTCACAGCTCACCTCCTCCTCCTGTACAATGACTGATGACACCTCTATATACAGTAGATAACACAGGATCCACCATTCACAATAGGTGATGTCACAGCTCACCTCCTCCTGTACAATGACTGATAACACTTCTATATACAGTAGATAACACAGGATCCACCATTCACAATAGGTGATGTCACAGCTCACCTCCTCCTGTACAATGACTGATAACACCTCTATATACAGTAGATAACACAGGATCCACCATTCGCAATAGGTGATATCACAGCTCACCTCCTCCTCCTGTACAATGACTGATAACACCTCTGTATACAGTAGATAACACAGGATCCACCATTCACAATAGATGATATCACAGCTCACCTCCTCCTGTACAGTGACTGATAACACCTCTATATACAGTAGATAACACAGGATCCACCATTCACAATAGATATCACAGCTCACCTCCTCCTGTACAATGACTGATAACACCTCTATATACAGTAGATAACACAGGATCCACCATTCACAATAGGTGATATCACAGCTCACCTCCTCCTCCTGTACAATGACTGATAACATCTCTATATACAGTAGATAACACAGGATCCACCATTCACAATAGGTGATATCACAGCTCACCTCCTCCTGTACAATGACTGATAACACCTCTATATACAGTGGATAACACAGGATCCACCATTCACAATAGGTGATATCACAGCTCACCTCCTCCTGTACAATGACTGATAACACCTCTATATACAGTAGATAACACAGGATCCACCATTCACAATAGGTGATATCACAGCTCACCTCCTCCTGTACAATGACTGATAACACCTCTATATACAGTGGATAACACAGGATCCACCATTCACAATAGGTGATATCACAGCTCACCTCCTCATGTGTCATTGCAGCTCATGGGTACCCCATGATTGAGGCTGATGGGCACTGGAAGTGTCATGTGATGTGATTGCTTCTGATAATGTGGTCACAGACTGACGGAGCCATTGATCAGTGCTGGTGGAAGCAGGTGATAGAGATATAAGACATCTGGCACCTGCAGTGTATGGAGCCCCCACACCCGCACATGACATACCCTGTGTATGGAAATAAAGGGGGCTCTCGTACACCCTATCAAGATCAACCAGATCCCAACCAGATTTTACAATCAGATCCCATTTTAGAAAACTCAAACCTTCCTTGTATTAAAGAATAAGGTCCACACCTTTTAAAGGAATTGTCTGTATTGAGGTATCCCATTTAATATGTAGACTTTGATTGTCACTTTTTTACCACTAGAAAAGAAGAAGCAAAATGACAAAATCTAAAAAATAAATAAAATAAATAAAAAAAAATTGAAGGAAAAAAATCACCTACCTGGTCTATGTGTCCCATCCACTGATGGAAAGCAATGAGAGAGAACGGACGGCATTAGTATTAATAATCATCTGCATATGTCACAGCCATAGTGTTAATGAGGGGCGTCAGGGGGTGTCATAAGGGGTAAAGCCCATACTGACCCAGCACACGGTCAGTGACATTCCCACTAGACAGTGATACAGTGCCAGGTTCTATATTGTGATTGCACGGCACTGCTGTATGGCCATATACGGTCATTTTCATATACATTTATAGCAATCATTTGCCCGTTGTAACCAATCACAATTGGTTGTGTGTGAGCTTTACAGCTGAAGTCATTAACTCCTATGCTGCACCCTATTGGAAAGCACCACACCCTACTACTATCTTCAGCTTCTACTGGAAGCTGCCAGATATAGCTTGTGCTTCCCTGACTGTCTCCTGTCTTGTATTGGTGTGTTACCTCGGTCTGTTGGCATTTTGGTTTTGACCCCTGACTGCTCTATCAGATCCTGATTTTGTCCTTTCCTGACCTCCCGGCTTTGACCCGGCTTGGTTACTTTCCTATCCCTGGACTGCAGCCCTTCCATAGGCAGCAATTTCCTGGACCCTGCTGTAACTCCAGATCCATGTACAGGGGATAAAGGGGGTCAGGGTCTCTTGGGCTTGTGCCTCATCTGTCTGGGAGAACCCTGTTGTGCTGTGGCCTCAGACATCATAGGTGGATATTGGAGACATGGATACGTTCTCTGACGCCCAAAATCTGGTCATCGTGGCTTTTTTGGTTACTTCGGGATATTGTCCACACATAGATACTATATGGACAGAAGTAGGGCGATACCTGCACATTACACCTAGAGGAGCTTATATACCTCCCAAAGGTGTTGGCTGGGGCTGAGGTCCAGGCTGAGGTCCAGGCTGAGGTCCGGGCTTGGTGCGGCCCATCAGGTTCTTCTACCAAACTCCCCCCTCCATGTCTGTACGGAGCTTGTGCACTGGGCAGATAGGTAAGAAGAGACAGCGTCCGAATCCCGAGTGAAGAAGTCGTCCAAAAGTTTAATCTGCCATATAAAAAGGTAACAACGGTTCGACCTATCAAAAAGGGCTTTATCAGGTACTTTACGATAGGTCAAAACGTTGTTACCTTTTTATATGGCAGAGTAAGATTTTTGACTATTTTTATACCCGCGGTTTGGTCGCGGCCTCTTCTTATTTTTGGACATTCTTCACATGGAGTCCTTGGTGTGTTTTTTACTTTGTCTCCACCGATAGAGGCTGCAGAATGTCTAGTGGTGGTGGCTTTACACTGCTCCATCTGATGCTTGGCATTGTGCTTGGCGATGTACGGCTTTACACCGTCCCATCTGATGCTTGGCATTGTGCTTGGTGATGTACAGCTTTACACCACTCCCATCTGATGCTCGGCATTGTGCTTGGTGATGTACGGCTTTACACCGCTCTGTCTGATGCTCGGCATTGTGCTTGGTGATGTATGGCTTTACACTGCTCCATCTGACGCTCGGCACTATGCTTGGTGATGTACGGCTGTACACCACTCCCATCTGATGCTCGGCATTGTGCTTGGTGATGTACGGCTGCAGCTGCTCGGCCATGAAGCTCCCAGCTGTAAGTAAAAAATCAGCAACATGTGTACAAAACTTCTGAATTCTCATTGACTTTGTCGGTATAAGGATTCAAGATTTGTGGCAAAAATCGCATAAAAAACACAGCATGTGCACATGGCCTTAGAGCATATCCTGACAGCCAACGATTGCGGACCACTGCTGGAGGGATTACTGGTCCTATGCTGAATATCATCTGGCCTCTAGGCCCCAGGAGGGGCACAGATCACTGGAGAGTCGCTCAGTCCGTGCAGGCACCCTTTCTCAGCTGGAGTTGCTCAGTCTGTGCAGGCGCCAGGTCTCAGCTGGAGTCGCTCAGTCTGTGCAGGCACCAGGTCTCAGCTGGAGTCGCTCAGTCTGTGCAGGCACCAGGTCTCAGCTGGAGTCGCTCAGTCTGTGCAGGCGCCAATTCTCAGCTGGTTGCTCAGTCTGTGCAGGTGCTAGTTCTCAGCTGGAGTCGCTCAGTCTGTGCAGGCACCAGGTCTCAGCTGGAGTCGCTCAGTCTGTGCAGGTGCCAGTTCTCAGCTGGAGTCGCTCAGTCTGTGCAGGCGCCAGGTCTCAGCTGGAGTTGCTCAGTCTGGGCAGGCACCAGGTCTCAGCTGGAGTCGCTCAGTCTGTGCAGGTGCCAGGTCTCAGCTAGAGTCATTCAGTCTATGCAGGTGCCAGTTCTCCGCTGGAGTCGCTCAGTCTGTGTAGGCGCCAGGTCTCAGCTGGAGTCGCTCAGTCTGTGCAGGCCCAGGTCTCAGCTGGAGTCGCTCAGTCTGTGCAGGCGCCAAGTTCTCAGCTGGTTGCTCAGTCTGTGCAGGTGCTAGTTCTCATCTGGAGTCGCTCAGTCTGTGCAGGCACCAGGTCTCAGCTGGAGTCGCTCAGTCTGTGCAGGTGCCAGTTCTCAGCTGGAGTCGCTCAGTCTGTGCAGGCGCCAGGTCTCAGCTGGAGTTGCTCAGTCTGGCAGGCACAGGTCTCAGCTGGAGTCGCTCAGTCTGTGCAGGTGCCAGGTCTCAGCTAGAGTCATTCAGTCTATGCAGCGCCAGTTCTCCGCTGAAGTCGCTCAGTCTGTGTAGGCGCCATGGTCTCAGCTGGAGTCGCTCAGTCTGTGCAGGCACCAGTTCTCTGCTGGTGTCAATGTCACTATTCTGCACCACGAGATGTTTCGCTCCTTTGTGGCTGGATGGAAGATCTGCCCATATAAAGACCCGAAGACATTTTTCAGAACATTTATGACCTTTCAGACAGTGAAACAGGAAGCAGATTTTATTATGACATTTCTTCCAAGGCCAAGAGTTCAGCGGGTGAATAAAAGATCCTGTTCACAAGAGCCCGCGGCCTGAATATAATGAGCAGGGATAGGAGGATTTCACGGTCTGGATGGTTAGGACGATGCAGTGTGGAGAGGGGGCTCCCTGGAGACACAGAGTGTCGGGGTCCCGAGAATTATCCCATGTCACATGGGGAAACTACTGCTAAACCAAAAGATTTCATACAGAAGTGCTGAGGTGTGAGGCCTCCAACAGGAGGAATAGATGTGGACGCTGCCAGCCCACCAGGGAAAAGGCCAAACCATGCGGGTGTTACAGGGGGGTCCAATACCGGGTGTTACAAAGGGGTCCCACACTGCGGGGCTCTGCTCTGTCCAGTGCTCTAATCATGATAAGGACATGGAATGATCTACAACAAACAACCATGAGAAAGATGATAGATAGATAGATAGATAGATAGATGATAGATAGATAGATAGATAGAAGAGAGAAGAAGAGTTATGGTCAAAAGTATTGACACCCCTGCCATTCTGTCAGATAACCTCAGTTTCTTCCTGAAAATGATTGCAATCACAAATTCTTTGCTATTATTATCTTCATTTAATTTGTCTTCAATGAAAAAACACAAAATGAATTGTCCTAAAGCCAAATTGGATCTAATTCCACCAAACATAAAAAAGGGGGTGGACAAAAGTATTGAATCTGTGATGCATCTATAAATTGTGTAATTACAGCACCTGTAACTTACCTGTGGCACCTAACAGGTGTTGTCAATAACCAAATCACACTTGCAGCCAGTTGACATTGATTAAAGTTGACTCAACCTCTGTCCTGTGTCATTGTGTGCACCACATTGAGCATGGAGAAAAGAAAGAAGACCAAAGAACTGTCTGAGGACTTGAGAAACCAAATTGTGAGGAAGCATGAGCAATCTCAAGGCTACAAGCCCATCTCCAAAGACCTGAATGTCCTGTGTCTACCGTGCACAGTGTCATCAAGAAGTTTAAAGCCCATGGCACTGTGGCTAACCTCCCTAGATGTGGACGGAAAAGAAAAATTGACGAGAGATTTCAACGCAAGATTGTGCGGATGGTGGATAAAGAACCTCGAGTAACATCCAAACATCCAAACAAGTTCAAGCTGCCCTGCAGTCCGAGGGTGCAACAGTGTCAACCCGTACTATCCGTCAGCGTCTGAATGAAAAGGGACTGTATGGTAGGAGACCCAGGAAGACTCCACTTCTTACCCCGAGACATAAAAAAGCCAGGCTGGAGTTTGCCAAAACTTACCTGAGAAAGCCTAAAACGTTTGGAAAATGTTCTCTGGTCAGATGAGACAAAAGTAGAGCTTTATGGGCAAAGGCATCAACATAGAGTTTACAGGAGAAAAAAGAGGCATTCAAGAAAAGAACACGGTCCCTACAGTCAGACATGGCGGAGGTTCCCTGATGGTTTGGGGTTGCTTTGCTGCCTCTGGCACTGGACTGCTTGACCGTGTGCATGGCATTATGAAGTCTGAACACTACCAACACATTGTGCAGCATAATGTAGGGCCCAGTGTGAGAAAGCTGGGCTCCCTCAGAGGTCATGGGTCTTCCAGCAGGACAATGACCCAAAACACACTTCAAAAAGCACTAGAAAATGGTTTGAGAGAAAGCACTGGAGACTTCTAAGGTGGCAGCAATGCGTCCAGACCTGAATCCCATAGATCACCTGTGGAGAGATCTAACAATGGCAGTTTGGAGAAGGCACCCTTCACATATCAGGGACCTGGAGCAGTTTGCCAAAGAAGAATGGTGTAAAATTCCAGCAGAGCATTGTAAGAAACTCATTGATGGTTACCGGAAGCGGTTGATCGCAGTTATTTTGGCTAAAGGTTGTGAACCAAGTATTAGGCTGAGGGTGCCAATACTTTTGTCGGGCCCATTTTTGGAGTTTTGTGTGAAATGATCAATGCTTTGCTCTCATTCTCTTTTGTGTTTTTTTTCATTGAAGACAAATTAAATGAAGATAATAATAGCAAAGAATTTGTGATTGCAATCATTTTCAGGAAGAAGCTGAGGATTATCTGACAGAATTGCAGGGGTGTCAATACTTTTGGCCACAACTGTATATGTATCCTTAGCTTGTATATATATGCACATTATATACACATCTAGCTGCTTGTCCATCTATTTATCTATCTATATCTATCCATTTATCTGTCGATCTATAAAAGTGATAGAGACAGATTAATAAATGGATGGATGAAGAGATAGACTATCATATCCTATTTTTTAATCTATCATTTCTGTTTATCTATCTATCCATCTCTATCTATCTATGTATCAATCTGAAACATAGGAAGGGAAAGGACAATAGATGATAGATAGATAAGATAGATAGATATAGATAGATAGATAGATAGATAGAATAGATAGATAGATAGATAGATAGATAGAGTAGGTTTACCTATACCCTACTATATACTTTTGAGATATATATATATATATATAACACACACACACACTTTTATATCTCACCCTAGATGTGTCCCTATCACTGTCCCCCTATTTTACGTTTGCTTTGGTAATGATAACATGTATTTAGTTGTGCCAATAAAGCTCATTGAATTGATTTCATAGATGGATAGGTGGATAATGGATGGATGGATATATAAATGATGGATGGATAGATGGACAGATAATGGATAGATAGATAGATAGATAGATAGATAGATAGATAGATAGATAGATAGATAATAGATAGAGATAGATAGATAGAAATAATGATAGATGGATAGATAAATGGATAGATAGATAGATAGATAGATAGAATAGATAGATAGATAGATAGATAATAAATGGATAGATAGATGGATGATAATAGATGTGATAGATAATGAAATGAGAATAGATGGAGATAAATGATAGATAGATAATGATAGAATAGATAGATAGATGATAGATAGATAGATAGATAGATAGATAGATAGAGATATGATGAGATAGATAGATATAATGATGAATGGAGAGATAGATAGATAGATAGATAGATGATGATGATGAAGTATGAGATAGATATATAGATAGATAGGATAGATGATGATGGATAGATGATAGATAGATAGATAGATAGATACTTTGCACTCACCGCTCTGCAGCCTGGCTCCTCTACAGATGTGGCTGTAGCCCAGGAGGACGGTGATGAGGGCTCGGAGCAGATCCATCTTGTCCTGTGTATAAAGTGCCCAGGAGGATCCGGTGCTGATGTTCAGAGGGTCCAGATGTGCGGTGCCGGCAGCTGATCCTCCATCATTCCTGGCCCTGAGATCTGCAGAGCCGTGTGCCCACCAGCCCCGCACAGAGGAAAGAGAGCGCCCTGGAGGGTGATCAATACTAGTCTATGTGACACATCGCCGGAGGGGCAGGATCCAATCTCGGCCAAACCAATCCAGGTTCTTCCTTACAGTCAGGACGTGTCGGGTCCCTCCGCTCAGCACGTCATTGTAATTACTTGAAAGCAGAGGCTTCTCAGAGGTGGATTGATTCCTCCGAGCAGCAGCTGACAGCACTATATCTCCAGAGCTGCGCTCCCCGCACAGGTGATCTCTGGCTCCTGGACAGGCGTAACTACACAGGTGCAGGGGTCACAATCACCTAGAGGGGCCCAAAAGTCCCTTTAGCCTATAGAAAAAGACTAATGCTATTAAAGATTTGCAATAATTGGGGGCCCCACTGAGCTTCAAATCACTCCACTGCTCCTGGACGACAGTCTCATATATACGGGGAGGCGACGATCCACGTCCCAATCATTAACCCTAATTCATGATGGAAATCTATTGATTATATTGTGGTTATCAATCGTCAGACTATCGATCACACCTCAAATCTGGAGACGTTACGGGAAATCGGGAACGGGGGAAAGTGGACGAAACATTAAATTGATCCATAAAATGGAGCTGGGATCGAACACTCTGATTTCTTATCTAAATGTTCTCTAAAGATGAGCCGTGTAGCTGAGCCAAGTGTGTATGAAAAATGAACAAGTGTAGCAGAGCCAAGCTTGATTTTGCTGTTCTCGAGCTGAAGTAGTAGAGCCAAGATTGATCCTCAAGTTAGTGCAGAGCTAGAGTTCGATCTTGTTGGTTGGTGTAGCAGAGCCAAGTTTGCTTTTGCTGTTCTCGAAAAATTAGCCCAGGTAGCAGAGTCACTTTGTTTTTGCTATTCTTAAAAAAAAGAACCAAGTTTGATCTTGTTGGTGTAGCAGAGAAAAGTTTTTTTTAGAAAAATTAGCCAAGTTAGCAGAGCCAAGTTTGATCTCGATGTAGCAGAGTCAAGTATATTTTGTTGATGCAGCAGAGCTAAGTTTGTTTTTGTTGTTTTTGAAAAATTAGCTGAGTTAACAGAGCCAAGTATGATTTTGTTGATGTAGCAGAGCCAAGTTTGATCTTGTTGGTGTAGCAGAGAAGTTTTTTTTGAAAAATTAGCCAAGTTAGCAGAGCCAAGTTTGATCTCGATGTAGCAGAGCCAATTTATGATCTTGTTGTTATGAAAAAGTTAGCCAGTTAGCAAGCAATATGATCTTGTTGTGTAGCAAGAGCCAAGTTTGATCTTGATGTAGCAGTGCCAAGTATAATTTTATTGATGTAGCAGAGCCAAGTTTGATCTTGTGGTGTAGCAGAGTGAAGTTTGCTTTTGAAAAAGTAGCGAGTTAGCAGAGCCAAGTTTGATTCGATGTAGCAGAGCAAGTTGATTTTTTGGAGTAGACAATTGCCCTTGTGTAGCAGAGCCAAGTTTGATCTTGTTGTTATTGAAAAATAGCGAGTTAGCCAAGCCAATATGATTTGTTGATGTAGCAGAGCAAAGTTTGATCTTGTGGTGTAGCAGAGCAAGTATGTTTTGTTGTTTGAAAAATTAGCCGAGTTAGCAGAGCCAAGTTTGATTCGATGTAGAAGCCAAGTATGATTGTTGGTCAGAGCCAAGTATGATCTTGTTAGTGTAGCAGAGCAAAGTTTGATCTTGGTGATGTAGAGGAGCCAAGTTTCTTTTTGTTATTTTCGAAAAATGAGTCGAGGTAGCAGAGGAAAGTTTTATCTTGTGTGTAGCAGAGCCAAGTTTGTTTTTGTTGTTCCTGTAAGATGAGCCGGTGTAGTAGAGCCAAGCTTTCTTTTGTATGTCCTGGATAGATGAGCTGATACAGCAGATCTAAGCTTGATTTTGTGCTCTGCTACATCTGCAGGTCTGGATGATCTTCCCTCTAACTAGATAGGCTTCTAGTCACTAAATCATCACATCCTTGGATTGGAAGGAATAAATCCTGAGTGGCTGCTCCTGAAATCAGACAGATATTGATTCTCCAGTCCTCCTTAGCATTTACAAAAAATGTCCATTTTTCTTTCCGCCCTGGGCTGTGTCAGCAGAATGTCCGGGCACGCAGGCCGTTCACTATCCTCTATGGAAAACTTACTCAGCGAAACCGTCCAAGAAGCTGAAGCTTCAGGGGGTGAGGGAAGCCCTGAAAAGCCCAGGAGACGTGTGCAGCACGCAGCAGTCCCCGCCGAGTGTCCCCGCACCCTGCTATCCTGGCTCCTTCTATCTTTGGCTGAGCGGATTCATAAGCTGAACACTATTTCCTTTTTCCCTGCTGCAGAGAGATGACTGAAGCCAGAAAACAGAGCGAGAGCAGATGATCCTGCTGTTTATAGACCGGCGGGGACGAAGAAAGGAGCGATTCATGGAGCCGCTCGAAAGACTGCAACAAGTTCTCAAACTACAAAGCTACTCCCCACTCTAATCCCAATTCACCCACTCAGTGGTGTCCGACTGCTGGATACCCTGTGAACCATTATCCTCCAAGCTTCTCTGTTTGTCACATCATCCTTCAGTTCTCTGATGTTCATTCCCATGTCTGCGTCTCGATGGTCTCTCTTACTTTGGAGACTTGTGACTGGATTGGTTCCTCTGTCTCATGTCTGCATTGAGACTTCATATTAAATGTATTTCTTTCCTTTGGCAGTGTTGGGGTTAATGTCAGTTTTTGTTGTTAGCAAGCTCCTTTGTGATCACTCCCATCTCCTTTATATGGTCACATGATCCAGCATTCTTCAGGAACCGGCGTCAGCACCCGGCATACCTGGGCAAGTGCTGGGGCCCTGGCGTGACTCAGGTGCCCACCGCCGCCCGCATCGCGCCGGTATTATTTTACCGGCGCAGTACGGTACCAATTCCCTGAGGCCAGCCGCCAGCCACCGCTCTAGACCCTGCTTCTGGTTCCTTTGCGGTCCACACTATAGAAGAGGCGCCCCCACTCCGCTCCGCCCCTTCCTTTCCTCTTCTTTTGCGGTCCACAGTGTGGAACGCAAAGGAATCAGAAGTGACGGGTCAGTCATCAGCAGCACCCAGGGCCCTGGTCTGGTGGGTAGCGGGTAAGCAGCCCCCTGTGCACTGTGTATGTCTCCCATTGTAAGGGGCCCCTGAGCGCTGGCTTCCCCCCTCTCTCCCTTCTAACCTGAGCGGCCAGCAGCAGATCTCTACTCCCTGCACTGCGATAGTGCAGGAGACAAAAGATATGCTGCTGCCTACTACAGTCAAACGCTGCAATCAGGTTAGGAGGGAGAGAGGGGGGTGGAGAGAACAGCACTCAGGGCAGGCTCCCCTGTCAGGGGCAAATTATACAGGGGCCCCCCGTCAGGGGCAAATCACACAGGGGCCCCCTGTCAGGGATAAGTATACAGCGCACAAGTAGGGACAGGCACAGGGGAGAGAGTAGATGGGGGAGAGAGAGCGAAAGGAGGAAGAGAAAGTGCGAAAGGAGGGAGAGAGAGAGAGCGAAAGGAGGGAGAGAGAGAGAAAGGGAGGAGAGAGCAAACAGAGGGAGAGAGAGAGCGAACGGAGGGAGAGAGCAAACAGAGGGAGAGAGAGCGAATGGAGAGAAAGCGAATGGAGGGAGAGAGAGAGCGAATGGAGGGAGAGAGAGAGGGGAGAGAGTGCATGGGTGTGACAGGCACAGGGTGGGAGAGACTGCACACAGGGGGGAAAGATACGCATGGAGTGGGAGAGACAGCACATAGAAGGGGAATGTTCTAATGTTTTGATTGCTTGTTAATTAATTTTAAATAATAAAGTAACCTCTTTTATGACATTGGTGAATCTTTCCTTTAGGAGAGGGATACCCTGTATTGTTTAGGATGTCTCCTACAGCACCACACTTTGAAGGAATCCATTTTTTCTTCGATCACCCTTTGTCAAGGTCCACGTCTCGCCCCCGTACAGCATGATTCAGAATCCAATGGCTGTGACCAATCGTGGTCTGGTGGTGATGGAGACGTCCTTCCACAGTTGCTCCATGTTCATCATTGCGGCACGGCTCAGTGCAGAGCCACCACCTTGGACCTCTGAAGAAGCAGTCTTCTTCTCCCTTTTGGTGAAAGCTATCAGACTATCATCAATATTTACTAATTCTCTATAGATTGGGATCTTCTATCTCCATTGGTCCAAAAGTTGTTGGGAAGTGGAATTGAGAATTCTGCCCAGATCACAGGACGGGATCTCTTCCAGATCCAATATGATAGATATCTCACACTACATGTAGAACAGGGTGGACATATCATTGCTGCACATGGGGCCCACGAGGTAAGGGAGCCCATTTCTACCTTGTATTGAAAACATCACCAATTCTCCAAGTAAATATAAAGGTGCTATTGACAGTTTCTCACCAGATGTTGGTTACAACCCATCCAATCCACAGAGGCAAAGAAATCAATACATAGATGATCATAAATTATGTGTATTAATGAGAAATGACACGAAGCTTTGAACACGTTACTGGAATGTCACAGGTGATAGTAATGGACAAAAGGGTTAGGTGGCAGGATGGCAGTGACAGGCAAAAGGTGATCAGGGGAACTAGATTCCACTTGAGAAAGACGGCACTACACCGTCGAAACATGTCGTGGTGACGGAGGTTTTTCTTAATAAAGGACTTTTCACCTGATCAGGATTCCTTGCCCTGTTCTGAGCGCCCAGCAGGAGATCGTGCTATTTGTTCCACAGGGGAACTAGTCTGACCCTTAGACAAGGGGTCCCTAGTTGACCCTGTTCCCAGAAGTAGCTCTAAAAAGGTGAGGATGTCTGGGCTGCCACCCTTGCCCTGCTTCTGACCAGCTCTAGGCTATAACACCCTCACCTCCAATCAGGGACGAGGATATGCACAGCAACTCCAGACAGATGGCAATCTCCATGAAGCTAGAAAGCAAGGCTGCAGCAGACAGCACACAGTGTCTATACAGCACACGGTCTTTGCAGAGAATGAACTCTTTTACCGACACCAGCTGATGGATAATTTCATTGTTTAAAGGCTGGGGGAGTGGACTCACACAGCAGCTCAGCTGGAGAGCCACAGAAGTTAACCCTTAATAGACTAAAGAAATTAACTCCATTAAACTACTGCAGAGCGAT
The DNA here is from genome assembly GCA_033576535.1 of Allobates femoralis. Classification (NCBI taxonomy): domain Eukaryota; kingdom Metazoa; phylum Chordata; class Amphibia; order Anura; family Aromobatidae; genus Allobates; species Allobates femoralis. Next base: position 26,722,935 of record JARQOC010000009.1, on the reverse strand, counting down.
TCACAGAGACTGAACTGCAGTCTACACGTGACAATAATATTTTATACTTGGTAGAGACGCCTTAATTGGTGATGAAGCGCCAGACGCCTCCTGTATGGAGACACCGATCCCTGCATTGTTCCTGTATGGAGACACCGGTCCCTGCATTGTTCCTGTATGGAGACACTGGTCCCTGCATTGTTCCTGTATGGAGACGCTCGTCCCTGCATTGTTCCTGTATGGAGACACCGGTCCCTGCATTGTTCCTATATGGAGACACTGGTCCCTGCATTGTTCCTATATGGAGACACTGGTCCCTGCATTGTTCCTGTATGGAGACACTGGTCCCTGCATTGTTCCTGTATGGAGACGCTGTTCCCTGCATTGTTCCTGTATGGAGACGCTCGTCCCTGCATTGTTCCTGTATGGAGACACCGGTCCCTGCATTGTTCCTGTATGGAGACACCGGTCCCTGCATTGTTCCTGTATGGAGACACCGGTCCCTGCATTGTTCCTGTATGGAGACGCCTGTCCCTGCATTGTTCCTGTATGGAGACACTGGTTCCTGCATTGTTCCTGTATGGAGACACTGGTCCCTGCATTGTTCCTGTATGGAGACACTGGTCCCTGCATTGTTCCTGTATGGAGACACTGGTTCCTGCATTGTTCCTGTATGGAGACACTGGTCCCTGCATTGTTCCTGTATGGAGACACTCATCCCTGCATTGTTCCTGTATGGAGACACTGGTCCCTGCATTGTTCCTGTATGGAGACACTGGTCCCTGCATTGCTCCTGTATGGAGACACTGGTCCCTGCATTGTTCCTGTATGGAGACACCGGTCCCAGCATTGCTCAGGTGGATTTTGGCCCATTCTTCTGCACAAACACTCTTCACATCCTGCAGATCCAGTGGATCCTTCTATGATCTCTGAGCTTTAGATCCTGCCAGACATTTCCTATTGGAATCAGCTCTGGTGATCGTCTCGGCCATGTTAGTAGATTTGTCTTCTTTCTCTTAAACCAGTTGAGACTTTCCTTGTCTGTGTGTCTGGGATCACCGTCCTGTGAAATGTCCTCCCTCGTTTCATCTTCATCATCCTGGTAGATGGCAGCAGATTTATCAGGAATGTTCTGGGTAGTTTGTCCATTCATTCTTCCTTCAATTACAAGAAGTTTGCGATGCTGTATGCTGAAAAGCAGCCGCAGATCATGATGTCCACACCTCACACTTCACTGTTATATGGCGCTTTTGGGGTGATTTGCCTTTTGGCTTCCAAACATGGTGTGTATTATGGCCTCCAAAGAGATCAATTTTGGTCTCTTCTGACCACACTATGTTCTCCAGGATTTTACAGACTTCTCTAAATGTTGTTGAGCAAACTGTAAACTCTTTTGAACCTGCTTTTTGTTCAGCAATGGAGTCTGGTGTGGTGAGCGTGCATACAGGAGCGTGCATACAGGAGCGTGCATACAGGAGTGTACATACAGGAGCGTGCATACAGGAGTGTGCATACAGGAGTGTGCATACAGGAGTGTACATACAGGAGCGTGCATACAGGAGCGTACATACAGGAGCGTGCATACAGGAGCGTGCATACAGGAGCGTGCATACAGGAGTGTGCATACAGGAGCGTGAGGAGTGTGCATACAGGAGCGTGCATACAGGTGCGTGCATACAGGAGCGTGCATACAGGAGTGTGCATACAGGTGCATGCATACAGGAGTGTGCATACAGGAGCGTGCATACAGCAGCGTGCATACAGCAGCGTGCATACAGGTGCGTGCATACAGGAGCGTGCATACAGGAGCGTGCATGCAGGAGCGTGCATGCAGGAGCGTGCAGACAGCAGCGTGCATAAAGGGTATGAAGAGTGAGTGCATTACTTATTGTTTTCCTTGAAACAATTGTACCTGCTGATTCCAGGTCTTTCTGTAGATCTCCACAGGTGTCCTTGGCTTTTGGACAACTCTTCTGATCATTATTTTCACTCCTCTGTCTGAAATCTTGCAGGGAGCACCTGGTCGTGGCCGGTTTATGATGAAATGATGTGCTTTCCACTTCTGGATTATGAACTCAACAGAGCTCACTGCAGCCTTTAGTTTAGAAATTCTTCTATAACCAATGCAATCAGTAGGTTTTCCAACAATAAGGCTGTGAAAGTCTTGAGACAGCTCACTGGTCTTACCCATCATCAGATGTTTCTTGTGAGACACCTTTTTATGGGTCATCAGTTGAATCAGCTGATAATATTATCACTAAAGTGGCAGGATTGCCTTCTAATTACTGACAGATTTCAGGTGGTGTCAGGACTTTCCATAGCTTTTTGCACCTTCTCTTCCATGTGTTCAATACTTTTTCCCTGTGTCATTTCTAATTATTACACACAATTTATGGACACCTATGGTTTGATCTCTTTGCCTGTGTAGATTGGATGGGTTGTGACCGACATCCGATGAGAAATTCATGACAATAGCGCCTTTAGAAATAGATTCACTTAGAAAATTGGTGACGTGTTCTATACTTATTTCACCCACTGTATCATTTTTAGTGTTACTCTATGGAACTCTACTACTTGCTTCTTGTATCAGTTTAATGAGGATTCCCACCTCGATCGGCCCTTTATGAAGCTCTATTTTAAAAGGAGAAAGAAAACCAAGAACAGTTGTGGATTTTCCCATAAGCGGTTTCTTGCCAAAAACAATCCAAAGACTTTGTGATAACTCAACCAGGAAGTCGCAAAATCCCCGGAGAAGATTAAAAAAAACATGTCCCTTTCTCATATCGGTGTTCATGACTGTACAACTGGAAAATGACCGGGTGCAGACGTTATTCATGGAGGAGTAAGGGGAAACCACTGCCGAGAGGAACAGTCACACCGAGTAATGCATGACAATTGCCTAAGGCCAAGAAGTCAAAAACTACCGTAAGTGGGTGAGAGGAAGGAGCCGTTATTGAACCCAATAAAGATGCTAATCAGGGACCTAAAACCAATGTGCATGCAAATACTTCTATAATACATGGTTTTCTCTGATCTGAACATTGAAAAGGTTCTTCTTTCATTGACATTGATGGACTACCCAACCTCGGTGTGCACCACTGCTCAACAGCAAAGAAGACCAAATAGTGGGAATGCACACAGCCACTCTTTTACTTTTTACATTTTAATGACCTTCAGCTCAATTTTGAGCCATGAAACTTGATGGATGAACATTCTGTAAAATCGATCTTGTGCAGCCTAGATACCAGGGTCTTCTCTGAGCGTAGATAGGTTCACCAGATCTTTCCAAGGCTAATAAGTCTGCCAGGGTCTTATCCAAGCCTAGGTGGGTCTGCCGGGTCTTGTTCAAGCCTAGATGGGTCGCCGAGGTCTTGTTCAAGCCTACATGGGTCCGCCGGGTCTTCTCCAAGCTAGATGGCGCCGGGTGTTCTCCAAGCCTAGATGGGTCGCCGGGGTCTTGTTCAAGCCTACATGGGTCCCCGGGATCTTCTCCAAGCCTAGATGGGTCAGCCGGGGTCTTGTTCAAGCCTACATGGGTCCGCCGGGGTCTTCTCCAAGCCTAGATGGGTCCGCCGGGGTCTTCTCCAAGCCTAGATGGGGCCGCCGGGGTGTTTCCAAGCCTAGATGGGTCCGCCGGGGTCTTCTCCAAGCCTAGATGGGTCCACGGGTCTTCTCCAAGCCTAGATGGGTCCGCCAGGGTTTTTCTAAGTCTAGATGGGTCCGCAGGGGTCTTCTCCAAGTAAATGGGTCCGCAGGGGTCTTCTCCAAGCCTAGATGGGTCCACCAGGGTCTTCTCCACCATTATCTTTATAGTATCAAGCCAGGGGTTGCTTGTCTTCCTCTTCTTCTTGCTCGTTTATTCATCCGACCATGATGTCCTTCTCCAGTGATTTTTCTGTTTGTATGATGTGTCCAAGTCATAGCTTGGTGATCGTTGCTCCCAGTGACATGTCCGCTGATTTGTTCCAGTATTGATGTGTTTCTGCTTCTGCCATCCATGATATTGATAACATCCTTCTCCAGCCCACATTTTTAAGCATTGATTCTTCTTCTGTCTTGTTTCTATATCCTCCAGGTGTCACCTCCATATGTTACTACAGATAGACCAACTATGTACGAGCCGTTCTTCATCACAGTGAATGTTACTACAGAATAGACCAGACATGTACGAGCCGTGTCTTCATCACCAGTGAAATGTTACTACAGAATAGACCAACTATGTACGAGCCGTGTCTCATCACATGAAATGTACTACAGAATAGCCCACACTATGTACGAGCCGTGTCATCATCACAGTGATATGTTACTACAGAATAGACCAGACTATTACGAGCCGTGTCTCATACAGTGAATGTTCTTGATGTGAAGACCGTCCAGTGACTTCATTGTGGATTTCCATAGCTTTTCCCTATTGACTCTGTGTTGTAGCTGAATCTTGAGTGATCATTGATCCGAGTAGGTTGAAGTCCAGTTTGTTACTGTCTATCTCACATGTGTCCCGGTTGTACTGGCAGTAGTGAGTATCTTTGTCTTCTTTGTGTTGAGTATCAGTCCCATGTTGGAGCTTTCCATCTTGACTCTCCGTAATAAATCCTTCATTCCCTCTACGCTTGTTGCTACACTGTAGTATCGTCTATGTGTTTAAGATTGTTGATGACTCTTCCACCAATTCCAATTCCTTTTTATTTGGCAAGTCCTGACAATAGCTTCTGCTTATAAATTGAAGAGAAATTGCCGCCTTTTCTGACACCTCACACTTCTTATGTGTAAACAAGTCATTATTTGTTTTAACAGGGCACTTGATAGGCATTAAACTGGATTAAGGGGGTGCAATAATTGTTTTGCTGTCTACTGACGGGTCGTTTTCAGCCTTTGTACAAACTTGGGTAAAATAAGCTCGAGATTTAGGTAAGATCCTGTAGATCCAGTTATGTTTTTACAAAGCCTAAATGGGAAAGGTATGGCGTGCCTTTCCCCTTATAGATTTCTGACTCTCGGCCGGGCTTTCATTTCTGTGCGGTGAAGACAGACTGATGCTCACAGTTTCCTGACCGCTGTCCAGTTGGTTTACTCTTCCAAGCGGCTTTGACGTGAAAGGAAATCCTGCCCTGGAGGCTTCTTCATGTGAAACGGACAATAGGAAACTGAATGAAAACAAACAATAAAAACTATTTAAAGAGGGAAAAGTAAACCATGGACGTATTTCGGGTGTGTGCGGTTTTAAGTGTTCAGTAATAAAGTAATACACGTATAGACTAGTACTGGAGAAGTGATATACCGCTAAGACACTATTGACCGCTATGGTCAAAAACAAAGTTTCAATGCTCAACCCTTTTGTTTTCAAGGAAGATAAGTCACTGCCAGGGATGTAACTTATACCAGACAACTGACTGTTTAAAATCCATAGCAACTCTCATTTGACATGTTTCGCTGGATGCCGCACCTTCAGGGGTAAAGACATTTGACCTGAACTTTACTTTATTTATATGTAGCCTAATTTATCAACCATGACTCCTTTTAGCTTTCCCCTTGCCAGTAAAGAGACTCTTGGGGTATAAATCTGTAGAGGTAACTTGCATTATGTACCATGAAACCCCCTTAATAACTGAGTCAGTACCTTATTCCTTTCCTTGGAAATTTGGTGTATATCCTATACCCCATTAGGTTTGGCTTTACATGAAGCTCGATTACGAGTCTGCTGCAGAACTTGGGACTGCCAGCAGGGGCGTAACCATAACAGGTGCAGAGGTTGCAATTGCACCCGGGCCCTGGAGGCCTAGGGGGCCCCAAAAGTCCCCTTGGCCAATAGAGGAAGACTAATGCTGTTAAATATTTGCAATAATTGGGGGTCCCATTTTGGAACTCTCGCAACAGAGCCCAGAGCTTCATGTTACACCACTGACTGCTGGGGTGTGTTTTTGGCAGTGGATCATAAAGAGGATGTCTACTACTTTGATACTGGTAATTAAACCTTAAGATGAGACAACATAATATCGACAGGGATCTGACGTCTGGCACCCTCACTGATTAGGCAGCAAACGGATTTAACTAGCATTTGTGTTATGGGGTAGAAATAGCACACGGTAGTTGCAGGATGGCAGACAAGGTATTAAGGTGAACTGGGAAGCTAGTCTGACCCTGTTCCCGGAATTACCTCTAATGCTGAGGACATCCCGGCCACCTCCCTTGCCCTTCTTCTAGCCAGCCCTGGCTCTACACCCTCACCTCCACGCAGGGAATGAACAGCAACTCTCACAAGATGAATCCCAAAGAGGTAGCTTCAGGAAAGCTTCGGCACCACCACGCTACGTCTTAACAGCACAAGGTCAGAGTAGAGACTGAACTCTATCAATGACAACAGCTGTCAGAAAATGGGAATATTGTAGTGGACTCGGTTGACACACAAGTAACAGTTTGGAGCTCCATTTTTGGTGAATAAAACCAACTAAAATAAACAGGTTCTGTAGACAAAACACATTATCTGCACCAGAACAATGCAGCAAAAAAAGGAGATTCCTATAGAGAAGGTTCTGCCTGCAGAGAAAAATGCTGCAATAAAAAGACAACGTGTGAACATAGCCTCATAGTTTATGGTCAGTAACTACACTACATTGACAGTGGAAGATGAAGGTGAGAAGATACAATATGAGGAAGCCCTGCAGAAGATCTGCCAGGCAGCGAGGATGAAAAGTCAATAACACAGTGACAATGAGAGGTGAAGGATGGAAGACGCTGCCGAAACAAGGGAGAAAATAAATCATTGTGCGGAAACAAATCCACAGAAGAGAGAAAGTCACAAAAGGACAAATGTGAAAGACAGAGATCAGGAAACATAAAGAGAGCGCTGAGCACTCACAGGAGCCGCAGATGAGGATTCTGGTTACCAGCCATTAACACGACTCTGAATCTGCAATTAAATGGATAAGATCGGTTTTCATACAGGAACGTCTATGGAACACATTACCGATGGCCCGAGTCTACGCACCGACTTATCGGGAGTTTATAAGAAATATTTCTCTAGGTGGGAGATGGAAAAATGATGTCCTCACAAACCCTAAATCTACTATTTTATTTAGAAGGGAAGTTCCAACTGGATAATAGGCCCACCAGGGTCTTCTCAAAGCCCAGATAGGTCCACCAGGGTCTTCTCCAAAGCCCAGATAGGTCCACCAGGGTCTTCTCAAAGCCCAATAGGCCCACCAGAGGTCTTCTCCAAGCCCAGATAGGTCCACCAGGGTCTTCTCCAAGCCCAGATAGGTCCACCAGGGTCTTCTCAAGCCCAGATAGGTCCACCAGAGTTTTCTCCAAGCCAATAGCCCACCAGGGTCTTCTCCAAGCTCAATAGGCCACCAGGGTCTTCTCCAAGCCAGATAGGCCCAACAGGGTCTTCTCCAAGCCCAGATAGGCCACCAGGGTTTTCTTATCTAAACAAGCCCAGATAGGCCCCAGTGTCTTCTCCAGCCCGATAGGCCCACCAGGGTCTTCTCCAAGCCCAGATAGGCCCACCAGGGTCTTCTCCAAGCCCAGATAGGCCCACCAGGGTCTTCTCCAAGCCCAGATAGGCCCACCAGGGTCTTATCCAAGCCCAGATAGGCCCACCAGGGTCTTATCCAAGCCCAGATAGGTCCACCAGGGTCTTCTCCAAGCCCAGATAGGTCCACAGGGTCTTCTCCAAGCCCAGATAGGTCCACCAGGGTCTTCGTCAAGCCTAGATAGGCCCACCAGGGTCTTATCCAAGCCCAGATAGGTCCACCAGGGTCTTCTCCAAGCCCAGATAGGTCCACAGGGTCTTCTCCAAGCCCAGATAGGTCCACCAGGGTCTTCTCCAAGCCCAGATAGGCCCACCAGGGTCTTATCCAAGCCCAGATAGGTCCACCAGGGTCTTCTCCAAGCCCAGATAGGTCCACAGGGTCTTCTCCAAGCCCAGATAGGTCCACCAGGGTCTTCGTCAAGCCTAGATAGGCCCACCAGGGTCTTCTTCAAGCCTAGATAGCTCCAACAGGGTCTTCTCCAAGCCTAGATAGGTCCAACAGGGTGTTTACCGCCGTTACCTTGATAATATCAAGCCATCGGGTTGCTGGACTTCCTCTTCGCCTTGTTCATTCTATTCTTCCTATGATTCCTTCTCCAGTGATTGCTCTCTTCATGATGTGTAGACAAGTCGTAGCTTGGTGATATTGCTGCCAGTGACATGTCTGGCTCGATTCTTGTTCTTCTTGCCATCCATGGTGTTGAAACATCCTTCTCCAGATCCACATTATGAAGGCGTTGATTCTTCTTGTCTTGTTCTTATCATCCATGTGTCACATCCATATGTTACTACAGAATAGACCAGACTATGTACTGAGCCGTGTCTTCATCACCAGTGAATGTTCCTTGATGTGAAGACCTCGTCCAGTACTTCATTGGTAATTTGCCCATAGCTTTTATGCTATTGACTCCCAGTGTTGTGGCTGCATCTTGAGTGATCATTGATCTAATTAGGCTGAGATCCTTTTCAACTTCCATCTCATATGTGTTCCAGTCGTCAAAATCTTTGTTTTCTTTACATTGAGTAGGAGCCAGTGGCGTAGCTAGCCTGCTCTGGGCCCGGGTGCAAGAACTGCTGGGGGATGGGGGGTGCTAGCAAAGAATTCTGCGGACCGGGGGGGGGCTTTGCACACTTGAACACTCACCGGGCCGCCGTCCTGTCTGCTGTGAGGAGGAGAGGGCGGGTCAATGGGCGCCAGCACGGCCCGGGGGGGGGGCCCCGGGGCGGAATCGCCCTCACCCCAGGTTTCCCCCGCTAGCTACGCTACTGGTAGGAGCCCTTCATTCCATCTACACTTGTTCAATCTAGATGGTGCACAATTTTAGCCTCTACCTTCATAACCAAGAGAACATAAATGTATTAACATGAAACACACTATCTATCCAAGTTGTATCAATATACTCCAAGTGTTCACAATGCTTTCTGGTGATATACCAGTTGTCTAGGCTATAATCCAGTTTTGTCCATACGCATGCCAACATATCATCGGATACTGGCTCCTCTATGTCAGTGATGCCTGGTCACCAATGTTGCGTCGCCTCCACAATCACCTAACACCCTGCGACTTCTTTCTGTGGGGCTAAACCAAGGGCTCAATGTATCTGCCCTCATAAGCCAAAGGATCTGAATGATCTAAGACATCACTGAACCAGTAAAATCCATAGGTGAGGATATGCTCGCTTAGATAGCCTACAAGATAGTTGTCTTTTCATGACAATACACTTGTGTTCAGGTCATCACAAACCCACTGTGTGCACAAGGCCTTAGGTGGGTGCACAGGGATCTGGCAGGTTTCCTTTAATAGCTTATTGTGGCAGATGATGGTGACCTGCATGTAGGGAATGTATCCAACAGAATGATACTAATTGGCATTTAATTGCTAATTTCTTGCTCCTGATGTCCAGAAATGGTTTGACATTATTATTTTATTACTCCTATTTCATTCATTTTGAGCTCTGCAGTCCATCAGTGGTCACATCACTTCCGGACGGTCTGTTGGAGATGGTGGATCCCGAAGCCAAGTATAGCGCTCTTCATTAGCATGGCATCCTGAAGTAACTTTTAATAAAGAGTGGCAATTTGTGCTGCATATGAGAATACAACATGATAACTTTTTATTCACAGTAAAGAAACACAATGGCTGATAGGGATGAGATGGCTGGCGGAAGACGAGATGGTGTCTTCTCTAACAACTGCACTCTGCCATAAAGAGATCAGCTGCAATCAAAAAGAAGAACAGGGAGGGCACATGAGCAGGACCTGGTGGTCTAAGGGGTTAAGATTATGTTTGAGCCAAAAGGCCACTCACCTCTTGGGGTTGTGCACCCCTGCACAACCCCATTTTGAGTGTGGAGTGAGGAGACTCGGAGATTCATGCCGTGCGGCTCTTCCTGGCGCGATCATTGGACCCGATCACGTGACCACGGGACTCACGTCAAGGCAGGTCCTTTAGCCAGACTAGGAGATGTTGCTGTACCTGGAGCTGCTGCAACCACGCACCCACAAGGAAGGCGTGTATAAGGAAGCAAAAAAAGACCTGACCCATCATCATCAGCCTGACCCGTCATCTGCCTAACCCACCATCATCAGCCTGACCCACCATCACCAGCCTGACCCACGATCACAGCATAACCAATCATCATCAGCCTGAACCCACCACCATCAGCTTGAACCCACCACCATCCGCCTGAACCCACCACCATCCACCTGACCACCACCATCAGCCTGACCCACCACCATCAGCCTGACCATCATCTTCAAACTGATTTATGAAATGAGTCCACTTAGAAGTGGAAGAATGTTATAGATCAGATAATGAGCTCACTGACAGATCGCTGGTAACTCATTCTGCAGTCTGCTCTGTACTGCGATACACGGAGGTTGTAATACCCAAATGGTCTAAGATTGGACCCAAAAATATATGCATTTATATGCTAAAAAAGGTTTCAAATTTGTCAATATCCTTTAGAAACACGGACTTGGACTTGTGCTATGGAAAATGCTTCTTCAGGTTGGTATCACTGATGGCCAGTTCTCCGCTGCTCTTTATAGGTAAGCGATGGGTCTTTGGCAGGACGGACTATAAAGAAATGAACCAGTTTTTGCATGGAGACACTTTATACTGCATCTATAGACAGAATTGACTTACTAACCTGCCAACTCATATATTATTGAGAGGGAAAGTGCAGTCTGCTGCAAAACAATAAAAATATCATGATCTTTTCAAAAAATGGTGACTTAAGAACTACAACAATCTATGAGCAGCTCTTCATCACTAGATTAGACGTTTGAGGCTTAAATGACCTAGAAGCACCTAGTATATGGCCAGAAAGGGAACATCCAGGGGACGACAAGTGCAGAGCGATGTCCCCTAATCTCCAGTTCTTGGGGACAGTAAACTTGTATTGCACATAGTCCATATTTTGCAGGGATGTCCTCACCTATCAAAAAACTATCGGTATCATTGGGAAGTCCCCCAGCCTTGGTGATGGCCAACGGCCAAGAACAGGGACATGGGAGCACTAAGGTAATAGAGAATAGGGGAGAAACCATAGCCAAAATATAATTTAGGACTCCTGGTGCCTACACCCAATGTGCGGGATTTGTGCTTTTTCTTCTCGTATATTGGACTTCTGTGATTGCAGAGCGTCAGTAAGTTGTTATAACATCTCGGGGCCTGATGAAAGTGGGCACCAAAAGAATGAATGTAATGCCAATAATAAAAGAAATAAATCACCCCAGTACTAAGGGGTTAAGGAGGTTCTTTTTAATTCACATAAATCCTGTAGAAGAGCATGGTCTTCTTGACCTCATCTTTTACAAGGCAGAAGATGTAACTTTCATCTACTTCTTCAGAGAGCAGCTCCGCTTCTTCATCATTCTGCCAGCACTATAAGTGTTGGAATTTCATATCCCTAACAACCAGGCAAGCTTTGCTCCTGCCATGTTCCACCCCCACTTCCTATATGGACAAAGACCCGTCCCTACTTCCTATACAAAGACCTGTCCTCACTTCCTATACAAAGACCCACCTCTACCTAATGTAAAGAGCCACCAACCACTTTCTAGTGAGACAAAGACCGGCCCTCACTTCCAGTGGAGAGACTAAGTTCACCCCCACTTTCTGTGGAGTGATAAAACCCACTACCACCTCCTGTGGAGACACAAAGACTGCCCCTACTGCCTGTGGAGACAACAACCAGCTCCCACTTCTTATAGGGGACAAAGACCTGCTCCCACTTCCTGTAGAGAGACAAAGACCAGTCCCTACTTACTGTGGAAAGACAAAGACCCACCTCCACTTTGAGCAGAGAGACAAAGACCTACCCCCATTCATGTACAGAGAGAAAGTCCCACCTGCACCTCCTTTGGAGAGATAAACACCCGCCCCTACTTCCAGTCGAGACAAAGACCTGCCCTCACTCCCAGTAGAGACAAAGACCCGCTCTCATTTCCAGTAGAGACAAAGACCCGCTCCCATTTCCAGTAGAGACAAAGATCTGCCCCCATCTCCTGTAGAGACAAAGCCCTGCTCCCACTACCTGTAGAGACAAAGACCTGCTCCCATTTCCAGTAGAGACAAAGACCTGCTCCCATCTCCTGTAGAGACAAAGACCTGCTCCCATTTCCAGTAGAGACAAAGACCTGCTCCCACTACCTGTAAAGATGTGGACAGTGAGTTAATCTAAATGGAGACACTTAGTGTTTGGATAAGGAGTCCATTTTTCCAGACTGATAATGTGATTTTGGGTAAAATGTTTTTTTTCTTATTTATGTAATTAGTTATCGGATGCGTCTGAGTTTATTGAAATGACAGTAACCATTTAAGTGATTTAATGCAAAACCACAGCAACGAAAGGCAGCCGATGTAATGACATCTAAAACGCTTAATTATCACTTATATAGAAAACTACTAGTCTATGTATACCACAGGCTGTATCCAGGACAGTCACATAAGGCTGGAATCAATATCATTTTATATTTTCATATATATACAAATACAATTCATTAAATGACATAAGGGTTCTGGGTGTGACCAGTGGCGTAAGTTAAAGGGATCCTGTCACCCCCAAAACACCTTTAAAGCTATTAAAACCTGTCCCTACAGCATATTAACACTTTCCCTACACTCTTTTTAGCTCCTAAATGCAGTAAATGATATTGCATAAAAACGTTTTATAAGTACCTGCTTAGTGCTGATAATGAGTGACTATGCTATTCATAGTCACTCATCAAGACTGCCCCTCTGCTTCATAGCACGCCTGAATAGGCGTGATCTACATCCAGGATTCAAAATCGCGCGTCCCTTCTGTGCCCTGTGTCGTAGGAGGCTGCAGTGTGGCTTGTGACGCGATCCGCGTCATTCCCGGCGCCCTATGACGTATTTACAGCGGCGCCGCGCTGTGAGCTTCAAAATGCGCACTGCGCATGCGCATTGGGCATGCGCAGTGCACATTTTGAAGCTCACAGCGCGGCGCCGCTGTAAATACGTCACAGGGCGCCGGGAATGACGCGGATCGCGTCACAAGCCACACTGCAGCCTCCTACGACACAGGGCACAGAAGGGACGCGCGATTTTGAATCCTGGATGTAGATCACGCCTATTCAGGCGTGCTATGAAGCAGAGGGGCAGTCTTGATGAGTGACTATGAATAGCATAGTCACTCATTATCAGCACTAAGCAGGTACTTATAAAACGTTTTTATGCAATATCATTTACTGCATTTAGGAGCTAAAAAGAGTGTAGGGAAAGTGTTAATATGCTGTAGGGACAGGTTTTAATAGCTTTAAAGGTGTTTTGGGGGTGACAGGATCCCTTTAAAGCCGAGGGGCTCTGATACAGAAGCTCCACCGGGGCCCCCAAATATTGCAAACCTTTAATAGCATTAGTCTTTTTCCATAGGCAAAAGAGACTTTTTGGGCCCCCCAGGCTCCGGGGCCCGGGTGTGATTGTAAACTCTGCACCTGTAGTAGTTACCCCCTGGGTGTGATGGACATTGGGGCACATTTCTGCCTTTTTTCAGTTGTATAATTTGCTGATTTTGGCCATTCTATTTCCCATTGATTGATTGGAGGTGATCGGAGTCGGGAAAGCTCTTAAATTTGGCACAAGATGCCGGATAAATTTGGTGCCAGAACACGATCAAACTGGACAATCGAAACTTAAACAAAGACGTGGAAGAAAATGCGTCATTTACTTATGCCATAAACTGTCTGAATTGATTCGATACATTGACCACAGTCCAGTTCTTTGTTGACACAAAAATGTGGCGCAAAATTCTGTTCTTTTTGGCTCAAATCAATAACAAAGTTGTCTAAGTTCATTTACTTAAAAAAAAAAGGCAAAATAAACCAAAAAAGAGGTTTATCCAGAATAATAAAGCTCCATCATTGTGAGCAAAATAGATGGAAGAAAATAAAATGTTTTACAAAATAACGAGAGTCCCGGAGACCAGCGCCGGTCAGCTGTGTCCAGCTATACAAGCTGCCTCACCGCCTGTTTATCGTCCAACTCTTCCATATCCGGTGTGGGCAACCTACAAAAATAATAAGAACATGAAATGCTACAATATACGTCTGTGATTTATCGTCATCTTGCACGTTTCTCCAGAATTGTAACACTCAATAGTCTTCGTCACAGCTCCTGAATCATTGTGATGTCTCCCTCTGCTCCCTCCTCTAAGTGTTAGAAATAGCAGCAGGGAGGGGATGTATACAGATCTGCAGTGTTAAAGAGGAAATAAGTGCAGGATAGAGGCTGTGCTGATATATGAAATTATAAAGACATGAGCACTATGGAGACACACAGAGCTCACATCCAGCCTATATTACTGGAGAGAGACACAGACCTCACATCCAGCCTATATTACTGGAGAGACACACAGACCTCACATCCAGCCTATATTACTGGAGAGACACACAGACCTCACATCCAGCCTATATTACTGGAGAGACACACAGACCTCACATCCAGCCTATATTACTGGAGAGACACACAGACCTCACATCCAGCCTATATTACTGGAGAGACACACAGACCTCACATCCAGCCTATATTACTGGAGAGAGACACAGACCTCACATCCAGCCTATATTACTGGAGAGACACACAGACCTCACATCCAGCCTATATTACTGGAGAGACACACAGACCTCACATCCAGCCATATTACTGGAGAGAGACACAGACCTCACATCCAGCCTATATTACTGGAGAGACACACATACCTCACATCCAGCCTATATTACTGGAGAGAGACACAGACCTCACATCCAGCCTATATTACTGGAGAGACACACAGACCTCACATCCAGCCTATATTACTGGAGAGACACACACAGACCTCACATCCAGTCTATATTACTGGAGAGACACACACAGACCTCACATCCAGTCTATATTACTGGAGAGACACAGACCTCACATCCAGCCTATATTACTGGGAGAGACACACAGCCCTCACATCCAGCCTATATTACTGGGAGAGACACAGACCTCACATCCAGCCTATGTTACTGGAGAGACACACACGAGAGCTCACAATCCAGCCTATATTACTGGGAGAGACACAGAGCTCACATCCAGCCTATGTTACTGGAAGAGACACACAGACCTCACATCCAGCCTATATTACTGGAGAGACACACACAAACCTCACATCCAGCCTATATTACTGGAGAGACACACACAGACCTCACATCCAGCCTATATTACTGGAGAGACACACAGACCTCACATCCAGCCTATATTACTGGAAAGACACACACAGAGCTCACATCCAGCCTATATTACTGGGAGAGACACAGACCTCACATCCAGCCTATATTACTGGAAGAGACACACAGACCTCACATCCAGCCTATATTACTGGAGAGAGACACAGACCTCACATCCAGCCTATATTACTGGAGAGACACACACAGACCTCACATCCAGTCTATATTACTGGAGAGACACACACAGACCTCACATCCAGTCTATATTACTGGGAGAGACACAGACCTCACATCCAGCCTATATTACTGGGAGAGACACACAGCCCTCACATCCAGCCTATATTACTGGGAGAGACACACAGACCTCACATCCAGCCTATATTACTGGGAGAGACACACAGACCTCACATCCAGCCTATATTACTGGAGAGACACACACAAACCTCACATCCAGCCTATATTACTGGAGAGACACACAGAGCTCACATCCAGCCTATATTACTGGGAGAGACACAGACCTCACATCCAGCCTATATTACTGGAAGAGACACACAGACCTCACATCCAGCCTATATTACTGGAGAGAGACACAGACCTCACATCCAGCCTATATTACTGGAAAGACACACACAGACCTCACATCCAGCCTATATTACTGGGAGAGACACACAGACCTCACATCCAGCCTATGTTACTGGAGAGACACACACAGAGCTCACATCCAGCCTATATTACTGGGAGAGACACAGAGCTCACATCCAGCCTATGTTACTGGAAGAGACACACAGACCTCACATCCAGCCTATATTACTGGAGAGACACACACAAACCTCACATCCAGCCTATATTACTGGAGAGACACACAGAGCTCACATCCAGCCTATATTACTGGAGAGAGACACAGAGCTCACATCCAGCCTATATTACTGGAGAGAGACACAGAGCTCACATCCAGCCTATATTACTGGAGAGAGACACAGAGCTCACATCCAGCCTATATTACTGGAGAGACACACAGACCTCACATCCAGCCTATATTACTGGAGAGACACACAGACCTCACATCCAGCCTATATTACTGGAGAGACACACAGACCTCACATCCAGCCTATATTACTGGGAGACACACAGACCTCACATCCAATCTATATTACTGGAGAGACACACAGACCTCACATCCAGCCTATATTACTGGGAGAGACGGAGAGCTCACATCCAGCTTATATTACTGGGAGAGACGCAGAGCTCACATCCAGCTTATATTACTGGAGACACACACAGACCTCACATCCAGCCTATATTACTGGAGAGACACAGACCTCACATCCAGCCTGTATTACTGGGAGACACAGACCTCACATCCAGCCTATATTACTGGAGAGACACACAGACCTCACATCCAGCCTATATTACTGGAGAGACACACAGACCTCACATCCAGCCTATATTACTGGAGAGACACACAGAGCTCACATCCAGCCTATATTACTGGAGAGACAGTTTTTGTTTTATTTACAAACTGTGACCTTTAAAAAATAAATGTGTAAAGACAAATACATTTTCCTCCAATAATCTGAATTACAATAAATCCTTGTATTACACGAGGAGGACGCATCTTAGAGTTCCGCCATAAATGATACATTGTGCTTTGTAATCCTCTTCTTGTTACGTGATGTTATTAACATTGACCAAAACACCTAGAACAGCAGCGGCGACGGTAAATCTTTGTCTCGATGTTGATTAAATGGCTGCAGGATCAATAGCGAGGTCCTGTCCTGCTCACACAGACATAAAGCTGCGCCGCAAGAAAACCTCAGACTCAGGATTCACACTGCAAATGTATGAAATGCAAGCGGTGCTCAGATAGAAGACTGAAAAGATGAGAAATCAATCAACAAGGGGCGAGATCAGACATAGAGGCTGTGCTATGGGGTTTGAGCATTGGCCTGTGTTCACACAAGCATATCTGTTCTGCATTTATCCCCAGTTTTCCCTCTGCAGGCTGTCCCTGAGACTAGTCGGAGGTCTCCCAATACACTGCACACACATAGAAGAGGGGATCCTGTTCTATCGTACGTACACAATGAGGCAGCAGCAGCACGGAGGACATTATCTAACAGTACTGAGCTGTGTAGCTGTGAATCCAGACTGGACTAAGATCGAAAAAAAATGTACTGGAGTAAGTAGTTGGGTCTGTGCCTCTCACTCTCTCCTCCTCTCCATAGACTTCTATAGGCAGCAGCTATAACCTGATCTCTCAGTGAGCAGGAAATTTGTGACATGTTAAGGGGCCCATTATTAGGAAAACAGAGGGCACCTAATCCATAAAGGTACCTTCACACACACTATATTGCTAGGCAATTTCACTGGCAATTTGCTGGTTGCAGTGAAATCATGGACACATTGATCTATTTTGTTGCTTTGAACAAATGTAAAAATGTGTCCATGATATCACTGAAACCAGCAAATTGCCAGTGAAATTGCCTAGCAATATTGCCGCATGTGAAGGTACCTTAAGGTAAGGCTGTTAGTGGACACTACATCATGGCAAAGCTGCATATGTGGATGGCTCTCTCCACTCAAGAGTCAACTATTTGCTAGGGGTTCCTGGTTTCTCTGATTGCTGGGGGTTCCCTGTTTTTTACATCACTGGAGGTTCCCAGTTTCTCAGATTGTTGGGGGTTCCCGGGTTTCTCCGATCTCTGGAGGTTCACAGTTTCTTCAATCCCTGGGGGTTCTCGGTTTCTCTGATTGCTGGAGGTTCCTGGTTTCTCCAATCACTGGAGGATCCCGGTTTCTCAGATCACTGGAGGATCCCGGTTTCTCAGATCACTGGAGGATCCCGGTTTCTCAGATCACTGGAGGATCCCGGTTTCTCAGATCACTGGAGGATCCCGGTTTCTCAGATCACTGGAGGATCCCGGTTTCTCAGATCACTGGAGGATCCCGGTTTCTCAGATCACTGGAGGATCCCGGTTTCTCAGATCACTGGAGGATCCCGGTTTCTCAGATCACTGGAGGATCCCGGTTTCTCAGATCACTGGAGGATCCCGGTTTCTCAGATCACTGGAGGATCCCGGTTTCTCAGATCACTGGAGGATCCCGGTTTCTCAGATCACTGGAGGATCCCGGTTTCTCAGATCACTGGAGGATCCCGGTTTCTCAGATCACTGGAGGATCCCGGTTTCTCAGATCACTGGAGGATCCCGGTTTCTCAGATCACTGGAGGATCCCGGTTTCTCAGATCACTGGAGGATCCCGGTTTCTCAGATCACTGGAGGATCCCGGTTTCTCAGATCACTGGAGAATCCCGGTTTCTCAGATCACTGGAGGATCCCGGTTTCTCAGATCACTGGAGGATCCCGGTTTCTCAGATCACTGGAGAATCCCGGTTTCTCAGATCACTGGAGGATCCCGGTTTCTCAGATCACTGGAGGATCCCGGTTTCTCAGATCACTGGAGGATCCCGGTTTCTCAGATCGGTGGAAGTTCCTGGTTTCTCAGATCACTGGAGGTTCGAAGTTTCTCCAATCACTGGAAGTTTAAGGTTTCCACAGTTACCTGGAGGTTCCCAATTTCTCCAGTTACTGGAGGTTCCCAGTTTCTCAGATCGCTTAGGGTTCCCGGGTTTCTCCGATCTCTGGAGGTTCACAGTTTCTCCATTAGCTGGAGATTCACAGTTTCTTCAATCCTTGGGGGTTCTTGGTTTCTCTGATTGCTGGAGGTTTCTAGTTTCTGCAATTGCTATGGGTTCCCGGTTTCTCCGTTCGGTGGAAGTTCCTGGTTTCTCCAATCACTGGAGGTTCCTGGTTTCTCCAATCACTGGAGGTTCCCGGTTTCTCCAATCACTGGAGGTTCCCGGTTTCTCCAATCACTGGAGGTTCCCGGTTTCTCCAATCGCTGGAGGTTCCCGGTTTCTCCAATCGCTGGAGGTTCCCGGTTTCTCCAATCGCTGGAGGTTCCCGGTTTCTCCAATCGCTGGAGGTTCCCGGTTTCTCCAATCGCTGGAGGTTCCCGGTTTCTCCAATCACTGGAAGTTCAAGGTTTCCACGGTTACCTGGAGGTTCCCGGTTTCTCCAATCACTGGAAGTTCAAGGTTTCCACAGTTACCTGGAGGTTCACGATTTCTTCGACCACTGGAGGTTCCCGCTTTCTTCAATCGCTGGGGATTCCTGGACTCTGCAATTGCTGGAGGTTCTGGGTTTCTCCGATCACTGGAGGTTCCCAGTTCTTAGACCGCTGGAAGTTCCCAGTTTCTTCAATCGCTGGGGATTCCCGGATTCTGTAATTGCTGGGGGTTCTCTGTTTCTCCAGCCGCTCGGGGTTCCCGGTCTCTCCAATTACTCGGGGTTCTGTGTTTTTCAAATCCGTGAGGCTTCACTGAGGTAGGTTCTTCACTTTTCACACACTTACAGAGAAGGCTGCATACACACAATTAGTGTTTGCAGTGTTATAGACACAGCGTGTTTGCACTGGGTCCATAACGTTGCATTGTGCAGTAGAAGCACAGTGGATGGGATTTATAGAAATCTGCTGCCCACGGTTTCTTTTTTCTGCAGGGTCACCTGACATACTCGGTGGCTTCCTGCGCCGCCACTTGTCCGCAGCCTGTCAATTTAGTGTTGCGGAGTCGAAGGTGATCTCGGTGGGTGAATGCAAGGAGAAGCTATCCTGCCACGAACACTGACCGAGGGCACGGGTGGCTGCGTTCACCTGTGGAGATCGCCGGCCTCCCGCGGGAGCGGAGACAGCATCTCCTGATCGTCTACCCATACTCTTTGACATAAATAAATACCAACTTACCTCCGCTCCTTTACTTGGATATCTGGTTTATGCCCATAAGACACGAGTTCTTTCTAAATGGAAGAAAAGTGATACCAAATAACACAATGGAACTGAGATCAACAAGACAAGTAATAAAGTATTAGATAACAGAACTGTGATCAGATCCCTTTCCTGTGATCGGTCGTGGACCCCCCTTCCCGATCATGCACTAATCCTGTGGATCTGGGAATATCCTGGAGGTCACTTTTCTGTATGAAGAGGCCCAGGACGACACTTAGGAGATCTTATAATGCTATTAGAAATGATCCTACATATTAAAGACGAGCCAGTGATGAAATGCAGACAGGAAAGCGAGCGGCCTGAGCCGTCTGAACTGCCTTTATCTGTCTCCAATCTGAATTTCTGCTGGATTTATATTGCATTTACTGTAACCTCGAGCTCCAGAAGAAGAAGCATGCTGAACACTGCTGACAGCGCGACTCCAGAGACGCACAAATGTCACCGGTGATGGCTCCGTCCCGGTCAGCTGAAGAAGACTTTATATGGGGGGGGGGGTCAACGTCCATCATTTGTCAAATAAAAGCCACGAGGGGGGCCTATAAGTGAGAGAAACCCTGAACGGCTGACCTCTAGTAGTAATGTGAAGGGTGACGGCTAGGGCAATGGACGAGCGCACATCCAGAACCAAGGTGGCCTCTATAGCACTGTGGCACGTCATGTCTTAAAGGGGCTGTCCAGAATATGTAAAAAGATACAGTATACTCCCATTACCAATCAGCTTTGCCCAGATCCTCCACCAATCACTCTGCTTCATCTCTTCCCATATAGGCCAGTGATTGACTGCAGCAGTGTCCAATACGTCACCACTGAGGACAATGATTGGCTGCAGCAGTGTCCAATACGTCACCACTGAGGACAATGATTGGCTGCAGCGGTCATCTGTACGTCCTACAGGATGGATTTATACTTCTTTGTTTTGTGACTGCTGCAGTCAATCAGTGACGCTGCGGACACCGCTGCAGACAGTGATTGGCGGCAGTGATGATGTGATGGGCGGAAGAGGAAGCAAGAACGAAGCTGAATTTAATTTCAAAGCATTCTGGGTGGCTTGTGAAAAACTATTTTGAGGCGGAAAACCCCCTTTAAAGGGAATCTATCACCAGGTTTTTGCTACTCCTTCAGAGACAGAGAGCAGCATAATGCAGGCCAAAGACCCCGATTCCAGTGATGTGTCACTTACTGAGCTGCTTCCTGTAGTTCTGATAAAATCACTGTCTTCTCTGCTGCAGGTCCATCAGTTATTTGAATGTAGCGCTCTATAACCCCGCCCCCACCGCTGATTGGCAGATTTCTCTGTATATCCCTGCCCACACCCCTGATTGGCAGTTTTCTGCCCATATACAGTGTACATAGAAAGCAGCCAATCAATGGTGGGAGTGGAATTATATAGAGAAAGCTGCAAATCTGTGGTGGGGGGTGGGGTTATACAGAGAGAGCTGCCATTCAGTGGTGGAGGCTGGTTATATAGAGAAAGCTGCAAATCAGTGGTGTGGGTGGGGTTATACAGATAAAGCTGCCAATCAGTGGTGTGGGCGGGGTTATACAGAGAAAGCTGCAAATCTGTGGTGGAGGCGGGGTTATACAGAGAAAGCTGCCAATAAGTGGTAGGGGTGGGGTTATACAGAGAAAGCTGCCAATAAGTGGTAGGGGTGGGGTTATACAGAGAAAGCTGCCAATCAGTGGTGGTGGTGGGGTTATACAGAGAAAGCTGCCAATAAGTGGTGGGGGTGGGGTTATACAGAGAAAGCTGCCAATAGGTGGTGGGGGTGGGGTTATACAGAGAAAGCTGCCAATAAGTGGTAGGGGTGGGGTTATACAGAGAAAGCTGCCAATCAGTGGTAGAGGTGGGGTTATACAGAGAAAGCTGCCAATCAGTGGTAGAGGTGGGGTTATACAGAGAAAGCTGCCAATCAGTGGTAGAGGTGGGGTTATACAGAGAAAGCTGCCAATCAGTGGTAGGGGTGGGGTTATACTGAGAAAGCTACCAATCAGTGTTGGGGGCAGGGTTATACAGAGAAAGCTGCCAATCAGTGGTGGGGGCGGGGTTATACAGAGAAAGCTACCAATCAGTGGTGTGGGCAGGGTTATACTAAGAAAGCTACCAATTTATGGTGGGCTTATAGAGAGAAAGCTTCCAATCAGTGGTGTGGGCGGGGTTATATAGAAAACGCTGCAAATCTATGGTGGGGGTGGGGTTATACAGAGAAAGCTGCCAATCCGTGGTGGGGGCGGGGTTATACCGAGCTCCTGAATATACTGGACTACCTGGCAGCAGGTGACTAGTCTTCAGTGATAAACTCCAGACAGTTAAACTGAGATTTTATCACAATTACACTTTAACAGCCCAGTAAGTGACAACACTGGAATCAGGAGCTCTGGCCCTACATTATGCTGCTCTCAGATTAGATGGCAAAAACCTGGTGACAGATTCCCTTTAAGCTAGTCACACTTTCCCCAGCCCAACAAACATATTTATTTCCATAAGAAGCAGCTTTTTGGCAGAACCTTGGAAATCAATGTTTTTTTCTGGCGCCCAACAGGGTCAGACGTGTTAAAATTGCAGCCAATGGCGGCCATAAATGATTGTGTTATTAGAAATCATTGACAAATGTGGCGCGGCCATTAGGACAAGTCAGGAAACGTTCTTCACTCCCTCCCTATACTTCTGATGCGGGAGCATTAAAGGGACTATTACAATTACAATTGTTCCTGGCACCACCCCTATAAGGGGCAATATCACATAGGAAACCCCAAAGTGTACCCCGCAGCAGGACTTGCCCCCTTACTTAGTTGTGTATTAATCACCCGGGCTCTTTAGGGGCCACGCTGCCTCTCCCGCGCTCTCCTGCCTGCGTCTGTCTCCTTTGATACAATCTGTTTTCTTTACAAACAATAAACATTGATCAACAGAAAAGTGATCCAGGGAGGAGAGCAGAAGCGGTAATTACAGCCGCGGCCGCCCGGCGAGGGGAGAGCCTACGATGTATTATTAATACTGAATATACACAGATCAATAAGGATCAGGATGGCAGCAGAAAATGGCCGAGCAATGGCTCCATAAATCACCGGCAGCAGCTGGAGGAACGCTGGCGCGATGATGAACCCCGGCCCGGGCCGCTGCCGCATCAATCTGTGATGATTGCATTTCCTCGTTAACTATAATGCAAATTGCTTATTACAACCTGTGATAAATCGGTTCGGAGTCAGCACATAATCAGGGATACCGCCCCGCCCCGCGGAGAGGAACAAGGCAAATGTGTCTACGCTGCTCCCAAAAATGATGCGTGTTATGTTAAACTTTAATCTTTGATAGGGAATCTGTCAGCAAGTTTTTGCTACCTCATCTGACAGCAAAGAAACCCTGAATCCAACGATGTATCACATAGATTACTGGTTGTAGCCGTTCTCACACAATCCAAGAATTTAATTTCAGGAACACAGCAGAGCTGGGAGAGATGCCCCCGCCCACACCAGGCTCTGTATGTACAATGTCTATAGACAGAGAGCTGCCCCCGCCCACACCAGGCTCTGTATGTACAGTATCTATACACAGAGAGCTGCACCCGCCCACACCAGACTCTGTATGTACAATGTCTATAGACAGAGAGCTGCCCCCGCCCACACCAGTCTCTGTATATACAATGTCTATAGAGAGAGAGCTGCCCCCGCCCACACCAGGCTCTGTATATACAATGTCTATAGACAGAGAGCTGCCCCCGTCCACACCAGGCTCTGTATGTACAATGTCTATAAACAGAGAGCTGCCCCTGCCCACTCCAGGCTCTGTATATACAATGTCTATAGAAAGAGCTGCCCCCGCCCACACCAGGCTCTGTATGTACAATGTATATAGACAGAGAGCTGCCCCCACCCACACCAGTCTCTGTATATACAATGTCTATAGAGAGAGAGCTGCCCCCGCCCACACCAGGCTCTGTATGTACAATGTCTATAGAGAGAGAGCTGCCCCTGCCCACACCAGGTTCTGTATGTACAATGTCTATAGACAGAGAGCTGCTCCCGCCCACACCAGGCTCTGTATGTACAATGTCTATAGACAGACAGCTGCCCCCGCTCACACCAAACTCTGTATATACAATGTCTATAGAGAGCTGCCCCCGCCCACACCAGGCTCTGTATGTACAATGTTAATGGACAGAGAGCTGCCCCCGCCCACACCAGGCTCTGTATGTACAATGTCTATAGAGAGCTGCCCCCGCCCACACCAGGCTCTGTATGTACAATGTTAATGGACAGAGAGCTGCCCCCGCCCACACCAGGCTCTGTATGTACAATGTCTATAGAGAGCTGCCCCCGCCCACACCAGGCTATGTATGTACAATGTCTATAGACAGAGCTTCCCCCGACCACACCAGGCTCTGTATGTACGATGCCTATGGACAGAGCACTTGGTTTTGTCTCTTAGAATAATAATAACAAGAATATAGATGGTGTTTGCACATATTAATGGTTGCTTTTCTGTTCCAGATGCATTATTAAGAAGATCGGGTGGCAGTATGATCGTTCTTTCAGGCATCTGACACTTGATAACATGTTGTTTTTCTCTCTTTTCTTGCTCTACTTCCTCGTTTTTCAACGCGCACGCGCGGGCTTGCGTGCCAGCTCTTATGCGTTTCATTAGGCGTATATAACATTACGCGCATGTACGGGCTTGCGTGTCAGCTCGCTTGCGTTCCATTTGGCGGATATGACTGTGTGACGATGTCCCGCCTCTCCTCTATTTAGACTCGCACGTTATACTATAGCGGCGCACACCGATTCGGATCGCAGACTGCACACATCAGGTAGATAACCAGCGGTATTTAGCTACTTTAGTTACTTTGGTGACTTGGAATTCTTTGATATTAATGAAGAACCTTTTCCATTATAGGTTCTTTGGGCATTTTCCCTCTATAATTGGTATGTAGTTACAATCTAGTTAAAATTTAGCTATCATTGGCCTCTTCTTCTTATTTTGGTATATTCCTATTTTGGTATTTCTACATTTGTATTTCTTTGACCCGTGAAGGTTTATTGATGGGCTATGGATTATTATTAGCTATTAATGTTTTTATACAGATATTATTACTACTCACCACCAGGGGGCCAACTTATTCACTTGCACTTTTGTGATCTACTATACAGGTAATACATCGATTTTGCTCCTTCGTTACATGTGACATTGGATTAATTTTCACTGAAAGATATTTGTGTGCAGAATGACGTGGTTCAGTTCTATAAAGATATGGACCAGGATGCACATTTTGTGACTTTTTTGGTTGATTTTGGATTGTGACAAGTTTAGTGGTGATATTACCATTTACTATTGATTATATCATTTTTTCATTTTATTATAGGACTTTGTGTCTTTCAATTTCAAATATTCGTGGCATATGGTGGTTTTGTAGTGGTTACTATATAGGTAATATTTTCATAATTTACTAAAATATTAATTTCTATATTTCCTCCTTATTGCTTTCATTTTCTTCCTATTTTTCCTTTTTTATTCCATTTAACCCGTCTATAAAAATACGTTCACCAAGGCGTTTTACCTTTTTTCCTTCTTCTAATACTTTGAAAGGACTCTTTTATATTTCTTGTTTTGACGTCATGTTTGATGTTTTTGCTATTCAACAAGAGTATTTGTATCAATTTTTCATTTTCTTCTATGTTAAAAAATTTCTAATTTGTTCTGTAAAAATGACATTTTGTAAATTTCTGTTTTCCATTTTATTAAGATAACTGACGAAGGCCAAAAAAGTGCCGAAACGTTAACGTATTTGATGGATTCAAATACCTGTTGTGATTTAGTAACCAATAAAAAATTTATATCAAGAGATTGTCTCTAAAGATTTTTTCTAAAAAAGCGGTGTGCCTAGCTAATTTTGATACTAGTATGGACAGAGCACTGCCCACACCAGGTTCTCTATAGAAATTATACACTAACAGTGAGGTGTCAATCACAGCAGGGGGCTTGTTGGACTGCCCTGCTCGTGACAAAGTAGTCCTGTAATGGTAATCACCAGGTGATAAAGCCTTTAGTTTATGTAAACAATAGCACAGAGTCTGATAAGAGAAGCATAGTAGACTTTTACTGTTTTAACACTTACATCACGCTTACATAGCAAAAACCTGCTGACAAATTTCCATTAAGTTGGTATTTCCATCTTCCACCATATAAGCTCCAAATCATATAGGGTTTTAATTCCTAAAGAACAACTGGGACAATGGACATATTGTACATGTATATGTGCGTCTTCTGGTGCGGGTCTGATGGACTACACAGCGTACAGAGATTTCTAATTGATGGCATTACGTCATAGCTGTACCTTAATACGATCTTCTCTTTGCCTTTTCAGCAGGGCGATAATTTCTTCCCTTCTTTTAGCCTTTAAAAATCAAATATAGCAAAACTGTTACCTTCACACAAACTGCAGTACCGAACACAGCCAGATGTGGTGCTGTTATATAAAAAATAGAGTGATCCTGTTTTCTACTTTTGGACAAACCCTTTAAATCAGATCACGTCTAACAATTCAAGGCAAAGTTACCTAAAGAGCCTACGTTTGTTAAAAAAACTGTGACCAATCTGTTGGACACAGCAATAGGTACTTTATTTACCCCTAAACACTTTCAGCCCAAATGATTTCTCCACAGTGTCGGCCACGAGTTGCCTTCCTTCTTTTTAACTTGCTGTTCACTGCCTGTTGTCAAGTGTAACCCACCTCCAGCAGGTATGACACCGAAATGCATTACAAGTTGTAGAGGCGGGTCCTTGTCCCTCTGTAAAAAGCGGGGTCAAGTCCTTGTCCCTTTACAAAAAAAATTGGGCCGGGCCCTTGTCCCTCCGCCAAAAGCAGGGCCGGGCCCTTGTCCCTCTACTGAAGGCATGAAAGTGTATGTCGCTTTACAAAAAGCAGGGTTGGTCTTTGTCCCTCTACTGAAAGCAAGGACGGGTCTTTGACCTCCTATTCAAAGCGGGGAGGCACTTTGACCGCCTAATGAAAGCAGGGGAGGCACTTTGACCGCCTAATGAAAGCAGGGGAGGCACTTTGACCGCCTAATGAAAGCAGGGGAGGCACTTTGACCGCCTAATGAAAGCAGGGGAGGCACTTTGACCGCCTAATGAAAGCAGGGGAGGCACTTTGACCGCCTAATGAAAGCAGGGAGGCACTTTGACCGCCTAATGAAAGCAGGGGAGGCACTTTGACCGCCTAATGAAAGCAGGGGAGGCACTTTGACCGCCTAATGAAAGCAGGGGAGGCACTTTGACCGCCTAATGAAAGCAGGGGAGGCACTTTGACCGCCTAATGAAAGCAGGGGAGGCACTTTGACCGCCTAATGAAAGCAGGGGAGGCACTTTGACCGCCTAATGAAAGCAGGGGAGGCACTTTGACCGCCTAATGAAAGCAGGGGAGGCACTTTGACCGCCTAATGAAAGCAGGGGAGGCACTTTGACCGCCTAATGAAAGCAGGGGAGGCACTTTGACCGCCTAATGAAAGCAGGGGAGGCACTTTGACCGCCTAATGAAAGCAGGGGAGGCACTTTGACCGCCTAATGAAAGCAGGGGAGGCACTTTGACCGCCTAATGAAAGCAGGGGAGGCACTTTGACCGCCTAATGAAAGCAGGGAGGCACTTTGACCGCCTAATGAAAGCAGGGGAGGCACTTTGACCGCCTAATGAAAGCAGGGGAGGCACTTTGACCGCCTAATGAAAGCAGGGGAGGCACTTTGACCGCTAATGAAAGCAGGGGAGGCACTTGACCGCCTAATGAAAGCAGGGGAGGCACTTTGACCGCCTAATGAAAGCAGGGGAGGCACTTTGACCGCCTAATGAAGCAGGGGAGGCACTTTGACCGCCTAATGAAAGCAGGGAGGCACTTTGACGCCTAATGAAAGCAGGGAGGCACTTTGACGCCTAATGAAAGCAGGGAGGCACTTTGACCGCCTAATGAAAGCAGGGGAGGCACTTTGACCGCCTAATGAAAGCAGGGGAGCACTTTGACCGCCTAATGAAAGCAGGGAGGCACTTTGACCGCCTAATGAAAGCAGGGAGGCACTTTGACCGCCTAATGAAAGCAGGGGAGGCACTTTGACGCCTATGAAGCAGGGAGCCTTTGACCGCCTATGAAGCAGGAGCTTTGACGCTAATGAAAGCAGGGCACTACCCTAATGAAAGCAGGGAGGCACTTTGACCGCCTAATGAAGCAGGGGAGGCACTTTGACCGCCTAATGAAAGCAGGGGAGGCACTTTGACCGCTAATGAAAGCAGGGAGGCACTTTGACCGCCTAATGAAAGCAGGGAGGCACTTTGACCGCCTAATGAAAGCAGGGAGGCACTTTGACCGCTAATGAAAGCAGGGAGGCACTTTGACCGCCTAATGAAAGCAGGGGAGCACTTTGACCGCCTAATGAAAGCAGGGAGGCACTTGACGAGCCTAATGAAGCAGGGGAGGCACTTTGACCGCCTAATGAAAGCAGGGGAGGCACTTGACCGCCTAATGAAAGCAGGGGAGGCACTTTGACCGCCTAATGAAAGCAGGGGAGGCACTTTGACCGCCTAATGAAAGCAGGGAGGCACTTTGACCGCCTAATGAAAGCAGGGGAGGCACTTTGACCGCCTAATGAAAGCAGGGAGCACTTTGACCGCCTAATGAAAGCAGGGAGGCACTTTGACCGCCTAATGAAAGCAGGGGAGCACTTTGACGCCTAATGAAGCGGGAGGCACTTTGACCGCCTAATGAAAGCAGGGGAGGCACTTTGACCGCCTAATGAAAGCAGGGGAGGCACTTGACGCAATGAAAGCAGGGGGCACTTTGACCGCCTAATGAAAGCAGGGAGGCACTTTGACGCCTAATGAAAGCAGGAGGCACTTTGACCGCCTAATGAAAGCAGGGGAGGCACTTTGACGCTAATGAAAGCAGGGGAGGCACTTTGACCGCCTAATGAAAGCAGGGAGCACTTTGACCGCCTAATGAAAGCAGGGGAGGCACTTTGACGCCTAATGAAGCAGGGGAGGCACTTTGACCGCCTAATGAAAGCAGGGGAGGCACTTTGACCGCCTAATGAAAGAGGGAGGCACTTTGACCGCCTAATGAAAGCAGGGGCACTTTGACCGCCTAATGAAAGCAGGGAGGCACTTTGACCGCCTATGAAAGCAGGGGAGGCACTTTGACCGCCTAATGAAGCAGGGGAGGCACTTTGACCGCCTAATGAAAGCAGGGGAGGCACTTTGACCGCCTAATGAAAGCAGGGGAGGCACTTTGACCGCCTAATGAAAGCAGGGGAGGCACTTTGACCGCCTAATGAAAGCAGGGGCACTTTGACCGCTATGAAAGCAGGGGAGGCACTTTGACCGCCTAATGAAAGCAGGGGAGGCACTTTGACCGCCTAATGAAAGCAGGGGAGGCACTTTGACGCCTAATGAAAGCAGGGGAGGCACTTTGACCGCCTAATGAAAGCAGGGGAGGCACTTTGACCGCCTAATGAAAGCAGGGGAGGCACTTTGACCGCCTAATGAAAGCAGGGGAGGCACTTTGACCGCCTAATGAAAGCAGGGAGGCACTTTGACCGCCTAATGAAAGCAGGGGAGGCACTTTGACCGCCTAATGAAAGCAGGGGAGGCACTTTGACCGCCTAATGAAAGCAGGGGAGGCACTTTGACCGCCTAATGAAAGCAGGGGAGGCACTTTGACCGCCTAATGAAAGCAGGGGAGGCACTTTGACCGCCTAATGAAAGCAGGGGAGGCACTTTGACCGCCTAATGAAAGCAGGGGAGGCACTTTGACCGCCTAATGAAAGCAGGGGAGGCACTTTGACCGCCTAATGAAAGCAGGGGAGGCACTTTGACCGCCTAATGAAAGCAGGGAGGCACTTTGACCGCCTAATGAAAGCAGGGGAGGCACTTTGACCGCCTAATGAAAGCAGGGGAGGCACTTTGACCGCCTAATGAAAGCAGGGGAGGCACTTTGACCGCCTAATGAAAGCAGGGGAGGCACTTTGACCGCCTAATGAAAGAGGGGAGCACTTTGACCGCCTAATGAAAGCAGGGGAGGCACTTTGACCGCCTAATGAAAGCAGGGGAGGCACTTTGACCGCCTAATGAAAGCAGGGGAGGCACTTTGACCGCCTAATGAAAGCAGGGGAGGCACTTTGACGCCTAATGAAGCAGGGGAGGCACTTTGACCGCCTAATGAAAGCAGGGAGGCACTTTGACCGCCTAATGAAAGCAGGGAGGCACTTTGACCGCCTAATGAAGCAGGGGAGGCACTTTGACGCCTAATGAAAGACAGGGGAGGCACTTTGACCGCCTAATGAAAGCAGGGGAGGCACTTTGACCGCCTAATGAAAGCAGGGGAGGCATTTGACCGCCTAATGAAAGCAGGGGAGCACTTTGACCGCCTAATGAAAGCAGGGGAGGCACTTTGACCGCCTAATGAAAGCAGGGGAGGCACTTTGACCGCCTAATGAAAGCAGGGAGGCACTTTGACCGCCTAATGAAAGCAGGGGAGGCACTTTGACCGCCTAATGAAAGCAGGGGAGGCACTTTGACCGCCTAATGAAAGCAGGGGAGGCACTTTGACCGCCTAATGAAAGCAGGGAGGCACTTGACCGCCTAATGAAAGCAGGGGAGGCACTTTGACCGCCTAATGAAAGCAGGGGAGGCACTTTGACCGCCTAATGAAAGCAGGGGAGGCACTTTGACCGCCTAATGAAAGCAGGGGAGGCACTTTGACCGCCTAATGAAAGCAGGGGAGGCACTTTGACCGCCTAATGAAAGCAGGGGAGGCACTTTGACCGCCTAATGAAAGCAGGGGAGGCACTTTGACCGCCTAATGAAAGCAGGGGAGGCACTTTGACCGCCTAATGAAAGCAGGGGAGGCACTTTGACCGCCTAATGAAAGCAGGGGAGGCACTTTGACCGCCTAATGAAAGCAGGGGAGGCACTTTGACCGCCTAATGAAAGCAGGGGAGGCACTTTGACCGCCTAATGAAAGCAGGGGAGGCACTTTGACCGCCTAATGAAAGCAGGGGAGGCACTTTGACCGCCTAATGAAAGCAGGGGAGGCACTTTGACCGCCTAATGAAAGCAGGGGAGGCGCTTTGACCTCCTAATGAAAGCGGAGGAGGGTCTTTAACTCTCTGCTTTTACTCTCGTGTCCAACAACCTGCATACAGATATAACACATATATGGACTTTCAACTCAGGGCAGGTAATGGACAATGGCAAGAGTAGTGCAAGCTGGGAAGTGAGGGAAAGGAAGAACTGGCTGGAAGAATGGTGATGACAAAAAATTGACACCATAAAATAGTGGATGGCAAGTTTGTACAAGCAAGAGAATGAGGACAGTTCCCGGACATAGTAACCTGTGTATGTGATATGGGAGGTGAGAACAAGACCATGAGCATCAAGTCCTGGGCGACAATGACGGGTCTACAGAGTAAGAGTTTACCCATCTCACCCGGCATACACAGCCGCTGGTAGCCACGGCTATCTGCCACAGATTTGGAGCCTGCCCCAGTTAAGCAGGTCAAGGGTTTAGACTGCTTTGAGCCCCCATCCAGCCATATTTTGTAATGTCCCCCTTAAATGTGTTATGCATGAACCCTCTTGGCGCTGGGGGCCCACAGAAGAAATGTCCTGTCATCTGATGGGTCAGTCCGACTCTCGTTAGGTCATATTGTTCTCAATGGAGACATGACAGATTACCCATAAAGAAAATGATCACTCATTTCATGGATCTCTTAGTTTCAGCATTGTTATATGTCATGTAATTACTTGATGGCCATTTATATCCACATTTCCCAATAATAATCTTCTTATGAACAGCAGAAATGTTTATCTACATCTGATTGATGCAATCTGCTAATTATCATCGGGCAAGCGGCAGAGTTCATTAACCTGAGTGATGGGGCAGATCAATGAAGGAAGTAATGTAGTGACTGGCTCCATGTGCTATGGCGTCCTATAAATCACCCACCAAGGCAAGAACAACCCAACCAGATCCAGTCCGATAAATCCTCCACTAATACATGGGTGCCCCTACCAGATCCAGTCCTATAAACTCACCCACCAAAACACCAGTGACCCAACCAGATCATGTCCTATAAATTACCCACCAAGACACGAACAACCCAATCAGAACCTCAACCAATACACTGGTGACCCAACCAGATCCAATCCTATAAACCAATCCCATCTTGTATGTCTCCAATACACGGGTGACCCAACCAGATCCAGTGCATTAAATGACCCACTAATACACGTCACCCAACCAGATCCAGTCCTATAAACCAATCCCATTTGCTGTCACCAATACAAGGGTGACTCAACCAAATCCAATCCTATAAATCACCCAGCAATACATGAGTGACCCAACCAGATCTTGTCCTATAAATTGATTCCATATTGTATGTCACCAATGCACAGGTGACCCTACCTGATCTGGTCCTATAAAATCACCCACCAAGGCATGAACAACCTAACCAGATCCAG
Source organism: Allobates femoralis (assembly GCA_033576535.1). Classification (NCBI taxonomy): domain Eukaryota; kingdom Metazoa; phylum Chordata; class Amphibia; order Anura; family Aromobatidae; genus Allobates; species Allobates femoralis. The sequence goes on along the minus strand of JARQOC010000009.1, from coordinate 26,690,367 downwards.
TCCAATAAATCAATCCCATCTCCTGTCACTAAACAGATGAGGTGATCCAACCAGATCCAATCCTATAAATCCATTACATTTCATATACCACCAATACATGGGAGACCCAACCAGATCCAGTCAGATAAATCACTCATCTCCTGTCACCAATAAACAGGTGAGGTGACCCAACCAGATCCAATCCTATAAATCAATCACATCTCGTATGTCACTAATACACGGGTGACCCAACCAGATCCTGTCCTATATAAATCGATCCCATCTAGTATATCGCCAATACATAGGTGATCCTACCAGATTCAGTTCTATAAATCATTGCTGTTATCTGACCAATTCATGGGCAACTCAGATCTAATTTCTAAATCTTTTATACCACCAATATACATGGCGACCCAAACAGATTCAGCCTTTTAAATTATTTTAATCTCGTATCCCATCAATCTGACCAATCCTATAAATCCCCAACATTTGTATCCCACCAATATATGGGCAACTCAATCACAGCTAATCCTTTACATCTCTTTGATCTTTTTCGATGGCCGTTGGCAGAAGGACTGTTGTTCGGTTGACAACCATCTCCGCCAACTCCACCGAACACAGGACCGTTCATTCGGCCGACCGCTCCACGTTTCCTATGACGTCAGCCGGTGTCTTATCTCAGAAAGAATAATGCGATTGGTAGTCCGAAATCTGACCGACATCTCTCCCAACCATCGGTTGGCCGACACCCCCATACACATTAGACCATCTGTCAAATCTGTTGGTATCGTCAGGATCGCCCAATATTAATCCAACGTGTATGGCCATCTTTAAGAAAACCAATCAGATCCAATCTTCGAGAACACCGATATCTTGTGTCCCATCCTCATCAGATCTAATCCTATAGATCACCTCAATATTGGGGGTATATATACCCAACACATGGAGCCACCTAATTTCATCCAATCCCATAGATAGTATGCCACCAATACACAAAGAACCAGGTTATATCTCATCCTTTTAAATCCCCTGATTTTGTATGGATAGGAGACACAAGTAGATCCAATCCTATACATCTATTTATTTTTATATGCCACTAATACACCATCCTTAAATCTTGCATCCCTCCAGTACCTGCAGCAACCTATTCACATCCAATCCTATAAACCCCTTCAAAACTGGATACCACCAATGCACGAAGTACCCAATCCCGCAGAGTGTTGGGCTATGACGGTGCCCCGAGTAGAGGAGGCTGCACCATGGACCCCTCATACAGCCAGAATAGCTGGGGGTCCAGAATCTAACTATCCACAGCGTGGGATCAGCCCAGAGGAAAATATGAAATCCATCATTGGGAAGCAGTAGTAAAATGGTTAAATCCATCGACAGCAGCAGCGGCCGCGCTCCTCTGCTGATCAGATTTGGAAAGAAATGTTTAATGTTTCCTAATGGACTGGAAGCATTGCTGCTGCAATAAATTGTTAGCGCGGATTTGCTGACTTGCAGATTGCACCGCGCAGCACAGCTCCGCTTCGTCAGGAGATACTATAAAGAGGTGTACGGCTGGCGCGGGGCCCGGGGCTCTTTTTACATTAAAGAGAAAAGAATTTTGCTGGAATGAGAGCAGATTTACCCAGTTATGGATGATGATGGGGAGCACTCCGGTAGGCAGGAGCGCACGTAGAGCAGACGGGATGTGCTGATACAGCAGAGCACTCATCTATGCTGATTGGGGGGGCAGCCGCCCTTCGCTGACCCCGTACTGATGGGTGCAAAGATAGAACATAAACTCAGCGGAGCAGTTGTGTTTTCAATTGGGAGTTGTCTCTTTAGAGAGAAAGAGGGCTTGAACTCTAGCGCCACCTATTGGAAGTAGCAATCCTAAAAGTTAAAAACGACTATTTAACAAACCTTGTCATATGACTTAGATTTAAACCAGATCATAAACTTATTTGCAGACATGGTGTTTCGGGGTATTGTACCTTGTCAGTACAAAGTATGAGATCTGATCTGCCTGTATGAGAGGCTAAGTGAGGTCAAAGGGGTAAGGTATCTCCTAGTGGAGAGTGACATGCCAGTAATGAGGAGACTTAAAGGCCGCATTCTGGCTTGTCACTCTTCACAAGGAGAAACCTCACCCCTTAGACCCCTCTCACACAGCCAGATCAGATCTCAGACATTGCCCTGATGAGAGACAATACCCGGAAACACCATGTCTGCAAATTGAGGTTCTGATCTGGTGTGATCATGGATGGGTCCGTAAATGTTCTGTAAGGATGGAGGTGAAGTTCACAAGTCTTGGTCTCTGTATGGATTATTCCAGGTTTATCTGCAGCAAATTGCCGCATGTGGATTTATCTGTGGATTTATCAAAAAAGACTGAAATCCGTGCTGAATTCTGCAGAGTGAATTACACATTCTGCCTGAAACTTTCAGGAATGTTATACCCTCACTGGCGACCCTGCTCTGTGCTGCCTCCTCCCGACAGGGAACCGGTGTACTCACCCCTGCAGTGGTCCTGTGGCATCTGCCAGGTCTTTCTCTTCTGCTGTCGGCTCCTGGGGCCTGCACACACCCAAGGTCTCCCGAGAGCGCGCTTAGTTCTTACAACACTCCCCCTTCTATTAAAGGCCAGCGTGCCCTACTCAGAAGTGCTTCTCTCCCCTACCCGGAAGTGCTTGTCAGCCTAAGACTGAGAAGCACAGAGTATTTAAGGCACTAGGAGGTGCCTGAGCGACGTTGTCTAATGTTAGAGACGTGCTGCTAGTTTTCTAGTTCTCAGTATCCTGTCCCCGTTCCGTTTATCCCGTACTTGTGTCCGTAACTCATGTGCCGCTGTTATAGTACTTGCCTGAACCCTCTGTGTATCAGCTGTTCCTGTAACATCTGTTTCACCTGCTATTTCCACTAAACCAGCCGTGCCGCTACATACATGCTGCACATGTATAACCCATACGTGCCACCATACATGCTGCACCTGATACCTATACGTGCCCCATACCATGCTGCACCTTCCTAACTTAGCTGTGCTCCATACCTGCGCGCCTGCTGAACCCAGCCGTGCCCACCATACACTGCCTGAACAGCGTGCCACCATACATGCTGCACACTGAATGACCTATACGTGCCACCATACATGCTGCACCTGAATGACCTATACGTGCCACCATACATGCCGCACCTTCCTAACTTAGCTGTGCCTCCATACCTGCTGCGCCTGACTGACACCGCCGAGTGCCACCATACTGCCTGACCTGCTGTGCACCATACTGCCTGGAACCTGCTGTGCCACCATACCATGCTGCACCTGCTGTACCACCATACCTGCTGCCACCATCCTAACGCTGTGCCACATACCTGCCTGGTACCTGCTGTGCCACCATACCTGCCTCACCTGCTGTGCCACCATACCTGCCACACCTTTCCCTGACCTGCTGCACCCATACCACCATACCTGCTGCACCTGCTGTGCCACCATACCTGCTCACCTGCTTGAAACTGCTGTGCCACCATACTGCACCTGCCTGAACCTGCTGTGCCACCATACCTGCCTGGACCTGCTGTGCACCATACCTGCTGCACCATACTGCTGCACCATACCTGCTGCAACCTGCTGTGCCACCATACCTGCTGCAACCTGCTTCAACCATAGCCTGCCACCTACCTGCCTGAACTACTGTGCCACCATACCTGCTGCATACCTGCCTAACCTGCTGTGCCACCATACCTGCTACACTCTGCTCTGACCCAACCATGGCTCCATACCTGCTGCACTGCCAGAACTACCGTGCTGCATCTTCTCTTGTGTACCCCTGCCTAATCCAGCTGTGCCAACATACCTGCTACACCTGCCTGCACTGCCGCACCGCCATTCCCTCTGCAGCTGCCTGCATCAGCACAAGAGACTGTACCTGCCTGCATCTGAACCCGTGCCTGCATCCCGATCCCTGAGGCCAGCCTATCCAGTACCGTGGCTCACTGGAGTGGCACCTGGTGGCTACCTTCTAGCACAAGCCTAATCTCACCATCAGAGACTTTAGTGAAGAGGTAGTAGCTTAGTTACACCACTCCAGGTGAAGACTGGTACCGCGGCCCAGTGGGTCCACACCCCCACACTCGCACCTGCGAGAGATACAAGGGATGTGTAGAGATCTCTAATGTAGGGAATATTCACATGATGCAGAAGTATTCCCACTGGGGTCCGACATGCTGTGAATGTTCAGAACGGTGCAGATTTTTTACCAAACATTTGCAAAGGTTAAAATCCACAGGAATCACATAGGAAGGAGGATCCAGTAGATCACTTTCTTATTCCAGATTTGGAGCGGCGTCTGATAACTGTGTGTGAATTCATTACACGACATTAGAACGTGCACAGTAAAAGGATTGCTGGATATCAAACTCACGGCGAGCATTTATAATCTAATAGAGGTTATTATGGGAATCGGAGCCGTCAGGATTAGTTAGGTTTATAATGGAGATAGGACGACACTAGGGAGAGATTTCATTATAGCAGTGGTTTAACCCTGTCAGTGTCAATAATCAGAGTTTACATATACACATACATACTAATATATATTGTTGTTAGGGAGTTCGGTGTTACATCCTAGCACTGCAGGTCTTGATTACATGCACTGGGCTAGTTTTGAGTAATGTCCAGGGTATGGTTCACCTGGGTCTCTCATTCTGATAGGGAGATTGAGCAGAGTGCACTGTGTGGAAACTGCTGAGGCACCGGGATGTTTGGAATATTACTATTTGGTGATGGAAGTAGCTGGAGCTGAGGCTGAAGGGGATCCCGAGACTGGTAGGATCTTACTTCTTATTTGTGGCACAAGTGGGTGCAAAACTAGATATGGCACACATGTGTGAAAACTAAATCTTTTGCACATGGATTCAAAACTGGATCAGACACACATGGGTGAAAAACTGGATTCTCCTCATTTGGTTGCAAAACTGGATCTGGCGCATGTGGGTGCAAAACTGGTTCTGGTGCATGTGGGTATGTGGGTGTAAAACTGGATCCAGTGCACATGGGTATGTTAGAGCAAAACTGGATCCGATGCATGGGTGTGCAAACCTGGATCTATTGCACATGGATTCAAAACTGGATCCAGTACACATAGGTGCAAAACTGGATTTGCCGCATTTGGTTGCAATACTGGATCCGTTGCACTTGAGTGCAAAACTGGAACTGGTGCACGTGGGTATGTGGGTGCAAAACTGGATCCAGCGCATGTGTACGCAAAACTGGATCTATTGCAAATGGATTCAAAACAGGATCCAACACATGTGGGTGAAAAACTGGATTTGCCGCATTTTGTTGCAAAACTGTATCCGGAGCACGTGCGTATGTGGGTGCAAAACTGGATCTGGCGCACATGGGTATGTTAGTGCAAAACTGGATCCGGTGCACAGGTGTGCAAACCTGGATCTATTGCACATGGATTCAAAACTGGATCCAGTACACATAGGTGCAAAACTGGATTTGCCGCATTTGGTTGCAATACTGGATCTGGTGCACATGGGTATGTTAGTGCAAAATTGGATCCGGCGCACATGCATATGTGGATGCAAAAGTGGATATGGCACACGTGGTTGCAAAAACCAGATGCCCACATAATTAGGTAATAGACACAGATGCCCCCCACATTATGCATGAACATGGGAGGGTGGAATAAACGTCAGACACTATACTGGTAACCCCATATCTCAGTGCAGAGGCCACTGATGTCCCCTCTAGGACTGTGATATACATGGGTGTAGTATGTGCCACGTATCAATGGCAGAACCACCGGGGATCCTGCTGTCACTTATGGCTGATGGATGCCAGAGTAGCAGGGGCATCTGTAACCGGCGTCCATTCATTGGCTTTTCATGATGGATCAATTAAACAGGCGGACGCCCACAAGCAGCCTCTTTCACTCAAAGGCTATAGTCTCACTGGGATCATGTTACAGCTGCCTTTTAAAGTCTGTGGAGGGGTAGGAGCAAGGAGTCATAGATGCATACAGGCAGCTGCTAATTGTTAGGATATATTTCACCCCAGTGCTGGATTCATAGCTGCACTGCTCAGTGCTGCTGTATAATGTTCTCCATACGGTTGCTTTTTGCAAGTGTTTACCTCACTCCAGTGTTGTAATCACAACTACACTGCTCAATGCTGCTGTATAATGTCCTTCATGGGGCTGGCCATTGTTAGTGTTTACCTCACCCCAATGCTGGGTTCATTGCTGAACTGCTCAGTGCTGCTGTACAATGTCGTCCATGCTGCTGCTTTCCAGTTAGTGTTTACCTCACCTCAGTGTTGGATTCCCAACTACACTGCTCAGTGCTGCTGTATAATGTCCTCCATGTGGCTGCTCATTGTTAGTGTTTACCTCACGTCAGTGCTGGATTCCCAACTACGCTGCTCTGTGCTGCTGTATAATGTCCTCCATCTGGCTGCTGATTGCTAGTCTTTACCTTAGCCCAGTGCTGGATTCACAGCTACACTGCTCAGTGCTACTGTATAATGTCTGACACGCTGCTGCTCATGTGGTACATAGATAAAGGAGAGCAGGAATCCCTCATGTCTGTGTGTGCTGTGTCTGGGAGACATCAGAGCATCTTATCTTCACCCACTAGCTCAGAGACAACTGAAAATTAGGAACAGAGGGGAAAACTAGTGAAAATGTGGGATATAAGTCACATATTGGCCAGGAATAGTGTTGGTGCTCATGCACACATGAGTATTTATTCTGTAAAGTTTTCGGGTCTGTGACACCACGCCCCTTCCGCGAAGTCTCGCCCGTTATACAAATCTGTTGAAGCGCAAAAATCAAGAAGGAGTTACAGATTGCGGTAAATCCATCTATTATTACTATTAGTGATGATCCATCAATGTGAACACCGTTATCTGCAGATTCTTCTCCAGGATCAATATCTCAGATATGGTTCAGAAATACATAGCGGGATTTTACCAAGCCGCGGTTTAATTACTCTGTTCTCTGTACTTAATATACGTCTGACATTTGTCCATTAGAGTCCGGCGCAGACCCTACGTCCTCTGACAACGATCAATCCCGCATGATAAATGCCGCCATCCCGCTCTCGATGTCTAATGATTTTCTTTCCTAGAAGATGAACTACAAATGGGTTTTGTGCAATGAATATTAATGTATCGGGACACGACTGACATAAATCCAGCGCTGAAACTACACAAGTGGTCCAGAAGGGAAGTCTGCGCAATCAATGAGACGTAAAACCCAACATTAGCGGCTCCTCGTGTCAGCGGGATTCGGCCGTTCGTGGGGCCGTTATTGCATCGGCTGCCGGAATACTGGATGAAATTAAAATAATCAGCAAAACTGATCTCGTCTAGATAGTGGACGGAAGGAAGGACCAACACAAGCTGCCCCTGATGTCACAAGAAGGGGCAAAGTCAGCAAAGCGGTAACATTCTCTACTGCCCCATGTGATGAATGAGTCGGTCAATCAGCTGAGGACGAGATACAGCTTTAATAGCAAGACGGGACCGTGCAGAAAAACAAACTGAGCCATACCATGCTTGAGTCTCATACTCAGTAACCTGCTGTCCATGTGTGTCTAATGGGCAGCTCCTCTTGATTAGCATTCTGCCAGCACCATAGGTGCAGGAACGTCCTTTCCTTCACTTGTGCATACACTATTTCTTTGGTCATATTCAGTTTGTCAGACAAGAAAGAGACAGTGACCCGCCACCACTCCCTGGAGAGGCAGTGACCCGCCACCACTCCCTGGAGAGGCAGTGACCCGCCACCACTCCCTGGAGAGGCAGTGACCCGCCACCACTCCCTGGAGAGGCAGTGACCCGCCACCACTCCCTGGAGAGGCAGTGACCCGCCACCACTCCCTGGAGAGGCAGTGACCCGCCACCACTCCCTGGAGAGGCAGTGACCCGCCACCACTCCCTGGAGAGGCAGTGACCCGCCACCACTCCCTGGAGAGGCAGTGACCCGCCACCACTCCCTGGAGAGGCAGTGACCCGCTACCACTCCCTGGAGAGGCAGTGACTCGCCCCCACTCCCTGGAGAGGCAGTGACCCGCCACCACTCCCTGGAGAGGCAGTGACCCGCCCCCACTCCCTGGAGAGCCAGTGACCCGCCACCACTCCCTGGAGAGGCAGTGACCCGCCCCCACTCCCTGGAGAGGCAGTGACCCGCCACCACTCCCTGGAGAGGCAGTGACCCGCCACCACCCCTGGAGAGGCAGTGACCCGCCACCACTCCCTGGAGAGGCAGTGACCCGCCACCACTCCCTGGAGAGGCAGTGACCCGCCACCACTCCCTGGAGAGGCAGTGACCTGCCACCACTCCCTGGAGAGGCAGTGACCCGCCACCACTCCCTGGAGAGGCAGTGACCCGCACCACTCCCTGGAGAGGCAGTGACCTGCCACCACTCCCTGGAGAGGCAGTGACCCGCCACCACTCCCTGGAGAGGCAGTGACTCGCCCCCACTCCCTGGAGAGACAATGACCTGCCCTTACTTACTATAGAGAGACATTGCCCAGCACCACTGCCTGTACAAAGACAAGGACCCCCCTCACTTCCTGTAGAGAAAAGGCCCTGCTCCATTTCTTATAATCCGCTTCTGCTGCTAGAGGTGAATAATGGTGGGTTTACACACACCAATTTATCTGTTCAATATCTGAACCAATCTCTGGTTGCAGTGAAATCATGGATACATTGCTCCATTTTGTGGCTGTGTACAACATGGAGCAATGTATCCATGATTTCACTGCAACCAGAGATTGGTTCAGATATTGAACAGATAAATTGGTGTGTGTAAACCCACCATCACACTTAACAACAGGCAGCGAACAGCAGATTACCCAGAAGGGAGACACCTAGTGGCCGGCACTTTGGAGGCGATTTCTTTCGGGGGTAAGACAACGTAATGTAGAAAGGGATTGATGATCCTCTGGTACATCTATATAAAAAGTGTCTCGCAGCGACTTGCCCCCCTCTTTGACTGACCGCTTTCTAATGTGTAGGGGGGTCCCCAGGGTCACGCGACAAGCAAGTAGCAAACGAAAAAAATAAATGAGAGCAGGTGGGATTTTCCATGCTGCACTTGCTGCAGGACCCCAGGGGTTGCAGTGCGATGCAGCAGTGACACATTGCGAATTTTGGCCTTGCAATCAGTGCTGCAGTCGATCGCTGTATAGCCCGAGCCTAAAGAAGGAAAGCGTGAGGACTGGCGCTTACCTTCTCCATATAAACAGATCTCTGCTCCACCTCTTGCACTCTCCGCGCCTCCAATAAGAAATATTCTGTCCCTGAAAACAATAAACTTCTGATTTGATTTTCTAGTCTTGTAATGTTAATCACAGCGTATTAAAGCCATTAGTTTAAGTAAACAATAGCACACACTGATGAGAGGCACAGTTGTTCTTTTAACCCTTCCAGCATGCTGTCCCCAGATTACACAGCAAAAACCTGCTGACAGATTCCCTTTAAGAGCAATGAGTGAATCAGTGAGTGACATCCGCATCTAAAAGGATTAAACAGCAGCGATCAGAGCCATCACTGATCGTTATGTCTTCTTCCTCTTAAAGGGAGCCTGGCACCTTGGAAAATGTTATTTATAGGTTTAATCTATAGGTAAATAGTGTTGCAATTCAGGTAATCCACCATGACTGAAAGGGCGGCTAATGGAAGAAGTACAGAGAGCGGCGACGGGAGCTGCCACCATGACTGAAAGGGCGGCTACTGGAAGAAGTACAGAGAGCGGCGACGGGAGCTGCCACCATGACTGAAAGGGCGGCTAATGGAAGAAGTACAGAGAGCGGCGACGGGAGCTGCCACCATGACTGAAAGGGCGGCTACTGGAAGAAGTACAGAGAGCGGCGACGGGAGCTGCCACCATGACTGAAAGGGCGGCTACTGGGAGAAAACGCATCAATTATTAATTGGAATTGTCAGCTTGGAAAACGCTATTTACCTGCAGATTAAGGGTTAATCTGTAGTGTTACAATGCTGTCTGGTTGCTTTACTGTAAAGGCAGCTGCTGGGAGAAAATGGATTTATTTCCTCCCGGTAGCTGCCGGCTTTCAGTCATGGTGGCAGCTCCCGTCACTGCTTACTTCACTGCACACTATGCTGTAGGCGGTGACTGTAAGCCCGCCCTGGCAGCGTGATTGACAGTTCACGCTGTACAGATGCACTGCGGCGCAAATTTGTCTTTGTGCAATAAAGCTTTCTTATCCTTGAATCGTCCCGGGGGTTTCTACTCACTGAGATCCTCCAGCTCCTGCAGTGGATTATTCTTTCCTAAAAACGAAAGGAAAAATACTAAATTAATAAGGATTTCTCCGCAGTAATGAGCCATTAGCTCCCCCTCCCCCCTCATCTCTGCGGTTCCCCTCCCCCGCTCCGCCATTCTTCATCACCGGGGTCTGACTTTATAATAATTCATTATTGGGGTCGGCAAGTAAAAGTAAATGTGTATTGATCTGTGTAATGATGGCTCCTGACGAGGCGCTCCCCGCTGCTGTGTAATACAGTGATTAGAGGATTAATGGTGGAGCGGGGGCCACACGCCGGGCCGGACCGTTCCTGCGCTGTAATCTGGACCCCGGGTCCTCGCTCTGATATTAACTACAGAATCAATAATCTTCATTTAAAAGCTCGGAGCGACGGGAATTATATGTGCAAACGTTTAACTGCAAGAAATCAATATATTCAGTGTAATTAATCATGGAGAATCCAACGAGGAATACGGAGCTGCGATAACTATATGTGGGTCACACATACAGGGGCCCTCACCTTCTCCCCCCGGGGTCACACATACAGGGGCCCTCACCTTCTCTCCCCCGGGGTCACACATACAGGGGCCCTCACCTTCTCTCCCCCGGGGTCACTCATACAGGGGCCCTCACCTTCTCTCCCCCGGGGTCACACATACAGGGGCCCTCACCTTCTCTCCCCCGGGGTCACACATACAGGGGCCCTCACCTTCTCTCCCCCGGGGTCACACATACAGGGGCCCTCACCTTCTCTCCCCCGGGGTCACACATACAGGGGCCCTCACCTTCTCCCCCCGGGGTCACACATACAGGGGCCCTCACCCCCCCCCGGGGGTCACACATACAGGGGCCCTCACCCCCCCCCGGGGTCACACATACAGGGGCCCTCACCCCCCCCCGGGGGTCACACATACAGGGGCCCTCACCCCCCCCGGGGTCACACATACAGGGGCCCTCACCCCCCCCGGGGTCACACATACAGGGGCCCTCACCCCCCGGGGTCACACATACAGGGGCCCTCACCCCCCGGGGTCACACATACAGGGGCCCTCACCCCCCGGGGTCACACATACAGGGGCCCTCACCCCCCGGGGTCACACATACAGGGGCCCTCACCCCCCGGGGTCACACATACAGGGGCCCTCACCCCCCGGGGTCACACATACAGGGGCCCTCACCCCCCGGGGTCACACATACAGGGGCCCTCACCCCCCGGGGTCACACATACAGGGGCCCTCACCCCCCGGGGTCACACATACAGGGGCCCTCACCCCCGGGGTCACACATACAGGGGCCCTCACCCCCCGGGGTCACACATACAGGGGCCCTCACCCCCCGGGGTCACACATACAGGGGCCCTCACCCCCGGGGTCACACATACAGGGGCCCTCACCCCCCGGGGTCACACATACAGGGGCCCTCACCCCCGGGGTCACACATACAGGGGCCCTCACCCCCCGGGGTCACACATACAGGGGCCCTCACCCCCCGGGGTCACACATACAGGGGCCCTCACCCCCCGGGGTCACACATACAGGGGCCCTCACCCCCCGGGGTCACACATACAGGGGCCCTCACCCCCCGGGGTCACACATACAGGGGCCCTCACCCCCGGGGTCACACATACAGGGGCCCTCACCCCCGGGGTCACACATACAGGGGCCCTCACCCCCCGGGGTCACACATACAGGGGCCCTCACCCCCCGGGGTCACACATACAGGGGCCCTCACCCCCCGGGGTCACACATACAGGGGCCCTCACCCCCCGGGGTCACACATACAGGGGCCCTCACCCCCCGGGGTCACACATACAGGGGCCCTCACCCCCCGGGGTCACACATACAGGGGCCCTCACCCCCCGGGGTCACACATACAGGGGCCCTCACCCCCCGGGGTCACACATACAGGGGCCCTCACCCCCCGGGGTCACACATACAGGGGCCCTCACCCCCGGGGTCACACATACAGGGGCCCTCACCACCCGGGGTCTCACATACAGGGGCCCTCACCCCCCGGGGTCTCACATACAGGGGCCCTCACTCCTGTGGATTACAATCAGATCGGGGTCACTGCTCTTTCGTCCTCTATCAGCCCCAATCTCCTCGGATGTGGTCGGCCGATCTCCTGCGATCACTCACTGTGCCCGGCCTCCCGCCTCCTCTGCTCCACGTCCCCGGACACCAGCCTGGACTCCAGCGGCGGCTGCAGGGTGACCGAGTCCCAGAAGATCTTACTGCACATCACGTCGTGCTCGGAGGAGCCGGTGAACACCGTGTAATCATCGTAACCGGCCTCCTCCTCTGGGTCGGCCATGATGGCGCGTGTCCGCGGATATACCCGTCACCATGGAGATGAGACGCCGCGCAGGCGCAGAGGGGCATTCTCGTGACAAACGGCGCACTGAGGAGTCCTGGTCACCATAGAGACGAGAAGCGGCGCAGGCGCAGTAAGGACTTGTGCCCTAGCAGAAGGTAGAGCAGGTCACGTGCTGACAGTGGCAGGAAAGTGTCTGATGGAAAAGATGGGGCTATAGTGACTCCACACTGAGCCTGTGCTGCTGGGAGGAGGAGACCTGAGCATAAGGGGGGTACTGAGGAGGGGTGGAGAGGGTCCTCGGGGGCGGGCTTTCAGGTGTCATCATGATCCACTGAAGGGGAGGGGGAGGAGGATGGGGGCTATAGTGACTCCACACTGAGCCTGTACTGCTGGGAGGGGGAGGCCTGAGCATAAGGGGGGTTACTGAGGAGGGGTGGGCAGGTCCTCAGGGGCGGGCTTTCAGAATGATCCACTGAGGGGGAGGGGATGAGAAGAGGAAACTGATGGGGAGGGGAGGAGGATGGGGCAAGGAGGGGAGAAGGATGCGGGCTGTGATGACCCTCACTGAGCCTGTGCTGCTGGGAGGGGGAGACCTGAGCATAAGGCGGGTTACTGAGGAGGGGTGGGCAGGTCCTCAGGGGCGGGCTGTCCAGCTGTCAGAATGATCCACTGAGGGGGAGGGACGAGAAGAGGAAACTGAGGGGTAGGGGAGGAGGATGGGACAAGGAGGGGAGAAGGTTGGGGACTGTGGTGAACCCTCACCGAGTTTGTGCTACTGGGATGGGGAGACCTGAGCTTAAGAGGGGGGATATTATGGGGAGGGCGGGTCCTCAGGGGTGAGCTTCTCAAGTGTCAGAATGATCCATTGAGGGGGAGAGGAAACAAGGGAGGAGGATGAGGGATGTGGTGACCTCACACTGAGCCTGTGCTGCTGGGATGGGGAGACCTGAGCATAAGAGGGGAGATACTATGGGGGCAGAGTCCACAGGGGTGAACTTCTCAGGTGTCAGAATGATCCACTGAGAGGGAATGGAAACAGGGGAGGAGGATGAGGGCTGTGATGACCCCACACTAAGCCTGTGCTACTGGGAGGGAAACAGCTGAGCGTAAGAGGGGAGATACTGAGGAAGGGATGGGGTGGCTCCTCGGGGGCGGTCTCAGAATGATCCATTGAGGGGGGATGGGGGTTGTTGTTCCATACTAGATTAATATGTGTGGGGGAATAGCTGCATTGTGCCCCTTATGACCGGGGAGGTACACGGTGATGATGGCCACTTGCATGGTGTATGTGGATGATGGATCAGCACCAGACCGGCAAACATCTGTTAGGAGGAGGAGGAGGTTACCACAAGGCTAAGTGGGCCTTTCTTTCCTTCACGATCATCCTTTATGGTGTCATGTATCAGCTCAGCTCAAAAAAAGAAAGACAAAAGAGTTACAAGCTCTCCATCAGGCTGAACTCACTGACAGATCCTCAGATAACTCATTCTGCAGTCAGCAGTACACAGCGCAGCGGGTGCAGATAGCAAAGGGAGGAAAATTATCAATGGAACTTGATTGCAAAAATGAAAAAGGCTGCAAAGGTGGAGAACTCCTTTATTGATAGCAGATCCCAGCAAATGTTTGTCATCGATTGGAAATTTCTAGGAGAGAAGGATTGGTCATGTTGAATTTCTGTATGCCTGATGCTTTTGTGAGGACGGATGACCCACTGCTGGAGATGCCTATAAAGCATGTCGTATATAGATGAACCGTCCCCTACGCTCCAGCACAAGCCTTCTGTGCAGCTTCAAACACCGTCAGCTCATAGCCTTGTAGATCACAAGTTATTATTATTATTTATTATTATAGCGCCATTTATTCCATGGAGCTTTACATGTGAAAAGGGGTGTACATAGACAAGTAACAGTAGTTATGACCAATGCAAGGTACAAGTTTCCAGGTATGTCCAGTAATGAAGTCTTCAGTATATGCTGAACACTATCCTGTCTCATACCTCACGGCATCATCATAATAACTTCTTGGTATATCAATACCATGGATGGCAAGAGGAACAAATCAATTGTGGAATGAAGCCAGACATGTCGCTGGAAGGATCACCAAGCTACGACTTATCTACACATCATACGAAGAGAGAAATCACTGGAGAAGGATGTCATGGTCAGAAGAATAGAAGGAACAAGGCGAAGAGGAAGACCAGCAACCCAATGACTTGATACAATCAAGAAATTAGTGAAGGAGGGCCTAGTGGACCTATCTAGACTTGGAGAAGACTCCGGTGACCAATCTAGACTTGGAGAAGATCCTGGTGACCTATCTAGATCTGGTGGATCTATCTAGGCTTGGAGAAGATGTCGGTGGACCCATCTAGGCTGGGAGAAGACACTGGTGGACAGAACTAGGCTTGGAGAAGACCCTGGTGGACCTATCTAGGCTTGGAGAAGACCCTGGTGACCTATCTAGACTTCGTGGATCTATCTAGGCTTGGAGAAGATGTCAGTGGACCCATCTAGGCCTGGAGAAGACCCTGGTGGAGCTATCTAGCCTTGGAGAAGACCCTGGTGGACATAACTAGGCTTGGAGAAGACCCTGGTGGACCTATCTAGGCTTGGAGAAGACCCTGGTGAATTTGTCTAGCCCTGGAGAAGACCATGGAGGACCTATCTGGGCTTGGAGAAGACCCTGGTGGACCTACCTAGGCTTGGAGAAGACCCTGGTGGACCTATCTAGGCTTGAAGAAGACCCTGATGGACCTATTTAGGCTTGGAGAAGAACCTGGTGGACCTATCTAGTCTTGTAGAAGACCTTTGTGGACCTATCTATGCTTGGAGAAGACTCTGTTAGACCTATCTAGACTTAAAGAAGACCCCTGATGGACCTAGTTAGGCTTGACGAAGACCCTGGTGGACCTGTCTAGATTTGGAGAAGACCATGGAGGACCTGTCTAAATTTAGAGAAGACCATGGAGGACCTATCTGAGCTTGGAGAAGACCCTGGTGGACCTATCTAGGCTTGGAGAAGACCCTGGTGGACCTATCTAGGCTACTCATGATCGATCTTTCAACAGAGCGTTCATTCATCAAATCACCATGGCTCGAGATTAAGCAGAAAGTTAAATAATAATATATAATACCCCACTGCCCATCATTAACTGTCTGCTAAGTATATAAGCAACGTTGATAAAAAATTAGAACATCTTTATCATAATCCCGTATTAGGTGTTTGTTCAGTTGCAAAGCAGCAATCCAGAAATGTGCTGGGAAACATCCCTAAATCTTCATATTCTTCTGAACATCTTCTGGCTTCTTTAAGGAAAACTATAACCAGACCCACTGAGAGGTCCACGGTATGTGGCCGGGGGCTTCCTACAGTCTGATCAGAATGTTAAACTTGGAACCTCACGTTCGGTTATATATGTTTTTGCCTAGCGGCACTAGATCAATGTATAATTGGCTGCGGTTGGAGGATTTCTCTACAGCCGGTTATCTCTGCCCCTTCTGCACTCAGAGTTTGCAGGCAGCCAGTGACATGAGGCTGCAATCTCTGCAGTGTCACAGCCGATTCATAGGAAAACTGCTATTAAATAGTTTTTTTTTCTCTTGTTTCTTATTTTTAAATATTAAAATAATTCACAAGTAAGAGGGACAGTAAGGGCCTCCCGCACCTCTATGAACTCCCGCACCTCTATGAACTCCCTTGCTGGATTGTTTGTGCAGTCATCACCCGAGGCCTGTGATTGTGGTACACAGTGACGGGTGAGGTTATATTTTAGAACATCACTTTTGTCTTTTTGTTGTACAGTACTTTGATTTATACAAAGTGCTTCAGAATCCAACATTTGTCGCACAAATTCAGATGTCTAGGTACGGACCATGGTGTGCATTCTGGCTATGAGTTTCCCAATCTGAACTCAACAACCTCATGTTTGCCTGTGAGTTCTGGTGGACATGGCCAGAAGAGGCCCCTGTATATGGGCTCTTAGCTGTCCAATAGCTCCTCATAATGCACAATTCGCCTGATTTGGAGGTGGCAGTGACTCACCCAAGGGCCTATGGGGACCCGGTACCCGGGCGTGGAGTCGCAGGGATGTCACCGGTGGCCCTAGCCTAAAAATTGGGGGATGATTGAAAAAGGAATAAAAGAATAAAGTTTTTCGTGACGCCACCTGCAGATTCTGGTGATTGTCACCAGCGCCGCTTCAGACCTCTGGGGGCGATGGTATTGCAGCTTGGATGGTTCAGCTCCCTGCAGGTGGAGCTGAGTCCTCTGGGCAGGACAGCACTTGTGGTGGTGGTGCTGAATATGGTCTATGGAGTAATGCAGCGGTTCGGATGAAAGGAGACACGGAGGCTGTATGACTCTGTACGGGTACTTTTACTGGAACCGGGTTCAGATGGCAGGTTAGGTTACAGCTTTTACAGTCTTCAGACGGGTAGCTGGCCGGGTAGTATCTGAAGAGGGTAAAGTCTGTGTGAAGCTCCTGTAGTATACCTTCTTTAGTCAATCCTACGTCCTGCTGCCTTTAGTTGCGCCTCTGCCCTGCACAACCAGCCTGTATACCAGGCCCGTTGGGCACTATGAGGTACCCTTCTTCTCTCTAAGGGGCTCGACCCGGTTTGGGCGATCCTGGCGTGGCTGTACGTTCTGGACGGTGTTTTCTCGGGGCTGCTGAACTAACCCGCGACGGCCGGTGTCGACGGCTCAGGGGGTGAACTCGCCTGTACCGTTCCTCGGAGCTGGCACTTCGTTAGTGGACTAGGATTCCCCCGGACTATGGTCAGTCCGATACAGGATTTCCTAGTTTTTCTCCTAGGCTGCCTTTTCTCTCAGGCCCCCTCCCTGGTAGACCCTTCTCTCTCTCGGGGCTCCCCTTTGCTTCTTTCCTGAGACCAAACTAAAACTGTTCGTGTGTCTTCCCGTCTCCCCTAACTCCACTCTCTGGGAATGGGTCTACCCATCTACCCTGGCCTAGTGTGTGAGTGCTGGGATGGGAGCCTCATGCAGACTTTACACGCCCCTGCGACAGGAATATTGCAAACTCTATTGTGGGTGCAGTGCCCCTACTGTGACGCACTGACCAGTGGGGCGCCACATTAGTGCCTTCCTTACCTCCTGGACCCTTGGTTGCACCAATGATATGTCCACCCCTGTATATGAGACGGGATCGCTCTACATCATGGTTTTTAGTCAACCATGTTTCATGGAGATCTGAATGATAACTTCGGACAGTGTGTGTAATAATGGTAGTCATGAGCATGAGTAACGCTACTCAGTAGCAGAAACGCGTCGCCTAAAGACCATGATACACTGACTTTTTGACATTTTATGTGCTAAAAATTGTTCTTAACCAATTTCTAATAAATGGAGATTTTATGAAGAAATCAGAGCGCGAAGTTTCTACATTTGCTGGATAATCATTTGATATATACCAGGATGGAGAACCATATATACCATGTATACCAGGATTGTGGGCCACATATACCAGGATGGGAGCTATATATATCAGAATGGGAGACATATATACCAGTATAGGGGACATATATACCAGTATAGGGGACATATATACCAGGATGGGCCAATATATACTGTACCACGATGGGGACCATATATACCAGGATGGGGAACATATACACTAGGATGGGGGACATTGAAGGGAGGGAAATTCATAAGTCTTTAAAGATTTAGATCGCTACAAGTACTCATACATTTGACCAACATTGAAGGGGGGAGTCCCAGGTCCAAATTTTACAGCGAAGCCCATAGGAGTCTAATTACTCCACTGCATGCAAGGCTAAATTCTCGCAAACGTATAAAAAAAATGTCAGCTATTTATCAAGAAAAAATACAACTTTTTATCCCTATATCCTTCTTTTACAATTACTATTCCCTTTGTTTTTTTTACATCATCAACAGTCAATAACATTTACCAGACCAAACGCAGCTTCCATTGATAATAATTTCAATGTATCTATAAAAATTGGATGCAACACAGATGATCCGATTTACCTTTTTTCACCTATAAAGGACAATTCATAAAGATTGACATTTTACACCCCAATGTTAGTGAAGGGCTTTGCTGCATAATGGGGCTCCAAATTCTTTAGGAATATCCTTTACATGGGCAGCACTTGGACAGAGAATACATGTGTGTGAACTTACCCTAATGGATATTAGAATCTTTGTAAATATGTATTTATTTAGTCTTTTTGCATATAAGAAAATCACTGATGGTAAAAACTAACGCTGCTTTGAAAACACTGACGGAAATCAGTCTTTTTCCATGCATGAAGAAAAAAAAAAGATGTGTGAATGAGGTGTTAGGGCAGTGATGGGCAACCTTTTGAGCTTGGTGTGTCAAAATTCGCCAAAAAACCGAGCATAAATCGCGAGGTGTGTCACCTTGAGAAAAAAAACCCTAATTTTACGATATTTATAGTTTAAATAACAAATATGTATAATTCTTTAACTTACCTGCTTAGTGACTTCTTTGTTAATCTGTCAGTTGGTTTCTTTTGTTGGTCTTGCTGTTATTTAACCTGTATGGGGTGTCATGAACTAAGATAAGTGAGAGGGAGGGGGAATTGTTCCAGTGATGGCGAACCTGTGGCAGTCCAGCAACAGCTGGACTGCCACAGGTTCACCATCACTGATTTAGTGACTTTTTTGTTGCTGAATTTCATTGGCTAAATCTTCAATTGAAGGTTGGTATTTTGTACACTTCAAGGCCAAGCAAGCGCTACTAAGGTTATCTGTCAAAATGTCTATTTATATTCCACGTTCTGCTTACTACCGTTTCACTACATAGAACGCAAAATGATCTGCCATTTTTTTCTATAATGCCATACATCTCAGTCCATGTCTCTTGAAAGGGTCGGCTACTGCTACTACCACTTCCTTTACTTAACCTTGGTTTTTTTGGCTTCTCCATAAGAGGGGCAGTGACAGAAGATTTATAGACAGCCCTGCAGGCAATTAGGGGTTAACTGTCTTTTAGGAAATGGCAGAGTTAATAAGCAGAAATAGGGATTAATAGGGTGAAATGCAGTCTGTACTATGCTGCAAGATGGCGTTCCTTATGTAAATCAATGGCGGGAAACGGCACCCATAGCACAGGCCTCTTCCAGCCTCCCCCTCACTTATCTCAGTAATGGCCAATCACACATTCATGACACCCCAGATTCTGCCCAGAACCTTTCACTGGAGGATGGTTGCTGTAGTAATCACTGGACCTCCAGACAGACCTCCAGACAGCGATCACAGGGCCTCAGATATGCGTCCCCCGCAGCGTTCCGCTGCTCCCTGCTGCGCCAGCCAGAAGTTCCGCTTACCGGAAGTCCGAGGACTAGACGCTCTGTGCCGGAGCTCTGCTGTTCTGGCTACAGACCTCCAGCACATTTTTTTTTTCCTCAGCTGTAGTTAGTGATGGGCGAGTCCTAACTCGGAATCGCTTGACTCTAGTCTAGCGAGTCCGAGCCCGGGACTCGCTACTCGTTGCTAGTCTAGCGAGTCCAATGTTAATGAATGGGGAAGCGAGTAATAGCGAGTAGTGTGAGATTTACAAATCGCAGATGTCTCGGAAAGCGCTCGCATTGCCGTGTCGGAAACCCGACTCGCATCAGTTTTTTGCTGCTGTGTCTGTGTCTGTGGTTTTTATCCAAATAGCGAGTCTAGTTTCTCCGGCGGCCGCGTGTCACTGAAAATGGCTACGCGTGTCAGTGCTGACACGCGTGTCATAGGTTCGCCATCACTGTGTTAGGGTATGAGAGGACGTAGCATTTCCACCTTAGGCTTAGTGCCCACCTATGTGTTTGTTGGTGCTGTGTTTTTGGTGCTTTTTTTTATGTCCATGCAATTCATTTACTCCATTCTAACACGCAAAAAAAAAACATTACTAACTGATGGGTATTCTCACAGTTCATTTGTGATGCTTTTTACATGTGATTTCCCAAACAAAAATGGACCAATACTCACCCTCCCCAGTGAGCCCACGTCAATCCCTGGTGGTGATTCCTCCTCTGTGCATCGGCAGTAGGACCTGTGGGTATCGTCCAATCAATGTGACAAGCTGAGTCACATGGTGCAAGGTCCTCGCAGGTAGATAAAGAAATCTCCCAATGCTGCACAGGGGAAGAATCACCAGGGATAACCATGGGATTGCTGGCGGGGGTGACAAAGTGACTGTGTGTCTATCGGTCAGTCTGTCTCTGTGTGTGTCTGTCTGTCCCCTTAATTGTGCTGCATTTGGGTGTGCACAAACGCAATGGCTTTGTGCGATTGTGCACATACAAACGCAGCATAAAAAGTAAGAACAGTGGGCACTTAGCCTAAGGGGAGAGACAGACAGACACAGACAGCCACACAGACAGTTTCTCACCCCCCCCAGCAATCCCACGGGGGTCCCCCGGTGATTCTTCCTCCATGCAGCATCGGGAGATGTCTTTACCTACATGCGAGGACCTTGCACCATGTGACTCAGCTTGTCACATGGTGCGCAGGCTCTGGCTCTGATAGGATGATACCCACAGGTCCTACTGCTGGTGCACGGAGGAAGAATCACCGAGGATGAGTATTGATGAGTTTTTGTTTTGGAAATCACATGAAAAAAGCATCACAAATGGACTGTGTGGATACCCATCCATTTGTGGTGTTTGTGGGGGTTAGAATGGAGTCAATGGGGAAAATGCAGCCCAAAGACGGGTAAGTTAATTACAGGAACATAACAAAAACGAAGGTGATTTCTGCACCAAAAAAACAGCTGCCAAAAACGCACATGTGGGCACAGCTTTTGAGAAATCACATAGACTTTCATGTTAAAGCTGTGTGTGCTGAGCTTCTGGTACAGAAACGCAGCAAAAAAACGCACCAAAAACACACAGTGGGCACTGGGCACATAACCTTATAGTCAAGTGTTATTATTTATGCTACATATACAGTTTTAATGACTTTTAAACTGCTGCAATTTTCCTTTTTGGTTTGTAGAGAAGTGAAAAATAATATAACAAACTCACAAAATAAATCTTGATACTTTTTTATTTGTATCGTGTGCAACAAATGTGTCAATAAATAAAAGCAGACGATATAATAACATAATAGACAGATGAAGACAGGCTCCATCCTCGTGTGCTGGTGGATACTACTTCTGCGGAGATGAGGTTGCCGTCCTGTCCCCTTTACCTGGCTGTATAGCTAGTGATTGATCGGATCTCAAATCATCTAACTACACTGCCTGGTAACCGGGCTGTCACAATCCATACACCGCCCTGGATAGGATAGGAAAACACCGCTGCTGGGGTTTGATCACCCACATGGAGCTGGTTACTTGCATTGAGCTTGCAGGTAAAGGGGAAAATGCAAGTGTTCGTAGGTTCACACAAAATCACATCAAATCATTAGTGGAATAAACATCAAAAACATCATCGTCATAAACAACAAAAACATCATCGATGTACATACAATACATGTAAGATCAAAGTCCCGTCCATTACGGGTGTATTCTTTGTGTTAGGTTTAGATGGTAGTTTAGTTAGTGATTGTCATCTGTATCCCCACACAATCAGCTAACTACACTGCCTGAAAGCCAAACACTGTGTGGATCCATCCATACTGCGGACCTGAAATTAGAAAGCAGTCTATTAATAGTAATAATACTGACTGTATATAGGAGCAGCATTAAAGACCAGATAACAAGTGTCATCTCCATTTGTGATACCCCAGGAATAGGATCCTACCTATAGAAAAGCAGTTGTGGAGCTGCGAGAAGCCGGGAAGCTCCTCCAAGGGAAAGCTTCTTCTTTTGACTCTTCGGACCTACCCTAAGTCTATTAAAGTTTCTTTTTTTGTATACAAACCGTATCCATGGACTCGTGTATGTAATATTGCAGAAGGTAGGTGTACGGTCACTGCCCAGACACATAACTGACAGGGCTTGTTACCTATGACTGCACTTCAGAATGGGTTTCCATGGACAGCAGGAACGAACACGAAAAACTGAACAAGTCACGGTGACCTCTGCCAGATTACCTAATGTTACTGGTCAGAGAGGTACAGACAGACCTGGACACGAAAACATCGAAATAAGGGGGTGGTTGACATCTGGCAATGGTGAGAAATGGGTCAGTACAGCCAGATGAAAATATATTGTAAAACACTCTCTATATGGCAGCACTCTACAAGATGACACACAGTAATAGGATGCACTATAGTATATCACTATCTACAATGTAACACTCTACAATGTGACTCTCTACAGTACGTCACTATCTACAATGTGACACTACAGTACGATACACAGTAGAAGGATACTCCACTGTATGACACTCTACAGTACGTCACACAATAATATGACACTCTACAGTATGCCACTATCTACAATGTGACACTCTACAGTACGACACACAGTAGTAGGTTGCTCTACAATGTGACACTCTACAGTACGACACACAGTAGTAGGTTACTCTACAATGTGACACTCGACAATATGATGCTCCACAGTAGTCTACTACACAATAATAGGACACTCTACAGTACGTCACTATCTACAATGTGACGCTCTACGATACAACACACAATAGTAGGTTACTTTACAATTTGACACTCTACAATATGATGCTCCACAGTACCCTAAAACACAATAATAGGACACTCTACAGTACGTCACTATACAATGTGACGCTCTCTACACATTTCAAAATGTCTCTTCAGAGAGGAAGTAGACGAACTCTAGCCAGATCAGATCTCATACTTTGCACTGACGAGGGGCAATCACCCCAAAACACAGCGTCTGCAGATTGGAGTTCTGATCTGACATAAGTCGTAAGTCATAGGACAAGGTTCATGAAAGGGTCGATTTTGAATTTTAGGATTGCTATTTCCAATAGGTGGCACTAGAATTTGTCTACTTCTTCCATTACAAGACAGTTTGCAAATTTCTATATTCTACAGTACATTACGACACTCTACAATACATTACAATGCTCTCTACAATATGACACTGTACAATACAGCGTAAAAATTTTGATATTATCAAATTCTCAACACCTTATACAATGTGCCACCGACACTCTCTATAGTATGTACTGAGCCTCTGAAAGTTACCATTTAAAAAGTGCATTCAAGATGACTGTAGAAGACATATTTAAACACTATGGTGAAATTCTGTTTAATATTTGTTGTTGTTTTTTTTTCGTGGCAAATCAGTTTTGGAAAAATCACGGAAAACAATTCAATGTGACTGCACCCTATAAATATACCTCAACCCTAATAGGCAGTTTGGGGGCATTAGCACAATATAGAACAGTGGTCTGCAAAATCTGTTGGAGAACTACATCTTCCAGCATGTCTGGACAGCCTGCGGCATAATATGCAGACAACCTCATGTGTTCGGAGGCCTCCTAAATTTTACCAGAAGTTGGAGCTATCAAGTACCTGTGTTGCTAGGCATCTACCTGACCATAGCTGGGCCGCAGTCATGGGGCTTCTGCAGCACTTTTAATTTCCGCAGTGGGTGTTGAAGGATGTTGCTGCACGCCAGGTCCTGCAAATTGGGATGTGTACAAGACACCTGTAAAGCCAAAAAGGACGGTGCTCGTATGATCCGCGCTATATTGTGAACAAACAAGGACCATGAAGAATCTAGATACAATAGTGTTTCATTTCCAACACGTTTCGGAGTGATCCTTACTCCTACTTCAGGGATATAACCATCCTGAAGAAGGAGTATGGATCACTCCGAAACGCGTTGGAAATTAAACATCATTGTATCCAGATTCTTCATGGTCCTTGTTTGTTCGCAGCACAGTGCGGATCATACGAGCATTGTCCTTTCTGGCTTCATGTTTTACCTACCACTTGCACGTGGTGTGTGGATCCAGCAGCGGCTGTGCTAGGCGTATAAACTGGTTGTGGGTTCCACAACCAGCTCAGGTGAGCATTTATAATCATTACTATCAACATTTTTATAGTGGTAAGACCCTATTGTGCCTTTTTGTCTCCTAACTTCATAGATTCTACAAGATACTTGTGATCTGCAAGGCGCTGCAGAACCTGTTTAAGGCCCCTTTCACATCAGCGGTTTACACTGATCGCGGCAGATGTGGTGAATTTACCGCATCTGCCACCTAACCATCACACTTGCGGTTCACCTGCGGCAAGCCCCATGCAATGTCTATGGGGCTTGCGGCAGGTGCGGCAAAAGCGGTAGAGTTGCAGTTTCGGCACTTGCGGCAGGTGCGGTTGCGAAAAAAACACTGCGTTTCTTTCGCGGTTGTGGAACCGCAAGTGTGACAGTTAGGTGGCAGATACGGTAAATCCACCGCATCTGCCGCGATCAGCGTAAAATGCTGATGTGAAAGGGGCCTAACCCATCCTCTTACATGTACAGAGTGGTTCTATGCAGCTGAACTCACTGCACAAATGGAGAATGCTCAGTATGTTACACCAGAGCTAGCTCCTATTGTTGCTGATTATATAGAAGCTGTCATCAGGTCGAACATGGCTGTTTTTTTGCTTATTTTATTCCTGCTGCTCCCCTGAATATTATATTATTTTTATTTTCAAAATCCGCCTTATGGTTTCAGAGATATGGTCTCACAGAATAATATAGAGCAGCTTAAAGGCACACCCCTGAGGAACATTAAAGCCACACCCTCTTATAAAGAGCATACACATTAGAGCTAAATAAAAAGCACCATATCTGGAAATTTAAGGTAAATTAAAAAGTAATAAAAAACCAATAAGAACAAGTCGTCAGAGAGCAGCAGTAATAAAAGAAGGGCAAAAACTAGGCCCTTGACCAGTTGTCAGAGCCTCCTTAACCACTTATATGCCGCTAGCAATCTCAGACGGTAGCATTTAAATTCCACGATCCTAGAAGTGTAAATTAAAACAACCACTGGGACCCTGTGATGTCAGAATTACAAGTTTCCGATCATTGCACCAGCACAATACAATAGTAAATAATAACATAAAAAATATACAGCTTGGCATGTAAAAATCTCCCGCGAATGAAGAATAAAAGAAGTTACAGGTCTGGAAAAATGGGGACAGAAAAACATTTTTTTTTTTAGTTTTACACATTTTTTTTACCACCTGAACAGTATTCCCCCAAAATGTTTAGCCCTTAATTCTAATAAAAAAATTATTAAATCAATAGCTAATAATGACAAAAATAATATTAATAATAATAATGTAAAAAATAATATTAATAATAATAATAAAATAATAATATAATATTAATAATAATAATAATAATACTGTAAATGCCCTACACAAGTTTGGTCTCGCTGTCATGGACCAGACCGATCATGTGACTTGACCATTTTATTTGCACAATAAACTAAACAAACCCCCCAAAACTGTCGAAATTGCATTATTTTCGCCATTTCCTTTTTTTCCCGCATTTTTTTGTAAATAATATTGTAAAATAAAAGGTGTCATTCAGTCTACAACTCGTCCTGTAATAAAATGAGCAAAAAAAAAGAATAAACGTTTAAATTGAAGAAAAATAAGGAACAAAGAAGTAAATCAAAAGAAGTATAGAAAGGAATTGGAATAAATAAATAATTGTTATTGATCTTAAAGAGACAAATAATGGAGCAAGTCCAATAATAAAGTCTCGTGTGTATATATAACTGTATATGACTCCACACATCACCCTGTGATCTCCCCCTGCACTATGTGTGTGCGGACCCCTCCTCACCTGTGGCGGCTCCTCCGCCCTCTGCTGACTGCACGCCGACTCCTCACCTTATATAGGTGACAGCAGGGGGCGGGGCTGCCGCGAGACACGCGCGGGAATCCTCAGCGCTCCCCTCCGCGGTCACCTGTACTATGACAGTGCCGGTGCTGTGAGCGGGAAAGAGCGGCAGAGACCGGGACAGGGGACATCATCATGTAAATCTCACAGTCTGAGAGAACTACAACTAAAAGTGACACAATTACCTCATATAATACTATAAATACTGTATATAGTGCAACTACCTCACATACCGAGAGAACTACCGAATATAGAGACACAATTACCTCATGTAATAATGACACAACTACCTTAGTGACACAATTGACTCATATAGTGACACAACTACCTTATGTAATGACACAAGTACCTCATATAATCACAACTACCACACATAATGACACACTACCTCATATAATGACACAATTACCACACATAATGACACACTACCTCATATAATGACACACTACCTCATATAATGACACAATTACCACACATAATGACACACTACCTCATATAATGACACACTACCTCATATAATGACACTACTACCTCATAATGACACACTACCTCATATAATGACACAACTACCACACATAATGACACTACTACCTCATATAATGACACAACTACCTCATATAATGACACACTAACACACATAATGACACTACTACCTCAAATAATGACACACTACCTCATATAATGACACAACTACCTCATATAATGACACAACTACCTCAATAATGACACAACTACCTCAAATAATGACACAACTACCTCATATAATGACACTACTACCTCATATAAAGACACACTACCTCATATAATGACACACTACCTCATATAATGACACTACTACCTCATATAAAGACACACTACCTCATATAATGACACACTACCTCATATAGTGACACAACTACCTCATATAATGACACAACTACCTCATATAGTGACACAACTACCTCATATAATGACACAACTACCTCATATAATGACACTACTACCTCATATAAAGACACACTACCTCATATAATGACACACTACCTCATATAGTGACACAACTACCTCATATAATGACACAACTACCTCATATAGTGACACAACTACCACACATAATGACAACACTCCCTGATATAGTTAATGTTTGGATACCTTAGCAAGAGTGCAGCTGTATATTTTTTAGCTGCATATTGCATTTTCAGTTGTGGATGGGCTGGTCAGTATTTCATTTCGCACTGTTTTTTTTCTTGTTACCTCGCATTCTATCCCCCCCCAAGCCAAAACCGCACTTGCCGCACCTGCCGCAAGCCCGCCTATACATTGTATGGGGCTTGCCGCAATTGTGCCGCAACCGTGCCGCAAGTGCAGCCGGTATGCGGTAATCGCGGCAGATGCGGTTTTTTCATCGCATCTGCAGCCATTTAAAATAAAACGCTGATGTGAAAGGGGCCTTAAATACGTAGACGATACAACATTGATAGCAAGAAGTGTAGATGGAATAAAGGACTTATTACGGAGAGTCAAGATGGAAAGCTCCAACATGGGACTGATACTCAACACAAAGAAGACAAAGATACTGACTACTGCCAGGTGCGACCGGGACACATGTGAGATAGACAGTAACAAACTGGACTTCACCCTACTCGGATCAATGATCACTCAAGATGCAGCTACAACACCAGAATAGGAGAATAGCTGTGTGCAAATCAACACTAAAGTCACTGGACGAGGTCTTCATATCAAGGAGCATTTCACTGGTGATGAAGACACGGCTCGTACATAGTCTGGTCTATTCTGTAGTAACATTTCACTGGTGATGAAGACACGGCTCGTACATAGTCTGGTCTATTCTGTAGTAACATTTCACTGGTGATGAAGACACGGCTCGTACATAGTCTGGTCTATTCTGTAGTAACATATGGAAGTGACTCCTGGACAATAATGGAACAAGACAGAAGAAGAATCAACGCCTTCATAATGTGGAGCTGGAGAAGGATGATATCAATACCATGGATGGCAAGAAGAACAAAACATATCAATTCTGGAAGAAATCAAGCCGGACATGTCACTTGAAGCAAGGATCACCAAGGTATGACTTCATCATACGAAGAGAGCAACCATTGGAGAAGGACATCATTGTCAGAAGAATAGAAGTAACAAGGCGAACAGGCAGATCAGCAACCCGATGACTTGATACTAAAGAAGATGCTGGTGGACAACATCAGCTCTATGGCCAGGGCACCATAGTTTCAATGTGCGCTGGCCATAGAGCTGATGTTTAAGCCTTCAGCACCATGGAGAGAGGTGGGTACAGTACGCAATTGGCGTAAGCACCTGGGACAGCTCCTTAGTAAGGATGCTGGCCAGCAATCTGCTTACGCTCATTGCGTACTGATGGTCGTGCTGACAACCAGGAGCCGCCGGCTTCCATTCATGATTTTTAAAAGCCGACAAATATCGACTAAACATTAATATACACAGTTAACACTTAAAATGCCAAAGCATTTGGGCACCATGTCTCTAGGGAGGGTGGACACTCCCTGGAGACATGTTGCCCACATATATTATACACATGAACCCTTCAATCACCGGGTTAATGTACAATGCAGCATCTGTGCTGATATGCCGCACAGATGCTGCATTGTTGTTCCAAACCCATCCGATACTGCAGGCATTCATATGTGTCTTGCGGTACCGGATGCGGATCCATAGGGCTTCATGTTAGAAATCCGGGTCCGGTTTTCCAACCACTACGTAAAATGCAGCCTGCATGATTTTTACCGCAAACTGGAAAACCGGATCCGGTAACCGGATTGCAAATAGTGCAATCCGGTTTTTCTATGGAAGCCTATGGGTGCGGATCTGGATGCGGTTTTGAGCATTTTTAATGCTCAAAACCGGATCACGATCTGCAAGCCCAACCGCAAATGTGACCCTAGCCTTATTATATGCTGTTCGGCAAGATGGCGTTTTCTTTCATCATTTATATGTAGGAAAATAAAGAATGTAAATCTCAAACTGTAAACCAATGTGCGACATATGTAGAATATAACTGGCCAGTTTCATATTTATATCAGTCAATGAGATATGAAGAAATAATACAACAATATCACGTGGTGTAAATAAGACCTGGAGAGAAATAATCTCTGCGTGGCTCGTTTATTAGTGTCACTTCTGTATATAGTAAGTCCCATCAAATAGTCATACTCCAGGCAATGCACAAACACCGTGATATCCACATCTAGCTCCATCGTAGATACAATTAGAATCACATTGAAGTCAGTGGAGTTCTGGAGACTTGGAAATCTTGGATTATGAGTCTAGGAGTTTTGCCCCTTTATTTTGGGAATTGGTTGGGTGCATCCATACAGGGGAAAAGCCCACAACAACTGCAAAATACACATTACATCATGCTGCGGAAAGGCTTATCTCATATATCATGGGAAGCACGGTGGCTCAGTGATTAGCACTTTATGGTGGCTCAGTGGTTAGCACTGTATATGGTGGCTCAGTGGTTAGCACTGTATGGTGGCTCAGTGGTTAGCACTGTATGGTGGCTCAGTGGTTAGCACTGTATGGTGGCTCAGTGGTTAGCACTGTATGGTGGCTCAGTGCTCAGCACTGTACGGTGGCTCAGTGATTAGCACTGTATGGTGGCTCAGTGGTTAGCATTTTATGGTGGCTCAGTGGTTAGCACTGTATGGTGGCTCAGTGGTTAGCACTGTATGGTGGTTCAGTGGTTGGCACTGTATATGGTGGCTCAGTGATTAGCACTGTATGGTGGCTCAGTGGTTAGCATTGTATGGTGGCTCAGTGGTTAGCACTGTATGGTGGCTCAGTGGTTAGCACTGTATGGTGGCTCAGTGGTTAGCACTGTATGGTAGCTCAGTGATTAGCACTGTATGGTGGCTCTGTGATTAGCACTGTATGGTGGCTCAGTGGTTAGCACTGTATATGGTGACTCAGTGGTGGTTAGCACTGTATATGGTGGCTCATTGGTTAGCAGTGTATGATGGCTCAGTGGTTAGCACTGTATATGCTGGCTCAGTGGATAGCACTGTATATGGTGGCTCAGTGGTTAGCACTGTATATCGTGGCTCCATGGTTAGCACTGTATGGTGGTTCAGTGGTTAGCACTGTATATGGTGGTTCAGTGGTTAGCACTGTATATGGTGGCTCAGTGGTTAGCACTGTATATGGTGGCTCAGTGGTTAGCACTGTATGGTGGCTCAGTGGTTAGCACTGTATATGGTGGCTCAGTGGTTAGCACTGTATATGGTGGCTCATTGTTAAGGTGGCTCAGTGGTTAGTATTGTATGGGGGCTCAGTGGTTAGCACTGTATATGGTGGCTCAGTGGTTAGCACTGTATATGGTGGCTCAGTGGTTAGCACTGTATGGTGGTTCAGTGGTTAGCACTGTATATGGTGGCTTAGTGGTTAGCACTGTATATGGTGGCTCAGTGGTTAGCACTGTATATGGTGGCTCAGTGATTAGCACTGTATGGTGGCTCAGTGGTTAGCACTGTATGGTGGCTCAGTGGTTAGCACTGTATATGGTGGCTCAGTGGTTAGCACTGTATATGGTGGCTCAGTGGTTAGCACTGTGTATGGTTTCTCAGTGGTTAGCACTGTACGGTGGCTCAGTGGTTAGCACTTTATGGTGGCTCAGTGGTTAGCACTTTATGGTGGCTCAGTGGTTATCACTGTATATGGTGGCTCAGTGGTTAGCACTGTATGGTGGCTCAGTGGTTAGCGCTGTATATGGTGGCTCAGTGGTTAGCACTGTACGGTGGCTCAGTAGTTAGCACTGTATACGGTGGCTCAGTGGTTAGCACTGTGTGGTGGCTCAGTGGTTAGCACTGTATATGGTGGCTCAGTGGTTAGCACTGTACGGTGGCTCAGTGGTTAGCACTGTACGGTGGCTCAGTGGTTAGCACTGTATATGGTGGCTCAGTGGTTAGCACTGTACGGTGGCTCAGTGGTTAGCACTGTACGGTGGCTCAGTGGTTAGCACTGCAGCCTTGGGGTCCTGGCTACAACTCCCACCAAGGACATCTGCAAGGATTTTGAATGTTCTCCCAGGGTTTCCTTCCACACTATACAGACTGATAGGATGTTTAGATAGTGAGCCCCAATGGGAACGGTGTTGAAAATGCCTGTAATTTGCAATTGAATTAATAGTGCTATATAAATGAATAAATATAATATCTTTATAATATTTTATATTATATTTTATATTATATTATACATATATTTTATATTATATTATATATATATTATATATCATATTTATGTTTAATATTATATTTTTATTATTATTTCACCTTCTGCATTGCATAAAATCTCATTCACATTATGTCATTGCTTCTAACGATTGTCAATGGGGTCATGACGATTATCGCAAAAAAACCCTCAAACGTGTCCAATTTCCAATTACAAGTCACGACTTTGCCCCTATTGACGTCAACATAAGCTGTGTGAAAAATGATATCTTGAGCAGTGTGAAGCCCAACTCTTATTCTTTAGGGGGATGTCCACCTTTGGGGTCAACTTGCCTTCTATGGACTTTGGGTTACACTACTGACTGCAGATTGAGTTAACTGAGAATATGTCAGTGAGCTTGTTCTGACGGGAGAGTTTATAACACTTTTCCCTGTCTTTTTCTGACCTCCCCTCTGATGATTTATGACCACAGACCACATCAAAGTTGAATATAGAGGAAAACAAAGAGGCTGTGAATGCTAAATAGTGCAAATTTTTTAATGAAACCTAATTGCAAAAATGATGTTTTAGCCTCAATACATGCAATAAAAATGAATAAATGCACTTAGCAGGACTTGTAAAAGAGTCACCTGTTGGGGTTGCTGGCCAAGGTAACCATGCCTCCCAGCTCTGAGCACCCTGCCTGCAAACGGCTCAGATTCCACCACGCCGCATCCATAGAAAAGAGTTTACTAACAAAGTCACTTCATTGTTGCTCCACCGTGCCCCTTAATGAGTGACTCTTCCAACGGTCTTACCTGTAGCGGATTGTCATAAGGAACCTGCTCGACGAGACGCTCCTGTAGATGGATGCGACCCACGAGGAGGTAAAGTGGATCAAACCCAAGTCACAATAAAGAAATAATGTCTATTTCATATATGCCCGTCTCTGCTGCGCTCCCCGGACACATAAATATCACTATGTGGCCTACTTTATAAAGTTGTAAAAACTTTATGGCAATGCCAGTCTTGATTGGGTCCGGCGGTCGCCATAGTAACCGGCCGGAGTGACACTTTTTTCTTTCTTGTGCAAGTTCGGGCTTGTCCGCAATGCAAATTTAATCAGCGTAAGAATGTTTGTTCAGATTCTGATGTCTAAATAAAAAGGAACGTGTGATACATTAAGGGCGATGGGATATGTATCGTCCTGTGCAGTGGCGTAACTTAAAGCTCATGGGCCCCAATGCAGAAGCTCCAACGGGGCCCCCAATTATTGCAAACCTTTAATAGCATTAGTCTTTTTCTATAGGCCAAAGGGACTCTTGGGTCCCCCTATGCTCTCTGACCCGGGTGCAATTGCAGCCCCTGCACCTGGTCCTGTGCTTTTTAATGCTGTAAATGATTTTACAGGTATGTACAATATATTATGATATATTATTTATAATTTACAAGACTGATCTATCGGAATATTGTATCAATATTAGTGATGAACGAGCACTGAAGTGCTTGAGTGATCGATGCTTGAATAGAGGCATTCAGACGGGCTTGATTCGAGCAATTGAAGTCTATGGGAATGTGAGCAGTTTTCCAGCAGTCCCCCCTAGGAGGGCTGTGGGGCCAGAAAAACACTGAAATGGATGCAGTCAATGCTGCAATGAGAACAACATTGGGAAGACACCTGGACACATATCTGACTCCCAGGTTCCTGCTGCAAAGTGAAAAATTAAATAAGAAAAAAAGAGTGGGGTTCCAGCATTTTTGATAACCAGCTAAGGATAAGGATGTGGAGCAGCTGCAGGCTGGGATATTTAGGTAGGGAAAGGCCAATAACCATGGACTTTCCCAGCCTGGTAACACCAGCCCCCAGTTGTCTGCTTTACCTTGTATGGTTATCAAAAATAGAGGGGACCCCATGCTGTTTCTTCTAATATTTATTTATAAATAAATAATTAAAAAATTGGGACAGGCTTCTGACACACCACTAGAAGGCCGGGGGAACACTCGGGAATTGGGCGGTTACTCGTTGGTCTTCTGCACCTCTTTCGGTTCTTTTCATGGGGACAGACGGGGGCCGAGACCTGGTCCCTTGACCCTGGCGGTGCCATTTTAATAAACGGGGGAAGATGACAGGGAAAGTCAGTGAGGATAAAAGGGGTATTCGTGACGCCACCTGCGGTATGTGGCCAGGGCGGCCGCCGCTGCTTCAGAACCTCTGGGGACAGTGACCGGCAGCTCGGACGGTCCCCAGGGCAGTAAGATGGAGGAGTTAGTTGGCACCTTGGCAGATGTTCACTGGGACGTCAGTACACCGATGTCTCATGTGGCCTCTGAGGCCGGTGGTCACTGCTAAGAAAAGTCTCACACACCACAGCTGGAGTTCTGTTACTTTTACGCAGTTCTTTATACACGGCCACTGGGTACATCCCTTGCCAACCTCCGGTTCAGCATTGTCTCCAGAACGGGGTCACTGCCGCCAAGCCATGGTCGGTGCCCTTTTTGTCCTTTCTAGGTGTTCCTGTCTCTGGTGATCGTTCTCTCTCAGCGCTATAAGGGGTAGTTCTCTTCTGGGGTGAGCGGGCCATCGCTCTGCCCCACTCCGCAGCACAGAGCTCAAATACCGACAGCCGTGAGTGCTTATTTGTGTCCCCACTCCCGAGGCATTGCTCTCTAGTTCGGCCGCCTTCCCCAAGTTGTGTCAGGTGTTCGGCCATAGCTCCCATTAGAAGCTTGGGGCCTCCGGTTCAACATCTCGGGCATACAGCTCCCACACTGTGTTCAGAGCTAGGTCCCTGTCCACCAGCCCGTCCGGTTCGTCAGATTCGGG
Source organism: Allobates femoralis (assembly GCA_033576535.1). Classification (NCBI taxonomy): domain Eukaryota; kingdom Metazoa; phylum Chordata; class Amphibia; order Anura; family Aromobatidae; genus Allobates; species Allobates femoralis. The sequence goes on along the minus strand of JARQOC010000009.1, from coordinate 26,656,047 downwards.
CGTACGGCAATTGACATCTCTTCTGCACCCCAAGCTCTCTTGTTCTCTCCCACCTGTGGATGAACGTGGTCGTGCTTCCAGCCCACAGGAGTCGGCACCGCACCGCTGCTACACTCCTGACTTCCACTCCTTTACTACTGATGGTCTCTCCTCTTCTGACTACTGACTACACTTCCCTGTCCCCCATTTGAACCTGGGTCCTCCCTCAGGGTCCTCCCACGATCCCAGGGGCCTATGGTTGTGTGTGTGTTTTGGGCTCGACTGCACCATCCCAGCAACTAGAGAGCAGAGGCACTACTCCCCTTAACTGCAGGAGTGCAGTACCTTTGGTGGTGGCCTACCTGGTGGGGTGCCACACTTCCCCTCAGTAGCAGGCAGGTACAGTACTATCAGGCAGGGAAGGTCCATGGTTATCGGTCTTACACATCCTAAAAATACCATCCCACAGCTGCCCCAGGAATGGGGCATCACATTAGATGCGACAATTCTGGTGCTTCACCCCAGTTCTTCCCGATTGCCCTGGTGTGGTGGCAATCAATATAATAGGTTAATGGGGTTGATGAGAGCTGTGAATTGTCAGCTGGCATCAAGCTTTGGTGTTAGTAATGGATAGGCGTCTATCAGATACCCAACATTACCAAGTAAGTGTAAAGTTAAAAAACACACACACAGGAAAAAGTAGTTTATTTGAATTAAGATTCCCCCACACTTTCCCTCGTTCACCAATTTATTATAAAAAAATGTTCCCATGAAGCTCCAATGTAAACGATGATCCACGAATGCAGTTCCAGCGACTGTAAATAGCAATGAAGTACAGTTATTCACAGGTGCTGGGTCTTGACTACAACCACTGACTACAACTTTCATCATAGCTGCTGGCTCAATACGATACTAATGAGCATTGTAGTCAGTACCAAGCACCTATTTTTGATAACCAGCCTAGGTAAAGCAAACATCCACAGGCTGGTTTTACCAGGCTGAAAAGGTCCATGTTCATCGGTCATTCCGAGCCTAAATTTATCAACTGCAGCGGCGTGTGCAGCCTCCCCAGAGTTGTCGCATCACATTAGATTCACCAATTCTGGTGAATTCATCGATTGCTCTAGTGCAGTGGCAATTAGGGTAATGGTATATGGGGTTGATCTTAGCCTGTAAATTGTCAGCAGACATTAAGCAATAGTGCTTAATCACATACACACAAGAAAAATAGTTTATTTGAATGAAGACTTCCCCATAGTATCCCTTGTTCACCAATTTCTTATAAAAAATAGCAGTAAAGTACAGCTATTCACAGGTGTAGTGTACTGACTACAACTTTCATCACATCCGCCGGCTCAATGCTGTGCTCAGCAAGACCCAGCGCCGCTTATGAGTGTAGTAGTCAATACCCAGCGCCCTGGCTCTTCCCAATTACCATGGTGCAGTGGAAATTGGGGTCACATTTTTTGAGGTTGATGTCAGCTGTGTAATGTCAGCTGGCATCAATCCCAGGAGTTAATAATGGAGAGGCTTCTATTAGACACCCCCCCATTACTAACCCAGTAAATAAAAAAAAAAAACACACCGGAAAAATAGTTTATTTGAATAAATACTCCCCCCACGCTATCCTTCGTTCACCAATTCATTGAAACCATGCTTCGTTTCCTGTGGAAGAAGTAAGGAAAACACTTTGAAACGCGTTTCCTGCAATTCAGTATTGAGCACACCTGGAAGATTCGGCTGCTCTCCCAGGTGCTGCAGAAATCTCACAAGTTGGCAATTTAGGGTTCTTGTACCTGACGTGTCAGAGAGTCGAGGACCGAGGCATGGAAGGTGCTATGAATAGGCATAGAGCAGCAGACAACTCTTGGGGATTGGGGCATTAGTCTGGCCTGGGGCCTCCAAAAGTTGGCAAGTAGTTGGGCTACAACTTCTTTTACTCCCCATTCCTAAAGGGGTTTCCAGGCGTATAATATTGACTAACCCTTAGAATTGGTCATCAGTCTTACTTGGCACTCCACTGATCAGCTCTTATCTGCTCAGATAGTGAATGGAGCTGCGACGCTACCGCTTCACTTTGTACATTGTGTGGTGGCGGTGCCTAGGTCTCTTAGCCAATTCCTATTAATTTCAATAAGGTTTGAGTTGAATTAACCAGTATTGAACCCTACACAATGTACAGGGCTGTGTGGCCCCATCTTATTTCACTGTTTACATCCCCAGCTGCAGGAGATGATCTGGAGGATGTACTGGGTGTTGGACGCCCACCGATCTCCTATTGAATGCCTAACCCAAGGATTTGCAATAATAAACACCTTCATGGATGATTTAATACACAGCCTGTTTTTTTTTGTGTTTTTCCCCCAAAGCCAGGAATATGCCAGGAGGCTATAAACGAAATTTTAAGCACAAAACATACAGCACTCCGACCCTTCCATGGCTAAAGAAGCAGCCCTCCAGCAAGTGTGTCAGCACGTGCCATTCTCACATAGGGTGCTGAGGGCTCCCTTTTATTCAGTTCATAAGTGGTGCTGACATACTCACCATGCTGGTTCCTTGTTTGTTTCGGCTCCATTTGCCTCCACTGGCTGCCGACAGGGTTCTCTTCACCTCATTTAGGCTACAGCCACGATGCACAGTCCTGTTTTAATGGGCCAGCGCATTCTGATCCTTAAGTGCCTCTCAGCCTATGGTTGAGGGGCAAAGAGTATTTCAGTCATCCTCCCCTATAGGGAGATGCCTGTTCAATGTGTCTTAGTTGGTGTATGCTTTCAGTAGCTAGTTGTCAGGTCCCCTTGTTTCTTTCTGTTAAGTTCAGTGCATTAACCTGTACTTGTGCTCCTGTTTTGTCAGTGCCTGCCAGTCACTGCCTTCCTATGCCTATCCATGCCTGCTGTGCCTACCTATGCCTACCAAAATTGTCCAGTATATCCTGGCTCACTGACTCATTCGGTGCTCAGAAGAAAAAAATGCAATATATATAAGATAACTTCGGCACACGAGTGCCGAAGTTATCTTATATATATACCTATGCCTACCATGCCTAATCGCAACTGCTGTGCCTAGTTGTGCCTATCAATGCCTGCTGTGCCTACCTATGCCTACCATGCCTAATCGCAACTGCTGTGCCTAGTTGTGCCTAACTGTGCTTACTGTGCCTACTCATGCCTAAACATGCCTGTTGAACCTACCTATGCCTACCCATGCCCAACCATGCCTGCTGAACCTACATGTGATTAACCACACCTGCTCTGCCTACCTATACCTAACCATGCCTGCTGTGCCTACCTGTGCCTGTGCTGGCCTGTCTCTGCCTGCCTCTGCCATCCGCTGTGCCTCCTAGTATCTGCCTGACTCCGCTATCCACCATCTCTGCAGCTGTGCCGTCTCCAGACTCCCATCTTGTGGTGCCAGGGTACAGGGATCCCCTGGGGCTGCCTTCTGTCGGTCTCCTAGCAGCGTAGCGACGTCTCGGTGGCAGCTCAGGAGTGCTTCCTCTGGGCAGAGATTGGTGCCTTTGGTCCAGTGGATCCACCTTTCCTCGGGCTACCTTGTCAGGTGTGAACCCTGTGTGATTGCGCCCCACCACAAGACCCTGCCAGCACATCCTTTACCTATCAAGATGCTTGAGATCAACTTTCCCCAATCCTGGCAGGGTTGGGAGTCAAGGCCTATTTTCCACCATTTTTAACAACAAACACGCTTGCTAAATTAAAGGAACGGTCCAATCAATAAATTCTATGCATTACAGTATAGAAGATGATGAAGCAAACAAGAAATTCCAGCTCTCCTCCTAAAAATTGGTGGTCCCAAAGAACTTGGAGGGGATCACTTAATGCCTTCCAGATCAATGGATGCCAGTGATGCTCAACAGACCCCAGTGAGTTATGGAGGTATCCATCCAGATCTCTATGTGGCGCCTGAGCTGTTGCACTTTTGGAGACATTGTTCAACCGAAACAATCTTTACACTGGAAGGATTACAAACCAGACATCCCACATGCGTCATGGTGGAAGCTTGTGCTGAAGTAGTAAGAGTCATGGCATACGATCCGCAGTGGTCACGTCACATGTGGCTCCTGTTTATTAATAGAAGGAAATTACGGCACAGTTTGTGCCACGTGTTTCAGCAAACAATATTTGTGCATCTTAGTTTCTTTGTAGAGTCCGGTCATCCATTGTGTCACATGAGAATATCTTAATACTTCGGGCTTGTCTGGGCCTGTAAGTGAATGCCACTCATAGACTATTGTACCATGCATGACTTGCTCCACTCGCTTGCTGTTACCTCCTATACAGACACTATGCACAGATCCTAACAACGTTAGATGAATTTTGAATAAATGATAGAATAATTGTTTTAGAAAAAAGATACAATCAATACATGAGATATCCTACAAAGTAATTGGACAGACTGTGTGGAGATACACCCCATTGACAAGGGGAATGGTAACAAACAGTTGATATGTTATTGATACATTTCCAGAAAAAATAATGGATAGGGCAAAACGCAGAAGAAAAGGGGAATCAGAATTGTTATATTTATGGGAATTAATGAAACAGACATGCACAATATGCAGAAAAGTGTTATGGCGGGTTTACACGTTGCGATATCGTAGTACAATTTCAATGAAAAGTCACGTGGTTCAATCGTTGGAGCCGACATCGTGCCTGCGTTGTATGGTGTGAACGTCCAATATGATGCAGGCACGATGTCAATGCGATATCGGGGATTGAATGAGCGTGCTATTCAATGCCCCGATATTGCATAGCGATTGAAGCCGGATCGTGCTGTGTAAACGCCCAATTACGATGCGATTTCATACGTCACCCATTCACTCCCATGTTAACTATGCGATCCTGGGTTGGGAGGCGGAGAAATCGCACGGACGTTGTAATACGATATCGCAGCGTCTAAACATTCAATGCGATGCGGGAGGAACGTGCACTAATTGCGCGCTCCCGCGCCATTGAGTTGCGATATCGAAACGATATCGCGGCGTGTAAACCCACCATTAGGATACATGTCTTAATAATTGAGTTAGGGTTTCTCATTCAGTGCCATTGTCCCCAGTGCATAAGCTCTGGCCTCCTATACCTCCCCCAGTGTATACCCTTCAGCCCCTTGTTCCTGATGTGCTCCGCGGGGGCCGTGGGGTACACAGAACCGGGTCCCTCTGGCGGTGTCATCTGGGGGGTTGGGTGTCACGGTGACGTGACCCGGTCCGTGGCCCCGGAGCGGTCAATAATAAAAAATGGGGAATAGAAGGTGTTTTGGGAATAGGGGGCGTTTAGGGGTGGTTGTCGTGACACCAATCGTGGTATGTGGCTATTAGTGGCCACCGCTGCAGTCCAGGACCTCTGGGGTTGATGGAATGGCAGCTGCAATGGTGTCGCTCCCCATGGGTGGAGCGAATCCCCAGTGCATCCGGTGTAGAGGTTTTGGGTGATGGAGGGCCAGCGGGGGCTGATCTGGCTGCAGGGAGCATCAGAGCGTCACACAGATGACTCGCTCAGGGGTCTCTGGGAACTTGGTATCTGGGGTTATACTGTAAGGGAATGTCACTGGTGGCTTGCCCGGACCCGTAACTCTGGGGTCACTTGGTAAGAGGGAAAAATAATGAAAATAAAGTCTTGTGATGCCACCTGCAGTTTCTGGTGATCTCACCAGCGCCGCTGTCAGACCGCCGGGGATGGTGGTATTGCAGCCAGTTGATAACGCTCCCTGCAGGCGGAGCAGGTTCTCTGGGGCAGTACTGCTGCTGGGGTGGTTGATTTGGCAGCAGCTACTTCTTAACTTAACAGAATAAGACACCGGAGGCTTGCTGACTCTGGACGGGTACTTTACTGGTAACAGTTCACGGCAGTTCAGTTACACAGTTACACAGTCTTTGCGGGTAGCTGGCGTGGTAGTCACCTGAGGGTACAAAGACTTTCTGAGGCTCTCCAAGTGTTCCTTCTATTAGCTTCACTGTCCTCTGTGTCTTCCTCGTGCCTCCTTACTATCCGTGCGCTGCCCTGTACATCCCACTTCCTACCAGGCCCATCGGGTGTGATGAGGTGACCCTTCTTCTCTAAGGGGGTCAACCCGGTTTGAGGGTACCTGGTGGGGCTGTACGCTGTGGACGAGGTCGGGGACTGCTTGGCAGACCTGTGACCCACTGGTATTGGTGGCTCAGGGTTGGACTCGCCTGCACCACGACTTGGAGCCGGTACCCTGTTGTGGACCGGGATTCCCCCAGTTTACTCGGACAGTCTGGCACTGGGTCTCCCCTTTCTGTCTGGGTCACCGTTCCTTTTAGGGTGCCCTCCCTGTGGTGTCCCTCTAGGCCTTGCTCCTTGCTTCGCTCCTCACACTAGACTCTTCTTCTGTCTCTCGGACTAGACTCTCTTCTTCTGTTTGTGTGTTTCCCGCTCCTTCTTCCCTAACACTCCCCCCACCGGGGCTGGGTCTCCCAGGCAAACAGGTTAACCCTTTAGTCCCCCTATTCTAGGTGTAGAGATGCTGGGATGAGAGCCTCAGTTCAACATTATCCCTTCCAATGACTGGGATACCGCACACTCTGTTTTGGGTGCAGTACCCCTACTGTGGCGCACTGACCAGTGGGGCGCCACACAGGCAGGCTCCTATGGCCTGCGCGGATTATCAGTCTACCGCTCTCCAGGTGGGAAATGAACAGTCTCACACACAGTTCTGAGTTCCAAACCTGGTTTACTTAGTTTTTCTCTGCTTGCACCACAGGTTACAACTGCAGTCCAGATAGTCCTTACCAACCAGGATGGCTTGTCCAGGACACCCCTTTTGTGTTCCTCCTTTCTCAGGTTGCTCTTCCTCAGTGCTGCCTGCTCCCCTGAGTCGTGCATGCACCTCCGCACACAGTGCCCCAGTCCAGCAGCTATGGGTCCTGTCGGGCCACCGGCCGTGTGCTCTGACCCTAGTACGGCTACCTTCTCGGTGGATGTGTCAGTAGTTGGCCACAGCTCCTCTGGACCTCATGGCTTCCGGTTCTGTGGTTGGAGTGTAGAGTCTCCTCGCCACCTTCAGGGCCGGGTCCCTGGTACTCAACCTGCCCCTCCTCGTAAACTTCAGATTTGGGCGCACGGGTGGATCGCTCACTGCCCGTGCCCCTAGGGCACCTTCCGTCTCTCCGCAGTCTGTTGTCCCGGTACGAGCCTCATCTTCACTCAAGTCCTCCGGGTCCTTCCTACTTACTCCGCCAACTTTCTCTCCTAACTGCCTCCACTCTTCTGACTGACTACTTCCTATTCTTGTTCCTTTTCTGCTTCCTGCTAACTTCCCACCCTCCACCTTTCTTTCCCCGCTGTCCCACTGACTGCCTGGGCCCTCCAACTATTGGGTTCGCCTGCCGTCCCTGGGACCGGGTGTGTTGGGTGCTTTTGTGGGTGTCTGGACTTACCATCCTGTTTACTGCAGACAGGAATACCACAGCCTGGGATTGGGTGCAGTACCCCTCTGTGGCGACCAGACCGCAGGAGTGCCACATCCCCAGTGTATCACATCTTGCCCCATTGCCCCTCAGTATATAACCTCCAGTCACTCGCCCCCAGTGAATAACTTCCAACCCCCGCCATATCCTCTGCCTTTACATGTGGAGGACTGGCCAGTGGTGCGGAGCTCACTGATACCAGCGCGTCCTGTAATAGGAGCAACGGGTGTAACAAGTCCGTCCATGACATTTCTTCCCCTACGTTTTAGTGATATTATTGAGAAGTGGAAGGAACCGCAGCAACTCAGACCCCGTAATGTTACAGAGCGGAGGGCTGAGTGCTGAGGAGCAGAGGACAGAAAAGTCCCCATAACTGCAGAGTCCAGACCTCCTCTGTAATATCAGCACCAACATTGCGCCCGCCGGAAGCTTCATGGCTGAGCCGCTGCAGCCGTACATCACCAGGCTCAATGCCGAGCAGCTGCAGCCGTACATCACCAAGCACAATGCAGCGCATCAGACAGAGCGGTGTAAAGCCGTACATCACCAAGCATAATGCTGAGCCTCAGAAGGAGCAGTGTATAGCCGTACATCACCAAGCACAATGCAGTGCATGGGACGGAGCAGTGTAAAGGTGTACATCACCAAGCACAATGCAGCGCATCGGACGAAGCGGTGTAAAGCTGTACATCACCAAACACAATGCTGAACGTTGGATGGAGCGGTGTAAAGCCATACATCACCAAGCACAATTCAGGGCATTGAACAGAGTGGTGTAAAGCTGTACGTCATGAAGCACAATGCTGAGCGTTGTTTTAGTAGTGTAAATCCGTACATCACCAAGCACAATGCTGGGCATCAGATGGAGCAGTGTAAAGCCGTACATCACCAAGCACAATGCCGAGCGTCAGATGGAGTGGTGTAAAGCCGTACATCACCAAGCACAATGCCGAGAATAAGATGAAGCTGTGTAAAGCTGTACATCACCAAGCACAAAGCTGAGCGTCAGATGGAGCGGTGTAAAGCTGTACATCACCAAGCACAATGCCGAGCGTCGGGTGAAGCGGTGTAAAGCCACACATCACCAAGCACAATGCCGAGCGTCTGATCGAGCGGTGTAAAGCTGTATATCACCAAGCACAATGCTGAGCATCGGATGGAGTGGTGTAAAGCCGTACATCACCAAGCACAATGCCAAGCATCAGATGGAGCGGTGTAAAGCCACCACCACTGGACTCTGGAGGAGACGTGTTCTGTGCAGTGACGGATCACCCTGCTATATCTGCATCTGATGGAGGAGTCTGGGTTTGGTGAATGGAGGATGTTCCCCCCTGACTGCATTGTGCCTGGTGTACAGATGGTGGAGGAGGATAATGCTCCCGGCTGTTATCAGGGGGCGGCTGCAGCTCCTTTGTTCCATTAAAGAGAAATCTTAATGCTTCAGCACAAGACATTGTGGACAATTTTAGCTTTAGATTTATGGGAACAATTTGGGAATGACTTCTCTGTCCCCCATGCAAATTGCCCAAATTCCATAGAAACATGAAGGCCGCACAGATGTCAGATCTCAACCCCATCCAACACCTATAATGGAGATTGTGAGCCCGACCTCCCCTCAACATCAGGGTCAGATCACACCTGCTCATCTGGATGAAGGGGCCAAAAGTTCCACAGACGCCTCTGATTAGTGAGAGCAGCCATGGCTTCACTCAATACAAGTGTATGTCTGTCTGCAGCAAATCTGCATGGGAAAAAAGCAACATGTGCACAAAACCTTATGATCCTCATTGACTTTGATGGCATAAAAACGCATAAAAACGCACTGTGTGCAGGGCCATGCAGCTCTCTTGTTCTAGTCTACTGCACAGGTCTTGGTGTGAACTTTGTTGCCATCTAGTGGACAGATTGTGGTACTGATTTACCAACACATCCAGCATGGAATATTATCTATGGGGTCCTAGGATGCAAAATTAGACTCCTAGCTCAAGACCACAAAGTATCTAGTGACATTATTCATGGCTAATTACTTTTTTGTGCTCCTGCAGTGTTTCAGAAGTCACAGGTCATATGTGCGGACACCGCAGCCAAGCATCATAATGCGACTGGATTTTAGTGTATATATATATATATATATGTATATCATATGCTCAGGAAGCCGTCAGTTTGGATAACCTGGAGTTCACCTCTATAAATCAAGGACAAAAACATCTGTCTGGTGCTTTCACATCTGCGTTTTTCGTAATTCGCAGCAGATGCGGTGAAAAAACCGCATCTGCCGCGTTTGCCGCATAACGGTTCCACTTGCGGCACGGTTGCGGTTTTTTCCATAGGAAGTATAGGGGGACTTGCGGCAGATGCGGCAAGTGCGGTATTGCACTTGCGGCAGGTGCGGCAGAGAAAAAAAACGCGGCTTACTGCGGTTTTTTTCTCTGCCGCACCTGCCGCAAGTGCAATACCGCACTTGCCGCACCTGCCGCAAGTCCCCCTATACTTCCTATGGAAAAAACCGCAACCGTGCCGCAAGTGGAACCGTTATGCGGCAAACGCGGCAGATGCGGTTTTTTCACCGCATCTGCCGCGAATTACGAAAAACGCAGATGTGAAAGCACCCTAAAACTCGTCTGAGATAAAAATTAATAACATCGCTTAGACCTGTTGTGATTGATGTAGTTACTGGAAGAAAAAAATCCATGTTAAGGCCACTTCACACACACAGATATCTGAGTCCAATATCTGAACAGATCTCTGGTTGCAGTGAAATCATGGATACATTGCTCCATGTTGTACACAGCCACAAAATGGAGCAATGTATCCATGATTTCACTGCAACCAGAGATCTGTTCAGATATTGGACTCAGATATCTGTGTGTGTGAAGTGGCCTTTAGAGTGGCTGTGTGTGAGCAAAGTTTAGTCCACTTGTAGCCAGATGCTTATTTTGGATATCAGGATAAGGGGGCCGTCACACGGAACGATATCTTGCCCGATATCGTTTAAGCGATCTCCTTTTTGATCGCTTAAGCGATATCGGGCAAGATATCGTTGCATGTAATCAAGCGATTTACGATGGTAAATCGCTTGATCGTGACATTGCTGATCTGAGGTCCGGTTCTCAGATCTAGCGATGAACGATGCAACGATCTGCATCATCGTGGTGTATAACACCACGATGAACCATCTCCCAGCGACCGCGCCTATGCTGGGAGATGGTAACTATGGTACACGTCGGGTAACTAAGCGACGCGCGGCGCCTAGTTACCCGATGTGTACCATAGTAACGAGCGAGATCGCGGCTCCGCATCGCTGGTGAGTCTGTCTGTGTGACATCTCACCAGCGATGTGAGCGATATTGTAAGCGATTGCGCGTGCACGTGATCGCTTACAATATCGCTAAAGATATCTCACCGTGTGACGGCCGCCTAATACAGCCATTCTGAACGGATTTTTTAAAGTAAGTTCCCAAGGGTAATCATGATTTTTTTTAAAAGTAATTACACCAGGATCATCCAGTACAAAAGATCTGATTAACAGTGTACACAGTTTGTATGGTGAAACTTATTGTCAGAGCTGCATTAATTTAGCTATAATGGTAGTGTGGGATTCCATGGACCCCAAACTTATGCAAGTGCATGCATGAAGTTATAATATCAGACAGAGTCAGATATTTAGAACTTCTCTTGAAGAGAAATGGTGCAGAAGTGCCTTTATTATTAACTTCATCAGCTTTACATAGGTCAAAGGAGGGAGGTATCAAGGCGTAGCCTCTATAGGATTTGACCAATCCTAGCAATGTCCAGAGTCCAGGTATAGATAAGAGTGCTGCCCATAACGGGTTGTCTTCCTTCTTCTTAAATTCCAGAGCTTTTTCAAGAGATGTTCCTTTGTTCATTATATAAGCAGCTCTATCTGGTTCACATAGGACATGAAGCAACCAGGGGCGTAACTACAATGGGTGCAGGGGTTGCGATCGCCCCCGGGCACTACAGCCTAGGGGCCCCGAAAGTCCCTTTGGCCTATAGAAAAAGACTAATTCTATTAAAGATTTGCAATAATTGGGGGCCCCGTTGGAGCTTTCGCATCGGGGTCCTGGGCCTGAAATTACGCCACTGGAAGCAACACACGAGTGCAGACACCATACAATGTGTATATCAAGGTTTTCATAATATATACATCAAAGTGCAGACATAGATAACTAATATAACATATAAATCTAATGTATATATATATATAAAGTTTTCATAAAATATAGCAGAATATAAGTATAGATATTTGGTACAATAGTTATCAGGGTTTCATAATGTTTTTTTCCCGCAGATTTTAAAATCTTATCATTAATATTATTATCTAACGCTCTAGACCACACCATTCTATATGTGATGTTACCTTCTTACACCCAGCAGGTGGCGCTCTTCAGCTGCATCTACACTGACATTACCATGAGCGAGATTTCATAAAAATACCTGTTTCGTTTCACAATCATTTTGCATTGTAAGTCCCCTGCCAATCATCATGTAAATGACAAAAAATGATCGTCCATAAGGTGAAATGATATAAAAACAGGGCGCCCCCTGCTGAGAATCATGGTAGCCTCTGCGCCCCTGAGCGATGTGTTACAGCTCAGACAATATATATATCCCTCATCCTGGCATATATGTCCCCAATCCTAGTATATAAGTACTCCCATCCTGTATATATGCCCCCATCCTGTATATATGTCCCTCAATCCTGGTAAATATGTCCACCCATCCTGTATATATGGTCCCCCATCCTGTATATATGCCCCCAACCTGGTATATATGTCCCCCATTCTGTATACATGTCCCCCATCCTGGTATATATGTCCCCCATCCAGGTATATATGTCCTCTATCCTGGTATCCTGGTATATATGCCCCCTTCCTGGTATATATATCCCTCATCCTGACATATATGCCCCATCCTATTATATATGTACCCCCATCCTGCATACAGTTAGGGCCAGAAATATTTGGACAGTGACACAAGTTTTGTTATTTTAGCTGTTTACAAAAACATGTTCAGAAATACAATTATATATATAATATGAGCTGAAAGTGCACACTCCCAGCTGCAATATGAGAGTTTCCACATCCAAATCGGAGAAAGGGTTTAGGAATCATAGCTCTGTAATGCATAGCCTCCTCTTTTTCAAGGGACCAAAAGTAATTGGACAATGGACTCTAAGGGCTGCAATTAACTCTGAAGGCGTCTCCCTCGTTAACCTGTAATCAATGAAGTAGTTAAAAGGTCAGGGGTGGATTCCAGGTGTGTGGTTTTGCATTTGGAAGCTGTTGCTGTGACCAGACAACATGCGGTCAAAGGAACTCTCAATTGAGGTGAAGCAGAACATCCTGAGGCTGAAAAAAAAGAAAAAATCCATCAGAGAGATAGCA